>OX941087.1:98300835-98914168 GCA_954870635.1 Arctium minus
ATTAAGTTCTCTATGGATAAAGCGGGTGGATTAATCTGTCTGTATAGATTTAGAAGATTTTTATTTGAGAAAGTTTTTTCATAGATGGAAGGATAGTGTTTTTTTAATGAGAGGGACTGGTTTGGAATAAACTTGGCTTCCTGCATAAAGCTCCCCCTCGAAATCTTACTGAACAAGTCATTTTCTATATCATTAAGCCACTATCAAACAATCATATATAGCTGACTGAATAAGTTGTGAGTCTCATTAAGCTCATTAAGCTGCAAACAAACATGCCCTTAGACTAATAGATGAAGATTTCAATATAAATGAGGGTTTTACCTTGGATGATAAGCTTAGCTTCTCCCCTTTTTGGCACCAAAATCGTCTTTTCTCTATAATCCAAGAGTATAATTTCAAAAGAAACACACCCTAGGCCCTTGAAGTTCTTATTTTTCACCTAAAGGTCCCCAAACTTTCAATTAAAGGAAATTTTTACAAATCTCGCCTTTACATTTAATATATATATGTTATAACTTTGGATAGTTTATTTTAAAAGCTTCCTAAAAAACTTGTTTTTTTAAAGCACCCTAAAAAACTTGTTAAAACATCTAAAAACGTTATATAAACCTATTGTAACACTTTTAGATATGACACTTTATAATTTGGTTCTATAAACTTAAGTCCTTTAAAACATACTATTGGGACGTTTAAACATTTTAAGCATCCTATAAATGCAACTGAGAACGTGACACATGTACCCCATTCATCGTGAATAATTGACATGATATTTTTACAACATTTATAATGAATGTCCTGGACAGGTGGCGTGTTCTCGTTGGTCTCCTGGTTCGTAACGGAAATCATGTTCTCAACCGTACCGCCCCTAAGATGATCACTTACAAAATTTTAAGATATTTGCATTAGTAAACGGTACCTGACTACGTTGATGATGATACAGGCATCTCTAACAGTGACGATTCACAGTACTTGAGATCGGGGACCCGTCAAGAAACATCATCGAGATGATCTTCAAAGCGACAACAATCGACACCTCCTTTTGGTGTTCGATAACTATAAAACAAGTTCTCAAACTTAAGAATTCATCAGAAACTCTAGAAAGATTCGAAAAGTTCAGAGAAGACGTCAAGAATCGAGCTTTAAAGCATTGTAACAAGAATCCAAGAAACACGGTAGACGGTAACGAACAGTTACTGTTCTACGGCATAAACCTCACCTGTTGCAAGCAATCTGAACCATCCGATTTCTGTAAAAACTCGAATTGCAGCATCTGCAGAATAATTCAATCAGGTTCCAACACTGCAAGAAAGAAAACTGGAATATGTGTTGTGAAAATAACGAAACCTAACTAGCAATAAGATAGATAGTTGGACCTCACTATAAACATAAATACCCCAAGAACAATGAACGTATGTTCTTATATCGAGATAACAACGGAAATATGATCAACGAATGTGAGATAATTAATTACGAAGTATATGCAACAATATAAAACCATAAAATGCAAGATAAAGCAAGGTAAAAGAGACACCGATATTTTTACGTGGAAACCCGGAAAGGGAAAAAACCACGGGCGGAGGACGCCGAGAACTGATTCACTATCACTTTTATGATGATACAATTGAGAGAAAGAAAACTGATTAATATATATCAGTTACTGAGAGAGAGAGATATAGAAGATCTTATGTTGGTGCGTTTTTCTCTTCTACTAAGCTCCTTATTTATAGCACAAAATGTAGAACAATGGGCTGGTGGAGCAGCTGGTTTCACAGCTGTGAAACAGCTGGAAATGCCAAAGAAAAACAGCTGGAAATGAGCTGTCGAAATGAGCTATCAAAGCCTTGAAGGCAAACATTTCTCACAAATCTCCACCTTTGACTTCAATCCAAAACCCATAAAAACAAAGCTCCACCTCGTCTTCAAACCAAGTAGAATACACTAAGAGCACAATCTCTACCAAACTTCATCTCAAGCCAAAAACATCACCCATAAACAAAGCAATACCAAAGTAATCAAAGTTCTCGAAAAAGCAGTATCCTCCGCCAATTCGCCCCTAAGGGCATCAACCCCGTCTTTCAACACCAACCAAGTCCAAACACAAACTGAACTTGGCTACCGGAAGCGGCTTCGTTAGCATATCCGCTGCGTTATAGTCAGTGCTAATCTTCACAACTTTAACATCACTTTTCGCTATAACCTCTCGGATATAGTGATGACGAATATCGATATGTTTCGTCCTATCGTGAAACATTCGATCCTTGGTCAAAAGAACCGCGCCTTGATTGTCGCAGAAAACCTCTTCGACTTTCAAATCATCACTTAATTCACCAAAGAATCCTTTGAGCCAGACAACTTCTTTCACGGCTTCGCTAACTGCCATGTATTCCGCTTCCGTTGTGGACAAACCGACGGTAGGTTGCAAATGTGCCTTCCAACTAATGGCACAACCATCAAGAGTAAACACGTATCCAGTGACGGATCTTCTCTTATCAAGATCCTTGGCATGATCGGAATCTACGTAGCCAAGTACCCCTGAAGAATTCTTCCCAAAATGCAAACACAGATCTGCCGTGCCCCTCAAGTAACGAAAAATCCATTGGACCGCTCTCCAATGCTCTTTACCCGGGTTGGCCATATATCTGCTCACCATAGAAACTGCATAGGCAAGGTCAGGACGGGTACAAATCATGGCGTACATCAAAGATCCCACCGCACTAGAATACGGCACTCTCGCCATATAGGCGACATCTGCTTGAGTTGAAGGACTTAAAGCGGATGATAACTTGAAATGAGGCGCAAATGGAGTGTTGACAGACTTTGCTTCAGACATACTAAAGCGGCGAAGAACTTTCTGAACATAACCTCGTTGACTGAGGTACAACTTTCTCGCCTTTCTGTCACGTATAATCTCCATTCCAAGAATCTTCTTTGCGGCTCCCAAATCCTTCATATCAAATTCTGAATTTAACTGGTCTTTAACTTTCTGAACTTCTCCCATATCTTTAGCTGCTAAGAGCATGTCATCCACGTACAAGAGCAAATATAACATCGACCCATCGTCACACGTCTTAAAGTAAACGCAGCTGTCGTACGACGAATTTGACAAGTCGTGTGTGGTCACAAAGGCGTCGAATCTCTTGTACCATTGCCTGGGAGACTGTTTGAGGCCATATAGAGACTTTATCAATTTGCACACATGACCTTCTTTACCCGGAACTTCAAAACCTTCCGGTTGGTGCATAAAGATCTCTTCCTCAAGTTCACCATTCAGAAATGCGGTCGTGACGTCCAATTGCTCAAGCTCCAAATCATAGGACGTGACCATCCCTAGCAATGCACGAATGGAAGTATGTTTCACCACCGGTGAAAAAATGTCGTTATAGTCAATGCCAGGAATTTGACTATAACCCTTCGCGACTAACCGAGCTTTATACCTTGGCTTTTCATTTGGAGTAGCCCCTTCCTTCAATTTATAGACCCACTTGCATCGAACGACCTTCTTTGTCTTGGGAGCAGAAACAAGCTCCCAAGTTCCGTTCTTTTGCAAAGATTCCATCTCCGCTTGCATCGCCAACATCCACTCATCCGCATCATCTTGTTTCATAGCCTCACTATAAGAAGTAGGCTCAACAGTATATTCCATTTCCTCCGCTACGTTCAAAGCATATGCTACAAAATCGGCTTCTTCGCGATACCGTGCCGGAGGCACGATTTGTCTTCTTCCCCCATCACGAGCAATGCTCGGTTCGGGCTCTTGTGGCAAAGGTTGTGATAAAGAATCATCTACCACTTGATCACCAGTAGTGGGAGAAGAAGAAGAAACAGCATGTGAATCATTTGTAGCCATCGGGCTCGAAGCTTGAGCCAAAGGTAGCTCCACCTCTGCAGGTGATTTCTCTTTCGGAGATTCGGAAATGGTATCGGATGTAGGAGGCGGCGAATCAGTCAACATCGAAGATTCGTCGAAAATTACGTCTCGACTTATAAGGATCTTCTTTGTTTCCGGGCACCATAGCCTAAAGCCTTTAACTCCGTCTTTGTATCCAAGGAAATTGCATTTCATAGCTCTCGGTTCTAACTTCCCGTTATCAACTCGTGCATACGCCGGGCAACCAAAAATCTTCAAATTTGTGTAATCGGCCGGTGATCCGTTCCATACTTCCATAGGAGTCTTCTTCTCAAGAGGGACTGAAGGAGATCGATTGATGATATAACAAGCGGTAGAAGCCGCTTCCGCCCAAAACGACTTGGGCATCTTCGAGTTAGAAAGCATGCAACGAACTTTCTCAAGAATAGTGCGATTCATCCTTTCGGCTACACCAT
This sequence comes from Arctium minus, assembly GCA_954870635.1. Taxonomy (NCBI): domain Eukaryota; kingdom Viridiplantae; phylum Streptophyta; class Magnoliopsida; order Asterales; family Asteraceae; genus Arctium; species Arctium minus. The sequence continues at coordinate 98,305,159 of OX941087.1, forward strand.
TCTGTTGAGGAGTGTGAGCAACGGTACGATGCCTTGTAATGCCATTCTTACGACAATAAGCATTAAACTCCTCCGAGAAAAATTCCAAGCCATTATCCGTTCAGAGGTATTTCACCTCTTTACCGGATTGCTTCTCGATCATCGTCCTCCAATCTTTGAAAACTTCAAAAACATCACTCTTGCGTCTTAAGAAGAAAGCCCACACACGACGAGAGAAATCGTCGATAATAGTGAGCATATACGAAGCTCCACCATAAGAAGTAACTCGGGCCGGACCCCAAAGGTCAGAATGAATGTAATCAAGTGGCCCTTTAGTTGTATGAATGCCACCTGAGAATCTGACCCTCTTCGTCTTGCCGTACACACAATGCTCACAAAACTGTAAATCGGTAACTTTGTGGCCGTTCAACAAATCACGTTGACTTAGCTCGGTCATGCCTCCAAGGCTCATGCAACCGAGACGTAAATGCCACAATTTTGAAAAGATCACCATCAGACATTTTCTTCGAAGCAACTGCAACGTCTCCTGTAATAGTTTGACCTTGCAAAACATAAAGGTTAGCGGTACCTCTTTGAGCTTTCATTGCAACTAACGCTCCTCGCTTAACCTTTATTGCTCCGTCTTTGCCAGAGAACTCGTAGCCCTTTTCATCGAGGGCACTGAGAGAGATGAGGTTTCTTCGGAGTTCGGGAACATGTTTCACATTCCCAAGTGTTCGGATGACGCCATCATGCATGCGGATTCTAACTGTGCCTTGACCGACAATGGGGCAAGTAGCATTGTTCCCCATCATCACAACACCTTCGGAAACTTGCTCATATGTATGAAACCAACTACGGTTGGGACACATATGAAAAGTGCAACCCGAGTCTAGAATTCATTCTTCCGTGGCCTTTGGATTACCATCCGAGACCGTCATGACTTCACCTTCACTAGCTCCACCTTCATCGTGCTCAACAATGTCGGCTTCCCCGGAGGAACCCATCTTGTTCTTGGCTTTGTTTTTGGCTTGAAGCTTGAAACATTCGTCAATGATGTGACCCTTCCGTTTACAAAAGTTACAGAACTTCTTCTTTCCACGAGATTTTGATCTTGATTTGCTTGAAGAACTTGAGCATTTTTCAAAAAGTCTTCCCCTTGCATTTAATCCTTCGGCCCTTGGTTCATGACCGGGGATTATCTCCTTCATCTTCTCCTTCGAGCTCAACGCTGTATAAACCTCATCAAGTGATAGTGAATCCCGACTATAAATAATCGTATCCATAAACGTACCAAAAGATTGTGGCAAAGAGCATAATAAGATTAGACCCAAATCCTCATCGTCATACTTTACCTCAAGGTTTTTCAAATCACCAACTACCTCTTTGAATTTCGATAGATGTGCCGAAATTGAACCACCTTCAGATAAACGAAGGGCATATAATTTAAGCTTCATATGAAGCTTATTGGGTAAGCTCTTTTCCATAAACATTCGATCTAATTTAGACCAAATTTGATACGATGTTTCCTCCTCCCCAACATCTTGTAAAACATCGTTAGAAAGGTGCAATCTAATTAAAGATTGGGCCTTCAAGTCATTTATTTCAATATCCTCATCCGTCCAAGAGACGAGCATGAAAGCCCGACCCAAAATACATTTATGTAAATTTTGTTGGATGAGGACATCTCTCATCTTTATCTTCCATAAGGGATATCGGATATCCCGTTCCAGCAAGGGAAGGTCGAATTTCATTGTTGACATAAATGAAAATAACTTAGCAAATCAATAATCTCACGAAACTTCTATTGATAAAAAAATCTCGATATAAATAACTTGGGCTCTGATACCAATTGTTGTGAAAATAACGAAACCCAACTAGCAATAAGATAGATAGTTGGACCTCACTATAAACATAAATACCCCAAAAACAATGAACGTATGTTCTTATATCGAGATAACAACGGAAATATGATCAACGAATGTGAGATAATTAATTACGAAGTATATGCAACAATATAAAACCATAAAATGCAAGATAAAGCAAGGTAAAAGAGACACCGATATTTTTACGTGGAAACCCGGAAAGGGAAAAAACCACGGGCGGAGGACGCCGAGAACTGATTCACTATCACTTTTATGATGATACAATTGAGAGAAAGAAAACTGATTAATATATATCAGTTATTGAGAGAGAGAGAGATATATAGAAGATCTTATGTTGGTGCGTTTTTCTCTTCTACTAAGCTCCCTATTTATAGCACAAAATGTAGAACAATGGGCTGGTGGAGCAGCTGGTTTCACAGCTGTGAAACAGCTGGAAATGCCAAAGAAAAACAGTTGGAAATGAGCTGTGGAAATGAGCTGTCAAAGCCTTGAAGGCAAACATTTCTCACAATATGGTTGAGCACAAGTTGTCAAGATCTTATCAACATGAATGTGAATTCACATGTGAATAATGTGAACATGGCGATTATGGTTTGTAGAGTGATTGCTAGAAGAGTTGTGAATATGTTCGATAAGAGCTATGAAGGTGATTATGATTCTATCGCCGCAGTGAAACCAGATCGCGTGTTTGTAAAAAACCCGAGTGCTGCATTACCTTGCTTTGTGATCGTTTTCAACTGCAGGTACTTCGGGTGATAATCCGAGTGAAAATTTTCGATATTGATAGATACGGGCTCCTGAAATACCGTATAAAGATTAAATTGTAGAGTACTAATAAATTTCCATCATGATTTAATTGATTTGAAGGTTATTGTATAAGTTTGTGATATGATGTCTTAGGGGCTGTTTGTTTACCTCTTAATAGTTTAATTAAGAATCAACATCTAAATCGCTAAGAGGTGAATCTTGTTTGGTAAAAACAAAGTATGTCTCTTAATGGTTCTAAAATCCTCTTAATGATTATGTATCCTAGGCCTCCCTTAACCATTCAGCACCCTGATTTCATTCTAAATATTACCAAACAACCATATTTCATTTTCAACTATATCATAAGAGTCTCTTAATCATTCTGACCATTTAATCATTCTGTACCAAACCATTCAACAACGGCCAAACAACCCCTTAATGTAGATTGTCATTGCCTATCTTCCTATCTTGTTGGGGTTTTCATGAAACCATCTACTTTACTTTTTGAAGGTAAAGCTCAGGTATGCGTACATCTATCCTCCTAAACACAGCTTCGGGTGGGATATACTGGGTTCGTTTCGTCTTGATAATTTTCTATCATCATGCTATCATAGGTTTTCACTAAAACAAACCATCTCTTCTCTGGGTTGAAGGACAAGTTCGCATACATCCCACGGTCTATCCCAGTTCACGATGGAGTATACTGGGCTCATTCGGTTTGGTTCCATCTAGAGATGCACAAGCCCATTTTCAGTAAACAAAAATAAAAATTTTGGGCTTTACCGGTCCAGGCTCTGGGCTGAAAGAAGGCTAGAACGAGCTTTAACAGGGCTTTTAAAAAAATTGGCCTGGTCTAAGACCAGGCCTAGGCCTTGAAAGAAGGCCAAACTGGAATCATGTATAGGTTTTTTTTGTACATCTCTAGTTCTATCGAGTTAGGAGAAAATTAGACAATCACCCAACAATCCAAGAGAAGCGAATGTGGTTTGAAAGTTAGTTCAAAACACTTTCCTATCAAGGTCTTATAAAGCATTTGAATGGTTCATCGTGACGGCTAGTTATTGCAATGCAACACGACAAGTCTTGCCATCGGGAGTTTAAGGCAACCATGATGGCCTAGAAGCCCGAGCCTAGGCCCAGGCCCAACTTCAAAGCCCGATCAAACCAAAAAAAAAATCAAGACCAGAAGAGAAACCCAGTTAAGCTTGTAAAATCACGCAAAAAGATCCAATCAAACCCTCTTTCAACCCCAAAACCCGTACCCGGAAAAGGGTAAACTTTCTCTTTGTTTACCGAAAACGGGCTTGAAAGGTTTGGGCATCGTGCATCTCTCTATTGCCAAGACTAAGCAAACACATATCTTGGTTTAATAAGGGATACAATGGATAACATGTACAAAAAAGAATAAACTAATAGATACATTTTAATTTATACAACATATAAGAACAATGTAATTTTGATGTGCACATTGTATCATATCAACACCATATAATGTATTTGATCTTGAAATCTAGACCGAGAGATATGGTAGAATTTAACCAGAAAAGAATCTTTTCCAGGATTGCCATGGCAGAAATCCACCTACAAAACCCACAAAAATCACAAATTTTTCAAAAGAAGGAAGAAACTTGTTATTTGGACAAAACATTGATTACCGGTAACATCAACCCAAGGGTGGACCCACATGAAATGATACAGTAGTACAGGCCACCACTTCATGGTTCCGTTATAAAAGAAAAAAATTACGTTTCTGAAGGTTGCCACCATATGGTTTTAGAAAATGACATGTTGACATAGGACTTTAACGGCTAAGATGGGAAATGCTCTTGCCTTAGTATAAAAGGCCTAGGTCTCAGTCCCATTGTTGTCAAATTTGTTGTTTGTTAGCTTAAACTTTGGTGTCTTTTTTATATAATTGTTATGTTTTTAAAAATATATGTAGACATGACTCGAACATAGGTCTCTTCTATGTAAGGACAAGAAACCAACCGACAAATCTATACGAATATTATGAAAAAAATTAGATATTTTTTGTCCAACTAAGCTACTACTCATTCATTAATCACTTTCTATATTTTGTCCAAAATAAAAAGATCAAATCTTGTTTCCTGTTTACCACAATTAGGGCAGCGTATGTACTCCTTTTCCATCAAAACAAGCCCTGAACCTCCACACTGCACGCATTGCTTTTGAGCCACCTGCAATGGCGGACAAAGTTTATAACCAAAGTTTTAATCCAATTTAGAAGAACAAAAACGAAGATTAGCTTACAATTCGCTTGCTAAATTCTATCCCTGCAACCACAAAAGGTGTAACTCCAGCTGCAATTTCAAAATCAAATCCCGAATTATCCCTAAATTATCGAATACTATAAAAAAATCGCAACGAGTAATTTCAGACAAGTGATTCATCGATTTTTCTGAGAAATCGGTGATTGTTAGATGAGGAAATTACGAGATACCGACCGATGGATCCGACAACGATTTGCCAGGTGATCTGTGGAGCTACTGGATCGGAAGTAATGGCGGAAACTTCACCGATCGCAGAGATTCGATTCCTGAATCGGTGGCGGATTCTGATGTTAGATCTATCATTGCTTCGTGAAAAGCTTTTGAAACCTGGAGGAAGTACATTTGGCAACATCAATGTCGCATCCATGGCTGTTCTCCGCCGAAATTCACCAAAAATATCAAAGCAAAAAATCGATTGTTGGAGGAAGTAGGAGAGTAGAGAGATTGATCGGAACCACCGCGTTTGAAGTTTAAGCATCAAACGACGCTGAGAAATGACCAGGTCGACCACCGCCAATCTCCGCCGTCGATCACCGGAAACATCCAGGTGCACTCATCGATAGGTATCGGCCCAATTAATTTTGAATATGATATTTGTTTTCGGCCCACTTTGAAAATAGATTAATTTTACATAGTTTAATGAAAAATATAATTTAAATTCTCATAATTTTATATTTTGTTCACTTATCACCTAAACTAACAAATTAAATTTGAAATTAAAGCATTTTAATTTATATCCATACTATATTATTAAACACTATAAATGTACCCTCGCAATGCAGCGGATTTCTGAAATCTAGAATTCGAACCCTCGATCATTATTCATACTTTTTGTTATTCTTTTTTTATTTTATTTTACGATTTTAAGAAACCTAGATTTAAAACAAAAATATATTTTAGTTTAGTTTAATTATGGTTTTTTATAAAAAATAATAATAAATTTTTTTGTTAAGGGTCAAAAAATGTTTAATTTAAATGATAATTATATTTAAGATATTTTATATTTAAAATTAAAAAGATAACATACTTCAATAAAAAAAAGGTGTTTTGTCTCGAATTTTCTTATATTTATCGGTTAGTTATATCAATAGTTAAAAATTTTAGATATTTTAGAAAATAAAAACAAGTGTTTATCTGCAGTTAGTTACACGAATTCAAACATTGAGCTTTTATAAGTTGTATTTATGTTTAATCAATTTGTACTTTTGGATTTTAAGTAATATGCATTAATAAGTGGTACCTAATGCATAAATAAAATGAAAAATTAAAATCGTGATGTATCTTGCTACATTGCGCGAGTACGATTCTAGTAATATAGTATAGATATATGTATGATCATATTATATTATTTTAAAATATTTATGGAATATGTTACAATTTAAGTATTATTTCTAATATATCAACATCCCAACATTTTGGAAATAATATTATTTCTAAAGTTAACAATTTAAGATAACTAATTTACTTTTCGTTATCGTAATAAATAAACTTATATAATATATTATTATATGTGATTAAAATTATAGAAATATCTAGTATAAATAATCGTTATCTCTAACTAAATTTGTTGTGAGATACTGTGCTTGGATAAGTTGTACCAAAACATTATGAAGTTGTAAATTAAGTAATTGGCTTTAATTAAATGTATTTTGTGCTTAACATGTAGTAATTAAGAGTTTTTTTATCTCTCTTTTATAATATAGTATAGATTTTGGTTTAAAATCTTAAAAACAACTTTATAAGTATTATGTACTACTTTTTAATGTTAAAATAATTAATTTTCAACTTTACAAGTAGATGTTGAATGAGTACAATTTTTTTAAAGTTGTATGTTTGAATTTATAACTAACCGATAAACATAATCAAATGCAGGATAAACATTACATTTTAAATATAAGAAAAAACCAATAATTATATATAAATCAAGTTATAGCATGTATTAAAATGTACGAAAAGAATATTTTAAAGGGTGATTTTAATTGCACCCTAGTCTATGTGCCATTTACACCCTAGTCTAATAAGAGCATCTCCAACAGCTATGCTATAATTTTTCTAAAATAGAGTATAAAAAGTTGAAATCTCTAAAAAAAATTACAATCAACTCCAACTGCTATTCTATTTTAGCAATTATATCATCAATTATATTAATAAAATATTATTTTTCTCTCATAAATATACAACTTCAATGTCTTCTATTGGTGGAAAAAAAATTAAATATTATTTCTCTCTCTTCAATATGGGCTTTTAGAGATTTCTTCAAATTTGGAGATTTTTATCTTCTCTATTCTCTCTCCTCTTTTCTCTATTTTAGCATATGATATAACATAGTTGTTGGAGCAAAAAAATTGCTAAAATCTCACTTTTTTCTATTTTAGCATAGCTGTTGGAGATGTTCTACGGTTGTGAGGAGAGGATGGGATAGTTACTGCTTGGTTTTCCGATCCAGTTGCACCTTAGTCATATAAACTATAGCATCACCCTATTTTAAAACCATTAATTAACAACGGTGAATGGTAATAGCTGCAATGATTGCTTGATTATTTTTAAATTTCTATGGGATCAATAAATCAGGGAAATATTTTATAAAGGGCAAACAGACAAAAATACGACAATATGTTTCACGCTCACATTATATGGACTTTTCTTTTTCTTTTGATAAAGCAAATAATAATCTCAATTGTGTATCCCCACTCACACCCCTTTCCAAATGCACATATCACGTTCACGTTTATGAGTACCAGAACCATATTGTCTTCTTAATTAAATTTACTCTTGGGCATTTATTCATCTCATCCAGGTTTCTTTGCAATCATATCGATTTTATTTCCCACAACAAAGTTTTGATTCGATTAATAGGATCCTTCAAGCATAACTTCAATGGCGTCTTCTTCTTCTTCTTCAACTTCATCCGTTCAGAAGAGCTTTAAGTATGAGGTTTTTTTGAGTTTTAGAGGTGAAGACACTCGTAAGACGTTTGTTGGTCATCTTAATTATGCTCTTCAGCAGAAAAGCATTCATACTTACAAGGATGACGAGAGAATAAAAAAAGGAAACAAGATTAGTGATGATCTCATCAAATCCATTGAAGACTCAAGATTTCACATCATTGTTTTCTCAAAGAACTACGCATCTTCATCTTGGTGCTTGGCAGAGCTTGTGAAGATTATGGAATGCCAGAAGATGCCGGAGCAGGCTGCTTATCCCGTCTTTTATGATGTGGAACCCACTGAAGTCCGCCATCAAACTGGGGAATTTGGAGAAGTCTTTGCCAAAAATGAAAAGGAAGAGGATGCTGATAAATGGAGAGAGGCTTTGGAAGAAGCAGCCAGTCTTGCAGGGTGGGAGTTGAAGAACACTAATGATGGGTAATTTGTCCACATAACTATGTCATATTATTTAGTTTTGATTATTTTTAATCTATGTCGGAAGTAAAAGGTTCATCCATGGCATCTCAGGTTGTCCTGTCAAATTTTAACTTAAACCTGAGTTTTGTTGAAGGATTAAAAAATGAAATATGGTTACATGACTATCTTAATTACTTCAAATGCATATGTATGTTATTAAAAGGAATTGTTGATATGGATTTTGAGGAAGCTGGTTTTATCTTCTCTTTAATATACAGGGACGAAGCTAAATTTATCCAAAAAATTGTGGAAGAGATCTCACTAGAGTTACGATGCATCAGTTTCAGCGTTGATGAAAAACTAGTAGGCATGAAGACTCGGATTAAGGATGTTGTTTCATCATTAGAAATGGGTTTTGATGATGTTCGCATGATAGGGATCAAGGGGATGGGAGGTGGTGGGAAGACAACTTTGGCCAGAGTTGTTTTTGATCATATATCCTTTCAGTTCGAAGGAAGCAGTTTTGTTGAGAATGTGAGGGAAAATTCAATTCCTAATTTCTCTGGTTTGAAGAAGTTACAAAAACAAGTCCTTAAAGATGTGTTAAATGATCGCGGCATCAACATAAGTAGTGTTCATGATGGGAAAAAGATGATGAAAAAGATGATGCATTGCAGAAAGGTTCTTGTTGTTCTAGATGACGTGGATCATACAAAACAACTTGAAGCGTTAGCCGGTGAGCTTAATTGGTTTAATAAGGGAAGTAGAATTATCATTACAACAAGAGATGAGCAAGTGTTGATAGCACATCGAGTGAACTTGATACGTGATGTCAATCTTTTATCTCACGAGGAAGCACTTTGCCTCTTCAGTAGGTATGCATTTGGGAGAGAGATTCCAATTCAAGGGTACGAAGAGCTCTCAAGCCAAGTTGTACTTTATGCTGCTGGTCTTCCCTTAACAGTCTCAGTTTTGGGTTCTTTTCTCTGTGGTAAAATTGAGGTCGAATGGGAAAGTGCCATTCAAAGACTTAAAACAATTCCGTCAAAGGATACCTTGGACATATTGGAAATAAGCTATATCGGTCTAGAGGAAGAGCACAAGGAAATATTTCTAGATGTTGCATGCATACTAAAAGGTTGGGAAAAAGAGGATGCAATAAGAGCGCTTGAAAGTTGTGGATTTTATGCTAGAATTGGTTTAAAAGTTCTTGAGCAAAAATCTCTCATAACTATTTCTAAATATGGGGAGTTGGACATGCATGACAGAATTGAAGAAATGGGCAAGTATATTGTTCGCCGTACACACGAGCAGCCTAACAAACACAGCCGGTTATGGATCAAGCAGGAAATTGAAGATATATTGGTTAGTGATAAGGTAAGGATGAAGTAAAGTTATTTGTAAGGTTGAGAAAACTAACACATTTTCATTTGTTATGACATGATTTTCATGGTTATTGCTTTTTGATTATAGGGCACTAATGAAGCAATAAGATGTATAAAAATAATGAAGACATCGAAACTCAATCCAGAATTTGTTATGAAGGGCCTTGGAAACATGAAGAAACTTAGATTTCTTCAAATGTGGCGCGGCGATAACAATTGGGAATTTGATGAAGTTTGGCAGTACTTTCCAAATGCTTTACGATGTTTGAGGTGGACACAGCTACCCCCCCTTTTTTCCAAATGCAAGATTGTACAACTTCGGCAAGGGGGAGATAGAAAGGTAGAATATTAATAGTTGGTTGGTTATTTATATTATACCAATACTCACTTTTATTTATGTCTACAATAGGTTCTTAACAACCTCAGATTCCTTGATATCAGTGGCTCAAAATTGAAGAACCTTGACCTTGGTCTGACTCCAAACCTGGAAAGATTATATATTACATATTGTTATTATTTGGTAGAACTTCACATGCCTGCTGAATGTCCAAAGCTCATATCCCTCAAACTCGGTTATTCTAAGTTGACGACACTTGTTTTTCCAAAGACTCCAAATCTTGAGACGTTAAGTGTTTTAAGTTGTTATGATTTGGTAGAACTTCACATTCCCATTCAATGTCTAAATCTCAAATCCATCTACATCAACGGTTCAAGGGTGAGAACACTTGACCTTCGAGGGACTCCGAATCTCGAGACGTTAAGTGTTGTAGAATGTTCTCATTTGGAAGAACTTCACATTTCCGTTAAATATCTAAAGCTCAAATCCATATGCATCTGCAATTCAAAGTTGAGGACACTTGACCTTCAAGGGACTCTGAATCTAGAGACATTAACTCTTGAACAATGTGTTGATTTGCAACTTCATATTCCTGTTAAGTGTCTAAAGCTCAAATCCATCGACATCTATAATTCAAAGTTGAGGACACTCGACCTTCAAGGGACTCTGAATCTCGAGAGATTATCTGTTAAAGGATCTTACGATTTGGTACAACTTCACACTCCTGTTGAATGTCTAAAGCTCGAATCCATCGACATCTGCGGTTCAAAGTTGAGGACCCTTGACCTTCGAGCGGCTCAAAATCTTAAGGTATTAACTGTTAAAGGATGTTATGATTTGGTAGAACTTCACACTCCCGTTGCATGTCTAAAGCTCGAATCCATCGACATTGACGGTTCAAAGTTGAGGACCCTTGACCTTCGAGCGGCTCAAAATCTGAAGATATTAACTGTTAAAGGATGTTACGATTTGGTAGAACTTCACACTCCTGTTGAATGTCTAAAGCTCGAATCCATCGTCATCGACGGTTCAAAGTTGAGGATCCTTGACCTTCGAGCGGCTCAAAATCTCAAGGTATTAACTGTTAAAGGATGTTATGATTTGGTAGAACTGAATGGTAAGATTTATCAGGAATAATGTTGAGAGAATAAAATAACCAATTTGTGGGACCATGAAAAGCTTAGTAACTACTTCAGTGTCATGAAGGACTAATACGGTGAGGTGATCACTGATCTTATCTTCACAGGCAAACTTCTATAGTTTGATTCTTCGTAATAAGTCCTGTAGTAGCTGTTTTATCGATTTGCACCAATGCATCCAGTCCTCTGTTTATTTGCCAACATCTTGATTATCTTTGGTCCAACCTATCTTCATTTGCATCGTTTCTTATTCATCCATGTTACATGTCAGTTCTAACTTATTGTCATGATCACAACTGGGTTTGCTCCGAGTTGAGGAGCTTCCTTGTAACTTAAAGAACTTTAAAACAAAAGGCAAGGGACCCATCATGGTAATAGGAAGAAATAGGAAAAAGTAAGTGTTGACAACAAAAGGACCTTGTGGTATAAAGAGCTAATTTCTGAATGGAGGTTGAATTGAAGTTCTTCTCATTTTCTATTCATTATGCACAGTGTGTGTACTTCAATTATAAACAAAGTCTTACTGCACCTGCATACATGCCTCGTGAGGAAACAAACGGATCAGGGAAGCCTAAAGATTCTGGATCCGCAATCCAAGTTGACAGGTCATCAGATGATGGATATAATTGGCGAAAATATGGGCAGAAAGTCGTGAAAGGAGGTGAACATACCAGAAGCTATTACAAGTGTACACATCCCAATTGTGAAGTGAAAAAGATTTCTGAACGTCCTTATACCGGACAAATAACAGAGATTGTGTATAAGGGCACACATGATCATCCCAAACCTCAACCTAGCCGTCGATTTAGTGCTGGTGCTCTTATGTCGATACAGGAGGAAAATGCTGATAAAGCTCAATATGCAACTTATCAAGCAGGTAAGTGGAGCAGCTTTTCATACTCTCCTTTCCCATGATTGCAGATTCGTATTATTCTGTCATTAATCACTATTATCTTCTAATCTCTATTTGGTTCAATCTTTATTGTTGTTGAAGGCCTGTCGAATAATGGCCAAAATCCTAACTTTGAGGCCAGTGGAACTCCTGTGCAATCTCCTAGACAAGGAAATCAAGACAGTACGGATGGGTCAGCTCGGCAGTTGAACCGCACCAATGATGAGGTTGATGACGATGATGATCCATATTCGAAAAAGAGGTGATGAAATTGGACAAAGTCTGTATTTTGCTAATATTGGTTGCACTTAAATGCTAATATTCAATGATTTTTTATGTGATCAGGCGAACAGATTCGGTGCCCTTGATGTAACTCCGGTGGTTAAGCCTATCCGTGAGCCACGAGTGGTTGTTCAAACTACCAGCGAGGATATATTGGATGATGGATACCGTTGGCGTAAGTATGGCCAGAAAGTTGTGCAAGGCAATTCGTAATCCTAGGTGTGTATTCATTTCATAATCAAATAAAATTTGATACATGTTTGGCAACCACAAGCTAGTTTATTTTTTTTCCATGAAAAAGCCGGCTAGCCATAAGCTCAAGTAGCGTTTCAATAAGCTCCTTGGGCATTTTTTCATGTTTTCCAATTATGCCCGTTACATTTTTCCAATTAATATTTTGACATGTTTTTAGGTTCTTTTACAGTGTCATCTACCTTATCAACTACTCCTCCCAAAATAAATGTCCATAATAGAAATGGCACACAATTTTAGACATGCATGATTATTACATGTTTTTAGTATACCAAATGACAACTTTACCCTTAATTAGTTTATGTATCTTATCAAACTCTTAAATATTTGTGCAAAAATCAAGGGTAGATTTGGAAAATTAACAATCTATTTTTGGAACTGGACTTTTATTTTGGAACATACATATATAGAAATATAAACACTTATTTTGGGACAGAGGGAGTAGTTATTACCAAACATGACTAGTATATCGGCTAGCTTATCAGCTAGTTTGCCAAACAAAAACTAGTAATCGTGCTAGTCCACGGGGGCAACTAGGATATTTCTTTGTATTAGTTGGTGCAATGTTTACAAGTAATGAGATCTATATTTATAGATAAATATAAACTAGGGAGTAGGTGAACTAGGGAGTAGGTGAACTAGGGCTGGCTCCAATCTACACCTACCCTTTAATGGGCCTAATGGGCCGAAGCCTACATCCCAACAATCTCCCACTTGGAGGTTTCGAAACACGTTCGCCTGCACTCCTCTGTACTTTTGTAAACATCAATTGAGTTTGAGCTCCCCTTAGTTGCCACCTGCCTTCTCAACACTATTCCTGAAGGCCAGCTGAAGTCATACAGAACTTTAGCTTAACCAGCGTCACAGACTTGGTGAACATGTCTGCTGGATTCTTTGCACCTGAGATATTCTTCAAATTCATCATACCATCATGGATCAATTCTCTGACGAAATGATATCTTCTCCCAATGTGCTTTATTTTCCCATGATAGACTGGATTTCTAGCAATGCTCATACCGAGTATCTGTTTTGCTGGACCCAAGTCTTTCATCTCAAATTCTTCAGACATCTGTTTCTTTAACTTGTTGATCTCTTTCATATCTGCACATGCAATTAACATATCATCTACATAGAGAAGTAGAATGATATAGGAGCCCTTGAATTTCTTCACATAACAGCAATGGTCCGTCTCACACTTGCTGTACCCGGTCCTCTCCATGAAGTTATCAAACTTCATATACCACTGCCTGGGTGCTTGTTTGAGACCATACAAGCTCTTTTTCAGCTTGCAGACCCAGTCTTCTTTACCAACAACCTGAAACCCTCAGGTTGTGTCATGTAGATATCCTCTTCAAGGTCACCATGTAGAAATGCAATATTGACATCTAGCTGCTCTAGATGTAAGCCCTCTGCAGCTACAATACTCAAGATCAATCTGATGGTGGTCATTTTCACCACTGGAGCGAAAGTTTCATTGTAATCAATCCCCTTTTCTGTTGAAAACCCTTGACCACTAAACGGGCTTTATACCGTTTAGACCTATCATGCTCTTCCTTGATTCTGAATACTCGTTTGTTCTGCAACGCTCTTTTATTGCGGAAGCTTGGTTAAAACCCAAGTTTTTTTTCTTATTTAGAGATCCCATTTCTTCTTTCATTGCACGCTCCCACTGCAACGAATCTTTCAGCTTAACTGCTTCAGAGTAACTTTCTGGTTCACCATTCTCAGTCAAAAGAAGATAATTGACTGATGGAGTGTATTTTTCAGGAGGCTTAGAGACTCTGGTGGATCTCCTGACCCAGTGTGATTCAACTGGTTGAGGCTGTACCGGAGAAGATGTTTCTTCTTCATCATCTGAGCTTTCACTGTTGACAGCGTCTTCATGAACATCTTCAGGCTCATCATTACTCCCACTATTCTGAGTATCTTCTGGCCCTCTGATTCTGATGTCATCTCTTTCAAACTCAATTTGTTCTTTTTGATCGTTTGAGTTTACCGTGCTTCTATCTTTATAGAGCTCAGCCTCGTTGAACGTTGCATGTTTACTTCTGACTACCTTTCGGCTTTCAAAATCCCAAAGCCTGTAGCCCATGCTATCTGCGCCATATCCGATGAAGGTGTATTTCTTGGCTTTTGCATCCAACTTGTCACCATCTTTCATCAGATCATAGGCATTGCATCCGAACACCTTCAAGTGTTCATACTTCACTGCTTCACCTTTCCACTCTTCCTCTGGTATCTTGAAGCCCAATGGTACTGATATTCCACGGTTGTTAAGATAAGCTGCAGTGTTAATTGCATCAGCCTAGAACGTCTTAGAAATCCCGACATGAAGTCTCATACTCCTGGCCCTTTCATTCAAAGTTTTGTTCATTCTTTCTGCCACTCCGTTCTGTTGAGGAGTGCCTAGAACTGTCTTTATCATCCGAACGCCATGTTCAACAAAATAGTCAGTGAACTATGTGCTAATGTATTCGCCACCATTATCCGACTTCAAGCACTTTACCTTCAGATTAGTTTCCAATTCAACAACAGTTTTCCATTTCTTAAAAGTATTGAAAACATCAAACTTATTCTTAAGAAAGTAAACCCATACCTTGCATGTTGAATCGTCGATGAAGGTCACATAGTAGTTTGATCCTCCCAAGGAAGAAACTGGTGTCAGTCCGTAAACGTCTGTATGAACAAGCTCTAATTTCTAAGCTTTCGGTGTCTGACCCGTCTTCACAAAGGACACCTTCTTTTTCTACCCAAGAACACAGGATTCACATAATTGTGAATCCACGCTTTTAAGATCAGGAAACTTATCTTTTTCAACGAGCATTTTCATTCCTTTTTCACTCATGTGGCCAAGACGTTGATGCCACAATCTGGAAGGATTCAGTCCGTTGGTCACTGCATTCACCTCGCTATCAGGAGTATCAACCATGTATAAGGTGCCTCGCTTTTTCCCCTTGGCGATTACAAGGTTTCCTTTGACAACCTTCCATTGCCCATCACCAAGGATAGTTTTAAATCCTTGGTCATCCAACTGCCCAGTAGAAATCAACATTTTCTTAAGGCTGGGAATGACCCGAACGTCCTTCAAAGGCCATGTGGTACACAATGAAGTCTTTATGTCTATATCACCTACTCCTGTGATGTCAAGAGAGCGATTGTCAGCTAAACGAACTTTACCAAAGTTACCTGTTCGTAGATTCTTCATCATCTTCGTGCTGAAAGTAGCATGAAATGATGCACCGGAATCCATGATCCAAGACTCTGTTGAATTCTCAACACAGCAGATAAGGGCTTCATCTGAGTCATCAGTTGCTGCGTTCACCTCTCTGTTTCCATCTGATTTAGGGCATTGATTTCTGAAGTGCCCAGTTTCTTTGCACTTCCAACATTGGATGTCTTTCCTTGGCTTTGACTGGCTCCTCTTTTTAGACTTTGACCTGCCTCTACCA
Organism: Arctium minus; assembly: GCA_954870635.1. Taxonomy (NCBI): domain Eukaryota; kingdom Viridiplantae; phylum Streptophyta; class Magnoliopsida; order Asterales; family Asteraceae; genus Arctium; species Arctium minus. The sequence continues at coordinate 98,321,142 of OX941087.1, forward strand.
TTACCTCTTTCTGTCTTTCTACCTCTCCCTTCAGTGCTTAACAAAGCACTACTAGATGATTTTCCAGAGCTCCGTCTTCTTATGTCCTCTCCTAGGATGACGTCACGTATGCCCTCAAAGGTGAGTTTAGAGGTTCCAACTGAACCACTAATTGCAGTGACAGTTCCCGACCAACTTTCCGGTAACGAGGATAACAAAAGCAAAGTTTGGACTTCATCTTCAAACTTAATATCAACAGATAACAAGCGGGATATAATGGTATTGAAATCATTAATGTGTGAGGTAACAGACATACCTTTTCTCATTCTGGTATTTACTAACTGTCTTATCAGAAATACCTTGTTAGAAGCAGAAGGTTTTTCATACATGTTTGACAAAGCTTTCATCAATCCACATGCAGTAGTTTCCTTCACAATGTTAAAGGCCACATTTTTGGCCAGTGTAAATCTGATAACAGCCAAGGCTTTTCTGTCAAGAGTATCCCATACAGTGTCATCCATCTTCTCGGGTTTTATTCCTGTCAAGGCTTGATCCAAGTCCTTCTGACACAGCAGATCCTCGATCTGCATTTTCCACCATCCAAAATCTTGTCTGTCAAACTTTTCAATCCTAGTTTTTCCGTCTTCATCCATTATCCCAAACTGTTGGCGATAGACAAATAGAAAAACAAGGAATCTTTTAACAGCGGCGCGACGGCGTCACGGGGCGGCACGAGACGACGCTGGACGGCACGAGCGGCGCGGGACGACGCAGTGGTCCGCGGCACGGAGGCACGACACGGGCGGAGCACCGGTCCGCGGCACGGAGGACGGCGGCGGACTGGACGGCAGCACGACGACGGACTGGACGGTGGCGCGGCGGCGGAGTGTAACAGATCAAGAGCCTTGTGCTCTGATACCAATTGTTAGGGTTTACACGTTACACACACGATCACACAAACCGAAAACACGAGAAGAACACAAGAATTTACGTGGTTCACACGATCAGAGTAATCGTGTTAGTCCACGGGGGCAAGTATTAGTTGGTGCAATGTTTACAAGTAATGAGATCTATATTTATAGAGAAATATAAACTAGGGAGTAGGTGAACTATGGCTGACTCCAATCTACACCTACCCTTTAATGGGCCTAATGGGCCGAAGCCTACATCCCAACAGGCGTTTGGTTCACGGAATAGAATTTGATGGAATTGGAATCCACGAAGGAATTTGACTTTGAAGGAATTGGAATGAAATTTGACCATGTGTTTGGTTGGTAGGAATCCAATTCCAAGGAATGATGAATTCCTTTAATTGTGGAATCCAATGGAATTGGAATGATTCCATCCCGTTAATTCCGTGAACCAAACATGGGCTTGGAATTTGGTCAATGGAATTGGCCATTCCAATTCCTTCAAATTCCTTCCAATTCCATGAAGCAAACAGCCCCTTAGTTACTCTCGGTCTTATGCAACTTCATTGCCCCAATAATTATTGAGACCAATAATTATTGAGACCAATAATTATTGAGACCAATAATTATTGAGACCCCTAGAAAGGTGTCTTCATGGAAACAACCTCTCAACCCTTCGGGGTAGAGGCACGTCTGCTTATAATTTACCCTCAAATAATAGCCTATCTCTGTGTGGGATATAATGGGTTCGTTTGGTTTAGAGAAAAGAAGTAAAGAACTACAAAGTCTTAGCTTTTTAATTGGTATGGACGATCAATCATCGATATATAGATGAACAACAATGCGTAAAACCTACAGCTAAACCTAAGAACTTATGTGAACTTGTCACCACATTATGCAGGAGTTATTACAAGTGCACAAGTGCCAGATGCACGGTAAGAAAACACGTAGAAAGAGCATCCCATGATCCTAAAGCAGTCATAACCGCATACGAAGGAAAACACAATCACGATGTACCCGTTGTGAAGAATAGTAGCCATGATGCTACAATATCAGGAATTTCAAGAACTAGATAAGAGGAAAACGATGCTCTTTGTCTTGATCTCATAGTCGGCAATAGGATCCCAGATCAACAACCACCACAAAATGCCGCCACTCTCCATAGTCAAGTCCATGTTTCGAACTCAAATTTCAGAAAAGTTGTTCACTGGAATGACGTATACGAGACTACTACTGATAACGATGTCAATGGCTGTAACGTCGACTCCACGACCCTAAACCATGCTTCTAATCCATACCCTCAAAATCTTGGAAGAATACTTTTGGGGCCGTAGAACAACTCTGAGAAATGGAATAAAACAAAGCTGCAACGTGGTCAAAAGGGTGTAAGAATTACGAATTCGCCCCTCAAGCTGGTCGGAAATGTCAGTTCGTATCTCTTTTGTACCGCTATGTTGATATTAGCCGCAGATTAGGCGTATCGAATGTAGAAGTTGTGATGAAAAGAAATGAGATGTTGTAAGAGTTTAGATTTGTAATGGGGGTCCTAATAAAATACGGCCAATATTCTTAGCTATTATCAATAAGGGAAATTTAATATATTTTCTAAAAATTGCTTGAGCTATTAACAGAATACTTCTTGTTTTTTGTCTATGTGGAATGTTCTCCCATATTTCTATTCCCGTTTTCTCGTAGTCTTTTTTCGATTCTATGAATCTTTGACTGGAATCTATGAGATAGGTGGAATAAAAATTTATACTTAACTTAAATTGGCACAATCAAACCCAAACGAACAAAATGTTGAATTGAATCGTCTCTGTGTATTACCAAAATGAATGGAAGATGAGACTGTGTAAGAATGTGGGAAGTGAAGACATTTTAGATATTGGAATAAGGTATGTATGTATGTATGCTTTGTTTTGCAACTATGACACCATTAAACCTATATGATTAACTCATGAAAATTGGTTTAAGATGTCTCATTTTTTAAGGTGATGAATATTATTAACTTTTAAGTGTTCAATTTGAAAAAAAGGCTTGTGCTGTCTTCTTTTGGGTGGTTTTTCGTACCGGTCTTATGGTCATTATGTGAAAGGTAAATGAGGTCTATTGTATTTGGTCTTATGGTCATCATGTGAGAGGTACATGAGGTGTATCCTATTAGTCTCACAGTCATCATGTGAGAGGTAAGTAGGTCTGTCGTACTGCTCTCACGGTCATCATGTGAGAGGTAAATCAAGCCTGTCGTATTACATAAAATACTGTTTTCGATTCAACCAATTCCAACTTACATTCGTTCCAGTCATTTGGTTAAATTCAATAATGATGATATTTTGAAAAAGCATACAACTAGTGGCACTGGAACAAACAGCAGTTGATTTTTGCTAGGACACAATGAACCAGTTAGTTAACTCACTTTGAAAAGATGACTTCTTGTAGAGCATCAACAACGCTCAATGGAACCTATCAGGTAGCTCAACTGGTCAGACTTTAGTTCTCGATAACTATTTGCGTTTGTTATAACAGGTGATTGCAATTGGGTTCTGTTTTTCTTTTGTTCATCATCCACAAAAACCCGACTCCTTTATAGAAAATTCTCCCTGTGAGGTAAGTCGTAAGTGGAAGATCTTATTATTCTTCAAATTTGCTTCTTGTTATGTTATATCTGCAGATTCTTACCCAAATTATCCGTTGCAGTTCCAATTATGCGAGTGCCATGGATGTGCAATATCGTGTGTCTCGTAACACTTCAATGAGAAATCAGCCACACAGGATTCAAGGAGAAAATAGACGATAGGCATCGAGTCAACATGTGAGACACTAATTCCAGGAAATTTCTATAAAATTACTTCATGGGTTATCACATTTCATTCATTTTCGAGCAATTTTTTACAGGATTTTGGACAATCTGCCTTTGGTCATTCCTATAGCAGGACTCTCATGTTCTATATCAGTATGGATATCTTGTGGGTCACAGAGTTTTGTCTGCCTCTTAATAACTCAAATCGTTAGGATATGCAGAACCAGGTTTAGGTAATCTATGATATATTTATTGTTGTTTTTGCTTAAAGAAATGCACGAAAACAATGTTTAGGCGATCTATGTTTATGTTTTGTTACTCGGGGTTTTGGTTTATGTCCCTAGTTGTATTATATACTTTTATTTAATAAAAAACGGCGTGGGGATGAGCCCCCTAGCTCTACTAGGTTCCAAACCCCTTGAAAATAGGTGGTTAGCACAGTGGTCGACAACTGTGTTCGAAACCCCCGAAATGGGGACTGATTTGGGTATGATTGACCAATCAAATCACGAGATGAGCTTATGTTTTGTCTTAATTATGAAGTTTGAGTTTAAGATTTGTTTCCGTTAAAGCACGATTTATGTTAAATCGGTGATAGTTGGCAATATTCGGATCAAAGGAAATCTGAAAGAGGTCGATTTTGCTTTTACGGATCAATTGCATAACGATTTCATAAGTGGACTTATGAAGCTATCATTTCAAGAATGGACTTTGGGAAGTGCAAGATTACAATGGTGCAGTTGAATACTATTCAAAGGTATTTTTTTTACATTATTCATGATTTCATATAAATTGAACCTTAAATGCATATCTTTATGGCACTAAATAATTGAGTTCTAGGAAGAAACCATAGGTTCACCATGACTTAAACTTGCAAATATTTTGCTTGACTTGGGTCTACAAAATGATTTGAATGTTGTATATTGTTGCTCACTGTCTTCTATTAAGTTATTTTTTATGTTATTTACAATTGCCAGGCGATTCTTCATTGGCGAGATGGAGAATACTCATTGTCCAACACTCTTGAGTTTTGTTGCATCCCAACACTCTGATTTTTCCCGAGGATTATATAAAATAGATATCAAAACACCTTTATGCCTGCAGAATGCATCGGCTGCGAACAGCGGAGCCACAGAATCCTTGAGGCAAATGCAGAATGTTCATTAATCTTACATAGCCTATGTTTCTCATTAAAACTAGATCTCTTCAATTCCTATCATTAACAAATGGACCTTGGATCTTTCAGCTTGTAACAGAAATGTTGATATGATTCTGCTTGCTCCATGTAAATCATATTCTTCTCTCTGAGGAATTACATTGATTTTCCGTTACCAACTTATAATAAACTTTGACATCTTGCTGCATCATGTGGTTACACAACTAGTATTGAAGAATACAAGTAACTAGAGTTGTTCTGTGTTCATCCTGTGCTAGTCTTTGGCCTTTTTACATGTCTAATCACACTGTCGAGGGTCTTAATGGAAACAACTGCGTTACTTGTTGTAGAGGTTGGGTCTGTGTACACCTCACCCTCTCCAAACCCTACTTTCGAGTGGGATTTATTGGGTCCATTTGGTTTGGTTTGAAAAGATCGCCTATAACCGTTTGATCACTTAACAAGAGAACATTAAGGTCTTTCCTTAAAGCACATGCTTCTAGTACCGTATTCTACCTTTCTTTGTCCTAACAAACAAGATATTCTCTTCTATCTTTACACTTTGTGTCCATGGTGATTGACCAACATAAACCTTTGGCTTGTTTTTTTTTTTTTTTTGTTCTGTTGGTGTGTATGGAGTATGTATAATTTTGGTGGGGTTTGGTTTAGGGCTGGTTTTTGCACTAGATTTTGATACAACCTGGGCTTTTTGCTAGTTTTCTTTAGTTTCTGGTGCTGATTTGCTATTTTCTTGATGTCGATTTGCTGCTACGAAAACTGTTGGTGTAATCATTTACCTCAATTTGCTTCTGCTGCATCATTCTTGCAAACCCAACTATTGTTTTGCTTGTGAAAACTAGGGCTGCTCTTTTATAGTTTTTTTCAATGTTCTAAAAAACTCGCCGCACAGCCGCCATGGCGCGCCATGGCACCAAAGCTTGTGTGTCACGCCACGTTAAGCCCCATGACCTAATGTGCAGTTATCGTAATGAGATATTTTATATTTCTTTACGAATTTAATGTTTTATTTGCAAGTTTTTAATATATAACTTAATTTAACTTGTTTATTACTATTGACTCATTGAGTAACAATAGCATATGTTTTTATATATAATATTATATATTAATTAGAAATTTGACGTCATAAGTCACGCCTTGAAAACGTCATGTCATTGCTCCTAAGGCTTGAGGCTTGGCGTCGCCGCCACGCCACGCCTCACGCCATTTAACCTTGGTTTTTTTTTACTGTAAACTGATACATTTTAACTACAAGATTACGATCCAATTATAGTGACATGGTCATCGTTAGTGGATTAATCCTACATCTTTTTTCTATTTCTTTATATCTCAAACAATGATTGGATTATTTTGACTACCACCGGTTTGCAAGGCCGGTCCCAAATAGAACTAAGCAACTATATTATAACGGTTTCTACTTCCTTACTCAACAACATTTGGGATGTTAGGAATTCGCAGCTTTCAAAGATAAGGGCACCAGGTTGATTAGAAACAGACAGTCCCTTAGTTTCATACTCATACATTTAATAGTGACGTTTTTTAATTTCATAAAGCATGTTCTCAACGAAGATCATGATGCAGCAGAAGTGAATAGGTGTGTCATAAGGCTTTAGAAGCATCAATACATCTTTATTTAATTTCATAAAACATGTCCTCTCATGTTTCTATATCAGCATGTGGATATCTTGTGGGTGACAGAGAGTTTTGCTGTTTGCATCTTAATAACTCAAACCGTTAGGATATGCGGATCCAGGTTTAGGTGATCTATGATATATTTATTGTTGTTTTTGCTTCAAAAAATGCACGAAAACAATGTTTAGGGTACCTATGTTTATCTTTTGTATTATATACTTTTATTTAATAAAAATCGGCGTGGAGGTGAGCCGCCTAGCTCACTGTTGGAGATATCCGTGCTGGCGTGCTTTGACCGTTATGAAAGGGTCAAACCTGTGTGGCAACTAGATCATTGCGATATCGTTTCTACTTTTTTAAACTTTAATTTCTTGGTTTTTTTTTGATCAAATTGAAATGAACCTTTTAAATTGCTCTTGAATTCATGGCCATACAAAGAGACAATCTACCAAATATATTTGTGTGTATAAAAATATTGTTTTATTTTTTATAGGAAAAAGATAAAATAATAGACAAAAAGGCTAAGATGGTATTTGATTTAACGAAGTTAACGAAAGCGTTAGTCAGAGATACCATGACTAAGACAAATTGAATAACACAAAAGTCAAATCCACAATAAACATATCATAAAGACCCATCAAAAAATCTATCAAAAGAGAGGGACCAAATTCACAATTCACTCCATATAACTATACTCCAAGAAACAAAAAAACAAATAACTACATTAAAAACTATCATAAATATTTAAATGACCACGTAAGTGCTCAAGGAATCTTTTACGCCTTTTTGACCAAATAGTGGGTCTTTCTTTATTTTCCAACCCAGTTTCAATGAGTTTATGAAATGACTTTATGACTAGCTTTTTGATAAGCTACTTGAAGTAACTTATGAGGAGTTTTTTTGTGATTATTTCAATTATGCCCCTCATTAATATTCATAATTATATATTAACTTTTAATTATAAATAAATAATTAATATTCTTTTTGGTAATTTAAATGCTTATAAGTTAGTTTTTGCCAAACGTGACTTTTTCATCAGCTAGTTTATCGGCTAGTTTGACAAACATAGCCGTAATCCAAACATATACCCTTGTTCACACTGTTGATGCTAGTTTGTAAAGTTACTTATTCAAAATTTTAATAATGACATAATTAAAATAAATGAGTAAAGGGATTTTGAATCATCATATTTGGTTTATTTATTCCAAAATAGTCTCTATTTTAAAGGATCCAAAATAACGTTATAGGGGGGTGTTTGGGATTGCTTATTTAAAACAACTTATGCCTTTTATTAAAGTGTATATTAAATTATGTGGTGACAAAAAGAAGTCCTATTAAAAGTGTTTGGATTAGTTTATTGTAGTACCAAAACGTAATAAACCAATAAGTTTTTATTTAGGGGTGTTTAGGATTGTTTATACATATAAAATAAGTAAAAAAGTTATAAGCACTTTTCATATAAGTTTACAAGTTAAAATCAAATGACTTTATGAAAAACTTATTTTCACCGGTTTGGCACTGCTATAATCACTTTTATTTTTTCTCCATCCAAACATTAAAAAGTGATTATCTATTCTCCTATACCATATCAGAATAAACTAAAAAGCTTTTTAAATAAGCAATTCCAAACACCCCCATAGTTTACAAGAAAAAACAATTACGCATAAAGCGCGTATAAATGAGAACCAAATAAAAAACTATTTATTGTGAAATAAATGTAATATTATATATTCCTACAAACTTTAATAAAAAAAACCCATTTAATTTAGATTTTTGAAGTCACAGTAATTGTTTTGTAAAGTACATCCCCTCTGTCCAAAAATAATTAAGGAACCAACTGACTAAATAATTAAAATTTCATTTTAATCATACACTATATAATTTTTTTAAAATATCATCCTATTTTTATACTTTTTATAATTGCATGTTGAATTTGTTCACATACAATCAATTGAGTGAATAAAGTTGTCATCAAATAATTAATGATTATTAACATTCTCTTTAATAAATAATTAGAGTGAATTATATATTTTTTAAATGGTTAATTTGGTGCTTCAACAAATTCCCTCCCATATATTAAAAACTTACAGGAGCACACTTTGTTAAAAATGCAACCACACTAACACAATTCGTTGAAAAAATACAATCACAATTTACAGGAGCACACTTTGTTAAATTTTCATAATAGGGATGAAAAATGTCATTCAGTCCAATAATTATGAAGAAGAATTGGTACAGCCAAAACTCTCATCTTTGCTTATATGTGTCGGTATTCTTTTTTCAATATTTTTGAAAATAATATCAACTATTTTAATTTTAAAAATAATATATTTTTTAAACGGCAGATAATACACACAAGTTCTCGGGGTATCCGGGCTCCCACTACTTCCTTTTAATTTACTTATTGTAAATTTACACTCGAAGGCAACATTTCAGAGTTGCCCAAGGACCTTGACCGGTTAAAATGTCTAGAGGACCTAACTTTGGAGAATACAAAGATTAAACATCTTCCAGATAGCATTTGTATGTTGAAACATCTGAAATATCTCAAACTTTATTATTGTGAGCTTCTTGAGAAGTTACCTGAGGATCTTGGTTGATTAGAATGTTTAGAGAGGCTAGAGCTAATATGGTGTATAGTTTTAGGAGATATTCCGAATAGCATATGTAGGATGAAAAGTCTAAGGTATTTCAATCTCTCCGACTGTAAGAGGGTTGAGGAATTGCCCGAGGAACTTGGATGTTTGGAAAGTTTAGTAGCCTTAAATATAATAGGTACATGCATAAATAATCTTCCGCAGAGCATTTTATATGGTCAGAAGACATAACACGTCCAACTACAACTACAGTAGACCGCTGTTGTACTGTGCTCTAAGGAAAATTTTGAGGAAGGCTCGAAGAAACCAATTCACGAGAAGAGGTACTTTCTCTGTTTCTATTAATCATCTTCCTTTGATAATTTAAAACATGGAAATTATAGAGATTAGGTGGGGATATTGATCTGTTGCACGACTATTTCTTTAATCATGTTTCTTTTTGTTTATCAGGGTATTGTATTTGTTATGAAACTTTTATTTCAAGAATGGACCCAACAAGTGCAAGATATGCTAAATACGAAGAAGTTTGGAGATATTGCATTTAGGGCAAATATTACAAAGGTATTTTTTTTACTTTACTCATGATTTCATATCTCTATAGCACTAATTTGAGGTCTAAGAAGAAACCAGGGGGTCATCATGACATTAAATTGCAAACTTTTTTTGTTTCATTTGGGTATACAAACTGCATTGAATCTTATTAGCTAATTGACCTTAGGATTTGTGACTCTTTTTGTAAGATTCATAATCATCATTTGGCATCAGTCTATCACATTAAGAGTTTATCATCCGTGTACATGTTGGATATATATCATTGAAAGTGATGTTTAGGGGTAGTTCAAATGAAATATTATAGTATTGTTTATGTTGTATGTTAATATGTTTGTGAATCGATAGATGGCATTGGATTGAGACACAACCTCACTGTCCACTATTCATTCATGCTATTTCAAGGAATTCAGAACCACTTGCTGCTACAACCAAGGTGATGAATGAAGAAAGCTAGGGAGAGGTTAATCCAAATATAGGACTGTGTTCCCTTCGCGTTAATAAATTTGGAAGCAGAGGAAACTTCACTCTGATACCCATTAATTATTAATGCTTCCATGTCTAATGTTTATGAATTATTTTTTTCACTACACTTTTAATATTATCGTCGATTGAAAAAGCTTTATATTCATCTTGTTCAAGATCTCTGTTTTGAAATGCATACAGAATTAAGGACCGCAAAGCAAAGGAGGAATAAAGAAAGTTAGGGAGAGGTGGTTTTAACATCTTATATACTTCAATTTCAATCTTCAAATTGATATATAACCTTGATTTTTCCTTACAGATCCTCCAGAAGAATAAATAGACCCCAGAAGAAAATTGCAAAATTTTAGTATGTTGATATAATATTGCTTGTTTTTCGGTCTTAATTGATTAGCAACTTGTATGTAAATTAGTGTCGGGGTGAAGAGGTGGACTTTAAAGGTGTTGCTCCATGGTGATGACTGACAGCTATGTTCTCTAGATCACTTGAAGGTCATACTCTAATTATGTATTTTTAATTTCTTATAAAATGTTATATTCTCATAACATGTTTTTTTGGTTTTGTTGTTAATTTGTTTTTGTGTTCTTAGGCTCTGCATTTCGGTATTTGACTGAACCATAATGAACTCGATGTTTGATCTTCGGCCTCAATGGTTTGGTTCGGCTCGATCAATTTTTCTCCTCTCCAAAATCATTCGTAAACTGTTGGATGCATAATTGTGTGTTTGTGTTCCTTCTCTTCTGGACTTCAATCTCAACTTCACTGTTGTTGTACGTCTCATGGGTCGATTTCAGATACTGTGCTGCCATTGTTCCTAAATGAATAAAAGAAACCAAGGTATTTTGAACCCTTGCAAGAGTTTGTGTGTCAGTGAAAAGTTGCTACCATCATCTGTTATATCGGTGGTGGTTGGTGTTCGGAAACCTCAGAAGATGATACGTTTTGTTAATTACATATATTCATGAATAATATAAACACGCACAGCAAGAGTCTCCTCTACCATAAGAGGTATATACTTTCTCTGTTTTCTATTAATCATCTCTTATAAAGCATTGAGGTGAAAACCTTTCAAATACAACATACTAAGCATATAGTACAAATTATTTCTAAAATCTCTTGATGACAACTTATTAAGCATGATATACAAATTATTATTGCATAAACTCTTACAAATGTTTATGTTCTCGAGGGTTTCAGGTTCTATTCCCAACTCTCAAGGTCGCGATTTAGCTTATTAACAGGTAATGCTTGCGAATTAGCAAAACTTTTCATGTGTTTTTTGGTTTTGAGAAAGTTCGAGATTAGCTGCAAATTGAGTGAAGGTCTAAAAGAAGATACACTTTTATCTTGGAATATCAAACTGGTTTAAAAAAAAATTCTTAACAAATTATTATGAAATGTTCAGTTTTGGACCAATAAGAAACAACTTTGCTTACAAGAAGCCTAAACAAACACTTTTTGGTGAACAATCTTTCGTATCATTGATTACTTCTTTTTGTTTCTTAACAAATTAATATGAAATGTTTAGCTGCACGTTTTATGGCGAATCAACGAGGCATGGGTTTGCAGCTTGGCCAAGATGCATCTGCAACAGTAAGTAGCTCACAAGAATCTCAGTTGTAAACTTTTTCTATATATTACGATCGCTTTGCGTCTTTTGTTTAATTGCTTTTGTTGTGTTATATGTATAAGGGTGCATCACGGCGGTTAAAAACACAGAAAGAAAAGTAAGTAGCTAATCAAGGGAATCTATTTTCTCCTTTTGGCACAAATGGATCTTACTGCAATGCGTTACATTTTGCTAAACAGGGGATATGGACATGACGAGGGGGATGAAACTGAGGTGTGCGTAACTCTTTTGTCCTATCTTCTTACCTAGTTTCTAGGATTACTTGAATTAGAATGTGTCTAAAAAGATAGACTTATGTTACGTGTTTTCATATTCTCGACATGACTCAAGTGGACTTATGAAACTATCATTTCAAGAATGGACTTGGGAAGTGCAAGATTACAATGGTACATTTGAATACTATTCAAAGGTATTTTTTTTACATTACTCATGATTTGTCAGGATCGAATTCTCAACAAGAATAAATTCTCAGAAACTAATATCAAAGGAGTTTGCAGAATAACACTTTGATATTCAATGAAACAGTAAATGAACAGTAAATCTGATGAACAACTTGCAAACTTGTATTGAATGATTGAAGTTACAAGATTAAACACACACAACCTCAATCTTGAAAAACAAGCTCTTTCAAGACGAATTCTACTTCTCTAGAATTAGGAACGATGCCTTGAGGTTGATTTTCTCTCTAAACTAAAACTTAGAATTAATCATCTAAATCTATTCTAACAATTCTATACATATACTGAATAAAAGATAATTACTAAACATAAAAAGATCTTCATAATAATCTTCATAATTATCTTCAGCTTTCCATGTTTATCTTTAGACGCGTTTTCTTCAACACTATCTTCAGTTTATCTCAGAAGCAGCATTAATCACTTTAGAAGCATTGACTGAGTCTTGGCAGCATTAACTACTAAGCAACACTAACCACTAGCAGTACTAACTAGCTAAGCAGTACTAACTTTGTTCAAGCAGCACTAACTTTGACTAGAAGTATTAATTCTACTAGAAGTAGTAATACCTAGCAGTATTAACTTTGAGATCCTCTGGCAGTACTAACTCTGAACTAGCAGCATTAAAGACTTGGTCACATCTTCGGTTCCCAACAATCTCCCCCTAACTTGACTTTTAGACAGAGAAGTCAAGTTCTTCAGATGCTTCCAAAACTCTCATTGATCCAATCCAATGTTAGGATCCAGTACCATACTATGATTGATAGTTCTCTGAATTAAGTACTTTTCCATTTCTGAATTTGGTGCACAACCTAGCTTCTTATTTAACATTGCATGAAGCTTCAGACTTGTGTGATTGTAGACCCTATCCACCAAGTAATACTCCATGTGGAAAGTATCTATGGCCAATTCATAGACTCCACTTCTTTCATACAAAGTCCATCCTCTAACAACTTCAAACACATCTCTGATTAAATGCTTTACTGCTTCTGGATTAAATAACATGCACAAATACTCCATAACCAGCTTCACAATTGGTAACCCTAGAGAGTTGATCATGCCCACACTTGTTACCAAGAAAGTGAATCTACCCACATCAAAGGCTTTGGTTAATAGATCAGCAAACTGGTTATCAGTATGAACTTTTACAACTTGAATAAGCTTCTTTTCATTGCAGTCTCTTATAAAGTGATACTTGATCTCAATGTGCTTTGTCTTTGAGTGCTTGACAGGATTATTAACAATGCTAATAGCACTGCTATTATCAATAAAGATTGGAGTGTGTAGAAAGGTTACCCCATAGTCCAGCATTTGATTATGTATCCATAAGACTTGAGAACAGCAACTTGCAGCTGCTATGTACTCTGCTTCTGTTGTAGATGTGAACACTGTGGTTTGTTTCTTGCACTGCCATGACACTAGTCTTGCACCCAAAAACTGGCATCCTCCAGAAGTAGATTTTCTGTCCAAGTTTGCTCCACCTAGGTCACTGTCTGAGTATGCAAGTAGGTCAAATGATGAGTCATGAGGATACCAAAGTCCCAATCTAGGTTGCCCTTTGAGATATCTGAATATCCTCTTAACAACTTGATAGTGTAATTGCTTTGGCCTAACTTGAAATCTTGCACACACACAGACTGGAAACATTATATCTGGCCTAGAGGTTGTAAGATACATGAGAGAGCCAATCATGGATCTATAGAGATGAACATCCATATCCTCCCCCTCAAGATCTGCTGTTATCTGCTTGTGTGTCTCCATAGGTGTGCTGGCAGGCTTTGAGTCTGAGAAACCAAACTTGGTTAGAATGTCCTGCACATACTTGGACTGACAGATAAAAATACCATCTGACTTCTGTTGGACTTGGAGTCCAAGGAAGAAAGTAAGTTCCCCCATGGAACTCATTTTGAACCTTTGATGCATTAGATCCTCAAACTCCTTGCACATATTGTCTCTTGTGGATCCAAAGATGATATCATCCACATAGATTTGGACCAGCAAGATGTCCTTCTTCTTTCTCTTGATGAACAGAGTCTTATCAATGACTCCTCTTTCAAAGCCATTTTCCAATAGACAGGATGACAGAGTGTCATACCATGCTCTTGGTGCTTGATGCAGTCCATAAAGTGCTTTCTTCAGTTTGTATACTCTGTCTGGATAGCTTGGGTTTTCAAACCCTGGAGGTTGACAGACATATACTTCTTCTGCAATTGAGACATATAGAAATGCACTTTTTACATCCATTTGATAGACTTTGAACTTCATATAAGAAGCATAGGCCAGAAACAATCTAATTACTTCTATCCTAGCCACTGGTGCAAATACTTCTTCATAATCTATTCCTTCTTCTTGTGTATACCCTTGTCCCACCAACCTTGCTTTGTTCTTTATTACTATTCCTCTCTCATCTCTCTTATTCCTGAAGACCCATTTTGTGCCTATTGCTCTTTGACCTTTAGGAAGGTCTACCAGATCCCAAACATCTTGTAGCTTGAACTGTAGCAGCTCTTCTTGCATTGTTTCTATCCAACTGGAATCTTTCATAGCATCATAAGCCTTCTTAGGCTCAAGCTGGGATAGAAAGCAAGAAAGCATTGTATGCTGTTGGTCTTGCATATCTTGCTGTCTGCTTTGATTTCTAGTCATCATAGGAGAAGAGATATCTCCTATTACTAGCTGAGGAGGATGATTCTTTTGTGTTCTTGTTTGATGACTAGGTTCTTCATTGAGTCCCACCTCTAGATTGGAGTCATTCAACTCAACTGAGGTGATTTCAGCAGCTACTTCTGGTTCTTCATTTTCTTGACTCTCCTCGTCTCTTCTTTCTTCTTCACTCTGATTTGGTTCAGTAGATGGCTCCTTTTCACAGTCTTCAACAGGATCCACTGTAGGCAAGGGAAAAATCACAGACTGAGGTATATTGTCTTGAACTTGTGTAGTCCCTGATCCTCCACTTCCTGAACCTGCATAAACATTACTACTGAAACCAAAAGAGTTAGTTAGTGAATCAATGTCAAACAGCCACTGAGGACCAGACCCAATTGGATTTGGTGTGTTCTCATTGCATTTGACATTGTCACTTTCTTCAATTATTCTAGAAGAAGAGTTAAAAACTCTGTAAGCCTTACTCTGAGATGAATACCCAACAAGAAATCCATCATCTGCCTTGCTATCAAATTTTCCTAAGTGAGATTTGGTATTGAGAATTGTACAGGGACACCCAAAAGGTTTGAAAAATCCAATAAAGGGTTTTCTTTGATTTAAAAGCTCATAAGGTGTCTTGTTTTTAGGCTTGACTACTAGTACTCTGTTTTGGACATAACAGGCAGTATTAACTGCTTTAGCCCAGAAAGTAATTGGCAGTTTTGAATCAGCCAACAGAGATCTAGCAGCCTCTATTAGTGTCCTATTCCTCCTCTCAGCAACTCCATTCTGTTGAGGAGTCCTAGGAGCACTATATTGTCTCTCAATGCCTTTTTCTTCACAAAATGTGTTTAGATCAAGATTTTTAAATTCAGTTCCATTGTCTGATCTAATGACTTTTACTTTTTGATTTGTTTGGTTTTCAATTCTTAGGATAAAGGATTTGATCAATCCACTTGTCTCATCCTTAGTCCTTAGAAAATATACCCAAGTAAATCTAGAGTAATCATCAACAATAACTAAGCAGTAAGATTTCTTGCCTATACTCATAACATTTGTAGGACCAAACAGATCCATATGTAATAACTGGAGACAAGAAGAAATTTTATTTAACTCTTTGGACTTATGAGAAGTTTTGTGTTGTTTGCCTTTAAGACAAGCAACACAATGATCATCACATGAAAAGACTTTTGATGGTAAACCTCTTACAAGGTTGTTTTTAACAAGTTTGTTCATTGTCTTGAAGTTCATGTGACACATCCTTCTGTGCCAAAGAGAGGATTCATCCACAGAAGCTTTTGAAACAAGACAGTTCAGGGATGAATCACTTGAAATATTGTCCATATCTAGACAATAAACATTGTCCTTTCTTGGAGTTCTAAGTAGTATCATGCTTTCATCAACTACCTTGAACCCTGGAGCAAGGATCATACATTCTGTATTGGTAAATAATATACTATGTTGTTTGTCACAAACCTGTGATACACTTAACAGGTTGTACTTTAACTGATCAACATAGTAGACATCCTCAAATGTCATCTTACCTTTTGTAACATTACCTTTTCCACTTATTTTACCACCTGCAAGATTGTCTCCAAATGCAACATGTCCTCCATTGATATGCTTGAAATCCTGAAGGCATGACATGTTGATTGTCATGTGCCTAGAGCAACCACTATCAACATGCCAGATGCTCTTCCCCTTGAGCTGTTGGTTGCCCTGCACATAAGATAAATCAGTTAGTATTGATTAGGAACCCAAGCCACAGTGGTCTTGGGTACCCCTTTCTCATCAAAATATTTACATTCCTTCTTGACAAGATTTCTAAATTTTGACTCCTCATTGCTGGAGTACTTTGTCACAATAATGGGTTTGGATGCACATTTGCTAGAAGCAGTACTGGTTTTAGAAGTACTAACTGCATTAGCAGCACTTGCATGCTTAGCAGTACTAACCTTGTTAGAAGTAGTAACTGTGTCAGCAGTAGTAACTGTGTTAGCAGTAGTAACCATTGAAGAAGTACTAACAGTGTTAGAAGCATTAATATTCTCAGCAGTACTAACACTGGTAGCAGCAGTATTGCTATTAGCAGCACTATCCCTGTTAGCAGTACTAACAGTTTTAGTGCTTCTAGACACCCACATTTTAATACTTTCTTTTAAAACCTTTTTCTGCATGTGGCCTTTGGTTTCAACAGATTTCTTAGCCACATGTTTCTTTCCAGCCTTCCTATAACCAACAGGTTTTTGCACAAATCTTTGAAAGTTCATCTTTTGGTTAATAGGGTTAAAGAAACAGTGCTTAGCCAAATGATTCAACTTGCCACATATGAAACAAGGTTTTGGTCTGATTACTTTATTCAGATCAACTCCTTGTTTCTGAGCCCATTGATTATTCCAGTTTCTTTGATTACCTCTCTTAGTACTAGAATTTAGGCTCTCATTTTTATTGCAAGCACACTGTTTACAAGGGCCAGGATTCACAACAGTGGTCTGTTTGTAATGGACCTTGTTGGCTTTTCCTTTGGTCTTATCTATTTCTTTAGACTTGACCCAGATCCTTCCACCACCCTCATTTGTAACAATGTTGTTTTCTAAGGGGGCGTTTGGTTCGCAGATTCTGATGGAATCTGATGGAATTGGAATGTCCAATTCCTTTGACCAAATTCAATTCTCTTGTTTGGTTCATTCTTTTCTATGGAAGGAATGTGTGAATTCTACCAAATTCCACCAATGAAGGATTTGAACATTCCATCCTAAAACCCAAGGATTTCAATGGAATGAAATCTTATATTTTGATAATTCCAAATTTACCCTTTACTCCAAACTAAACACTACTAATATTGATTATCAGCAAACACCAACTATCTCTCTCATCTCTATCTCCCTCTCTCTCCTCTCTTTGCTCTCGCTATCTCTCTCTCCTCCCTCTCTCTCCTCTCTCTTTATCTCTCCCCTCTCTCTCCTCTCTATCTCTCTCCTCTCTTTATCTCTCCTCTCTCTCACCTCCACTCTCTCCTCTCTCTCTCCCTCCTCCCTCTCTCTCTCTTCCCTCTCTCCTCTCTCTCCTCTCTCTCTCCTCCACTCTATCCTCTCTCTCTCCTCTCTCTCTCTCTTCCCTCTCTCTCCTCTCTCTCTCTCTTTCCTCTCTCTCCCTCTATCCTCTATCTCTCCTCCACTCTCTCCCCCCCCTCTCTCTCTCTCCTCTCTCTCCTCCTCTCCTCTCTCTCTCCCTCTCCCTCTCTCTCCTCACTCTCTTGGCATCATTCATGTGCTAAAATAATAAAAACAATTTTTGTTAAAAATTAAACTATTTAATGACTATTTTATTAAAGTAATTTTTGTTTAAAAAATTAAAATAATCAAAAAGGGTATTTTGGTCATTTACCAAAATTCCATTCCAATTCCGAAGCTACAATCTGTGAACCAAACAGAAAAATTCCAATTCATTTAACAGATTTCATTCCAATTCTGTCAACCAAACAGGTGGTCAAACCTGACAACATTCCATTCCAATTCCATCAAAGTCAAATTCCTTTGACAGATTCCATTTCATCCAAAAACATTCTGCGAACCAAACGCCCCCTAAGGGTATCTCTTTACTCACATCATTGTTCCTATTCTCACTAGCTTCTTTCTCAGTCAAATCCTTAACAACCACCTCATCCAAAGGATCTATCTTAAAGGCTTCCTCAGACAAGTCCTTTTTCTCCTTGGTCTCTAACAAGTCTGATGTAGGAGGGATGTAGTTGTGGTTGTAAGGAGGGGGTGTGTTGTTGTATCCAATACCAGGCTTCATTTTATCATGAATCTGAGCCTTTAGAAGAGAGTCCATTGCTTTTGAAGCATATGAAAACTTTTCTACATCAAGCTTAATCTTAGCTAGTTCTTCTTTCAACTTATCATTCTCTTCTTTGGACTTAGACAGTTTGGTCTCTAACTCATTCTTTTCCCACTTCCAGTAGGTTGTGTCATACGAGTGTTGAAGTTCATTGGCTTGGAAGCCTTTGATTTGTTCTTCAAACCTCTCAACTATCAACACATAATCTCTTATGTCCTTTTCTAATCTTTTGAGGTCATCACACATGCTTTGGTTGTGATCCCTGTACCTTTTGACAGTGTCTATGCAAGATTGAGTACAAAGATTAGAAATTACCTCAGAGGGGAGATCAGACACCTCTGCCATAAGAGCTTGATTCTGAATGGCTTCCTCAGCTTGGTCACTCCAGTCAAACCCCATTCCTTGTTGAGAAACAAGGGCTTGAGCAGAGTTCTTGTTTTGATTGTAGCCTCCATTCTGAGCTTGTTGGTGGTTGTTATTTGGCACACCACTTTTGCACTCTCTAGCAAAGTGTCCCTTCATGTGGCACTTGTAGCATTCCACCTTTGTCTTGTCAAAACCAGCTCCATCTTCTCTTCTTTGAGAGAAGTTGTTCCTCCCTGTTCTTTTAATAAACTTCTTCACCCTCATAGATAACATGGACATCTGCCATTTAATGTCCATCTCCTCCAGATCATCAGGGTGAAGTTGTTCCAGATCATCATTAATCAAAGAGTTGTTGCTGTGACTGGACAAAAAGGCTTCAAAGACAGTTTCAGTGCCTTTTTCTGAATTCACTCCACTAGAAGCACTAATTGCTTCAGGGTTGACAGTAGTATCAGTGGATGCTGATAGAAGTGCAGCATTATGAATATACCCGGTGGGCTTCTTTTTAGCTTCTACTTCAGATTCAAAAACTCTTAGATCATTATACAGATCATCTAGTTCCTTCTCTTCCAGATTGTCACTCTGTCTATATGAGACAATGTACATAGTCCATTCATCCCCAAGAGATATGAGGAACTTTCTGTTGATGTCATCTTGCACCATCTTCACTCCAACAGTAGCTAGTTCACCAATAAGCTTGTTGAACCTGTCGAAGGCTTGAGTCATAGACTCATTCTTTGAAGAAGTGAAGTTCTCATACTGCTGCTTCAAAACATCTCTTTGATTTCTTTTGGTGCTCTTAGTTCCAGCAAATCTTTTCTCTAGTGCATTCCAGAGAATCTGAGCATCAGTGCAGTTGCAGAATTGATGCTGATATTCATTGGGGATGGCCAAGAGCAGAGTGCTCAAGGCCTTCATCTCTATCTGCCTGATCTTCCTCTCACCATCTGTCTTTGGTGGAGGTCTTTTCCCATCTGGTCCAATCTGACATTCAGTAGAGGGGCCATTCTCAATCACATCCCACATTGAGTAGTCAGTGAGGAGAATGTATTGCATGATTCTGATCTTCCACATGTCAAACTCATTGGGTTTGAGCATTGGAACCTTAGAGACAAGAGTACTGTTTGATTCTGCAAAGTTTTCCATGATGAATGAATGAATGTTTCTGAGAGAACAGGCTCTGATACCACTTGTCAGGATCGAATTCTCAACAAAAATAAATTCTCAGAAACTAATATCAAAGGAGTTTGCGGAATAACACTTTGATATTCAATGAAACAGTAAACAAACAGTAAATCTGATGAACAACTTGCAAACTTGTATTGAATGATTGAAGTTACAAGATTAAACACACACAACCTCAATCTTGAAGAACAGGCTCTTTCAAGACGAATTCTACTTCTCTAGAATTAGGAACGATGCCTTGAGGTTGATTCTCTCTCTAAACTAAAACTTAGAATTAATCATCTAAATCTATTCTAACAATTCTATACATATACTGAATAAAAGATAATTACTAAACATAAAAAGATCTTCAGAATAATCTTCATAATTATCTTCAGCTTTCCATGTTTATCTTCAGACGCGTTTTCTTCAACATTATCTTCAGTTTATCTCAGAAGCAGCATTAATCACTTTAGAAGCATTGACTGAGTCTTGGCAGCATTAACTACTAAGCAACACTAACCACTAGCAGTACTAACTAGCTAAGCAGTACTAACTTTGTTCAAGCAGCACTAACTTTGACTAGAAGTATTAATTCTACTAGAAGTAGTAATACCTAGCAGTATTAACTTTGAGATCCTCTGGCAGTACTAACTCTGAACTAGCAGCATTAAAGACTTGGTCACATCTTCAGTTCCCAACATGATTTCATATAAATTGAACCTTAAGTGCATTTCTTACAAGCAATAATTGAGGTCTAGGAAGAAACCATCGGTTCAACATGACTTAAACTTGATAATATTTTGCTTGATTTGGGTCTACAAAATGCATCGAATGTTGCATATTGTTGCTTACGTCTTCTATTAAGTTATTTACAATTGCCAGGCGAATCTTCCATGGAGAGATGGAGAATACTCATTGTCCAACACTCTGGAGTTCTGTTGCATCCCAACACTCTGATTTTTCCCGAGGATTATATACAATAGATATCAAAACGCCTTTACGCCTGCAGAATGCATTGGCTACGAACAACGGAGCCACAGAATCCTTGAGGCAAATGCAGGATGTTCATTAATCTTGCATGGCCTATGTCTCTCATTAAAACTAGATCTCTTCAATTCCTATCATTAACAAATGTACCTTGGATCTTTCAGCTTGTTAAAGAAATGTTGATATGATTCTGCTTGCTCCAAGTAAATCATATTCTGCTCTACGAGGAATTATATTGATTTTCCGTTATCAACTTATAATAAACTTTTACATCTTGCTGCATCGTGTCACTACTAGAAAAATGTGAAATACCGACGACAATTACCGACGGCAAAAAACAGTCGGTATTTACCGACGGCAAACCGACGGCCTACCAACGGTATCTTTTTAATTTTATTTTTTATTTATTTTTAATAAGTCGTCGGAAAACCGTCAGAAAAATTAGTGAAATACCGACGGCTTACCGACGGTTGTTTTTTTTCATTTTATTTTATATTTATTTTTAATAAGTAAATACCGTCAGAAAACCGTCGGTAACTGGAACCGTCGGTAAGTTGTCGGTAGTTGTCGTCGGAAAACCATCGCTGAATATTACCGACCAGCTTTTTACCAACGATCATTCCCGTCACAAAACCGTCGATAAAGCCTTTTTCCGACGGTTTAACGACTGTTTCAGCCGTCGGTAATACGATTTATTTTAGTAGTGTGTGGGTATACAACTAGTATTGAAGACTACAAGTAACTAAAGTTGTTCTATGTTCATTGTGTGCTAGTCTTTGGTCTTTTTACATGTTTGATCACACTGACGGGGGTCTTCATGGAAACAATTGCTCTACTCTTTGTTGTAGATGTTAAGTTTGCGTACATCTCACCCACCCTAGATCCTACTTTCGAGTGGGATTTATTGGGTCCATATGGTTTGGTTTGAATAGATGGATTCGGTGATATCATCCACAACATTGAATGGTTCATCGAATAGATAAATATCAGCATCTTGGTACAGAGCTAGTGCCTGCAATCTGTTCTCTGCTCAAATTAATTCCCCTATCGCCTATAACCGTTTGATCACTGAACAAGAGAACATTAAGGTCTTTCCTTAAAGCACATGCTTCAAGTACCGTATTCTATCTTTCTCTGTCCAAACAAACAAGATATTTTCTTCTATCTTTACAATTTGTATCCATGGTGTTTGACCAACAAAAACCTTTGGCTTGTTTTTTGTTCTATTGGTGTGTATGGAGTATGTATAATTTTGGTGGGGTTTGGTTTAGGGGTGGTTTTTGTACCGGATTTTGATACAACAGGGCCGGCTTTTTGCTACTTTTCTATAGTTTCTGGTGCTGTTTTGTTGCTGATTTGCTGTTTTCTTGATGTCCATTTGCTGCTACAGAAGTTGTTGGTGTAATCCTTTGCCTCAATTAGCTTCTGCTGCATCATTCTTGCAAACCCAACTATCGTTTTGCTTGTGAAAACTGGGGCTGCTCTTTTATACCTTTTTTTGCTATAAAATGATACATCCACAAAAACCCAACTCCTTTATAGAAAATTCTCCCTATGAGGTAAGTCGTAAGCGGAAGATCTTAGAGATCATTCTTCAAATCTGCTTCTTGTTATGTTATATCTGCAAATTCTTACCCAAATTATCCGTTGCAGTCCAATTATGCGAGTGCCATGGATGTGCAATATCGTGTGTCTCGTAACACTTTAATGAGAAATCAGCCAACAGGATTCAAGGAGAAAATAGACAACGAGCATCGAGTCAACATGTAATAAGACACTTATTCCAGGCAATTTCTATAAAAAATACTTCATGGGTTATCACATTTCATTCATTTTCGAGCAATTTTTACAGGATTTTGGACAATCTACCTTTGGTCATTAAGGACTCTCATGTTCTATATTAGTATGGATATCTTGTGGGTCACACAGTTTTGTTGTTTGCATTAATAACTCAAACAGTTAGGATATGCGGATCCAAGTTTAGGTGATCTATGATATATTTATTGTTGTTTTTGCTTCAAGAAATGCACAAAAACAATGTTTAGGTTACCTTTGTTTATCTTTCATTCTTTTGTATTATATACTTTTATTTAATAAAAATCGGCGTGGAGATGAGCCGCCTAGCTTGACTAGGTTTCAAACCCCCTTTGTTTGTTTTTCTTATATTGGGTACTCTTTAATTTAGCTTCTCCGCCGTGGGCATGAAACGCCGTATGGCTGCCCTAATTTGAGAATAGATATCGTCATATTTTCCAGCTTGTGTAATTCTTCCGTCCTTCAAGACCCGATCAGATGACAATTATATCTTAAATCGCTAAGGGGTTGTTTGGGTCAGGCAGGGGAATGAAAATGAAAATGACATTTTCATTCCACCCGGTTTAACCTAGAATGAAACTTTGGGCTTTAGGGGGATTGAACCCATTATATATTATAAAACCAAACAGTTTCATTTATTATCATTTCCATTGGTATTCTCACTGTTGGAGGCTGATTATTCGCCCATATATCTTGGATTTTCCTCCTTAATTCACAACCGACTATTTTGGTTAGGATCATCAAGGTGCAAACGACGAACAATGTACCTCCCCATTTCTTGTATATGGTCATGCATGCCCAAGTTCTTATCATGAGAAATAGTTATCAGAGATTTTCCCTGAAGAATACTCAAACCACGTATAGCATGAAATCCACGGCTTTCAAGCGCTTTGATTGCTTCGGCTTCCTTTCAACCTTTCATTTTCCATCACCCTCACTCCATAAAGCTTACTTTTAGCCACGTTCATTTTAAGGTGAGAGGCGGATTGAAACTCTTTTAGAATTCCCATCAAATATATAATTATGTGTATTTTATTGTTTTAGTTTAATTATATTATCTTTAATTTTACTCACTGGAGTGCAATGCATATAAATTAATATAAGAAGTAAAATAATACATCGTTATCTCAGTCATATGCTCCTTACATTTACAAGTATTCATTATTTTAATAATATTTTTTTTCTTTTTGAAATAAACAATATAAGCAAATGACATGATCAAGGTTCTAAATGACGCGAGATATGACGTGGTGGCGAGGTCAAATCTCAAGCCTTACAAGTTAAGACGAGGCGACGACGTTTTTCAAGTCGTGCCCAAAGGTGGCGCATACACACACACACACACACTTGTGTTTTAGTGTTCTGTAGACAAATTAAATTCATATAAAGTAATGAAAAAAACATTGATACCAAATATATAAAGCTTATAGAAAAAGATATCGATAGTGCAAATATTAACTAATACAAGGGACTGTTTGACAGTTGCTTGCTGAATGGTTTGGTGTAGAATGATTAAGTGGTCAGAATGATTAATTAAGAGGATTTTATGATATAGTGCAAAATGATATACGGTTGTTTTTTAATTGTTCAAAATGAAATCAGAACTCTTAATGGTTAAGGAAGCGTCAGGATACAAAATCATTCAGAGGGTTTTAAAACCATTAAGAGATAGACATTATTTTTGTCAAACAAGATTTACCTCTTAATGATTCAGAGGTTGCCTCTTAATGAAACCATTAAGAGGTAAACAAACAACCCCTTATATTATCATCCAATCATCAAGAGTTAATTAACTGCGATTAAAAGATAATTAAGTCACTTTCATAGCCATTAATTAAAAAAAAGGAAATTAAAAGAAAGGGTTTTTTGAAATGGTGAAAGGGAAGAAACAAGCGGTTGGAACGGTGGGGAATGGGTTTAATTAAAAAAAATTAAAATAACGGTTTAATTAAAAAAATGAAATTAAAATAAGGGTTTTTTGAAATGACATAAATACCCATACCATAGTTCAAAGGGTTTAGAAGGAGGGACTTGATCCGCAACAAAATGGAAACCATAGTGATGCGTGCCATCTGTAATTAATTCATTTGAGGTACCCAATCCAAAATTTTAACAAACCACAGGAACCAAATCCGTAATTTACTCTAGATTAAAATACTTTAATTTCAAATTTAATTTGTTAGTTTAGGTGATAAGTGAACAAAATATAAAATTATGAGAATTTAAATTATATTTTTCATTAAACTATGTAAAATTAATTTTATTTTCAAAGTGGGCCGAAAACAAACATCATATTCAAATTAATTGGGCCGATACGTAACGATGAGTGGACCTGGATGTTTCCGGTGATACACGGCAGAGATTGGCGGTGGTCGACGTGGTCATTTATCAGCGCCGTTCAATGCTTAAACTTCAAACGTGGTGGTTCCGATCAGTCTTTCTACTCTCCTACATCCTCCAACAATCGATTTTTGCTTTCAATTTTTTGGTGAATTCCGGCGGAGAACAGCCATGGATGCGACATTGATATTGCCAAACATTCCTCCTCCAGGTTTCAAGAGCTTTTCACGAAGCAATGGTAGATCTAACATCAGAAACCGCCACCGATTCAGGAATCGAATCTCTGCAATCGGTGAAGTTTCCGCCATTACTTCCGATCCGATTAGGGGTGTAAATGAGAGGAGACAACTCGCGAGCTACTCGAGATCGACTCGGTCAACACTCGACTCGAATAGGCTCGACTCAAACTCGAGCTCGACTCGACATACTAACGAGTCGAGTCGAGCGACCTGATACTCGACTCGATAAGCTCGTGAGATACTTGAATATTATATATATATATATATATATATATATATATATATACGTTCATTAATGTTCGTTTACGTTCGTTTACTTATAATAGTAATCTAAAGCACATATATTAAAGAAATAAACATTAAAATAATAATATAATTATTATATATATATATATATATTATTATAATTATATAATTATAATTATTATTAAAGAATTACTAGCATTTTATTTAAAAAAAAGGTAATAACACCTATATGACTTGTGGGTACCATTATTTAAATAAGGAATGTCTTCCTTTTGCTTAAAAACTCATCCCACATTGGTGGGACAATCCATCCAAGACTTTTGCGTTCAACTATAAATAGGACTCACCCCCTTCCTTTCCCTTGCCATTCCATAACCTTTGTGGCATAGCCTTTCTATTGTGCCTAGTGGTTTGAGCCCTTTGGCTTGAGCCCTTTGGCTTGAAGTTAGGCAAAAAAAAAAAAAAATCTTGGTACCTATGGAAGTGGGTGCAACTAGTTTGTTATGTTTGTTTACAATTTTAATCAAACAAATACGAACACACTGAATTTTTAAATGATTGAATATGAACACTAGTTCGGGTTTGAGCTTAAAATTAGTTTGAGTTTGAGCTTGAAACGAGTTCGAGCTTGAGTGAGCTTGAAACGAGTTCGAGCTTGAAATGAGTTTGAGCTTGAGCGAGCTTGAAACGAGTTTGAGCTTGAGCGAGCTTGAAACGAGTTCGAGCATGGAAATTGGTTATCGAGTCAAGTTCGAGCTTGGATTTTCAATACTCGCGAGCTTTCGAGTCGAGTTTGAGCTTGAGAATTTTTTTCGAGTTCGAGTCGAGTTTACTGATACTCGAGCTCGACTCACATCATTTACACCCCCTATAATCAGGTAAGGGTAAAGTTTATTTGTAAGGGGTTGTTTGTTTAAAAAAAAACCTCTTAATAAATCGTAAGTCTGAATCGGTCAGACCTTTTTACATTCAGGCTGTTTTTTTTTCTTTTCCAGTTTCAGAACCTCTTAACTCTTAAATACATCTGAAATAAGAAGTGGTGACCTAACTTCGTCTTAAAACTTCTTATCGTCGCCTCAGTTCATATGCTCCCATTCCTCTCAAGACGCCCCCGAACGTAACAAAAACAAACAGTTTTATTGATTCAAATTTCAGACTTCAACACCACATCTTATTTAATCAAAAGTAAAATAAGACTTCAGACCTCTTAAAAAACAAATGGCACCTAAGTTTCAGAAAACTAACACCTTTTCATTTGTTAAGACACAAGTTTCATTGTCAGTTCTTGTGGATTACAGGGTACTGAAGCAACAAAATGTATAAGGTTGTATGCATCATTCTCGTCGGACATCAATCCAAAAACTATTATGAAAGGTCTTGGAAGCATGGTGAAACTTAGATTTCTTCTTGTTAGAAACTATGGTTTTAATAGTCGTTGGGAGTCTGATGAAGTTAGCCAATACTACCCAAATTGTTTGCAATATCTCGATTGGAATTGTTACCCTTTTCGTTCGATACCCAAAACATTTCAAGCAAGTAATCTTGTTGCTCTTAAAATGCATGGGAGTGCAATCGAACAACTTTGGGGAGGGGGAGAAAGAAAGATAGGTAATGGTTGAATTGTTGTTTTGAATTATTATCGTGACACTAATAAGATCTATTGGTTTTCATTACACCAATATTCATCTTTTTTTTCTTCTTTTCGTCTTATGATAGGTTCTTAACAAGCTCCGATTCCTTCACCTCAATAATTCAAAGTTGAGGATCATTGACCTTGGGCTAACTCCAAATCTTGAGATATTAGATCTTGAACGATGTTATGATTTGGTAGAACTTCACACACCTTTTGGATGTCCAAAACTCAAATACCTCAAAGCCAACTTTTCAAAGTTGAGTACCCTTGACCTTAGGCTGACTCAGAATATCGAGACATTGAATCTTGACGGATGTAAGGATTTGGTAGAACTTGACATGCTCCGTGAATGTCCCAACTCAAATCCCTCAAGTTGAGCTGTAAAAAGTTGAGGTCTCTTAACCTTAATGATTTGGTACTTCCAAAACTCGAATACCTCAAACTCACTCATTCGAAGTTGAGGACCCTTGAGTTGACTCTGAATCTCAAGACGTTAATTCTTGATTATTGTGATTTGGTAGAACTTCAAATCCCCAATGAAGATGTAAAGCTCGAATCCATAGACAGCTGTGGATGTCCAAAGTTGATGGCCCTTGACCTTAGCGGAACTCCAAATCTAAGGAGTTTAGATCTTGTAGCATGTCATAATTTGGTAAAACTTCACGCACCCGTCGGAGGTCTAAAAAAGCTTATCCACTTAGAATCAGAAGGTTTTTTGAGGTTTACAAGTTTTGATATTTCAGATCTGGATAATGAGGAACCGGATGAATTACGTGCATTAGATCTGTACAGGAAGTCGGTATATAAGGAAGATCTACCCTCATCAATTGGAAATATTGAGAAGCTTATTTCGGTAGTGTTGGTCCCGAAGGTGCTTAACAAGTTTGTAGAAGGGGGGGTTGAATACAAACACAGAAATTAAAGTTTAATAAATTGTTTATTGATAAATCAAAATACAATTTACAAGTTTGTTGCGGAATAAGATTAAGACAGACTCAATCTAAACAAACTTAAGAAACACTAAGATGATTGCACAAGAAATTCAGAGAATGGGGGATTAAGATATATAGAAAACAAGGGTTTCTATATTGAGTTCAAGGATGAAGCACACCTTCAGATGAAGGGGGTGAACTTCCTATTTATACCATATGCATTAAATGCATGGCAGGGTACTTTACACGTGGCGTTCATAGATTGGCATAGAGAGTCTGACTTTTGGGAGACATGCTTTCGGCCGGGTCATGAACAGTGTAGTTGACAGAGTTGTTGTACGAATGGTTGTAGAGACTTGTCCGTTCTGACACATCGTACTAGGTTGTGCAAGGATAGACAAAAGGAAACTTGAGGCATAAGCTTTGTGATCGATTGATCGATGAGTATCTCTTCTTTCAGAGATAAAGAGGTTCAGCTATCGCTGAAGCTTTTCCTTATGTTCCTTTGCGTATATGTAGAGTTGTCTTTGCTTCACTGATATCCGCATCAGGTCACTAGTAGACTTCTCCTTGTTCAGCAGCTTCATCTTCGATTCAGCTATGAACATATGTTGACGCGAGACTTGTCTTCAGGGATTACGTTGGCTATTTACTTCAGAAACTATCAATGATAACTGAATAGACTCAGTCTAATCACTGATAGTGAAACACTAATACATAGAAATGTTTACAAGAAAGACTATCAGCGATAACTGAACAGACTCAGTCTGATCGCTGATGGTGAAACACTAATACATATTAAAACGTAATTTTCACTAAGTATAGAAGAGGGTCGTTATCAAATCACTGAGAGAGTTTGGATCAACAATCTCCCCCTATTTGATAATGACAAAGTAATTGAAGAAAATTACTTTATAATTCAAAATGATGGAATAATCAGGACTCGTAACATACATGTCCCAATTACTATTTTGAGGGATCTTTTACAGCACTGATGGAGTTAAGTACTTCACTGAAATTTTTCATTAATCTAAGAAAAGAATTACAGGGAATGAAAATTACAAGTACAAGTGATGTACTAACTACTGTAAGTTAAACTAATAGATTACAAGTAAGAAAACTAATCTATCAGCTATCTAAAGAAGACTTAGGAGGATTGATCATATACTCAGGTATTTCTTCTCCTTTCTGTCTTCGTTCCAAAGATTCTTGGCTGATAATTTCTTTAATTTTCTCAGCAGCAGGGAAGAAGTCACACCATAAGCATAAGAGATCCTTGAGATGATTCAGAGGACAGATAGGAATCTCAGAGACTCTTTGAAATCTGAGTTCCTCATCATCATCTCTGAAGAATATTCCATAAGGATTGTCAATTACTTGACCAGCTTGGAAAGGACCACCAGGAGGCAAAGATAAATCCAGAACTGAAAGATCGGGAGAAGGACCAAACAGTGCATCTCTTGAAAATTTGATAGAAGTTTCATTCCTGATGATGGCGACGTCTTCAGAGGAGGAGGACCCAATTCTTCTCTTGAGTTTCTTGGGATTGGGAGGGATAGGAGATGGCAAATTAAGTACAGAAGTGACTCTGTTGATGAGAGCTTCAAAAAGTCCTTCAACGTAGCCTCTGTATGTAGATTTCGATTTCTTCAGCGCATCCCAGAATTCTATCCACTCTGTAAACCCGAAGCCTTCAAGTTTGGAAACGTACATAGCTTTCTGAGTTCCATCCTCTCTGGTAATCTCCATGGTCACTGAGAGTTGATCCTTCTTCTTGCGACCATAAATAGTCACGGCTGATATTGGAAGAAGATCAGAGCGATAATCCATCTTCTGTTTACACCATTCGATAGACTTATCGTTGATCTCTTATTCTTTGGAGCGTTCCTCTTCAATTTCTTTCAGTAGTGCAGCTTGAACTTCCACAGGCTTTCTTTTCAGCTTTCTGTCCTTGACTTGAGAAGATTGAATCTTTAAAGCGAGTTGGGCATCTCGTCTGCATTCAGCGAACAGTTTCTCAGCTTTGGCAGATTCTTCTCGTTCAGCTTCAGTGAGGAAGTCGAGCTCTGAGAAGGATGTTTGAGGAGGAATTTTCAGCCGTTGACTTTCTAGTTGAGCGATCATTTCAACTCTTTTCTTCACCACTTTATCTGACCAATGAGATGGTCGAGAGGGCCTTCCTGGATGGACCAGGGAATCTTCTTCTTCTTCTTCATCAATCTCAGCGATAGAGATTGGGATTATGTCTTCAGCGATAGTAGCTGGAATTATTTGTAGTTCAGAACCCTTAAGCAGGGGAGAGAACTATCTGGTCAGAAAATGAAAAAGAAGTTAGATTATTTTTAAGGAAAGAAGAGAGATAAAGGCTAGAAAGAAACAGGGGTTGGATTTTTATAGAAAGATAAGGGAACAAGAGTAAGGCATACCTGAGAAGGATTCTCCTCAGATAGTGAGATCATCTTCAGGGTTCCCTCAGCAGATACACCTTTGCTTTGGGAAGGGGTTCCTGAAGATGTTCCTTGTCTCCCCCCTGCTTGGATAACTTCTTTCGAAGCTATCGCTGATGATGTGGCGGCTGAAGAACACCAGAGAGATGGATCTTCTTCATCGTCATCATCATCATCTTGATGAGAATCATCCGCTTGATCTTCAAGATCAAAGTCTTCATCATCGTCTTCATCCTCCTCTTCATCATCGACTATTTCAGCGATGGTGGGAGGGGCTTTATCAGCAGCTATCTCCCCCTCAACCTGAGAGGGAGTTTCCTTTAGTGGTTCAGCAATGACTTCAACCTCCGTGTTTTCTTCAGCGTTCTTCTCCCCCTCTTTGTCATTATCAACAAGGGAGAGATCTTTGGAAGGAGATGAAGTATTTGCGGCAGCCAACTTCTGGACTTCAGCCTCCAGTCCTTTGAGACGTCCTTCAAGTACAGGGATGTCGGACGTAGCCTGATGAATGAATTCCACAACGATGGTCAGAGCGGAACGATCATCTTCGGTAAATGATGGAGCAGGAACTGGAGCTGGTTCATTCAGCTTGTCAAGGACTTGCTGAAGAGTAGCAGTGCATGAGTCGATCTTCGCAGACAGATCATCATACTGCTGCTTGGACTCTTCCCTGACTTTGACAATCGCTTCCTGAAGAGTAGCGATTTGAGAAAGACCAGCTTTGGAGGCGCAGGTGGCAGTCAGCGTCTTCAGCGCATCACCAGTTGTTTGAACAGCGCTGGTGTTGTTGTTGAGAGAAGCAGAAAGAGAATCCACCTTTGTACTCAAACTGTTGACATTGGTGTCAACAGTCGCCAGACTAGGACCTGAAATATAATTTAGTTGTTGAGAAACAGGCTTATATGGAGAGGTGGGAGTAGTGTATAAGGTTATAGGATTACCTGAATTATCAAACATTTTGTAGAATTGCATGGATTCCTCAAACGAATGATGTTCAGGTCCTATGGGTCCAAACTGAGGAGTAGGGATAGAAGGAGGGTTAGAGACCAAAGAAATAGAAGGATTAGAGATGGGGATAGAAGATGTAGGGATAGGGGTAGTTACCTCAGGTTGTGTCACTGTTGTTGTGACAGCGACCGAGATCGCTGGCACGGTTGAAGTGGTTGGAGCTGAGGATGTGGAGGAGAGACCCACGAAAGCATCTAAGGAAGTTTGTAGAGAAACATCCTTAGGTATAGAGCTAGAAGTAGCTTTCTCCTTGGTCACCTTGGCCTTCTTCGAAGGACCAAGGGAGCCAGTTGATGGTCGTTTGGAAGGGGTAGCGGCAGGGATAGCAGAAGACAAAGAAGTGAGGAGAGAGAGACGAGAGCGAAGTTCAGAGATACTTACCTCGTTGGGGAGCGTCTTGACCTCCAGTGATCGCTGACCCACTTTCGGAAAAGATGCATCCGAGTTGGTGGGGTAAGTGGTAGGGTAGAGAAACTTCAGGTACGCGCAGATGAAGCGTACGTAGGGAACTTTGGGATCCCTCTCGGTCTTCTCTATCTTTGACTTCAGGTCGTCAAAGATAGTTGTTGCGTAGTCGAAGTTGCGTCCAGTGATCACCGAGTAAGCCATCTGGACCTGAACCTTACTGGCTTGGTCCAGTGACCCACTCTTCCCACTCATACACTGAATGATGTGTGAGAAGAAGTAGTTGAGCTGGGAAGGCATCAGTGCCTTCTTCACAAGAGTCAGCTTCTTGTTTGGAATAGTAGTCCTTGGTTGGGGTTCCCAAGCGTATTCCATGGCATCCAAGAATTGGATGAGTTCAGTGTCAGTTGGCAATGCGTCATATCCATTTCTGGGCTTGTCAGGAAATCGAAGAGTTTTCCTTAGTCCCATAGCAGTCATCATTCCTGAGCCCAGTTCAGTGCTGAAGGAGATGGCAGGAACCTGTTCACCCTTTTTGTTGGTGAGAGAGGTTTCTTCAGCGGTGAACCAGAATTGCTGAAGTAGAGCTTTTGAAGGTGTGGGATCCACAGTGATAGCGTAAGCAATGCAGGATTGCTTCAGAAATTGTGCAGCTTCCTTCAGATGAGGATACTTGACACCATCAAAGTCAAGGCGAGCAAGATGGTTGTTTTTGGGAAGCTCAGAATCAGTGATGGCGAACTTGACGTTCTTTGAAGCGACAAGTGCAGATTGAGACATTCTGATAGTAAACAGATAGACGAATAGAAGAAAGGTTTTAGTCTAAAAAATAGAGAAGATTTGTCCAGTTTCTATTTTGGGAAAGAAACATAGAGAAATCAACAATTTTGAAGATTAAAAAGGTATTCTTAATATAGGATACAAGAACAAGAAGAAAAACCAAAGATTTTGAATGAAGAACAATCAAAATAAAATGGTTTTTAAAGAATAAAATCAAAAATGAAAGTGATTTTATGTGATAAGAATCTTATAAACCCATAATGGTAGACCATAAATGGGGTTTTATGTAAAAAGATTTAAGATAAGAATAAAAAAAATCAAGAATAACCTGTTGATCTTTGAAGAGGATGATGCAAAGGCTTGAGAATGCTAGAATGCTTGAGAGAGAATTCTTGCTTAGAAAGTATTTCTAGAAAGCGTAAATTGATAGAATGGAAAAACATTCCTTTTATATGTGAGAGAGAGGAGAGAGAGTGTGAGAGAAGCGGGAAAACAAATGCACATCATGACATGGACACGTCCCACGAAGTTGATTGGATAGAAGAGCAACGGACGAACGTGTCAGAAAAAGGCATGTCGTGGATTGTCGGTTCAAATGATGTCATAGTTAAGAAAGAGACTGTTCATTTGTCCGTTTTGAATTTATCACTGAAGAAAAATCAGCAATAGAATTCTCTTTTTGAAAGTATCCCTGATGAAAAGATAGGGATAGATTTTCTTTTAAAAGGATCACTGAATATAAATATCAGTGATAAATTTAATTTCAAAAAGCTTTTAATCATTTGAAGAAAGATTCAGTGATTAAGATTTATATAAAAAAACATCTCAACTGAATGAAGATTCAGTTGTAGGGATTGAGAAAACATACCTGAGGGTCAGAATATTTATCAAAGAGAATGATGAAAGGGGAACTTTTGATTACTGACGCAACACATGAACGCTGAAGAATTATTCTTCAAGGTTCAGCATTCCAAGCTCACTGATGAGAAAGTTGAACCTTGTCTCATCAAGAGGTTTGGTGAATATATCAGCAAGCTGAAAGTCAGTAGGGATAAAGTGAAGTTCAATATCACCATTCATCACATGATCTCTGATAAAGTGATATCTGATCTCTATGTGTTTTGTCTTTGAATGTAGCACTGGATTATTTGCTATAGCGATAGTACTAGTGCTGTCGCAATAGATAGGAATCTTTGATAACTGAAGGTCATAATCTAATAGTTGATTTCTCATCCATAAGATTTGAGAACAATAGCTTCCAGCGGCTACGTATTCAGCTTCAGCTGTGGAAGTGGACACAGAATTTTGCTTCTTGCTTGTCCAACTTACCAGCTTTCCTCCCAAGAGTTGACATCCACCAGTGGTACTCTTTCTGTCAAGTTTACAGCCTGCAAAATCACTATCAGAATAACCAGTTAGATCGAACCCTGAGTCTTTGGGATACCAAAGACCGAGGTTAGGAGTTCCTTTCAGATATCTGAAAATTCGCTTTACAGCGATCAGATGGGATTCCTTGGGTTCAGATTGATAGTGTGCACATAAACAAGTAGAATACATGATGTCAGGTCGGCTTGCTGTGAGATACAGCAGGGAGCCTATCATTCCTCTATAGGCAGTGACATTAACAGGTTTTCCAGAAGGATCTTTGTTAAGTGTCAGGGATGGTGCCATAGGAGTTTTCATCGCTGAAGTTTGAGTAAGATCAAACTTCTTCAGCATATCTTTAACATATTTACCTTGGTGTATGAAAGTACCTTTGTCAGATTGTTTAATCTGAAGACCAAGAAAATATGTCAGCTCACCCATCATACTCATTTTATATTCTTTCTTCATTCTTTCAGCGAAGCGAGTACACAGAGATGGGTTAGTAGAACCAAATATTATGTCATCGACATATATTTGTACAAGAATTATATGACCTTTTATCTTTCTGAAAAATAACGTATTATCAATCTTGCCACGTTCAAAATTTTCAGAGATAAGAAAAGATGAGAGAGTGTCATACCAAGCACGAGGGGCTTGTTTTAGACCATAGAGAGCCTTATTCAATTTATAAACATAATTTGGATGCTTAGGGTCATAGAACCCTGGTGGTTGTTCTACATAGACTTCTTCATTCAGCTTTCCATTTAGGAACGCTGATTTTACGTCCATTTGATACACAATGAAGTCTTTATAGACTGCATAAGCTAAGAATAGTCGAATTGCTTCGAGCCTGGCCACAGGGGCAAAGGTTTCATCATAGTCTATGCCTTCCTCTTGTCTGTATCCCTGAGCAACAAGTCGAGCCTTGTTGCGAGTTATAGTTCCATGTTCATCTAACTTGTTTCTAAACACCCATTTGGTGCCTATTACAGTTTTATCAGATGGTCTAGGAACGAGATTCCAAACTTTGTTTCGAGAAAATTCAGTCAGCTCTTCTTGCATAGCGCTGACCCAGTTTGGATCTCTGAGGGCATCATCAGTCTTCTTTGGTTCTATTAAAGAGAGAAAGTTTACAAAGAGACAGATATTACCTGAGCTTCGTCGTGTCTGAATACCTGCATCTGGATCACCAAGAATTTGATCTATTGGGTGATCTTTGGTCCATCGCTAAGCAGGAGCATTATTGCTTAACTCAGAGGTTGGATCAACAATTGGAATGTTTACTGATGAGGATGTTTGAGGTTCATCAACGATTAACTGTTGAGTTGATTCACTAGAGAGGTTTTCAGACGAAGGCAGATTTGATGGTAGGAGTGTGTTTAGAGGTTCAGCTGAAACCCATGAGGTGGATTCAGCGGTAGGATGTATAATGTTTGGATCATCATCAGCGGCTGGAGGATCTGAATGCTGATGGTTTGAGAAGAAAGGTTCAGTTTCTCTGTAGTGAGAAAGCATCCAAGCATTTAACTCTACATTGTCAGCGATTGGTTTGGAGTTTGCTGAGCGAGTTTCATCAAAAGTGACATGAATTGTTTCTTCTACGGTTTGTCTTCTCTTGTTGAAAACTCTGTAGGATTTGGAGATGGAGGAATATCCTAGAAATATTCCATCATCAACTTTTGGGTCGAACTTTCCAAGTTGATCTCTGTTGTTTAAGATAAAGCACTGACAACCAAAGATATGAAGAAAGCTGATAGAAGGCTTCCTTCCAAGAAAAAGTTCATAAGCTGTCTTCCCAAATCGCTTTATTATCAGCGATCTGTTTTGAGTAAAACATGCAGTGTTTACAGCTTCTGCCCAAAATTGAGTAGGGAGATGAGAATCGCTGAGCATTGATCTAGCAGCTTCTATGATCGTTCTGTTTCTTCTTTCAGCGACTCCATTTTGCTGAGGTGTTCTTACTGAAGAGAAGTTGTGAGAGATTCCCTTGTTCTCAAAGAAATTGTTCAGGGAACTATTGTTAGTCCCAAAGAAGTAAACAAGTATTGTAGAAGGGGGGGGGGGGTTGAATACAATAACACAAAATTACTTAATTTTAATTCTTTTATTGATAAGGAATATCAAGAATTACACAAAGAGAAAATAAAGATTGTTGCGGAATAAGAATAGTTAAAGACTACTCTTAACAATCTACACATAGAAGATATTAAGAACACAAAGACTTAAATCTTAAGAAAGTAAAAGACAACTATCAACCTGCTTGAAATCTTGTGAATGCCAAAGCTTGAGCTGAAAGCGTGAGTAGCAAGGTGCTACTTCCATCCTTTATATACTATCCAATGTAATGAGTGCAAAGGACAAGTAGGAGTAAAGGCTTTGGTGGTTGAGAGGTTGACAATAAATTATAAGATATTTGATGTGACTTGTCACAATACAAAAGGTAACTTTTGTACTATGAAAGTACAATATCTAAATAAAATATTCTTGGAAAAATCTTTTTGAGATCTATTAGAAAATAAACATCTAATCAAATTAAGACTAAATGTAAATCTTCTAAAGGAAGAGAGAAGCTTCCATTTCCAATGTCAGAAGATCACTGGGAAAGAGGAAGTATGTCAAATCATGAGGATTTAACATAAATGCTCGTACTAGATAAAGAAGCAATCTGTACGAGGAGAATGCCGAATAAAGAGTTCGGCAGATGAGGGTTGTGCCGAACAACGATTATTCGGCAACATAGAAAGGACATACCGAATAGGAAATCGGCATGTGGAGAGTCTGCCGAATAAGAATCGGCGAAGAGAATGATCTGCCGAATAGAAGTCGGCAGGTCAGGCTTAGTTCACTTTGAGGTCCATCTCAATCCGCATTGTAGACTTCCTTCATGTTGGATTCAGTTTATCTTAGACTCACCGATCTGTTAAACTAACTAAGCTATTACAAAGAACCATAAAACAAAATACAAGGTTCAATCATCAATAAAGACTAAGGAGAGGTTATCTTTAAATCTTAGATGACCCAACAATCTCCCCCTATTTGATGATAACATCTCATACAACATAGAATTTAATGAATAATGCATTTTGACCCTTTTTCATATTCTTTTGGGTTCTTTTTCACATAGACCATTCTTTTTGTTTATATTTGGATTTTCTAGAGTATCCGACATTTACAAGTATAAACGAATGAAATAAATATTTGTACAAAATTTACGATAAGACATAAAAGCTCAATGTATTAATCTTTTTAAGAAGATTACAATACAGAGGAAAACAAAAATAAACATAAAACTACACCGAGTTTATTCAAAAGAAAGATGTGGTTCAGCATCCCTCTTCTTTAGTTCGTCGGTAGTAGCCACATAGAAATCCTTAGCCGATATTGGAATTATTTGAATAATCCCGTGGAGAAAGGTTGTGTCGGCAACAGGAATTTGGCTTGATCTGAAGAAGGAGATCTGCCCAAGCGCATCGTTGAAGAAAATACCATGAGTAGGCTCAGAAATCACAGTGGTTGAAGGATGAGGAACCGGAGTCGGTAAGGATAGATCCAGATTTGAGGTTTTCGGAACATTTCCTTCTTTAGCCATTTGAGCAAACACATCTTCCTTTTTGGATTTTGGCTTGGATTTGGGAGGAGGACGATCAAACCTAAGACTTTCGATGAGCTTCTCTTCAGTCGGAGAGTGAACAATGTTATACGTCTTTCGGTACGTCCTGAACTTCGTTTGGAGATCTGTAAGAAATTTATCAACCTCAGGCTTGAGAGTATTTCGGCTTTTATTCAAACATATACCAATTTCCATCCATTCGGCAACTCCAAACCGAACAAGAGAATCCAGTCTGTCCATAGAACTTGAAGCATCCTCCCTTATAATCCTTAGCCGAATGACATTGCAGCTAGAAGACGGTTTGATAATTTTGACATCTGTGATTTTTGCAGAGGATCGGTGTCTAGAGAGAGCTTTGTGGTACCAATCGATACACAAAGACTTTATTTCTTCATTTTTCTTCGCCGATTCCTCCAGAGCACTCACCTGAGCTTTGATTGTGTCGGTAGGATTTTCTTCGGCAGCAAGTTTAAAAGCCAGGTCGGTATCTCTGTCCCGAGCAATTTGGGCAAGCTTTGAAGCTTTTAGTTCCTCTTCGGATAAGCCCAAAACAGAAGAGGTAGTCTTTAGGGAAGGAAGGTGAAGACCAGTACCATCTGCAGCTTTCTTTATTAAAGCATCTTTTCGACGCTTTTCTTCAGCAGCTACTTCATCTGGTGATAAAACAGCTTTGCCCTTATCCTTTTTGGGCTTTTTCTCCCCCTCAGACTCTTCGACCACCAAGGGGTGATCGATGCCCTTCTCTTCGGTAGCAGAAGGTTCGGTAGCAGCAGCAGCAGTGGGTTCGGTAGCAGCAGAGACTTCGGCAGAAGCAGAGGGTTTTCCCTGACTCGTACTGACTATATGAACCCGAGGGAGTTGCTTCCCCTGAATTTGTTGCTCCCCCTCAGTTGATTTCTCCCCCACAGAACGAGCCGGGGAAGAAACACCAGCTTTAGCCGACACACGGCCAAGACGGCGATCAACACGCTCCAACACTGTGCGATCATCAGGAGTGAAAGCGGACTCGGTGATGTCGATGTCCAGAGATTGAGCACAGTATTGAGCAACATCGGCAGGCATAGAATCAAGACGCCGATTTATATGCTGAAGAGCAGTGAGAATTTGAGAATTGACAGATTCTTGTGCCAGGGCCTGCTTCCGAAGATTGATGAGATCCTGATCCCGTGCATCAGAGGCTGCCTTTAGAGCGGCCACTGACAAAGTCAAGGAGGTATTTTGATCATTGAGCCTGACCACCTCCTTGAGGAGAGATTCCATAGTGGCAGAGAGAGGGGCACGAAGACCATCAATTTGGTTATGCACGACATCCAAACACCGAAAGATGTCGCGATTGAGACCAACAACCTCAGAATTTTGCTCTTTGACGAGCTGCAAAAGTTCGGCAAGAGAGATGTTGTTTGCATCCAAAGAATGAAGAAGCGTCGGTTCACGCAAGGACTTGCGTAGCTGTTCAAACTGAGCACCTAGCATCCGTACTTGCCGATTGGAGTCAACAATTTCGGCAAAAAACTCGGCAGATATGGTGATCGGTACTTGTGCAGAAGCTCCACCCTTTTCGACAGAGGAGGGTTTCGGTGAGGGGGATTTCTGTGGTGAAGATTTTGGGGAGGGGTTCTTCTTCGTTGAGGGTTTTGGAGAAGGGGATTTCATCGGTGAGGAAGTGGGAGAGAAGAGCCGTCGGTGCATTTCCTGGGATAAAACCCCAGTTTGTGCAATATCATCGGGATTGACCCCGGGTGATAGGTTGTGTGGTGAGGAAGCAGAATGTCGGTCCGGAGAGAATACCAACTCATCTTCAACCTCCACATAAAGAGAAGGAGGAGAAGGAATATGTAGGGACTCCTTTTGTACATCCAAATCTTGTTGAGAAGATTTGGAGGAGGTGAGAGAGGGTTTAACAGATCCCCGTGGCCCTGGAGGGGAAAGTTCAACATCTACTGATTGTTGAGAATCGGTAGATGGAGTGTGAGGCTCGGCCGAAGGTTTCCTAAGTTTCTTAGAACGAGACTTAGGAGGGGATTTGGAGCTCCGTCGCTTAACAGAAAAAGAAGGGGTTATGACTGGGGTAGCCACCGAAGGATTCGTCGGTGGCATAGTCATGAGAGCAAGTGCGACGTTTCCGGTGGCCTTTTTCTTTTTAATAGCCACCGTCTTAGCTCGGGAAGGTTTTGGGGGAGAGGGGACCACCGATTTGGATGGCTTGAGAGAAGATGAAGGCCTTGCGGATTCACCTTCGGCAAGCGTTCCCCAAATCGGATTGGGAGAAGAGATAAAAGAAAGCATACCTGAGGTGAGCGGAGAGTCGGTAGGCTTGATAGACTTGAAGATCGTTTGCTTGCTGATTTGAGAAATGGGCAAGTCAAACTTGATCGTCGACTCAGGCAAAGCAGCATCGGCACACAGTTGTGCTGATAGCTTGTGGTTGATGATCAGAGAAATGAACCGTGGGAGAGCCACATTGTGAGTTCTTGGAGGTGTGATGGCAGCGACCAAGGAATCGAAAAATACCTGAGCAAAATCGATCCTCCTCATAAAGATGAGGGCATGGGCCAGACGAGTGATGGCAGTCGGGGATTGATCCCACCCCGAAGTCTTGTGAGAAAGACAGTAGAGGAGGTGAGAAAAGAAGTAGTTCCAAAGTGCACCCATATTCTTTCGAAGAAGAGTGCCGGAACCCTTGGATTTGCCCTCGTGAACATAGTTGAGAGCTGCAATGACCTCATCGTGTTCTTGATGAGTAGGGAATGGAGCATACACATTAAACTCTGGAATATTGAGAACCGCACGAAGGTCATGTACCCCAAAGGAAAGGTCGGGATGCTCTTCAGAAGAGAGAATGGAGGCAGAAACCTGATGAGTATCAGAGTCGTACTTACAGGTAAGCCAGAAGTTACCAAGAAGCATTTTGCTCATCTTGGTCGATTCTGTGAGAGCATGGCGCAATGGCGATCTTTGAAGAAAGATAGAAACTTGGTTGAACTCAGGATGATCAACATCCGCAGAAAGACGAGCCACCTGGTTGCATGGAGGGAACACAAGGGATTCCTTAGTGAGAGGAGTAGAAACCTTTGAAGCCTTTGTCGATTTGGAGGATGCCATTGATGAAGAAAAGGAGTTGCAGGTTTAGGGAGTCTTGATGAAGAAGATGAGAAAGACAAGTAAAGAATGAAACGTAAAGGAAAAGAAGTATTTATAGGTTTGAAAAATAAGAGGGAAAAACGTGCGTATTTGGGAATTCAAAAAGCCAAAAAAAAATTTGTAATGATGGTACGACGCAAACGTGCGTCATTGAGAAGTGTAAGGGCTGAAAAACGGCTAAGTGTCAGGTCGTGGACGTCCCATCAACTGACGCACGAACCCTGTAGTGCCACGTGGCAGAAGCCCATAGGGTAAAGAAAAGGTGCCGAAGATATTCGGTATGAAATAATTGGATAAGAATGACACATCATACACTATACCGAAAAGAGAGAGATGCCGAAAAATGAGAGATATTTCGGTAAGAAGTATTCGGTATATAGAGATACCGAATAGAGAAAGAGATAATTCGGTAAGAAGTATTCGGTATATAGAGATACCGAATATAGAAGGATGAGAGATACTTCGGTAGAAAGAGTTACCAATTTTTTTTTATTTTTTTTTATTTTTTTTTACGATAAATTTAACATACCTAAGGATCCCACAAGGAAGTTGAAACGTGCCTCATCCAGTGGTTTTGTAAAAAGGTCTGCAAGTTGAAGATCTGTAGGAATGAAGTGAAGTTCAATATCACCTTTAGAGATATGATCTCGTATAAAGTGATACCGAATATCAATGTGTTTAGATCTAGAATGCAGCACTGGATTGTTGGCAATGGCTATGGCACTAGAATTGTCACATAGAATCGGTACATGAGAATAAACTTTGGCATAATCTTGTAGTTGATTCTTCATCCACAAGATTTGGGCACAGCAACTTCCAGCTGCAACATATTCGGCTTCGGCAGTGGAGGTGGATACCGAATTTTGCTTCTTGCTGGACCAACTGACTAAGTTTCCTCCTAGTAATTGACAGCTGCCAGTTGTACTTTTTCTGTCAACCTTAGACCCTGCAAAGTCAGAATCTGAATAGCCAATAAGATCAAAACCTGAGTCCTTGGGATACCAAAGACCCAGATTCATGGTACCTTTTAGGTACCGAAAAATACGTTTTACAGCCGCCAAGTGAGATTCCTTGGGATTGGCTTGATAACGTGCACACAGACACGTAGCATACATGATGTCAGGTCTACTAGCAGTAAGATAAAGAAGAGACCCTATCATTCCTCTATAATTCGTGATATCTACCGACTTGCCGGTGGAATCTGCATGAATTTTTAGAGGTGGTGCCATTGGAGTTTTCATGGGAGAACAATTTTCAAAATCAAACTTTTTCAAAAGATCACAAATATATTTATTCTGACAAATGAAAATACCTTCAGAGGATTGTTTAATTTGAAGACCAAGAAAGAAAGTAAGTTCACCCATCATACTCATCTCATATCTACTTTTCATGAGAGAGGCAAATTCTTGACAAAGATTTTCATCAGTGGCACCGAAAATGATATCATCCACATAGATTTGAACAAGAATGATATTACCGTTTGTTTTCTTGAGAAAAAGAGTATTATCAATTTTACCTCTGGTATATCGGTTGGATAGAAGAAAATCAGACAAGGTGTCATACCAAGCACGAGGAGCTTATTTCAGACCATAGAGAGCTTTGTCAAGTCTGAACACATGGTACGGATGAGCTGAATCTTCAAAACCAGGTGGTTGTTTCACATAGACTTCTTCAGCAAGTTCTCCATTGAGAAATGCACTCTTAACATCCATTTGAAAGACCCGGAAGTTTTTGTGAGCAGCATGAGCAAGAAAGATTCTTATTGCCTCAAGTCTAGCGACAGGAGCAAAGGTTTCATCATAATCGATACCTTCCTCCTGCCTATATCCTTGAGCAACAAGTCTGGCTTTATTCCGGATTACAGTACCGACTTCGTCCATTTTGTTTCGGAAAACCCACTTAGTACCTATAATGGTTTTACCGAAAGGTCTTGGCACAAGTCTCCAGACTTTGTTTCGCTCAAATTGAGACAACTCTTCTTGCATGGCAGTGACCCAACAAGAATCTGCTAGAGCTTCTTCAATTTTCTTGGGTTCGATGACGGATAGAAAATTCACATAGAGACATATGTTTCCAATACCTCTTCTAGTTTGGACACCTGCTAGCTGATCTCCTATATTGATTTATCGGATGATCTTTGGTCCATTTTAAAGCTGGAGGAAGAGGTGTAGGAACTATGTTTGGAAAGAATGAAGGTGAAGGATCGGTAGGTATAGGATGAATATGATGAAGAGGAGAAGTATGTAAGGTAGTTTTGGTAGGAGCTATGGATTCGGTAGTAGCTGTGGGTTCGACAGTTGGTAAAGGTTCTGCCGAATCATGATGGAGAGAAGTAGAGGGTACTGAAAATGGGACATATGGAGGTCCTGAAGATGGAATATTTGGAGACTCTTCTCCAACACATGAAATAATCCATTCAAGAAGTTCAATGTTATCACAAGATAGAGAGGTTGTCTTGTGATCATCAAACTTCACATTTATTGACTCATCAATACATTTTCTTCTTAGATTGTATACTCTGTAGGCTTTAGAGAAGAGAGACTAACCCACAAATATACCTTCATCAGCTTTGGGATCAAATTTCCCAAGTTGCTCTCGATCATTCAAGATAAAGCAAAGGCAGCCGAAAACATGAAGAAAACCAATGTTTGGTTTTCGGCCATAGAAGACTTCATAGGAAGTCTTGTTGTGCCTTTTCACAATGATAGATCGATTTTGAGTGAAACATGCTGTATTGACAGCTTCAGCCCAAAAATAGGTTGGAAGATTTGATTCACTTAGCATGGATCTTGCAGCTTCACAAAGCGTACGATTCTTTCTTTCCACAACACCATTTTGTTGTGGAGATCTTACTGCTGCAA
Source organism: Arctium minus (assembly GCA_954870635.1). Classification (NCBI taxonomy): domain Eukaryota; kingdom Viridiplantae; phylum Streptophyta; class Magnoliopsida; order Asterales; family Asteraceae; genus Arctium; species Arctium minus. Next base: position 98,365,178 of record OX941087.1, read on the forward strand.
AGTTTTGAGAAATACCTTTGTTACAAAGAAAGGCATCTAAAGTAGCATTTCTGAATTCGGTTCCATTGTCACTTCTGATAGATCTGACTAATTGACCGTTGAGAACTTCAGATTTCTTGATAAAGTTGATGATTTCTTCAGGTGTATCACTTTTGTACCTGAGAAAGAATACCCAAGTGTAACGTGTGTATTCATCAATAATTACAAGAATGTACCTTTTTCCACCTAGACTAGGTGTGCTGACAGGTCCACAAAGATCCATATGCAGCATTTGTAGAGGAGTAGAAATAGAGAAACACTGTTTTGTTTTGAAAGAAGATTTTGTCAGTTTGCCTTTCTCACAAGATGCACAAAGCTTTTCTTTTGAGAAAGAAATTTTCGGCAAGCCAACAACAAGCTCTTTGATGGAGAGAGCATTTAACGTCTTGAAGTTGAGATGAGAAAGACGTTTATGCCAAAGCCAGTTTTTCTTTTCAGAGTTTTCAGAAATGAAGCAGATGCTTTCCTTTTCAGATGATTTGTCACTCATATTGATGACGTACACATTATCCTTTCTAAAACCAGATAGGACTGTGTGAAACTGTTTATCAGTGATGAGACAATCAATTTCTCTGAAAATTACATAGAAACCTAAATCACATAGCTGACTAATGCTTAAAAGATTATGCATCAGTCCCTCCACATAGGCAACTTTGTTAAAAGTAATGGAACCGTTAGAAAGAGTTCCATAACCTTTAGTGGAACCGCGAGAGTTATCACCAAAAGTTACAGTTGGTCCCTTTTCTTTCACAAAGTTTAGAAGAAGAGATTTGTTCCCAGTCATATGTCGTGAGCATCCGCTATCAAGATACCATGTTTGATGATGCTCATAGACCTGCAGATAAGAACAAATTAGTCTTTTGGAACCCGTTTTGAGGTGGGTCCTTTAGGGTTAGAAGAGGAAGAAGAAGAATTTTCTTTGGCCGGACGATATCTTTCGATACGGTCCTTTGGACAGTCTTTGGCCAAGTGAAAAGTATCACCGCAGTTGTAACACTTTCGGTAAATAAATTTCTTCGTTGGATCAAGAGAAGCAGCTTTTACCTTTCCTTGAGGTTTAGATTTAGGAGGTTTGGAAAGGTGAGAAGGAATGGGATGACTGTACGGAACGTGAGGGTTATGAGGAGCCGATCCAAGGATTCCTTTGTAAATGGAAGAAGAAGAAATGTTTGAAATTCCTTTGGACTTCTTTATTTTTAGAGCTCTTGGGATGAAGTCCGTTGTGTTTATGGGAGATTTACCTTTTGAAGAAGGTGTAATCTTTCTTTTGTTAGGAGTATTAACAACAACGGATTTTCCTTTAGAGAGGAAATGGGCCTTTTTCGAAGAATGGGAAGAAGAAGAAGAAGAATCGCTGTTTAGATTTAATGACATAAGAAGGTCATTTACTGGTTTGACCAACTCATTTGAGTCTTGATCTTCTGTTAGAATAGGTTTGGAGGATTTAGCAGACACAAAGTGGCCAAATTTTCTTGAATCGCGAAGATCTATTGAATATACAGAATTAGAGTCTTCTGACATAGAATCATTCCAGTCAGTAGAATAAGAAGGTAGTTTAGAGGATAGAGGAATATCATGAGTAGGAGAGGATATGTTTTCAGAAGGGAGGCACACAGTATTTTCTTTCCAGTACCCTAGACCAAAAGTTTCACCAACAACTTGATCTTGAAAAATTTTCTCAAGATTTTTGGAAGAAGTGTTCCATTTATTTAGGGTTTCTTGTTCCTTCTGAAGCTTCTTTAGAAGCTTGTTCTTTTCCTTGGCAAGCACATAGTTTATAGTCTTTAAGTCATCTAACTCAACTTTTAGTTTGTCAAACTGTTTCAGCTGGGATAGAGACTCATGAAGTTGAAAGGAGAGAGATTTGACTTGAGCATTTGCTCTTTTCTTTGCATCCTTTTCATTGTGAAAGAGTACAGTTAAAGAGTCAAAAGCCTCAATCTTTTCTTCATTAGTGAGAGAGAGAAAGGGATGTACCTGAGAAGATGAAGAAGAGCACTCAGCAGTGAAGTTCATCCTAGAGCAGGAGTCTTTGGATTCTTCATCGAGTTTGGCCATAAGACATTTACTCGACACTTCTTTCTCACTATCGGAAGTGGGTTCGTCTACCCAGTCTAGAGTTTCTGCCATCAAACCTTTGCCTTTTCGTTGAGAGTTGAAATTTCTTTCTTTCTCTCTTTTGTACTTGGCTTTGTATTTGTCGGCTTTTTCGGAAAGCTCTTTGAAGGAAGAAGATGGAGAAGGTTTTCTGGGATGCGATCTACCTGTAGAATTAGATCGAAGATATCTTCTTTTAGAAGAGTTAGAAGAATTAGATTTGGAAATCCTAGAAGGATTGCTTCTGCATTCAGATGCAAAGTGGCATTTCTTACCACATGCATAGCAATCCTCCTCTGGTTTGTTCAAGGAGTTTTTAGAAGAGGAAAAATTTCTGTTTCTTTGAAATTTATTAGAAGAATTCTTTCGAAATTTAGAGAAATTTGCAAGCAAACCCATTTCCTCTGTTAATAGATTGACAGAGGGATTTTCTCCTTCATCATCAGCTTCACTTAGATAAGCTTCCGAGGAGTGATTCAAATTTTCATGACTCTCTCTATCTGAATCATCAGAAGGGTAGGTTATACGAGGAATACACGCAGAATTCTTGGAGCCATCACTGATAAGAGCCATAGAGGGGGCTCTTATTTCTTTATAGATGGTTTTCCTTTGAAGTTGTGTTTGTTCGTAATTAAGAAACATACCATAGAGAGAAGTGAGAGGAAGACTTTCCAAGTCCCTGGAAGTCTTAATGCAAGTGGAAAGGGTACTCCAGAAATCTGGAAGACCATCCATGAATTTGCAAATGATTTCCTCATTGTCATAAAGTTTTTCACAAGTTTTAACTCATTTAACAGACTGTTGAAACGGTTGTAATAAGAGGGAAGAGATTCTCCTTTTTCATGAGAGAAAAATTCGTATCTACGAACTAGAGAGATCTTTTTAGATTTCTTTACTTCACTTGTACCTTCGTACAAAACACATAGAGTTGACCACATATCTTTTGCCGTTTTAAGATTGACAAGAGATTGGTAAACTTCATCAGGAAGGGATTGAGCAATGATGGTTCGCACTTTGGAGTCAAGTCCAATAATGCGCCTATCCTCATCATTGTATTCTTTTGTCGTTTTTAAGACATATCGACCAGTTGCAGAAGTTCTTTCCTCCTCAGATGAGTCATCGGAAACTTGAAAAAGATTGTCCTTTTTCTTTTCTTTATCCTTAGGAGTTTTGACAAATCTATCCCATACTTTTGGGATAAGAGGACCGTCATTAAGGATGGTAAGATACCGATTGTCAGCACCTTCAAAGAAGAGCATCATCCTACTTTTCCATAAGGAGAAGTTGTTCGAGTTGAACTTAGGAGGTTTAACAATAGATCCATTTTCAGAGTAAAAGGAATTTTGAGAAGAGGACTCAGGTTTTGTAGAAGGAGAAGTCATTACGGATCTGGTTTATCAGATTAAACCAACTGCTCTGATACCACTTGTTAGTCCCAAAGAAGTAAACAAGTATTGTAGAAGGGGGGGGGGTTGAATACAATAACACAAAATTACTTAATTTTAATTCTTTTATTGATAAGGAATATCAAGAATTACACAAAGAGAAAATAAAGATTGTTGCGGAATAAGAATAGTTAAAGACTACTCTTAACAATCTACACATAGAAGATATTAAGAACACAAAGACTTAAATCTTAAGAAAGTAAAAGACAACTATCAACCTGCTTGAAATCTTGTGAATGCCAAAGCTTGAGCTGAAAGCGTGAGTAGCAAGGTGCTACTTCCATCCTTTATATACTATCCAATGTAATGAGTGCAAAGGACAAGTAGGAGTAAAGGCTTTGGTGGTTGAGAGGTTGACAATAAATTATAAGATATTTGATGTGACTTGTCACAATACAAAAGGTAACTTTTGTACTATGAAAGTACAATATCTAAATAAAATATTCTTGGAAAAATCTTTTTGAGATCTATTAGAAAATAAACATCTAATCAAATTAAGACTAAATGTAAATCTTCTAAAGGAAGAGAGAAGCTTCCATTTCCAATGTCAGAAGATCATTGGGAAAAAGGAAGTATATCAAATCATGAGGATTTAACATAAATGCTCGTACTAGATAAAGAAGCAATATGTACGAGGAGAATGCCGAATAAAGAGTTCGGCAGATGAGGGTTGTGCCGAACAACGATTATTCGGCAACATAGAAAGGACATACCGAATAGGAAATCGGCATGTGGAGAGTCTGCCGAATAAGAATCGGCGAAGAGAATGATCTGCCGAATAGAAGTCGGCAGGTCAGGCTTAGTTCACTTTGAGGTCCATCTCAATCCGCATTGTAGACTTCCTTCATGTTGGATTCGGTTTATCTTCGACTCACCGATCTGTTAAACTAACTAAGCTATTACAAAGAACCATAAAACAAAATACAAGGTTCAATCATCAATAAAGACTAAGGAGAGGTTATATTTAAATCTTAGATGACCCAACAACTATTTTTGAATTCAGTTCCATGATCACTTCTTATTGAACGAACAGTATGATTGTTCAGCACTTCCATCTTTTTTACAAAAGATATTAGTTCTTCTGGAGTATCACTCTTACAGCGAAGAAAGATAATCCAGGTATAGCGAGAATATTCATCTAAAATGACAAGTGTATATTTCTTTCCAGCTATTGATTGGATGTTGACAGGGCCAAACAGATCCATATGCAAGAGCTGAAGAGGACTTGTCACTGAGGAAACTTGTTTAGACTTGAAACTTGCTTTTGTTTGTTTTCCTTTTTCACATGCTGAGCAGAGAGATTCTTTAGCATATGAGTGCTGAGGAAGACCAGAAACCAGTTCCTTAGATGAGAGAGAATTCAGGGTTTTGAAGTTTAGATGAGAGAGTCTTTTATGCCATAGCCAGTTGACATCAGAAGAGGCCTTAGAGAGAAAGCATAAGTTTTCAGTGATAGTAGAGTCCATATCTATTACATAGACATTTTCTCTTCGATAACCACTGAGAGCAAGTTTTCCCTTTTCATCTACTACTGAACATGCTTTCTTAGAAAAGCGAACTTCATAGTCTTTGTCACATAGCTGACTGATGCTTAGAAGATTGTGCTTCAGTCCATCTACATAAGCGACTCTTCGAAAGGTAGTTGTCCCATTGCTGAGTACACCAAACCCTCGGGTATATCCTTTTCCATTTCCACCAAAGGTCACAGAGGGACCTTTCTCTTCCTTGTATTCAGTGAGCAGGTCTCTTTGTCCAGTCATATGACGAGAACATCCACTATCAAGATACCAGATGCCCTTTGATCCCTGCACACATAAGGAAGATTAAGCGTTGTTTGGTACCCACTTTTCAATGGGTCCTTCAGAGTTAGTGGATAAGGAAAGTTCAGTAGTAATTACAGCTGATGAAGATTCAGCTTCAGTGGTAATCTTCACTTTGGTTAATTTCTTAACCTTAGTGGTATTTTTCACCTTGGTTGATTTTTCAACCTTGGTGACCTTCTTAGCTTTAGAGGCATTTTTCTTCACTTTAGCTATTTTATCGGCTTTAGTGGCAGTTGGACATTTGCTTGCAATATGATCAGTAAAACCACAGTGATAACATTTTCTGTATCTGAAAATGGTTTTAGGACCAGAAGTAGAAGGTTTTGCAAGTTTAAGATGAGTAGGGCCAGGTCCAAGAAGACTTTTCTCTTGAGATCTGGGAGGAATTTTCATTTCTTCAGATCTCGAAGGTTTAAGGTCAATCTTTAGCTTTGGAGGACAGAGATCAAAGATTTCTATCACAAAGCTAGAGGATTGCTTAGCTGAAGGTTTAGAAGGAACTTTCAGCTTTGCTTTCCTGGTTGCCTTCTGAGGAAGGAGAATGGACTTTCCTTTATCCGTAGACTTAGTGTCTTTGGATTTTTCCTCAGGGATGGGATTAGAAGAAGAACAGGGATAGAATTGATTATAAGAAGTGTCAAAGAAAGAGGTGACAAAAGTTCCAAACTTAAGCGAGGAACTTTCTTCCTTAGGATCGTCCTGAGGTGTCCAAAAACCAAGACTAGTTTTATCACTATCAGGAGTTTGAGCATTTATTATCTCAGAGATCTTTGTTGATGATTTGCACCATTTTTCAACATGAGCCTTTTCTGCTTTTAGAGCAACGATGGCTTGTTCGCGTTCAATGCTGATGATTTCATTTATAATGACTTGATCTTTCAACTTTTCTTCTAAAAGATTTAGTTCTTTGATCTTTTCATGACATTTCTCTAGCTCTTGAGTTAAATGAACATTTTTATTCTCAGCTTGAGTTTTGTCGTTTAGAGCATTATAAAGATCAATCGTCATCACATCAACAGCGCGACTTCTCTCAGCTTCAGGCAGAGAGGAATTTGTAGAGATAGATACCTGAGATGATATGTAGCTCATAGAAGGTTCAGATGGTTCTTCCACTTCTTCTTTAATCTCAGCCATGAGGCAAAGATTAGCGACTTCTTCATCAGAAGATGATTCTTCTGATTCAGCCCAGTCGTGTTCTTCAGCGATGAGACCTTTACCTTTTCGCTGATAGCTTTTCAGCTTTTGATATTTGTTCTTCAACTTTTGGTATTTGTCATCACTGGATCTTCTTGAGGTAGAAGGTTTGAAGACCTTTTTCGACCTGCACTCACTAGCAAAATGTCCAATCTTTTCGCAGTTATAGCAAGTGGCAGTAGCCTTATCAACCGGAGTTGATTTTGGCTTTTCAGTAAGAGAGAGAGGTTTACTTCTTCGGAAGTTGCTCTTTCTTGCAAATCTCTTAAAAGAGTTTGTCAAGAGTGCTAAGGACTCATCAAACTCTGAAAGATCAGGGTCTGATAGATCCTCAGATTCAGAATCTAACTTAGTGATAGTGAGAGTAGATCGCTGAGATGGAATTATCTCTGAAGAGACTAAAGCAACATGAGTGCTTTTGGAGTCTTTAGAATCTTTTACAAGATTCTTCTTTAGGAGATTTTATTGCTCATAGTTGAGCAATATTCCATATAGAGTGCTTAGAGAGAGGGTATGTAAGTCTTTTGTCAGCTTAAGACATATTGAATAACTGTCCCAGCTTTCAGGAAGACATTCCAAGAATTTTGTTAGGACCTCAGAATTAGAATAGGTCATTCCAACAGTTCTTAGGTCAATGATTAGGCAGTTAAACCGCTGATGAACGTCAGAAAGAGATTCATTCTTACCAGCGATAAAACTTTCATACTGTCTTACCAAGTTAATCTTTCGAGTCTCTTGGATTTCAGTGGTGCCCTCATATTGAACACATATGGTTTCCCACATTTCTTTAGAAGTTTTCAGATGCATGATGGAATGGAAAACTTCATCAGGCAGAGCCATTGATATAATGGTCTTTGCTTTTGCATCTATGCCTACCTTCTTTTTATCTTCATCACTCCACTGTCTTATTTCTTTAACGACATATCGTTCAGGGACAGCTTCAGTGGTGGCAGTAGCGGGAACTGCAGCTATAATTCTAACAGGTTCATAGGGTCCGTTTTCTATATATTCAGGTATAGTAGGATCCGCACCTTCAAGAAATAGCATCATTCGATTTTTCCATAGAGAAAAGTTATCTCTGCAAAATCGAGGAGGTTTAGAAAGTGAACCATTATCATAGTAGTTTGTGTTTGTGTTTAGAGCCATTTTAGAATAGCAAAGAAGAGTATATAGCAAGATCTTGTTTATTAGATTAAACAAACTTCTCTGATACCACTTGTTGGTCCCGAAGGTGCTTAACAAGTTTGTTGAAGGGGGGGTTGAATACAAACACAGAAATTAAAGTTTAATAAATTGTTTATTGATAAATCAAAATACAATTTACAAGTTTGTTGCGGAATAAGATTAAGACAGACTCAATCTAAACAAACTTAAGAAACACTAAGATGATTGCACAAGAAATTCAGAGAATGGGGGATTAAGAGATATAGAAAACAAGGGTTTCTATATTGAGTTCAAGGATGAAGCACACCTTCAGATGAAGGGGGTGAACTTCCTATTTATACCCTATGCATTAAATGCATGGCAGGGTACTTTACACGTGGCGTTCATAGATTGGCTTAGGGAGTCTGACTTTTGGGAGACATGTTTTCGGTCGGGTCATGAACAGTGTAGTTGACAGAGTTGTTGTACGAATGGTTGCAGAGACTTGTCCGTTCTGACACATCGTACTAGGTTGTGCAAGGATAGACATAAGGAAACTTGAGGCATAAGCTTTGTGATCGATTGATCGTTGAGTATCTCTTCTTTCAGAGATAAAGAGGTTCAGCTATCGCTGAAGCTTTTCCTTATGTTCCTTTGCGTATATGTAGAGTTGTCTTTGCTTCACTGATATCCGCATCAGGTCACTAGTAGACTTCTCCTTGTTCAGCAGCTTCATCTTCGATTCAGCTATGAACATATGTTGACGCGAGACTTGTCTTCAGGGATTACGTTGGTTGTTTACTTCAGAAACTATCAATGATAACTGAATAGACTCAGTCTAATCACTGATAGTGAAACACTAATACATAGAAATGTTTACAAGAAAGACTATCAGCGATAACTGAACAGACCCAGTCTGATCGCTGATGGTGAAACACTAATACATATTAAAACGTAATTTTCACTAAGTATAGAAGAGGGTCGTTATCAAATCACTGAGAGAGTTTGGATCAACAGGTAGGTTACACTTGTGTTTGCACAGACCTCGAGAGTTTTTTTAGGAACATTTGTGGTTTACGACATTTAACAATGCTTACACTGAGAGGCAGTATTCCGTAGGTGCCAAGGACCTTGACCGATTACAATGTCTACAGGAGCTAGTTTTGATGTCGATCGAGATTAAGCATCTTCCGGATAGCATTTGTATGTTGAAACGTCTGAAAATTCTCAAGCTTAAAGATTTTTTTTTTTTTTGGAAAGGGTGTCCTAGGCTATGCCTAGACTAATCCCTTGGCAAATTGTGACTTTAAGACATCAGCCCTACAATTGTTATGTACGTCTCGATTCGAACTCTGGGAAGATGGGATATTCCACCACATTCCCCAGGACTTTAACTAGTACGCCACAACCCTTGTGTGGTTTGCTTAAAGATTTTTTTTTTTTGGAGAGGGTATCCCAGACCACATTGGGCCATACTAATCCCTGGCAATTTGGGCCGAAGCCCGACTGCTAAAGCATGCAGCCCGGGGTCGAAGCCCCCGTACCTCCGAGATGCATCCCCCAGGGTTCGAACATGAGACCGCTACTAGCAAGTCCACATGCCTTACCACTAGGCTAACACCCCTTTGGTTAAAGATTGTTACCGTCATGAGAAGTTACCTAATGATCTTGGCCGGTTACAATGTTTAGAGGAGCTAATCCTATCGATGTGTATGATATTACAAGAATGTGTTGAAAATGATTACTTTCAAGTTGAAAACGCATGCAACTTTCAGTTTGAGCTCTCAGAATGCGTTGTACATGTTATATTCATATGAGATATCCTTAAGCATATGATAACAATAATGAAAGGCATAGGAACTTATGTTCAACATGGTACGTTATAAAACTAACATGGACCACTCGCATTGGGTGCAGCGAAATTGATTGACGCAGAAGCAGTCATCGTTGCTTGTAGATCGAAGTCTTCTAAAGCTCTATACGTTTTGCTTCAGAATGGGGCTGAACTGAATGCAGATTGTGTAGGCAATAGAGAGTTGATCTCTTTTATTTATAATAAATAGGTCACTAGAGATTCATCCCATAAGGAGTCCTAGTTTATCTATAGATTTGAATTTTAAATAATAGAAGATATACACTAATCTTAATGTTAATCAGGTAATTAACTTAATGAATTATCCTACTCATATTAGGAGATATAATGATATATATCCAAATATGTAACTGGATTATCCCGATAAGAATAATTATTTAAATCAATTGTCCTTTAATATTTAATACAGATAATGTTAAAGTCCAATTTATTTCCTAAGTACAGTTGCATTTTTTTTTAGAAGTTGCTGGAAGAACTTGGAGACTTAAAACGATTAAAGGAGTTGACTATATAAGGACACTAGAGCAATTTTTTCGTTGAAAGGTCTGTATTGTGGGGTTTAGATGGCTTTTTCAGTCGTGTGGTTTTACATCCGAGGTACATGATGATACGTTTTGTTAGATATATATTTGTGCATAACAGAAACACACGTGACAACGACACAATACTTTCTGAAATATTTAGCAAACAGCCTTTCTTATCATTCGTTACTTTATTTTGCTTAACAAATTCATGTGAAATGTTTAGCTGCAAGTTTTACCGCCAATCAACTAGACATGGGTTTGCAGCTTGATTGAGATCAAACACAGACCTAGTAATCAACCAAAAAACCGAAGAAAACTGAAAGGTTGAGGTGAGTTAATAAAATTTTATATGAAGTTGGTGCGTCCTAACGTTGATTGGCCGAATAAATTTTAGTATGACCTGAAATATTTCTTAACTTAGGACTACTTCATATGTTCGTAATATTTTATGTTTTGAGCTTTATCAAGAAATAAATGACAAATATTTCGGGTCATACTAAAATTTTATTGATGCAGGGAAATAGAAGAACATATGAAGTAGTCCTAAGTTAAGAAATGGCGATTGACTTGGTTGTCAGGTTGAGGTAAGTTTTTTATATAGTAATTAAAATTTATTATGTATGAAAGTTAAATGTTGCAGTATTGAAGATTATTAAAACTAATAATTGTCAGGGCCGTCCCAATCTTTTTGGGGGCCCTGTTACACTTGTATCAAAAATATGAGTCGATTGGAACACAAAACAAATAACAAATAGAAGTTAAATAGAAAAGTTCATATTAAATTGAAAGTCTTACAAGTTAATGAAAATAACCATTGAGTAGCTAAAACCAAATCATTAGGCATTTCTAATTTTGAGCTCTTGGGAATTTCAATCGACAACCGATTGAATCGGGAATAGATATGGGAAGAAGACGATTAGAGGGAAGAAGATTGAAGAGGTATCCAATTGATTCTGATTTGAGGATTATTGACTAACCTTATAACTCAGGCCCAAATATGTGAAATTTGGGCCCCAAAAATTTTGGGGGCCCTGTTCTGAATCCCATATTTAACATGCCAAGGGACGGGCCTGATAATTGCATCAAAGCTGTAATTAATTAATAAGAATTAAAATGCAAAGTAAAAGAAAAGATTATGTTAATGGTCAAGGAATCTCCTTGTCTTTTGAGGGGTCTTCGTTTCCTTCACCCAATTTCACACTTTTCCAAACAAACAAATCACTATCACGTGGCTGGTGTTAGTTTAATAGCAAAATAACAAAGACAAAATCAAAGGGGGTTAGCTCTGGTAACATCGTGGGGGGTGTGGGGTGAAAGCTACACTATCCGGATTTGATTCCCACAAGCGACACTTTCCTGAAATATCGAGGGTATGGTCCTTCGGGCCGGCCGGTCCGGGACCGGTTCGGGTGGGTCCAGTCTATGGGACCCTCTACCCTGCCGGTCGGGTTCAGCCAAAGGTTGGGCCGGGTCGCAGCGGATTAGTGGGATTGTCCGTAATAGAGGCCCGATACCGCTGGAACGTGTGTGTGCGTTAACTTGCCGTTCAAAAAATAAAAATAAAAATAACAAAGACAAAAAGCTACTTATGAAATATAAATTCTAAAAGGAATGAGTAAAAGGCTTTTATTAGAACCTCTTATATTTGTTTCTTCATTGCATACATAGAGTGAGAAATTCCAAGATTACACATGATCACATATGATACGACATATTAAATCATATATGGTACAACACATTTTGCATTGACCGACGTATAACCAATGACCTTTTCTCCACACGACCTTTGATCGCGTTCATCGTGTCGCCCGCATCTCTTTTGGACGTGGTGTATCATATATGATTACATGTTCGTATCACATGTGATCTTGGAAGTTCTCGTCTTCTCGCAAATTCATCAACTTCTCGCATGATCCTTCTTTAGACACCTAACAACCTTAACACAAAAGAAAACCAATAATTATGAGAAGTTATGATCCAAAAAGCGGAGCTCCAAGTGGTCGTTTTTTTCCACGTCGGTCAAAAATCTCACGGGCGGGTTCCAATTCTGTCCTCCCACTACTAAAAAAAGGGTTTTTTTACACGATTTTAGAACCGTGTAAAAGTCCACCGTGTAAGAAAGTGCGAGACATTTTTACACGGTTTTGGAACCATGTAAAAATGTCTCTTTTCCTCCCTACCTATTCGGCTCCTCCCTACCTATTCTTCTCCTTCCTTATGAGAAGGAGTCAAAAAGATAGGTGGGAGGATAGCTATGATCCTGCCAAGAAAGTACTCAAAAAATATATTTTAAAACCATTTTATATTAGGTAATCTCATATTAAGTATACGTTTAGGTACTGTAACATAATTCTATTGGGTCAATATGACTAAACATAATAAAATAAAAGTATTATTAAAAGGCAGAAAGACAAAACCACTAGAGTGGTTAATGCTTAAGGAATCCTATGGTCTTATTATTTCATTTTTTAAGGAAATATATAATTAGTGTCATTAATTATCCATGAGGCAGGTTCAGATTACCAGTTAGAACCATTGTCTTCTTAATAAGTTAATATACACTCTTGAGGATTATAATTCCTCTCATCCAAGTTCCTTTGCAATCTTTTAGCTTTAATACCCTCCATCAAAGATTTGACTTTAATAGGAGTCTGAAAGCATACCCTCAATGGCTTCTTCTTCTACCTCATCCATTCACAAGAGCTTTAAGTATGATGTATTTTTGAGTTTTAGAGGTGAAGACACTCGTAAGAACTTTGTTGATCATCTTCATCATGCTCTTCAGCAGAAAAACATTCATACTTTCAAGGATGACGAGAGAATCAAGAAAGGGCAAAGGATCGATGATGAGCTCATCAAATCCATTCAAGACTCAAGATTCCACATCATTGTTTTCTCCAAGACGTATGCATCTTCATCTTGGTGTTTGGATGAGCTTGTGACGATTATGGAGTGCCAAAAGACGACTGAGCAGACTGCTTACCCTGTCTTCTATGATGTGGAACCCACTGAAGTCCGCAAACAAAGTGGGGAATTTGGAAAAGCCTTTGCCAAACATGAAAAGAAAGAAGCTGTTGGGAAATGGAAAGAGGCTCTAGAAAAAGCAGCCATTCTGGCCGGGTGGGAGTTAAAGAACACCGCTGATGGGTAATTCCTTATCACATACATATCAATCTTTTGCAATATTCTTTCATGTTGTTTCTTTCTAACCTACGTTTACCCTAGGATGTTAAAGGTTCATACATGGCATCTCATTTTTTGTTATGGCTTTCTAATTCATATTATATTGACATATGATTATTTGACTAAGTTCTAAAACTAAGTGGTCGAGCAAGCTAATTTTATCCTTTTCTTTAACATACAGGCATGAAGCTAAGTTTATCCAAAAAATTGTTCAAGAGATCTCACTAGAGTTACGCTCCATCAATTATAGCATTGATGGAAAATTAATAGGTATGGAGACTCGGATAAAGGATGTTATTTCATCTTTAGAAATTGGTTTTGATGATGTTCGAATGATAGGGATCAAGGGGATGGGAGGTGGTGGGAAAACAACTTTGGCTAGAGCTGTTTTTGATCAAATATCTGTTCAGTTCGAAGGTAAAAGCTTTGTTGAAAATGTCAGGGAAGTTTCAAAAGCCTCTATATCTTTGTTGCAAAAACAAGTCCTTTCAGACGTGCTAAATGATCAAAGAATAACCGTAAATAGTGTTTATGACGGGAAAAACAAGATGAAAAAGATGATGAGTGGTAGAAAAGTTCTAGTTGTTCTAGATGATGTGGATAATATAGACCTGCTTGAGGCGCTAGCTGGTGAGCCTAATTGGTTTATGCCAGGAAGTAGAATTATCATTACAACAAGAGATGAACAAGTACTTGTGGCACATCGAGTGAACTCGATTCGGGATGTTAGTTTGTTATCAAATAGAGAAGCACTTTGCCTATTCAGCAGGTATGCATTTGGGAGAGAGGTTCCGGTTCAAGGGTATGAAGCGCTATCAAGACAAGTAGTAGGTTATGCTGCGGGTCTTCCCTTAACAATTCGAGTTTTGGGTTCGTTTCTTTGTGGTAAAAATGAGCTTGAATGGAAAGATGCCCTTGAAAGACTAAAAACAATTCCATTGAAGGAAACTCTAGAAAAACTAGAATTGAGCTACAACGGTCTAGAGAATGATTACAAGGAAATATTCTTAGATGTCGCATGCATACTGAAAGGTTGGAGGAAAGACGAAGCAATCAGAGTGCTTGAAAGTTGTGGATTCCATGCTAGAAATGGTTTAAGAGTTCTTGAGCAAAAATCTCTTATAACTATTTCTTATAATAAGTGCTTGGACATGCATGACCATATCGAAGAAATGGGCATGAATATTGTTCGTCGTTTGCACCCTGATGAGCCTAACAAACATAGCCGATTGTGGATCGACGAGGAAATTAAAGACATCTTGGCAAATAATCGGGTAAGGATCATGTTTATTTGTAAGGTTGAGAAAACTAACACATTTTCATTTGGCATGACACAAGTTTGATGGTCACTACTTTTGAATAACAGGGTATTGAAGCAACAAGGTGTTTAAAACTCTTCACAATGGACATCAATCCACAAATTGTTATGAAAGGCCTTGGAAACATGAAGAAACTTAGATTCCTTCACATCTATATTGTAGTTAATGATGGTGATTGGAAGTTTGATGAAGTTAGCCAATGCTTCCCAAATGCTTTACGATATCTAAGTTGGAGCAAGTACCCTTTCGAGTCTTTACCCAAAAACTTTCAAGCAAATAATATTGTTACACTTGAAATGTCTCACGGCAAAATTGTACAACTTTGGGAAGGGGGAGAAAGAAAGGTAGAATAATCATTGATGGTTGTTTTGCAAGTTTCATTATGATGCTATGCATCTATTCATTTGTTATAAAACCAATATTCATTTTGTTGTTGCTATGACAGGTTCTTAAGAAGCTCAGATTCCTTGATCTCAGTTATTCAATGCTGAAGACCCTTGACCTTGGGCTGACTCCAAATCTCGAGAGGTTACGTCTTTCACAGTGTAATGAGTTGGTAGAACTTCTATTTCCCCTTGGATGTTCAAAGCTCATATCCCTTGACCTCAGTTTTTCTAAGTTGAGAACCCTTGACCTTCGAGGGACTCTGAATCTCGAGACATTAAGTCTTAGAGGATGTTCTGATTTGGTAGAACTTCAACTTCCCATTGAATGTCTAAAGCTTGAATCCATTGACATCATGGGTTCAAAATTGAGGGCCTTTGACCTTGGTTGGACTCCGAACCTCAAGACGCTAAGTCTTACAAAATGTTATCATTTGGTACAACTTCGTGCACGGGATGGGTGTCTAGAAAATCTTGACTACATCGACTTAAGTGGTTGTTTGAGGTTTAAGTCTTTTTTGTTCAGAAAACGGTTTGAATCACTTGAAGTTGGTTCTTTATCCGAGTTACATCTGATTGCAGAGAACCTAGACACGTGCCCGTTGCATTTTGACAATAATTTGCCAAAGCTTCGATTTACATGTTTATATGAAGAACATGGACCCTCTTTGATTGGAAATCTACAGAAGCTTATCTCTTTTGGTCTTTGTGCTTGCACGAACCTTGAGAGGTTTTCTAAAAGCATTTGTGGTTTACGTTGTTTAACAAAGCTTACACTCGAAAGTAGTATTCCAGAAGCTCCCAGAGAACTTGACCAGTTGGAATGTCTAGAGGAGCTAAGTTTTTCGTTAACAAATATTAAACATCTGCCGGATAGCATTTGTATGTTGAAGCATCTAAAATGTCTCAAACTTAAGTCTTGTTGGCTTCTTGAAAATCTTCCGGAAGATCTTGGCCGATTGGAATGTTTAGAGAAACTAACCTTATTGGAGTGTGTATTTTTACGAGATATTCCGAACAGCATTTGTAAGATGAAACGTCTAAGATATTTTCATCTTCCTTATTGTATCGCTGTTGAGAAATTGCCTGAGGAAGTTGGTCGTTTAAAATGCTTAAAAGAGTTGAATATAAATGGTACGTGCATAAGACATCTTCCGCAAAGCATTTTTGAGTTGAAAGGTCTGCGTATTGTTGGGTTTAGATGGCTTCTTCAGTCATGTGGTCTTACATCCAAAATACAAACCTCAAAAGACGAAACATTCTGCTACATATAGATGTGAATAACATTCAGCAGGCAACGTCCCACAACCGGAGTCTCAAAGCATGATTAGTTTTGACTGATCTCGGAAGGCTGAAAGAAGTCAATTCACAAAGAAGTATTGTAACAGGTACTTTCTACTTTTTCTATTAATCATCTTACTTGGATTTGAATCTTGAAGAATGTTACACACACACACACACACACACACATATATATATATATATATATATATATACACACACACATATATATATATACACACTTTTTCTATTAATCATCTTCCAGGAAATTTCTATAAAAGTTACTTCATGGGTTATCATATTTCATTCATTTTCGAGCAGTTTTTTACAGGATTTTGGAAAATCTGCCTTTTGTCATTCCTGTAGCAGCAGGACTCTCATATTTCTTTATCAGCATGTGGATATCTTGTGGGTGACAGAGAGTTTTGCTGTTTGCTTCTTAATAACTCAAACGTTAGGATATGTGGAACCAGGTTTAGGTGATCTATGATATATTTATTGCTGTTTTCGCTTCAAGAAATGCACGAAAACCATGTTTGGATGATCTATGTTTATGTTTTGTTACTCGGGGTTTTGGTTTATGTCCCAGGTTGTATTATATAGTTTTATTTAATAAAAATCGGCATCGGGATAAGCCGCCTAGTTTGACTAGGTTCCAAACCCCTTTAAAAATTTAGTGTGTTTTGTTTGTTTTTCTTCCGTCCTTCAAGACCTGATCACATGGCAATTATAACTTAAATCGCTAAGGGGCTGTTTGGTTCAGGCAGAGGAATGAAAATGAAATGACAGTGAATGAAAATGGGAATGAATTTTCATTCCACCAGGTTTAACCCTAGAATGAAACTTTGGGCTTATGGGGAATATTGAACCTATTATATTTTATAAAACCAAACAGTTTCATTTGTTATCATTCCCATTGGTATTCACACTGTTGGAGGTATCTGTGCTTTGACCGATATGAAACGGTCAAACATTCGTGGTTGCTAGATCATTGCAACAAGAGAAGCTTTGGCCAAAATTCCAGCTTAAAATTCCATAATGAATCGAGTCAAGTTTTTTATTTCATAAAGCATGTTGTCAAGGACGATTATGATGCAAAAAGTGATTCTATACGAGTGTTATATATAACGTCAAACAACATGCTCTCAAGGCTCAAAGTTCTAGCTTGAACCGGAATCCAGGTTATTGAAGTTTTCATGTTTAAACTTTGGCTACAAAGTTCTAAATTGAAAATTCATTTTCTTTGGCTACGGAGTATTAAAAATAGTCTCAAAGTTAGTTCGTCAGTTAGTGTAGCCCCTAAACTTGTTTAATAATTTGTTCTTAGCCACTGTACTTTCAAGATTCTCGATTTTAGACCATTTTATGGAAGTTTATTACATTAACAATGTAGAGTTAAGAGAAAAATCTCTAATTTACACGAGTTTTATGAAGTAAATACAATATATTTAAATTAAAGACAAAAAAATAACTAATTAAATTTTTTTTATTGATGTAGGGAAATCAAAACTATATACAAAAGTCAAAACTAATCAATAAATGGTGATTGCGATGAGTTCATCGATCGAAGTTAATAAATGATGGTTGAGGCAAGTTCTTCATTAATTGTTTTGTAGTTGAAATGTATATATACATAAAAGTTAAAGTTTGCATGATTGAATATTATCAATTATTATGGTACCGGAAACAGTATTAATCAATGGATGGAGTCGTGTGAATTGGAGGTACAAAATGTGCTTCATACGGAGTCACACACATGCGCGTAACATCCTTATAGTCAGAAGTTGTAATAAATATCAAATTTAAAAAGGAAAACGATATGTTAACGCGTAAAGAAAAATTTTATCTGTCATTTTTGACCAAACAAGAGGTCTTTATGACTTTATTTCCCAACCCAATAAACCGCGTTGATATTAGATTTAGAACAATAAGTATTTCTTATCCTGCTGTGTGGTTCACTTTCTTATGTTAGACATTGTAGGACTACTTCTATCTTATCATTTTGTGTGGTACTTCATATCTTGAGATAAATAGGCGGGTCACGTAGTTTGACAAATGGAGTAATGTATAAATTGAGTAAATTATTTAATTTTCTTTTGAATTTATGCCATATAATTATACTAAAATAGATAAAATTATGATGATATTTTTATACTTTTTGGAACTTGTTTAGTCTTCAATGACCAAATATGTGGCTTTTGTTTGTCCATCTAATATCACATTTTTTTTCCAAAACAAACACATACCACATTCATATTACAAGTGCTAGAACCATTGTCTTCTAGTTTAATTCTTAAAACTGAAAAGGTTATTTTCGTGTTATTAACACTACTGTAAAGTTGTGGAATGTCCTCAAGGTCTAATCATTTTTCTTATAATTCTACATAGCAATACATCGACCCTCTGATGTATGCAAAAACCATAAACTCATATAGTCGTTTTGGAAGTTAAGTTTCCAAGTATCAAGCTCTACAGTGCTCACGAATGTCAAAAGAAGTCTATTTCGTGCATTTCATCGAGCATATATATGGGTTACTGGACATTAATTATACGAACAAATTTGCTAACCATGATGTGTAGTTTTGGAAAGATAGAAAATGGATTAAATTATCGATACGTAGACAAAAATTAAGTTCTCAATGACTATGATTCTATATTTCTATGAGAATGTTTACAGATACCATTATCACAAAGTTCCTTCCAAGCATATTACATGAACAACGGGTTTCGTTTTTAGTTGACTGTATTCCCTCTTGATCCGTAGATGCATGCTCTTCGATCTCAACTTGAGATTAAGAGTTGTTTTCTATGGCTAATGTGTGCACTTGTCAAGATCTCACCACATTTATATATTTGCAATAATTGACGAATATAGCATTTTGATTAAAACCCAGTAGTTAAAATCTAGAAATATTTACTCAAAAGATCTTTTAATTGGTTTCATAATTTTTGGTATCCCTTTCTTATAAATATGGTAGATGCAGTTGGTTGGTGGTGGGACAAACTCTTATTGATGGAATTCAATTCTTCTTCTACTTGTATGAAAATATAAATATATAGAAAACATGGTGATTGCATTTTTCTGATTCAAATAAGAGGCCTTTGTTTCTCCACATCATTCCACAATTATTTCTCCAAACAAACACATCATCTTCACATTACCAGTAGTACTACAACCATTGCCTTCTTGATATATATATATATATATATATACTCTTCAGGGTTAAGTTATTCATCTCATCCAATCCAACTTTCAATCTTATAGACCGTATAGAATATTACCCAACAAAGTTTTGATTTAATTAATAGGATCCTTCAACAATATACCATCAATGGTGTCTCCTTCAACTTCATCCATTCACAAGAGCGTCTTTAAATATGATGTATTTTTGAGTTTTAGAGGCGAAGACACTCGTAACACATTCATTGGTCATCTTTATGATGCTCTTAAGCGAGAAAGCATTGAAACTTACAAGGATGACAAGAACCTCGAGAGAGGGAAGAAAATCAGTAAGGAGCTCATTCAAGCCATCACAGACTCAAGATTCCATGTCATTGTTTTCTCCAAGAACTATGCATCTTCATCGTGGTGCTTGGACGAGCTTGTCAAGATTATGGAGTGCCAAAAGACGATGAATGGGCAGACTGTTTACCCTATCTTCTATGATGTGGAGCCGACTGAAGTCCGCAAACAAAGTGGGGAATTTGGAAAAGCCTTTGCCAAACATGAAAAGGCTGAGGCTGCTCCTAAATGGAGAGCTGCTTTAGTAGAAGCAACATCTTTCAGTGGCTGGGATTTAAAGACCATTGCTAATGGGTAATTCCTTCATCATGTCTCTATAATATTCTTACACTTGTTTCTTCTCATGCTCATTGTTAAACTTTGACTCAACTTGTGTACTCTTCTCGAAAGAGTAAACTAAAATATGATTATATGTATGTCTCCATCATTACTTCTTATATGTTTGTATGTGTAGATATATAAGTAATTATGCATGTGTGAGTTTTAGAAAGTTAATTGATTCTTCTTTAACATATATACAGGGAAGAAGTTGAATTTATCAAAATAGTTGTTAACGAGATTTCATTGAAGTTACCCATCGGCGCTGCTGAAGACAATTTAATAGGCATGAGGCCTCGGATAAATCGTGTGGTTTCATCTTTAAACATTTTTCCTGATGAGTTTTGCATGATTGGAATATGGGGGATGAGAGGTAGTGGGAAGACAACTTTGGCCAGAGCTGTTTTTGATCAAATATGCAACCAGTTCGAAGGTAGCACCTTCGTGGAGAATATCCAAGAATCTTCATGTTCCCCTTTCTTAGGTTTGAGGTCATTGCAACAACAAGTCCTTAGAGATGTGTTAGCTAGGCAAAATATCAATGTAAGTGGTGTTTTAGACGGGAAAAAGATGATGAAAAAGTATATGCTAGCTAGAAAGGTTCTTGTTGTTCTAGATGATGTGGATCATATAGACCAGCTTAAGGCTTTAGCCGGTGAACCTAATTGGTTTAAGCCGGGAAGTAAAATTATCATTACAACAAGAGATAAGGAAGTATTGGTAGCACACAGAGTGAACTCAATACATGATGTCAGTCTATTAACGTATAAGGAAGCAATTTGCCTTTTGAGTAGGTGTGCATTTGGGACAGAGATTCCAATTCATGGGTACGAAGAGCTATCAGAAAAAGTTGTAAGTTATGCTGCTGGTCTTCCTTTGACGATCACAACATTAGGTTTGTCTCTCTATGACAAAAATGTGCATGTATGGATAGATACCCTAAAAAGACTAGAAAAAAATCCATTGGATGGAACACTACAAAAGTTGGAGAGTGTTCTTGAGGGAAAATCTCTCATAACTATTTCTCATGATAAAAACTTGGGCATGTATGACCATATAGAAGAAATGGGGAGGCATGTTGTTTCTCGTTTGGACCCTCATGATCCTAACAAACATAGCCGATTCTGGATTAAGAAGAAAAACATTGATATATTGGCGAATAATCGGGTAAGCAAAAAATTTATGTTTAATGTTGAGAAAACTAACGTATTTTCATTTGTTAAGACACGAGTTTCATTGTCACTTCATTTGCATTGTGACATTGGAGAGCTATTGGTTTATTATTACATCATTATTCATTTTTTTTCTTTTTCTTATGATAGGTTTCCGACAAGCTCCAATTCCTCCAACTCAGTGGTTCAAAGTTAAGCACCCTTGACCTTTCGCTGACTCCGAATATCGATACATTGGATCTAAATGGATGTGAGGATTTGTTAGAACTTCATATGCCCCGTGAATGTCCGCAACTCACAACGTTGAATCTTGAGGGATGTAGGGCTTTGGCAAAACTTGACATGCCTCGTGAATGTCCACAACTCATAACATTGGATCTTAATGGATGTGAGGATTTGTTAGAACTTCACATGCCCCGTGAATGTCCACGGCTTGAAACATTGAATCTTAAGGGATGTAGGGTTTTGAAAAAACTTGACATGCCCTATGAATGTCCACACCTCATAACATTAGATCTTAATCGATGTGAGGATTTGTTAGAACTTCACATGCCCTGTGAATGTCCACAACTCAAAACATTGAATCTTGAGGGATGTATGGCTTTGGCAAAACTTGACATGCCCTGTGAATGTCCACAACTCATAACCTTGGATATTAATCGATGTGAGGATTTGTTAGAACTTCACATTCCCCGTGAATGTCCACAACTCACAACATTGAGTCTTGAGGGATGTATGGCTTTGGAAAAACTTGACATGCCCTGTGAATGTCCACAACTCATAACCTTGGATCTTAATCGATGTGAGGATTTGTTAGAACTTCACATGCCTAGTGAATGTCCACAACTCAAAACATTGAATCTTGAGGGATGTAGGGGTTTGGTAAAACTTGACATGCCTTATGAATGTCCACAACTCATAACATTGGATCTTAATGGATGTGAGGATTTGTTAGAACTTCACATGCCCCGTGAATGTCCACGGCTTGAAACATTGAATCTTAAGGGATGTAGAGGTTTGAAAAAACTTGACATGCCCTATGAATGTCCACAACTCATAACGTTGGATCTTAATGGATGTGAGGATTTGTTAGAACTTCACATGCCTCGTGAATGTCCACAACTTGAAACATTGAATCTGTTAACATTATAAGCTAAGTCATATGTTTATCTATAAGGAATTTTAGTTATCATAATTTGATAGGTTATTGGCGACAATTTTTTGGTGGTTATTTACCAACAATTTGTGTTGTTGGTTCACAAACCATTATGTTGGTCAAAAAAGGTGTCGCTTCATATGTATATATATGTGTATGTAATCAGATTTGGTTGTGTGGAATGTTATATTAAAATAGCTTATGGAAAAACCTTTGTTCCCTCCATTTCTCTTTTTCCTCTTCATAACAGTCAGCCTCTACAATTTTCTGTGTTGATATTTTTTGATTAGTTCCAACAGAATCTTGAGGGATGAGAGGAGTTAGAAGAACTTTACATGACCATATAGTAGGACTCTCATGTTGTATATTAGTATGGATATCTTGTGGGTCACAGAGTTTTGCTGTTTGCTTCTTAATAACTCAAACCGTTAGGATATGCTGAACCAGGTTTAGGTGTCATATATTTATTGTTGTTTTTGCTTCAAGAAATGCACGAAAACAATGTGTAGGCAATCTATGATTATGTTTTGCTACTCGGGGTTTTGGTTTATGTCCCAGGTTGTATTATATACTTTTATTTAATAAAAATCGACATGGAGATGAGCCGCCTAGCTTGACTAGGTTCTAAACCCACACCCCCTTAAAAATTAGTGTTTTTTTTTATATTGGGGGCGCTTTAATTTAGCCTCTCCTCCTCCTTGGGCATGAAACGCCTCAGCACCGCCTAAATCGGAGAATATATATCGTCATATTTTCCGGCTAGTGTAATTCTTCTGTCCTTTAAGACCCGATCAGATGACAATTATATCTTAAATCGCTAAGGTCTGTTTGGCTAAGGCAGGGGAATGAAAATGATAGAGAATGAAATTTTCATTCCACTCAGTTTAACCTAGAATGAAACTTTGGGCTTATGGGGAATAAACCTATTATATTATATAAAACCAAACAGTTTCATTTATTATCATTCCTATTGGTATTCTCACTTTTGGAGGTATTCGTGCTTTGACCGATATGAAAGGGTCAAACCTTTGTGGTAGCTAGATCATTGCAACAAGTGAAGCTTTTGCCAAAATTCCAGCTTAAATTTCCATAATGAACAGAGTCAAGTTTTTATATTTCAAGGCTCAAAGTTCTAAATTGAACCGGAATCCAGGTTATTGAAGTTTTCATGTTTAAACTTTGGCCACAAAGTTCTAAATTGAAAATTGATCCTCTTTAAACCGGTCACTGAGTATTAAAGATAGTCTCAAAGTTAGTTCATTCTTTAATTCAACCCCTGAACTTGTTTAATAATTTGTTCTTAGCCACTGTACTTTCAAGATTCTCGATTTTAGACCATTTTATGGAAGTTTATTACATAAAAAATGCAAAGTTAAGAGAAAAATCTTTAATTTACACTTGGGTTTTATGAAGAAGTAAATACAATATAATTAAATTAAAGACAAAAAATAAAACTAATTTAATTTATTTTTATTTTTTTTGGAAAAAGGGGATAGATCCCCAGGACAAACTTTATTCAAACAAAAAAAGAAACCTTACAAGATACTATGGGCAAACCCAACAGAAATAAAATGTCTACCTAGAAAATGTTTGGGAAACATCTAACTCTAAAGCCCACAATAGACTTAAGGACCCACCACCCATTACAAAATAAACAATCCATACAAGAAAAACTCCCATGACCCAAATAATGGAAAAAATCCATGGCATAATCAATAGCCCTTCTATTCTTGGGCCCAAAACCATATACGGCTCTCTCTATCTTAAAAAATATGCTTAGGCCCACCATTATGTTGAATCATGATAGCATCTTCAAAAATATCTACAGCCCAATAGGAAACCTTGAAATCTATACATATTTTCATAAAAGAAGCCCAAAAGTTAACCTCATCTTTTATGTCCCACTTTCTCCAAAGAGAGAATTCAGTCCAAAACCAATAAAATAAATTGGTATCCTGGCTCAACCAAATATCCCAATAAAACCAAAGAAAACCACCAATCTGTTCCAAATTTAAGATCCAAATTTGCCTAGTAAAAGATCTACACAAAAACCCACCAACTCTCCTTTTTTCAATCATTTCACAGTAGGCTTTTAGAAAAAAATTGACACATATTTAAATCCTTATCACTCCAAAAAATATTAGCAAACCCCCAATCAAGAACTTGGCAAACAAAATTCCAAAAAACCCACCTTATCCCTCCATACCAGTAGCAATTAAGCCACTTCAAAGACCAAGAGATGATAACCAAACAAATCCCAAACCACAGATTTATGTTGGAATCATGGCAAAAAGAAGCAAATATTTGGCCAAAGGCCATATTTAAAGAAAAACTAAGAATAGAATCCCTAGAAAAACCAAGATGGTCAAGAACAAAACAAAAAGCACATCCAAAACAAGGAGACTCAGATCCAAATTAAGGATCAACAGCCAAACTACCTGTTTATGGACAGCAACACACATCAAGGTAGGATAACCAGATAAGGAAATCAACCACCTTCTTAGTGCAAAACATTTAGACCAAAGGAATGGGAAGAGCAAAACATTAGAAAGACCATATGACCATCTGGACAAAAGAGACCAGAAGAAGGGATTAAGAAGAGTACCAGCAAGAGCAAGATCAAGCCATAACTCAATCCAACCATCATAGGCAGAAGTATATCTTTTACATTCCAGCATAACAAACCAAAAAATAGCCATTCCCACGTCAATCCCCCACTCACTTTCCAGGACAGCAGAAAACTTCTCAGGTAGCAGGCCAAAGAACCTGGAAATCCACAGAAGAGGCAAATTGCACCAAATATCTATCAAAAGCACATAAGAGGACTTCCCAGGCATATTCCATTCACCATAATTCCAGCTGCAAAACCATAAGGGCTTCTCCAACCATTCACCAACAATCTTCAAAATCTTGACAAAAAATTCCTTGGGCTGCAGCAACAGCATCTTTACACCCTTGACTGTTCTGTTCCACCAAGAATCAGCAACCATAAAGATCAAAGAAATTTTATACCTGCAAAACACAATGTTAGTACAAAAAAGTATTTTCCCGGTCCCCCCTTCAAAAACCCAATATAACCCACATTTAGAGCCCTTCCCCCCCCAAAAAAGATCCCTCCCCAAGGATTCTCAAAGGCCAGAATAAAAAACTCTCTCAAGACTTTATCATCCCTCATAAGCATTCCCAAGTCTTTATTTCCTCTAAGCTCACAGCAAACCATCACACATCTTCTAAGTATTCTGTCCATCTTCATATAAATCAGCTTTCCAACTCCATTCCTTCATTACTTGATCAAATGTCACCCCTTTCTTGAATTTAGCACCAATAATCTTCATTCTGATACATTCTTTGATACCAGAACATAATCCATTAACAGTTCTCTCCTTGTCTTGAAATTTTCTAAAATTTCTCTCTTGCCATAAGAAATTGAGAGCAGCACCAAATATCCATCTCTTGATTAAACTGAAACATGAAGGATTACAGGATAAACTGCCAAACTTGTTGACAAACCTTTCCCATCCATCAACAGAGTTGTGACAATCATCTAAGAAATTTTCTTCCCTCACAATTTTGAGAAGACATTTCCACACCTCCACAGAATAAGCACAGTCCACAAATAAATGCTTATGTGACTCATTCTGATTTTTGCATAAAACACAAGTTAAAGAAACATCCATTCCCCAAGAAGCCAGTTTATCATGAGTTCTCAATCTACCTTTAAGAGCAATAAAAGCATGCCTTGGAATGTTTTGATGAAACCAAACATTCTTAGTCCAAGGAACTTCCTCTTTAACCTGTCTTATATCCTTCCAAACCACATCAGTCCCAAAGTCAGTTAAAATCCCATCCTTGTTTTTTCCATTTCACAACATCATAGGAATTTAACCTTAACCTAGGTTTAAAGTGTTGAAAAACTTAAATCAGATAAGTTTTTATTGGTGCTGTGCAACTCACCAAGCACAATGTACAAGTGCTTGATGCATGAAAATAAGGATTATTTTAGACCACATATATAAAGTGGAGCTTTGTTTTGTCTTGCATGGAGACAAAATGTATGGATGAGAAGTTGCATGGGAAGTATGGACTACCATCTATTGCTACCATCTACATGATAAGTCAACTCTCTTTGTCTTTTCCTCATTCTCATGCATATAAATATGCATGCATGATCCGTGGAAAATACACCTCTTAACATCACATTTGAAGAAGACTTTCCTTTGTCTTCTATAATCTTCCTCTCCTTTATTTATATATATATATATTAGTAAGGAAGATTTGGGTAGCTGATTTGTTGATCCAAGGATCTCGTAAACACGTTGTAATTTCTCCCGGTTGGTAATTTAAAGATCTCTCTCTCCCTGTGGATGTACACTATCACACTGATAGTGGAACCACGTTAAATATTGCTGTCTCGATTTATTTGTTGTTTCGTTATATTTTATCGTATATTCGATAACTGCTATATTTACGCTTGTGGATCGGTATGAATCAATAGACCAGAATATACAATATTTAGATCTCGTTATTCCGCATTTGTTGTAACGGGTCAGTTGCACGTGATTTATTGTTATCATTTTTGGGACCGTAAATCACTTGAAATACGATTTGTAACTGCAACCGACCCTTACAATTGGTATCAAAGCTGCAAGATCTAAATTTGACTTATATCGTATATTTTTAGTCGCACGATAAGTGCTCGTTAAAAATGTCTGTTGATTCAGGAAATCCATTCGCCGGTTCCGTTTCCAACTCGGACCCAAATGTTTATCAAAAAGGTTCTTTTAAATTATCGGGGGCCGGGATTAGAATAGAAAAATGGAACGGGGAGGGTGATTTTGGTAAATGGCAGTTTACTACAGCAGCAACACTTAGAAAAAACGATGTTCATCCCGTAGTCTTTGCTCCGGAAGAAATAAATCCGGATATGTCCACCTTAGAAGCTAAGGAAATGGAGGTTTGGGCCTTCACTACCTTACAAATGGCTATGGGTCCAAATGTAATTTCTGAAATCGTTTCTGAAAAGACAGCCGCAGGGATTTGGAAAAGACTTGAGAATCTTTATCTCAAGAAAACTTTGACTAACCGACTGTTATTGATGAGGTCGTGTCTGTTCTTCAAAATGAAGGAAGGCACTACCATTCAGTCCCACATGACTGAATTCGAAGACATCATCATGAAGTTGAAGGCAACATATTCTATTTTTGCCACAGATAATGAGGCACTCGCCTTGATTCTGTTGTATTCACTTCCCGAAAAATATTCCCAGTTCACTAACAGTTTTATTTATGGAAGAGATTCCATATCTTTGTCTGACGTGAAAGCAGGGATGATCTGTGAAGAACAGAGAATTCAGATGAAAATCGGTAACAGTTCGCGGGAGAACAACCACAACAGTCATGGTCTATTTGCCGAAAAGGACCAAGACGATCAGCTCAGGGGAAGAACTCGTGGCCGCTCCCAATCTCGCAAACCTGGTCATCGCGGGAAATCTAAGCAACGTGGCAATTGTAATTATTGTCACAAACCAGGTCATTGGGTCAGAGATTGTCCGAGTTTGAAAAACAAGGACAAGAACAAAGCAGAATCTTCAGCAGTTGCAACCGAACAAGATACAGGCTTCTCAGCAACGGTTACTGCACCGCAAGGCGACAGGCGTTGGGTGTTGGATACCGGAGCTTCGTGCCATATGACACCATTTCGGGACTGTTTCACTACTTTCGAGGAGTTCGAAGGTAACCATATTTATATGGGAAACAGTACATCGTGTGTCACTCGGGGCATCGGTTCAGTCATAATCAAAATGTTTGACGGTACTATTCGAACTTTATCAAATGTTAAATTTGTACCGTCTATGACTCGTTCTTTGATTTCTGTTGGACAACTGTCCAAACTTGGCTGTAAGATTCGAATAGAGAATGGGAGTATGCGCATCTCCAGAGAGAACTTTGTTGTGATGAAAGGTGAGCAGGCAGAAAATAACCTGTTTCATCTGGTAGGCGAAACAGTCAGTTCTGATGCGTGTGTCGCGGATAGTTCGAGAAACTTAGATGTTACCCGTTTGTGGCATCTTAGATTGGGGCACACTTCGGAGAAGAATTTGGAGATTCTGCGCAAGCGGAAACTCATTGCAGTTGACACGCCTACGAGTCTGGATCTTTGTTCAGAATGTGTCTCGGGTAAACAGACGCGTGTTTCTTTTGGTGTTGGAAAACACAACACCAAAGGGATCCTCGATTATGTTCATACCGACGTCTGGGGACCATCTTCGACACAATCCCTCAGTGGAAGTAAGTATTATGTTACTTTTATTGATGATTTCTCGCACAAACTTTGGGTGTATGTGATTAAGTTAAAGTCAGACGTTTTTGAAATATTCAAAACTTTGTTAGCACTAGTCGAAGTCGAGACTGGTAGAAAATTAAAAGTGCTTAGATCTGACAATGGTGGTGAATACACTAGTGGTAACTTTAAAGACTTTTGTTCACGTAGAGGTATTCACCGACACTACACCACACCTGGCGATCCGCAATCAAACGGAGTCGCCGAGCGGATGAATAGGACCTTGTTAGAAAAAGTCTGATGTATGTTAGTTACATTTGGTTTCCCTAAAATGTTTTGGGCTGAAGCACTTCACACTGCTGTACACATTGTGAATCGGTTACCGTGTTCAGCCATTGGGGGAAAATTTCCGGAAGAAATTTGGAGGGGTAAGGGTTGTATCTGTTTGAAATACATACGTGTATTTGGATGTCCTGTGTATATTCATGTGACAGGTCAGGACAAGTTGGATCTCAGAGCCACCAAGGGATTCCTACTCGGCTATACATATGGAATCAAGGGTTACCGAATCTGGAACCCGGTCACCCGAAAGGTGATTCACTCTCGACATGTGACGTTCGATGAGTCGATTATGTTCAAGTCTAATCATAATCGACAACCCGCTCCAGAACCGGAAATTATCTCTTCTGTTTCTCCAACAGCCGATGGAGATGAGATAATTGTCAGTCCTATTGTACCCAACTCATCTGCTCGTGGTTTTACTTTGGGATCAGAATCTGAAGAAGATGTTAGTCCACCAGATACATTTACTTCTGATCCAGTTAGCTCAGTTCAGGAAGAAATTCTGAATGATGGTGGAGGTCAAGGCGATACAATTCCAGTATCAGTACCTGTGAGGCAGAGCCAGAGAACTATCCGTCCTCCTAATAGGTATGGTGATTGGGATTTTGCAAATATGAGTTTTACTGACCAGCTAGAGTATGCTTTGCATGTTGTACAGGATGAGCCATTTGACTATTCGGAGGCCCTAGATTCGAGCCACTCTGATAAGTGGTTAGGAGCTATGCATGAGGAAATGGAAGCTCTATCTAAAAATAACACTTGGGAGCTTTGTCCATTACCGAAAGGCAGTCGTGCAATTGGCTGCAAATGGGTCTATAAAGTCAAAGACGATAAGCGTTATAAAGCTCGCCTGGTTGCGAAAGGCTTTGCACAGCGGAAGGGTATCGAGTATGACGATATCTTCGCGCCTGTGGTTTGACACACATCTATCTGGGTCCTTCTGGCCCTTGTGGCAATTCTCGATCTGGAGCTCGAACAATTAGATGTGAAAACAGCTTTTCTGCACGGAGATCTTGAAGAAACCATCTACATGAAGCAACCGAAAGGTTTCATCTCCGACAACAAACCTGATTGGGTCTGTAAATTGAAAAAGTCCCTGTATGGACTTAAACAGTCGCCTCAACAGTGGTACAAGAAGTTTGATTTATTTATGCTCTCATTGGGTTTTGAGCGTAGTGAGAAAGACGCTTGTGTCTATAATAGATCAAGCGGTGGCATTTCTATTTATCTACTTCTTTATGTTGATCACATGCTGATAGCTTGCAGGGATCGTTCTGAAATCAACCGTTTGAAAGATAGGTTGAAATCAGAATTTGAAATGAAGGATCTCGGTGAAGCTCGTGTTATTCTCGGCATGGAAATTGTTCGAGACAGAAAGTCTCGTACTCTCAGGTTAACACAGAAGGGCTATATTCAGAATATTTTGAAGCGGTTTAATCTTGATGGAGAAAAGTCGGTGTCTACGCCACTTCCAAGACACATCAAGATTACAAAAGACGATTGTCCGGTAGACGATATTGGAAAGGCTGAGATGGCAAAGATTATGTATGCCAGTGCAGTCGGGAGCCTCATGTATGCTATGGTATGCACTCGTCCCGATCTTGCACATTCCGTTGGTGTGATTAGTCGGTTTCTATCGAACC
The DNA here is from genome assembly GCA_954870635.1 of Arctium minus. NCBI lineage: Eukaryota > Viridiplantae > Streptophyta > Magnoliopsida > Asterales > Asteraceae > Arctium > Arctium minus. The sequence goes on from OX941087.1 coordinate 98,395,915, forward strand.
CGGGTAAGTCACATTGGAATGCAGTGAAAACTGTATTTCGTTACTTGAAAGGTACGGAAACTCACGGCCTGATTTATGGTATGCAAAACAACTGTGATATTCTTGGTTACTGCGATTCAGATTACGCAGGTGATCGTGTCAGTTGGAAATCCACTTCTGGTTATGTTTTTACATTAGGTGGAACAGCTGTCAGTTGGAGATCTCGATTACAGTCTGTTGTTGCATTATCAACTACCGAAGCTGAACTTATTGCAGTGGTCGAGTCTGCTAAAGAAGCAGTTCATTTACAGGAACTCTTAATTGGTTTGGGCCTGAAGCAGACTACTATTCGTATTAATTGTGATAGCCAGAGTGCTATTCACTTGGCAACAAATTTGGCGTTCAACTCTCGAACGAAGCATATTAATGTGCGTGATGCATTTCTGGTAGCTTTACACGACGCAAAGGTTGTGTACTTGAAGAAAATATTATCTGAAGATAATGCTGCCGATATGTTCACCAAGTTGTTACCGCCAGCCGTGTTCGAGCATTGCTCGAATTTGATCCAGCTTAGATTGTGTTAGTGCCGTTTGGCACTCTGTGGGAGAGATGAGAATATTGCTACAGATGACATAGCGACATTTTTGGGGAGATATTACTTGGTACATGTTTTTAGGTTGCTTAACTCGTTTGTTTATTGAGATTGCTCACTTGAGGATTTTTGCTTTTGATTTTGACGGGTGATGGCCGAGCCGAAGCTCGTCACGATCAAAATGCATTATGTTACCTCGTGTCAATCTCTATCAGCTACTTGTCCGTATTCGAGGGATTGGTTCGTGCTTTGGTTTCGTCGGGTGATTTGCACATCATGGTGGAGTGTTGAAAAACTTAAATCAGATAAGTTTTTATTGGTGCTGTGCAACTCACCAAGCACAATGTACAAGTGCTTGATGCATGAAAATAAGGATTATTTTAGACCACATATATAAAGTGGAGCTTTGTTTTGTCTTGCATGGAGACAAAATGTATGGATGAGAAGTTGCATGGGAAGTATGGACTACCATCTATTGCTACCATCTACATGATAAGTCAACTCTCTTTGTCTTTTCCTCATTCTCATGCATATAAATATGCATGCATGATCCGTGGAAAATACACCTCTTAACATCACATTTGAAGAAGACTTTCCTTTGTCTTCTATAATCTTCCTCTCCTTTATTTATCAATATATATATATATCAATATATATATATATATTAATATATATATATATATTAGTAAGGAAGATTTGGGTAGCTGATTTGTTGATCCAAGGATCTCGTAAACACGTTGTAATTTCTCCCGGTTGGTAATTTAAAGATCTCTCTCTCCCTGTGGATGTACACTATCACACTGATAGTGGAACCACGTTAAATATTGCTGTCTCGATTTATTTGTTGTTTCGTTATATTTTATCGTATATTCGATAACTGATATATTTACGCTTGTGGATCGGTATGAATCAATAGACCAGAATATACAATATTTAGATCTCGTTATTCCGCATTTGTTGTAACGGGTCAGTTGCACGTGATTTATTGTTATCATTTTTGGGACCGTAAATCACTTGAAATACGATTTGTAACTGCAACCCACCCTTACATAAAGGTATTAATAACAGCCCCATATCTTACCAATAATTCTTGAGGCCATTACCAAAGGGGTGTTAGCCTAGTGGTAAGGCATGTGGACTAGCTAGTAGCGTTCTCATGTTCGAACCCTGGGGGACGCATCCTGGAGGTACGGGGGCTTCGACCCCGGGCTGCATGCTTTAGCAGTCGGGCTTCGGCCCATATTGCCAGGGATTAGTCTGGGCCCAATGTGGTATGGGATACCCTCTCCAAAAAAAAAAAAAATTCTTGAGGCCATTCCCAAGAAACTCCATTCCACATATCAGTAACTTTGCAATCAAGAGAAAGTCCAGCTTCATAAATAGCCCTTTTGGAAATAAAATTACACAAAGGGCCAGCTGGGTGCCAATTATCAAACCAAACAGATGTACTAGCTCCATTACCAATTTGATGCACAACATTTTCTCTAAATCTATTTCTTATTCTGACAATTTTTCTCCATCCCCAGGCAGAATCATTTACCTCTTGAACATCCCCAAAATTCCTGTTTTTCAATATATAAGTGTGCACCCATTTCACCCATAAAGATTTCCTTCCCTCAACAATACTCCATATATGCTTGGCCAGAAGAGCAACATTCCAGTCCCTCAAAGATCTCATACTCAGACCCCCATGCTTCTTATCATAACAGATCTCCTTCCATGACACTTTAGCTTTCCCAGTAGAATTTCCATCACTATTCCATAAAAGTCTCTTCATTATTCCCTCAATTTCTTTCAAAACAGAGATAGGAATCAAGAAAATTGAAGACCAATAGACTTGAATTGAGGAAACCACAGATTGTAAAAGCTGGAGTCTTCCAGCAAAAGATAGGCTCTTGTTCTTCCAGTCCTGGATTCTCTTCTTCACTTTTTCAATAAGATTCTTACAATCCCTGTGATAGAGTTTAGTAGCCAATAGAGGAACTCCCAGATATTTAACAGGCAGAGATCCAATATTGAAAGGAAGAATCTTCAGTATCTCTTCTCTATTCTAACCAACAATATTCCCCAAGTATGAAGTACTTTTACCCATATTAGGCTTCAATCCAGAGACAGAACTAAATTCATTCAAAGCATCTTTGATTATCATCACAGACTTGACATCTCCATTACAAAAGAGCATTAAATCGTCAGCAAAACATAAATGTGTCAAAGCAAGCTTCTTACATTTATCATGATATTTGAACCCATCATCCTTCCTTATTCTCCTTTTTAAGATAAGATTGAAGACTTCCATAACAAGAGTAAACAGGTATGGAGAAAGGGGTTCACCTTGCCTTATACCTCTTTTCCCCATAAAATGACCATGCTGCTCTCCATTAATACTGATAGAGTAAGGGCATGTTTGTTAGCAGCTTAATGAGCTTAATGAGACTCACAACTTATTCAGTCAGCTATATATGACTATTTGGTAGTGGCTTAATGATATAGAAAGTGGCTTATTCAGTAAGATTTCAAGGGGGAGCTTTATACAGAAAGCCAAGTTTTTTCCAAACCAGTCTCTCTCATTAAAAAATACGTTCCTTCCATCTATGAAAAAACTCTCTCAAATAAAAACCTTCTAAATCTATACAGACAGATTAATCCACACAGACAACTTTATCCATACAGAACTTAATGGAAAACCAACCAAACAGCCCCTAAGACACAGAAGAGACACATTTCATAATCTAGTGAACCATACAAGGATGAAATCCAAACCAATTAAGGCAAGATTTCAAAAAATCCCAGTTCACAGTATCATAGGCTTTTTGAATATCTATCTTGAAAGCACACCTTCTCTGCCCTCTTTGTCTATGATAGCCTCTCATCAATTCTTGAGCAAGTAATATATTATCTCCAATCTGCCTCCCAGGAATAAAAGCTTATTGGTTTTCTGATAGACCTAGTTTGAGATGGTCAATCTCCAAGAAAGAGTGAAGAAAGAAGAAGTCTTGGGGCAAATTTTCTCTCCGTTAAATTGAATGGGAAATACAATATTTATAATCTAAAATTGCAACTAATGATCCTATCATGCACTTTATTTACTGCAACAATTAAGGGAAACGTGGCCTACTTCTAATGCATGCATGAAGTGGGAAAGAGAGTGCATGGGAATCGGTCCATCACTCCACCATTTCAGCTCCAGTGTTGACTACCATTGATAACTTGGACCTCAGGCTTGGACTTTCAATCCAGTAAACGGGCTGGTGTTTTTTTTTATTTCTGGTGGGCCTCGATGAGTTAGCTTCTTGGGCTTGTGGATTATCGGTTGAAGTCGTAACATTTTCATCCACAATACACCCCAGATACCCTCTAATCCTGTTAGACAGAACGTTACTGATAATTTTGTAGAGGACGCTAATTTAATTTTTTATTGATGTATAGCAGGGAAATCAAAAGTATATACAAAAGTCAAAATCAATAAATGGTGATGATTGTGGTGAGTCCATCGGTCGAAGTTAATAAATGATGGTTGAGGATGTATATATACATAAAAGTTAAATTTTGTATGATTGAATATTATCATTTATTATGGTATCAGAAGCAGTATCAATTAATGGATGCAGTTGTGTGAATTGGAGGTACAAAATGTGCTTCATTCGGAGACACACACATGTGCGTAACATCCTTATAGTCAAAAGTTATAAAAAAATATCAAAATCTAATAAGGAAAACGATATGTTAATGTGTAAAGAAAAATCTTATCTATCATTTTTGACCAAACAAGAGGTCTTTATGACTTTATTTCGTGATCCAACAAACCGCGTTGATATTAGATTTAGAACCATGTTCACTTTCTTATGTCGACATTGTAGGACTATTCTCTTATAATTTTGTGTGGTACTTCTCATCTTGAGATAAATAAGTGGGCCATGCACTTTGACAAATGGAGTAATGTATAAATTGAGTAAATTATTTAATTTTCTTTTGAATTTATGCCATATATATAATTATACTAAAATAGATAAAAATATGATGATATTTTTATACTTTTTGGAATCTTGTGGAGTCTTTGGTGACCAAATATGTGGCTTTTGTTTGTCCATATAATCTCACATTTTTATTTTTCAAAACAAACACATACCACATTCATATTATAAGTGCTAGAACCATTGCCTTCTTGTTTATTTCTTAAAATTGAAAAGGTAATTTTCGTGTCATTGACAGTATTGTCAAGTTGTGGAACGTCCTCAAGATCTAATTGTTCCTTATATAATACATGGCAATTCATCGACCCTCTGATGTATGCAAAATTCATAAACTCATATAGTCGTTTTGGAAGTAAAGTTCCCAAGTATCAAGATTGCCCAACAACCTTAATCTCGAATCCACTGTAGCTGCTAAGATAACACGAATGTGAAAAGAAGTCTATTTCTTGTGCAATTCATCGAGCATATATATGGGTTACTCAACATTATACGAACAAATTTGCTAACCATGATGTGTAGTTTTGGAAAGATAGAAAATGGATTAAATTGTCGATATGCAGATACAAATTAAGTTCTCAATTACTATGATTCTATATTTCTATGGGAATGTTTACAGATACCATTATCACAAAGTTCCTCCCAAGCATATTACATGAGCGACGGGTTTCGTTTTTAGTTGACTGTATTCCCTCTTAATTCGTAGATGCATGCTCTTTCGATCTCGACTTGAGACTGAGTTGTTTTCTATGGCTAATGTGTGCACTTGTGAAGATCTCACCACATTTATATATCTGCTATAACTGACGAATATAGCTTTCTGATTAAAATCTAGTAGTTAAAATCCAGAAAAATTTACTCAAAGAGCTTTTAATTGGTTTCATAATTTTTGGTATCCCTTTCTTATAAATATGGTAGATGAAGTTGGTTGGTGGTGGGACAAACTGTTATTGATGGAATTCAATTCTTCTTCTACTTGTATGAAAATATAAATATAAAAAAACATGGTGATTTCTAAATAAGAAACATATTTTTTAATACATTTTAGATCATATATGATTATTTATGTTAATATGATAAGGGTGTAAAATGAAGAAAGAAAAAATAAGGGATATAAAGTAAATTAAAGAACAATTATAAGAGTATAAAGTGTAATTTAGAAATTAAAAATGATTTGATTTTAATATATGGTAGACGTAGGAGGTTGTCGATCTGTAAAGTTTATATACATTAAACTTATAAAGTGGTACCTCTAAAATTTTTATGAATAACCGTAATAGATATAAATAATTATGATCTCCAAAATAAAAATAAAAACTTGTTAAAACTGAATGCAACTTTTTTTAGAAATATACATTTTTGATTCTCTGGAGAATTTGTGGAGAATGTTTTATAATAAAATCCTCAACCATTGTGTTTCATCTCATTTGCAATTTGTGTTCTTGTAAATAGGGTCGTTTATTAGTATGTTAAATGTGAGATTTTGAATACGACTCTAAAATTTTGGGGTCCAAAGGTACATCTGTTTGGGGTCTTTCATCAACCTATGTAAAGTTTGATTAAGTTCAAATTGTTAATTATTGTTCAGGTTGTTAATTGTTTAAGTTTAGATTAAGATTGTTATGTAGTCCTATTTCGGTGCTTAACATATAAATGTATATCTCTGTTATCTCATTTTAGAGTGTTATTATTAGAAGTTTTTAATTTAAAAGGACCTCCAAAAATTAATTCTTGCTGTGTGTATGCACCGTAGAGAAAGTGACAAATTTCATCAAATTAACCTCACTCACTCCATCCGTACTTTCTTTTTGGGTTAGGGATCAACCCGTAAGTTTCATATATCCACAGGGACTAAATCCTAAATCTTTAATTTACTCTTATCTATTCAGACAAAATAAGAGGCTATTGTTTCTCCAAACAAACACACCAGTTTCAAAGAGCCATTTCCTTCTTAAAGTTATACATCTGATCATCTCATATCCAATTTTCACTGCAATCATTCCTTATACGTTAATAACCCAACAAAGTTTTGATTCGATTAATAGGATCCTTCAAGCATAACTTGAATGGCGTCTTCTTCTTCAACTTCATCCACAGGGGACTAAATCTGTAATTTACTCTTGAAAGGATAATCATATCTATTGTTTCTCCAAACAAACACATCACTTTCATAGATTAATAGGATCCTTCAATCATACTACCTCTAATGGCGTCTTCTTCAACATCATCCATTGCCAAGACCAACTTTAAATATGATGTATTTTTAAGTTTTAGGGGTGAAGACACTCGTACCAACTTTGTTGATCATCTTTATGATGCTCTTAAGCGACAAGACATTGAAACTTACAAGGATGACAAGAACCTCGAGAAAGGGAAAAAAATCAGTAAGGAGCTCATTGAAGCCATCCAAGACTCAAGATTCCACATCATTGTTTTCTCCAAGAACTACGCATCTTCATCTTGGTGCTTGGACGAACTTGTCATGATTATCGAGTGCCAAACGAGGAAGACTGAGCAAACTCTTTACCCTATTTTCTATGACGTGGAACCCACTGAAGTCCGTAAACAAAGTGGGGCATTTGGAGAAGCCTTTGCCAAATGTAAGAAAGAAGAGTATGAAGTAAATGGAGAAAGGCTCTAGAAGATGCAGCATCTTTCAGTGGGTGGGACTTGAGGACCACTGCAGATGGGTAATTCTTTCATTTTGTTTATTTTCGTGTTTTGTTATCAAAAATTCACTCAAACTTGAGTACTCTTCCTGAAAGATCAAAATGAAATATGATTATATATGTAACTCCTTCATAGCTTTTTATATGTTTGTATTTTGTAGATATACAAGTAATTATTCATGTTGGAGTATGAGAAAGCTAATTGATTCTTCTTTAACATACAGGCATGAAGTTGAATTTATCAAACGAGTTGTTAAGGATATCTCATCGAAGTTACCTGTCGTCAGCGCTGATGGAAATTTAATAGGCATGAAGACTCGGATAAATGGCTTGGTTTCATCTTTGAACGCTTATCCTGATGAGTTTTGCATGATAGGGATATGGGGGATGGGAGGTATTGGGAAGACAACTTTGGCCAGAGCTGTTTTTGATCAAATACGCAATGAGTTCGAAGGCATCATCTTTGTTGAGAATGTCCGGGAAGTTTCAAATACACCTTTATTAGGTTTGAAGTCGTCGCAACAACAAGTTCTGAGAGATGTGTTAAATACGCAAGACATCACTGTGACAGGTGTTCTTGATGGGAAAGTGATGATGAAAAAGAAGATGCCTGGCAGAAAGGTTCTTGTTGTTCTTGATGATGTGGATCATATAGACCAGCTTAAGGCCTTAGCCGGTGAACCTAATTGGTTTAAGCCGGGAAGTAAAATTATCATTACAACAAGAGACAAGCAAGTACTCCTCGCACACAAAGTTAACTCGATTCATGATGTCAATCTGTTAACGGACAATGAAGCAATTTGCCTCTTGAGCAGGTGTGCATTTGGGACAGAGAGTCCAATTCCAGGGTATGAAGAACTATCGAAAAAAGTTGTACATTATGCTGATGGTCTCCCCTTAACGATCACAATTTTGGGTTCATTTCTCTCTAATTCAGATGAACATGTATGGATAGATACCCTTAAAAAACTAAAAAAAATTCCATTGAATGAAACTCTACAAAAGTTAAAGTTAAGCTATGAGGGTCTAGTAGATACTGATTGCAAGGAAATATTCTTAGATGTTGCATGCATTTTGAAAGGTTGGCCGAAAGACGAAGCAATCAAAGTGCTTGAAAGCCGTGGATTTCATGCTATACATGGCCTGAGTGTTCTTGAGAAAAAATCTCTTGTAACTACTAGAGATGGTTGCTTGGATATGCATGACCATATACAAGAAATGGGGAGGTACATTGTTCGTCATTCGCACCCTGATGAGCCTAACAAACATAGTCGATTATGGATTGAGGAGGAAATTAAAGATATATTGGCTAATAATCAGGTTAGGATAAAGTTTATTTGCAAGGTTGAGAAAACTAAAACATTTTCATTTGTCAAGACCCAAGTTAATTTCATCTTCACTTGTTTTGGATTACAGGGTACTAAAGAAACAACATGTATAATGATGTTCATTTCATCAGAAATCAATCAAGAAGTTGTTATAAAAGGTCTTGAAAAGATGGAGAACCTTAGACTTCTTTTTCTGTACATTGATGTTTCTTATAGTAATTGGAAACTTGATGAAGTTCGCCAATACTTTCCAAATTCTTTGCAATACCTGGAATGGAGTTATTACCCTTTTAGTTCCTTACCCAAAACATTTCAAGCAAGACATCTTGTTGGTCTTGATATGAGTCTTAGTAGAATGGAGCAACTTTAGGAAGGGGGAGAAAGAACGGTGAGAGTAATGGTTGAATTATTATTTTGTATTATTCATTATGACACTACCCATCTAATGGTTTGTTATTACACCAATATTCATCTTTTTTTTTTCTTATGATAGGTTCTTGACAAGCTCCGATTCCTTGATCTTAGTTATTCAAAGTTGCAGTACTTTGACCTTGGTCTAGCTCCAAATCTTGAGATATTAGATCTTGAAAATTGTTTTGATTTGGTAGAACTTCACATGCTTGTTGGAGGTCCAAAACTCAAATCCCTCAACCTGAGTTTTTCAAAGTTGAGTAACGTTGCCCTTAGGTTGGTTCCGAATATCGAGACATTGATTCTTAAGAGATGCAGGGAGTTGGTAAAACTTGACATGCCATGTGAATGTCCGAAACTCAAATCCCTCAACCTGAGTAGATCAAAGTTGAGGTCCCTTAACCTCCGGCTGATTTCGAATATCGAGACATTGAATCTTGAATATAATAAAGGTTTGGTAAAACTTGACATGCCCCGCGAATGTCCACAACTCAAATCCCTCAACTTGAGTTGTCAAAATTTGAGGTACTTTAACCGTGGGCCGGATCCAGATATCGAGGCATTGAAACGTGAAGAATGTGATTATATGGTAGAACTTGACATGTTCCTTGAATGTCCACAACTCAAATCCCTTGACCTCTGTATTTCAAAGTTGAGGACCCTTCGCCTTGGACCGACTCTGAATCTCAAGACATTGAAGCTTCAACCATGTTATAATTTGGTGGAACTTCACGTGCATGATGAACTTTGCAAACTAAAAACTATCAGCCTTAGATGTCCACAGTTGAAGACCTTTGACTTAGGGCTCACTCAAAATCTTGAGGCTTTGACTCTTGAAGGAAATGATGATTTGGTAGAACCTTTTGTTCCCATCAGATGCCCACAACTCGAATACCTTAGACACATTAGATCAAAGTTGAGTACCCTTGAGCTGACCCTTAATCTCAAGACGTTGATTCTTGAAGATTGTGATTTGGAAGAACTTCACATCCCTGATGGAGATGTAAAGCTCGAATCTCTAGACATCAAAAGATGTTCAAAGTTGAAGACCCTTGAGCTGAGCCTTAATCTCAAGACGTTGATTCTTGAAGATTGTGATTTGGAAGAACTTCACATCCATGATGGAGATGTAAAGCTCGAATCTCTAGACATCAAAAGATGTTCAAAGTTGAAGACCCTTAGGCTGAGCCTTAATCTCAAGACGTTGATTCTTGAAGATTGTGATTTGGAAGAACTTCACATCCCTGATGGAGATGTAAAGCTCCAATCTCTAAACATCAAAATATGTTCAAAGTTGAAGACCCTTGAGCTGAGCCTTAATCTCAAGTCATTGATTCTTGAAGATTGTGATTTGGAAGAACTTCACATCCCTGATGGAAGTTTTGGAAGTTTTGAATCAGCTAACAGATATCTAGCAGCCTCAATAAGTGTCCTATTCCTTCTCTCAGCAACACCATTTTGTTGTGGAGTCCTAGGAGCACTGTATTGCCTCTCAATTCCTTTTTCCTCACAAAAGGTGTTTAGGTCAAGATTTTTAAATTCAGTACCATTGTCTGACCTAATGACTTTTACCTTTTGATTTATTTGGTTTTCAATTCTTAGAATAAAGGATTTGATCAGTCCACTTGTCTCATCCTTAGTCCTTAGAAAATATACCCAAATAAATCTAGAGTAATCATCAACAATAACTAAGCAGTATGATTTCTTACCTATACTCATAACATTTGTAGGCCCAAACAGATCCATATGCAACAAATGGAGAGAAGAAGAAATTGTTATCACCTCTTTGGACTTATGAGAAGTTTTGTGTTGTTTGCCTTTGAGACAAGCAACACAATGATCATCAAAGACTTTTGAAGGCAAACCTCTTACAAGGTTGTTTTTAACAAGTTTATTCATTGTTTTAAAGTTCATGTGACACATCCTTCTGTGCCAAAGTGATGATTCATCCAAAGAGGCTTTTGAAACAAGGAAGTTTAGGGATGAATCATTTGAAACACTTTCCATATCCAAACAATAGACATTATCCTTTCTGGGAGTTCTTAGAAGTATCATCTTTTCATCAACTACCTTGAATCCAGGAGCAAGAATAATGCATTCTGAAGCAGTAAATAATATACTATGTTGTTTGTCACAAACCTGTGATACACTTAACAGGTTGTACCTTAACTGCTCAACATAGAAAACATCTTCAAAGGTCATTTTACCTTTTGTTACATCTCCCTTACCACTGATCTTACCTCCATCTGGAGTATTACCAAAGGCAACATGCCCTCCATCAATTTTCTTGAAATTCTTGAGGCAAGCCATGTTCCCTGTCATGTGCCTAGAGCAACCACTATCAACATGTCAGATGCTCTTCCCCTTGAGCTGTTGGTTGCCCTGCACATAAGATAAAACAATTAGTATTGATTGGGAACCCAAGCCAAAGTGGTCTTGGGCCTCCTTTTCTCATCAAAATACTTACACTCCTTTTTAATGAGATTTTTAAAATCAGAACACTCTTTACTAGAGTACTTTGTCAAGATAATTGGTCTAGCAGCACAAACACTAGAATCAGTACTAATTTTAGAAGTACTAACAGAGTTAGCAGCACTAACAGGTTTAGCAGTACTAACCTTGTTAGAAGCACTAATAGAGTTAGCAGTATTAACATTTGAAGAAGTACTAACAATGATAGTTTTAGAAGTATTAATACTCTCAGCAGCACTAACATTGTTAGCAGTAGTATTGCTTTTAGAAGCATTATCTTTGTCAGCAGCACTATTTGTGGTAGCAGTACTAACAGTTTTAGTGCTTTTGGGAATCCACATCTTCACACTCTCCTCTACAGTCTTTTTCTTCATGTGGCTTTTAGATTTAACAGGTTTCTTAGCCACATGGTTCCTTTCATCCTTCCTATAACCAAAGGGTTTTTGCACAGATCTTTGAAAATTTATCCTTTGGTTAATAGGATTAAAGTAACAATGCTTGGCAAGATGGTTCAATTTGCCACATATGAAACAAGGTTTTGGTCTGATGATTATACTCAGATCAACTCCTTATTTCTGAGCCCATTGATTATTCCAATTTCTTTGATTGCCCCTCCTTTTATCATGTTTTAGGGGCTCAGACTTATTACATGCACACTATTTGCAGGGAACAGGATTCACAACTGTAGTCTGCTTGTAATGGACCTTTTTAGACTTTCCCTCAGTCTTCTCTATGTCCTTGGATTTTACCCAATTTCTTCCACAATCCTCATTGGTAATAATGTGATTTTCTAGGGGAATCTCACCACTCACATTATTATCCTTACTCTTATCAGTTTCTTTCTCAGTCTTGTCCTCAACAACTACTTCATCTAATGGATCTATCTTAGAGGCTCCCTCAGGCAAGTCCTTCCTATCCTTGGTCTCTAGTAAGTCTGATGTAGGAGGGATGTAGTTGTTGTTGTATGGTGGTGATGTGGTATTGTACCCAATTCCTGGTCTAAGCTTATCATGGATTTGGACCTTTAGAATTGAATCCATGGCTTTAGAAGCATATGAAAACTTTTCCACATCTAGCTTAACCTTGGCTAGTTCTCCTCTCAACTTTTCATTCTCCTCACTAGACTTTTTCAGTTGGATTTCTAGCTCATTTTTCTCCCACTTCCAGTAATTGGTATCATATGTGTGTTGAAGTTCATTGGCTTGGAAACCTTTAATCTGTTCCTCAAACCTCTCAACAATTCTCACATAGTCTTTTCTATCCTTTTCTAATCTCTTCAGGTCATCACTCATACTTTGGTTGTGATCCCTGTAGCTTTTAGCAGTGTCTATGCAAGTTTGAGAACAGAGATTAGAAAGTACCTCAGTTGGGAGATAAGATACCTCTGCCATGAGAGCTTGATTTTGAATGGCATCTTCTGCTTGATCACTCCAGTCAAACCCCATTCCTTGTTGAGAAACAAGGGCTTGAGCAGAGTTTCTGTTCTGATTGAAGCTTCCAGTCTGAGCTTGTTGGTGATTGGTGTGAGACACTCCACTTCTGCATTCCCTGGCAAAGTGTCCCTTCAGATGACACTTATAGCACTCCACCTTTGACTTATCAAAGCCTGCTCCATCTTCTCTTCTTTGAATGAAGTTGTTCCTCCCAGTCCTCTTGATGAACTTCTTCACTCTCATAGAAAGCATGGCCATCTGCCATTTAATATCCATCTCTTCAATATCATCAGGATGAAGTTGTTCCAAGTCATCATTTATTAAATAAGAGTTACCATGGATGGAAAGAAAGGCTTCAAACACAGATTCATTGCCTTTTTCTTGATTTACTCCATTAGCAGCATTAACTGATTCAGGGTTAGCAGTAGAATCAATTGATGCTGAAAGGAGTGCAGCATTATGAACATATCCAGTGGGATTCTTCTTTGCTTCCACCTCAGATTCAAACACTCTCAGATCATTGTACAGATCATCCAGTTCCTTTTCTTCCAATAAGCCATTATGCCTGAATAAAACAGTGTATATGGTCCATTTATCTCCAAGAGATCTGAGGAACTTTCGATTGACATCATCTTGTTCCATATGTACTCCAACCGTAGCCAACTCACCAATTAGCTTATTGAACCTGTCAAAAGTTTGAGTCATAGACTCATTCTTTGAAGATGTAAAATTCTCATATTGCTGTTTGAGAATATCTCTTTGATTCCTCTTAGTGCTCTTGGTGCCAGCAAATCTCTTCTCTAGAGCATTCCATAGGATCTGAGCATCTGTGCAGTGGTGAAACTGCTGTTGATACTCATTGGGAATGGCCAGAAGCAGGGTGCTTAAGGCTTTCATCTCCAATTGTCTCACTTTCTTCTCACCATCAGTTTTTGGAGGTGGTCTTCTTCCATCTTGCCTAATTTTACCTTCAGCAGAGGGACCACTCTCAGCAATGTCCCACATAGAACAGTCTGTAAGGAGGATGTACTGCTTGATCCTAATTTTCCACATGTCAAACTCATTAGGTTTGAGCATGGGAACCTTTGAAACAAAGGTACTGTTTGATTCGCCTGTGTTGTCCATGATGAATGAATGTTTCTGAGAATACTGGCTCTGATACCACTTGTCAGGATCTAATTCTTAACAAGAATAATAACACTCAGAAACAATATTAAAGGAGTTGTGGAATAACACTTTAATATTCAACTATCAATGTAACAGTGAATCAGAAAACACAACTTGTAAACTTTATTGAATGATTAAAGCTACAAGTTTTCACACAAAACCTCAATCTTGATGAACAGGCTCACCAAGACGAATTCTACTTCTCTAGAACTAGGGTTCTAAACCTTGAGGTTAATTCTCTCTCTAAACGATATGAATCAAAAGTTCTTCTAACTATTCTGAATAATGCTATACATATACTGAAGATAAAAGATAATTACAAAACATAAAAAATCTTCAGTATATTCTTCCATAGTTATCTTCAAACCTTCCATGCTTATCTTCAATCCATACAGCTGTCTTCATTGCCATACGGAGTCTTCATCTCATAAGCAGCACTAACCTTCTTCAGAAGTATTAACCATCTTCAGCAGCATTAAACTCCTCAGCAGTATTAATCATGTTGGCAGTAGTAATCCCTTAGCAGTACTAACTACTAGCAGTACTAACTCTCCAAGCAGTACTAACTATTCAAGTAGCAGCACTAACTCTTCAAGCAGTATTAAATCTACTAGCAGTAGTAATCATGATAGTCCAGCAGTAGTAACCAAGTTGTACTGGCAATAGTAACCATACTTGAACAAATCTTCAGTTCCCAATAGAACATTTGCGGGAAGTCTTGGGAGTCCTAAGAAGAGAGAAGTTGTTCGCAAAGTTCTCTAAGTGCGAGTTCTGGCTTCGAGAAGTGCAATTCTTGGGGCACGTGGTGTCAAAGGACGGTGTTCAGGTGGACCCGGCGAAGATTAAAGCGATGATGAGTTGGGAGCCGCCGACGAACCCGTCGGAGATACGGAGTTTCTTGGGCTTAGCGGGCTACTATAGACGCTTCATCCAAGACTTTTCTAAGGTAGCTACACCGCTCACATCCCTCACAAGAAAGAACGTCAAGTTTCTTTGGACCGATGTTCAAGACCAAGCCTTTCAAACGCTTAATAGGAAATTGTGCGAAGCTCCCATCTTATCCTTGCCTGAAGGATCAGAAGACTTCGTGGTGTATAGTGACGCTTCTAGGTTAGGGCTTGGATGTGTGCTTATGCAGTGAGGGAAAGTCATTGCCTATGCGTCTAGGCAATTAAATGAGCATGAGAAGAACTACCCGATGCACGACTTGGAGTTGGTGGCGGTAGTTTTCGCGTTAAAGTTGTGGCGACCATACGGGACCAAGTGTACTCTCTTCACGGATCACAAGAGTCTCAAGTACATCTTCGATCAAAAGGAACTCAACATGCGGCAAAGGAGATGGCTTGAACTTCTAAAGGATTATGACTGTGATCTACTCTACCATCCCGGTAAAGCCAATGTGGTGGCGGATGCATTGAGCCAGAGGAGCCATGATGGTGGAGTTAAATTGTCCCTTACAAGAATTTATGTGGTATCAAGTTTAATGGAAAGCATCAAAACGTGGCAAGTGGAAGCACTCAAGGAGCAAAACCTCAAGTCCGAGATCATGGTAAAGCAAAGTGGGCTTTTAACGAAAGATAGCCGCGGGCTCAAACTCTTTCAAGGACGGATTTGGGTGCCGAAGTTGGGAGGAAATCGGGAGTTGCTTCTCGAAGAAGCGCATAAGTCGAAATATTCTATACATCCCGGTAGCACCAAGATGTATAGAGATTTAAAGCTAATGTATTGGTGGCCGGTGATGAAGCTAGATGTATCTAGCTATGTGGAGAAATGTGTCACGTGCCTTCAAGTCAAAGCGGAACATCAAAGACCGTATGGAAGTTTACAACCGTTGTCCATTCCCGAGTGGAAATGGGACAACATCACTATGGATTTCGTGACAAAGTAACCGAAGACCTTGCGTGGCCACGACACCATTTGGGTAATTGTGGACCGATTGACCAAGAGCGCGCATTTCCTTGCAATGCGGGAGACCTTGCCAATAGATAAGTTGGCTAAACTGTACATCGACGAGGTGGTGTCAAGGCACGGAGTTCCGCAATCTGTAGTATTGGATCGGGATAGCCGTTTCACTTCGAACTTTTGGACTAGTTTGCAAAAAGATTTGGGCACTAGACTGAATCTGAGCACGGCATATCATCCTCAAACGGATGGTCAAAGCGAGAGGACGATCCAGACGTTAGAAGATATGTTGAGGTCGTGTGTAATAGACTTCGGGGGAAGTTGGGATTAACATCTACCGTTGGTAGAGTTCGCGTACAACAACAGTTACCATTCTAGTATCGGAATGGCACCGTTCGAGGCTTTGTATGGACGGAAGTGCAGAAGCCCGGTTTGTTGGTTAGAAGTGGGTGAAAAGCAATTCACCGGGCCAGAAATCGTTCAAGAGACAACCGACAAGGTAAAAGAGATCCGGGAAAGGCTAAAGGCGGCGCAAGACCTACAAAAGAGCTATGCGGACAAAAGAAGAAGACTGGTTGAGTTTCAAGTGGGTGACCGGGTCATATTAAAGGTGTCTCCGTGGAAGGGAATCATACATTTCGGGAAGCGTGGGAAGCTTAGTCCTCGTTTCCTTGGACCATTCGTTATTTTGGAAAAGATTGGCTTGCAAGCCTATCGGTTGGATTTACCGCCGGAAATGGATGGGATACATCCTACTTTTCACGTATGCTACCTTCGGAAGTGTCTAGCCGAAGAGGAAAGCGTAATTCCTTTGTCGAAAATTCGGGTGGACAATGGGAATCGTTGTGTAGAAGAACCAGAGTCAATTTTAGAATCGAAAGTAAAGAGGTTACGACATAAAGACGTAGTCATGGTTAAAGTCCAATGGAAGCATCATCGGGGTGCTAACATTACTTGGGAATCGGAAGATGATATGAAGAAGTGTTATCCTCACTTGTTTAATCTAGAATGAGATTTCGGGACGAAATCCCAATTAGGTGGGGAGGATTGTAACACCCGGAAATTTGCAAGGTAAGTATTTTGTCTCCTTAAATGCATTTATTTCGCTCATGTGAGAATATGTGTCTTTATGTACATCTTATGATCATTAGTATAGTTAAATGTCATATAATTAAATTACCTTCGTTAATCGTTCAAACCTTGTGCTCGTTATAGTTTTCGGTTGAGTTTTAGGCTAGTTTTGGGTGGCTCGCGATTGTGCCCCGCGATTGTACCCTTGGCACCATCGCGGAGGGCACTATCGCCGAACTTGTACCGAGGGTTCGGGATGGTCGCGATTGTGCCCCGCGATTGTTCCCTTGGCACTATCGCGAAGGGCGCTATCGCCGAACATGTACCGAGAGGTCGTTGAGGCCCGCGATTGTGACTTGCGATAGTGTCATTGGCACTATCGCCGGGAACTATCGCCCGCGTGGTCCAGTCTGCTATTTTTATAAGAGTTAATACCTCATTTCTCACTATCATTTTACAAAAAAAAAAAAACGGGAGAACTTCCTTGGAGGCGATTTTTAGGGTTTCATCACCTACTTCATTTATTTCCTAGGGTTTGGGGTTGTTGGGATCATTTATTGATCATTAAGATTCATCCAAGATTATCTAGTGAAGATTCTCAGGCTACTCCTCTTCACTTCAAGTCTCATCTTCTTCAAAAGCTAGGGTTTCATCTTTTCTAGGTTTTGGTCAAAAACCTAGATTGTGAGTTTACTAATCTTTTGTTAAAACTAGATACACATCATTATCTTTTACTTGTTGATGTCAATGCATATCTCAAATGTTCATATTTAATGTTTCAAGTATTTTGGGGGGTTTTACCCATGGATTTGTGTATGTGAAAGTTACCATGTTTTATATGAGTATACTTTGGTATGTTGATGATTCCTTCTCGGAATGCCTTTTTGGGGACCTTATCTTCTCACGAAGTATTTGGATGGATATTATGTTATATATTGGATTTACATAAGTAGGATGGTAGTAGTGTGTTCCTAGTGGATATCCGAAATGTTACGGATGGAATTACATCTTGAGACCTCCTAAATGCATTATGTGGACGAACCAAGTTTGTGTTTCACTATAGGAATGTAGGTGGGTGACATTTGGAGAATTTCCTAAGGCGGTAGTCTCCTATGTACCTAGACCTCCGCCGTCGGGGAATTTCCAAAGGCGGTAGTCCCCGGTGTGTGTCGGACCTTTGGGTTGCCAGAGAAAGTGGCTTCAAGGTGCATTGCCTCTTTGGGTGAACCGGATTGGAGATATGGGTCGCTCCCGTTGACTCCACAGCTACGTGATTAATTGTTAACTGCTGATAAGAACTGTAACTGTTTCTGGCATGATTTTACTTGTTCAACTCACTAGGCTTTTTGGCCTAACACTTGTTTGGTGTCGATGTGTATCTCAGGTGTTAGCAGCGCGGCTCCTAGGAAAGTATAGATGCTTTGGGCGAGAGCTTGGGGATACAGCACTTGGACTATTTTGAGAAGCCTTGGGTTTATAGATGACACCCCTTTTTGTAATCTCTTTTCTAGATGTAGAAGTTAGATTAGTTGGTTGTTGTTTATTTATCCGTTAAATTACAATTGTGATTAAACAGGTTTAATTGTATTATTCCCCTTTTTGGGAGGCTCTTGTTATGGCAATCTATATACCACTTCTCCTCTTTTGGAAAGTTATTGTTATCCCTATTTTTAGGGTGTTACATCGGGAAAAGCTAAAGGCGGCGCAAGACCGGCAAAAGAGCTATGCGGACAAGAAGAGAAGACCAGTTGAGTTTCAAGTGGGCGACCGGGTCATGTTGAAAGTATCTCCGTGGAAGGGGATTATACGTTTTGGGAAGCGTGGGAAGCTTAGTCCTCGTTTCCTTGGACCTTTCGTCATTTTGGAGAAGGTTGGATTACAAGCTTACCGGTTAGATTTACCACCGGAAATGGATGGGATACATCCTACATTCCATGTATGCTACCTTCAGAAATGCCTAGCCGAGGAGGAAAACGTTATCCCTTTGACAGAAATTCGGGTGGACAATGGAAATCGTTGCGTTGAGGAACCAGAGGCAATCTTGGAGTCAAAGGTGAAGAAATTGCGGCACAAAGAAGTGGTTATGGTTAAAGTCCAATGGAAGCACCATCGGGGTGCTAACGTTACTTGGGAGTCCGAAGACGATATGAAAAAGCGTTACTCGCAGCTGTTCAATTTAGGGTAAGATTTCGGGGACGAAATCCTTATTAGGTGGGGAGGATTGTAACACCCCGAATTTGCGTTTGGCCAAATAAGAAAAAGAAAGGAAGAATTGCAATCTCCGTGCGCCCTCCTTCACAAAAAACGCATGGGTCGTGCGTATGGACAGAAAGTCCAGTTCGGGTTAAATGCGATTTTTCCCCAAATCTCAATCACTTCTCATTTTCTATCTTCAAGTATTCTCTCCCAAACCCTCCCTCTTCATTTACTTCATCTAGGGTTTCTTCAACCACCAAACCTTCACCATTTATTGCTAAGTTAAGAGCATCATCCAAGGTTTCGGTTTGGAAGCTTCACCACCATCTCCATCTTCATCTTCATCTTCCCCAAGTGTCAAAAGATAGATTTTGGGGGTTTCATCTCCTACCTCATAATTTCTAGGTTTTTTAGGTTGGTGTGAGCAATAAGTCATCATTGAAGGTCCATCCAAGTGGTTGCATTGAAGTAATCTTCAAGATCTTCATCTCCTCCAAGTCTCATCTTCTCAAAGCTAGGGTTCCATTTATTTTCTGGGTTTTTGGTTAAAAACCTAGATTGTGAGTTTACTAACATTTGTTAAAACTAGATACACATCATATTCTTCTATTGTTGTTATTTATCTCTATATGTTCAAGTATTTGGGATTTGATTATGATGAAATTTTGGGAATGTGGTTATGTGTGAAATGTCATGATTTACTTTATTGGTCGGATATTTGGGATTGACTTCATGATTGTACATATTGGATATTTTGGCATGATTTGGGATATAATTGGTATAGTAGATGATAAATTCTACTTGGAATGCCTTTTTGGTGATTTAATATCTAAACATCGATTATGTTGGTATTTGGGTCTCATATTGGACTTATGTGTTAGGATGGTAACATTGTACCCATGGTTGGTATCGAAATGTTTTGGTTGGAATATACCTCAAGACCTCCTATATAATATGTTGGACGAACCAAGTCAGTAGACACTAGGAGGATGTAGTCTTGGGCGCCACCGTGATGGTATGTGCCTAGACCTCCGCCATTCGGGGTAATGCCATGGTTGTAGTCCTCGGATGTGCCGGGCCTTTCGGGTGTCTCTTGTTATAGGGCATCAAGGTATATCGACTCTTTGGGTGGAACTTGATTGGTGCTATAGGTCTCCCCTATTGACTCCACATTTGTTGAACTACGGTTAACTGCTAATAAGAATTGTAATTGTTCATGCATGCTTATTATTGTTCAACTCACTAGGCTTTTTGGCCTAACACTTGTTTGGTGTCGATGTGTATCTCAGGTTCTAGCGGCGCCGATCCTAAGCAGGCTTAGTTGCTTTGGGGTGAGAGCTTGGGGATTTTCCACTTGGACGTATTATACTTTTGGAATGAACCGTTGGGTTTATAGATGACAACCCTTTTGTAATCTCTTTTCTAGTTGTAGAAATTAGATTAGTTGGTTGTTAATTTATTGTCCGTTTAAATTACAATTGTGATTAAACATGTTATTTATATATTCCCCATTTTTGGGAGGCTCTTGCTATGCCAATTTTTGTATACCTCATGTCCGTTTTCCGGATTTTTTGTTATCCCTATTTTGTATACATCAAGGAAGCTTACCATTCTAGGTGATGAGACTTTCCGAGGACACCCATTCCAACTCTTCAACTCGAGCTCCCACACGTTGGACTTGATGAGGAAGATGAAGATGGATGGTGAAACCTTGACCATAGTTTTCCATTATACCACTTGATGGTGTTTTATGTTCATAAAATACAAGGGTTTGGGTCAAATATGAGTTAGGGTTTGAAGGGAGAAGAAGGGAAACAATTTTGGGAGAGAATAGAAGAAGTTTGGATGAAAGTGAATGAGAAAGGCTGAATTTTCGCAACTTAACAGCAGCTGGGTGCCCTGGTGCGACATTGACCAGCGCGACAATACCCAGGGCATTGTCGCATGGCAATGTCGCCAACTCCCCTCAGGCCACGGTACATTGCATGCGACTATGACAGTGCGACTATGACACTGTCATAGTCGTCGGTCATTGTCGCGGGACCTTTCTGGAGCCCCGAAACCCGACTTTTCCAACGCCAACAACCCCGATACTCTAAGGGACTTTAAACAAAACATTTCCCAACAAAATCCCATTGTTTACAAGTCACAGAAACGTACGAGTGACAATTACTTACCAAAAAAATCACGGGTGTTACACGGTCACCGAGGGGGAGGCCCCGGTCGGTGCAAGGGGGGAGACCCCGGTCGGCGAAGGGAGGGGCGACCCCGGTCGCAAACCACACACCGGGTTGCCATCAAAGGCACCGGTCCCCGGATTCTGAACTTGGGCCGAAGCCCATAGATATTAAAATCCATTTTGTTTCCTTGTTGATGTTGGGCTTGATTTGAGTGGTGGACCGGCCCATTATTCTTTTCTTAAAGATAGGTATTTTATTTCAAATAGGCATTTTAGCGAGTTGAGTACCTTAGAGAAAAGTGGCATCGAGGTTATGGGGGTTCAGATAAACTTTGTTATAATTTAGAAAGTTGAGAGAGTATTCACCGGTCAATGTTTCCTTTATAGGTTTCGGACCAAATTATAGAAGTAGACGCGAGATTCGAGCTAAGGACACCAAGTGAGTTTTCTGAACTAAATTCTTCTGTTAACGAAAGCATGTGAAAGTTTCATTGTAAACTTTGATTTTACATGATGGCATGAGTATTATGAAAAATATATGCAAGCTTTGAAATGATGTTACTTTAGTACTTACTTGCGGGATTTATTTAAATGTTAAAGATGATTTTTATTATTGTTGTCAAAGTGGAAATGTATGTATACATGGTCCTAAGTGAGAAGGCTCAAAGTCGGGGGGGGGGGGGGTGTGACCCGCCTGTGCTCATACCGGGGGGTGTGTTCCGTTTATGTCGTTGGGGGGTGTGTCCCAACAAAGGCAGTGTGAGTCACAGACACGCTGTCACCTTAGAGTGGCGGTAGTGTGAGCGGAGAAGTTTACTGAAAGTTAAAGGTTTCCTGGAAGCTGAAAATGGTTTATTTTATGATGAATTATTGAATGTTTTGTTGAGTTAAAAGTTGTTGCAAGAGGGAACTCACTAGACCTTTCGGTCTAACCCTCGCTCTTTTCAAATCTAAAACCCTTTTTCAGGTAAAGAGTGGTTGTAGAAGGAGCGGTTAAGTTTTAGGAGAAGATGCGAGCTGGAGCTGAATTAGAGGACCTCCTTTGTAGATCCTTGTTAGTGTATTCTCAGTTGTGTACTATGTTGTCTTTTCGCAAACCTTGTATTTTAGATGTAGTTTTGGGTCGTTTGACATTATTATTTAAAATTTAAGTTGTTATCTTGTTGTTTAAGGTTGGGTTGTTATAACAATTACGCATAAAGCATGGCGCATATAAATGACAACCAAATAAAAAACTATTTATTGTGAAATAAATGTAATATTATATATTCCTACTAACTTTAATAAGAAAACCATTTAATTTAGATTTTTGAATTATTTTGTAAAGAGTAAACTACAAATTTGGTCCCTGAGGTTTACCAAAAAATACGAAAGTGGTCTCTGAACTTCAATTAGTGCAGATTTCATCCCTGAGGTTTCAATTTTACTATGAAAGTGGTCCCTCTGCATTAGCTCCGTTAAATCGTCTGTTAAGTCAAGGGTAAATTCGTCTTTTTACACGTTTTTTAGGGTATTATCGTCATTTTTCCTTATTTAATTTATTTTATCATTTTTAATTACTTTTCTTTGAATGTTCATCTTCTTCCACATGAACACCAAGAGCACCAAGAATGTTCATCTTCTACCTCAACAACATCAAGATTTTAAAACCCAAATCAAACTCAAAAACCAAAAACTTAAATCAAACCAAAAACTCAAAAACCAAACTTAAATCTGAGAGAGATCGAGAGAAAGATCTGAGAGAGAAGAGAGAGAGATCGAGACATAGATTTGAGAGAACAGAGAGAGATCGATAAAACATATCTGAGAGAAGAGAGAGCATCGAGAGAAGATAGAGAGAGAGAGAGAGAGAAACGCCGGTGACCTCGTCTTCTCCGGCGAGGTCGTATGCGTCTCGATCTCTCTCTTCTCTCAGATCTCTCTCTCGATCTCTGTGTGTGTGTGTGTATATATATATATATATATAAATATGTGTGTGTATGATTATATATATATATGTGTGTGTGTGTGTGTGTGTGTGTGTGTATGATTAGTTTTGGTGAAGAAGTTAAAGGTTGGGGAAGAAGATGGGTTGTGGCAGAAGTTAAAGGTGGGGGAAGAAGATGGGTGATGCATTAATGAGTTGTGTACTCTAAAAACAATTTAATAAAAACTGAAAAAACCCTTAAAAGACGAAATTACCCTTGACTTAACGGACGATTTAACGGAGCTAACGCCAGAGGGACCACTTTCATAGCAAAATCGAAACCTCAGGGATGAAATCTGCACTTATTGAAGTTCAGGGACCACTTTCGTATTTTTTGGTAAACCTCAAGGACCAAATTTGTAGTTTACTCTATATAAATATAACATATATATATATATATATATATATATATATATATAATATTAATATAATTAGACTAAATTACAATTTGATCCCTCAAGTTCAAGCAAAATTATAAAACTTATCCTTGTGTAATAAAAAGACGAAAATACCCTTGACTTAACCGAGAAATCTAACGGAATTAACGGACGAGGGACCATTTTCATAGCGAAATCGAAACCTCAGGGATGAAATCTGCACTTATTGAAGTTCAGGGACCACTTTCGTATTTTTTGGTAAACCTCAGGGACCAAATTTGTAGTTTACTCTTTTGTAAAGTACATCCCCTCTGTCCCAAAATAATAAATGTACCAGCTGACTAAATTATTAAAATTTCATTTTAATCATATACTATATAATTATTTTAAAAAACATCATCATATTTTTATACTTTTTATAAGGGTGTTGCTATATGCACCCTACGGTAGCGTTTGGTATGCAGACATGATTGGACGGGACTGGACAGGACAGGACAAGAGGCTAGGACTGGACTGGACAGGACAGGACTGGACACGAAAATTGTCTGTCTTGTGTTTGGTACGACTAGGACTGAATAGAACAGAACTGGACAAGTTTCCCTAAAAGTTGTTTGATGATTTTATATGTCATATAATAGTTATAAATAACACAAATAAAGTATATCTTTAAATAATTTAATTTAATTTTTTTATATTTTTTACACAATTTTCATACATATAAATACATACAAAAACAATGGTAGAAAATTTGAATGAAGAATCTGAAATAATTGATAGTAGTTCAAAAAAATCCGATTTATATAAAGAAAATATAATATTTGGTTCAATTTGGAAGATCTTAATGAATTGGCGGATGCATACTTGAAGCGACACGTAAAGATAAAGGCGATGAGTGGTTGGTGAAAGACAGTAGTTGTGAAGAACGTGAAAGATAGTGGATAGTGGTGGTGCAAGAGGCTTGTTGTACTTGTGGTGGAGGTATAGGTAGTCGATGATGATAGTGGTGGTAGCGGTGGACAGTGGTAATAGAGGTTATTGTAGTGGAGGAAGAGACGAAGGTCACCGACGGTGGTTGACGACGAGCGACAGTGGTTGGCTGTGAGCGGCGGTGGTGGCGGCGGCAATGGGTGGTGGTGATCGGTGTTAGTAGAGGTGGATGAGGATGGTAGTGGAAATGGTGATGGTCGATGGTTGTTGAGGTGGTGGAGGAGGTTGTTATGGTGGAGAAAGAGGTAGAGGTTGTTAACGGTGGTTGGCGGTGGCTACTGGTGGCTGTCGATGGTGATAGTGGCGACGATGGGTAGTGGTGAGCCTTAAGACTAATACCATATTAGGATTATATATCAAATGACATTAGATCAGTGATTTTTAGTTTCTGTCTCACTTTTGTCCCATGTTGTTCCACCTATTTTGGTGGAACAAGAAAATACCCTTTTTTGTCTCATCTTGTCCCACTCTGTCCAGTCTTTGTCCCTGTCCCATGTCCTGCCAAACGTGGAACAGTGAATTTTTGTTCTGTCCCATGTCACGCCAAACGTGGGACACCAAACGTGGGACAGTAAGTTTCTGTCCCGTCCCACGCAGTCTGCAAACCAAACGCACCCTACTAGTCTATGGTGCATATGGTGTAACTGGATCGGAAAACTGTGCACTCATTACCCCCTTTCCTCCTCACAACCTCCTTAGACTAGGGTGTAAATGACACCTAGACTAAGGTGTAGTTAGAATCACCTTTTTTATAATTGAATGTTGAATCTGTTCCAATACTATCGATTGAGTCAATAAAAGTTGTCATCAAATCATGATTATTAACATTCTCTTTAATAAATAATTAGAGTAAATTATATATTTTTTAAATGGTTAATTTGGTGCTTCAACAAATTCCCTCCCATATATTAATTTTATTAATGTGTTGGATCTATAATATAATCTTGTTAATTTATCCAGTGATCCGGTTTGTAAAAAAATTGAAAACACAGAGACTCAACTTGTTGGAAAAATGCAACCACACTGATACAATTCGTTAAAAAAATACAATCACAATTTTATTAATGTGTTAAATTTTCATAATTAGGGATGAAAAATGTCATTCAGTCCAATAATTGTGAAGAACTATTGGTACAACCAAAATCCTATAACTATGAAGAAGAATTGGTACAACCAAAATGTGTCGTCATATATCTCCAATAATTTAAACTTCCAGACTGTCATCTTTGCTTATATGTGTCACTATTCTTTTTTCAATATTTTTGAAAATAATATCAACTATTTTAATTTTAAAAACAATAAATTGCCATGATAAAATTTCTTTGTGCTTTACCCGTGATTGCGCGAACATGATAGCAAGTCTCCAATAATTTGAGTTTGATTTAGGATTTTTTTTCCAAATAGTATCACCATGTGATTTTTGTAGAACAATAAACTTAATAGATTTTTTTCCCAGAAATCGTTACAGATATGTTTATTGGTTCATTATTTCTGCAATTGGGGAGCGGGCAAAGTCCCACAGGAGCTTTTGGAGGCCAAGCCCTACGTTTTTTCATCTCCTAAGTAGGTGTTAAATTTAGAGCATCTCCAAAGATGAAGGGAAAGAGGTTCATGAACCTTCTCTTATAAATGAAATCTTTGAGGTTTATATGCATATCCTCCCTTTAAATTATAATTATAATTAGTAATTTTTAATTATTATGATTTTTATTATAGTAGATTTTTAGTAATATATATTATGGATCAGTCCATAATTGAGAATGAAAGGTTTATAAAATTTATGGAAAAGAAAAAGCTGATGTGACAAAAAAAAAATCTAATACGACAAAAAGAGGTTCATGAATAATTCAAAATATATGCTCTTAGACCTTAGTCCACTGTGGCCCCCTCCAGGGTTTACACTACAATCTGCATAACTTCAAGTCCAGTGATTTTTCCCCCAATACCTCAAAGTCTCAGGCTCACAAGTCACAACTCCCAGGTGCATAATATTTCATTTTCCTAACTTCTAGATATGAATTTCAATGTTATTATATATACTATATTTATTTATTTATGTGGGTTTCAAAATATCTCCTATTTTTATTTGTTCAACATTTTGGTTTTCTTGAATTAATATGTGAATAGGAGTCGGGGATTGAGCCATATTTAGGGGTTGATTTCTTGAATTTTATTGTTATATTCATTTTGAGGCTGATTTAGGTATCTTTTGTTTTACATGATCTTATTTAATTATATATATATATATATGCTTTCTGGTATGTGATTTGTAAGTCTATACACTTTTTAAAGGGGTGATCAATTTGAAAAAAGTAGTTGGCTTTTTTTGCTTTGGTTTTTTTCATTGAATTGTTAAAAATACTCACTTGACAATCGCTCTACATTTTGCTCCTCATTGATGGGAATCAAGGATATTAAATGCTTGAAATTTGGAGACTTGCATTTATTTTTGTTTGAATTTGGTTTTTATATGTGTAAAAGCATGATTATTTGTTTATGGAGTTAGGTTTCTCTTGCACGTAAACTATGTGTAAATACGGGGATAAGGAAAGGTGACTTGGGGTTGGGGACAACGTACGGATGCATTCCTTGGCCTGTTCTCATCCACTTCAAAGATCAACGAGTTCCACTTTGATTGTTGATATTTGACATTTTTGCATATTTAATATATATGTTATAACTTTGGATGGTTTATTTTTTGTGTTTTTGAAAATATACAAAAGATTAAGTCCGGCCACCACAGTTTGGAAGGCTTGTGTTCCGCCTCCGAATAAGAGGTCTTATGTTCGACCCTTATGAGTTCTCACTTCTCACCACCTTTTCTTTCTAATATTTAATTTAATATTAAAAACTGAAAAATAAAGAAAATTGTCAAGCAAAATATTCGAAGTCACGCCAGCAACAAAGACCAACTCCAGTACCACAAACTTATGTCGTCTTTAGTTAAATTTCAAAAATTATGAAGACACACAATAAATAAAATGATTAATTGCACCTTTGAGACCCTAAAATATTTCCACTTGAACATGGGTTGTAAAAAGTTTGTATTTTTGTACTAAACTGCAAATGAGTTTTTTGTTAAAATGGTGGAAGGACCAATTATAACCTGTTGAATCAAGCTTGCCTTCCTTCTTTCCGACCTCATCTCCAATCTGGCATTTATCAAGAGCCTAAAATGATGAATTGAATGTAACTCACAACATACATATAAGTATTTGATGCTACATGCTAGCATAAGCAGCTTAGATACCTTCTAAATCTGATTATTTGCATATTCTTCAAGTTGGTCCATGTTGCTTCTTATGATTCCATTGAACATAGTTGGATTTTGAGGAATTGTGCTTAGTATGTTGATCCATCACGAGAGTCTCCCTACCATCATGTTCACCGATACGAATTGAAAGAGTGTTTGTATAAGAGTAGATATTTACCACAACCGGTTCTTTTTACGATTCCGGTCTTTGTACCTCTATGGAACGTGCAACTTAACTAAACCACAAGGGTTGTGACGTACTGGTTAAGACCTGAGGGATGTGGTGGAATATCCCATCTGCCCAGGGTTCGAATCCTGACGTACACAACAATTGTGGCCACTGAGTTTTAATCACGACTGGTGTCTTACCGTCATAATTTGCAAAAGGATTAGTCTAGGCATAGCCTAGGACACCCTTTCCCCAAAAAAAAACTTAACTAAGGCTTCACAACACAAGTGGCAAGTTCTGGGTATCGAACCTATTCTCAAACTTCAGTTTTTTATAGTGTCCGATATCACTTGCACGGAACATTATGCTCAATTGTTCTGTCGTAATGGAAATTTTTTATCGACAATAATACCTGATGGAGTAAGAATGGTTAAGATGTTACCTTTTATCCTTGAGGTCAAGGGTTCTATTCTTGTTTGAAGCAAAATTCTAAGTTTACTTTTACCAATTAGCTATTACTGCTATCAATTTATTAGTTGTCCCATCTTACTTGTATTTCTTTTTCTTTTCCAAAAAAATTTGGTTTCAATTTAACCATTAATCTTAAAATTATCATGTTTATCTAAAATAAATTGAAAAATAAATAAAATAATCACACTTAACCATTAATACTTTGTACGAGAGTTTTTTTTTAAATCTTAATAATACTTGAAAATCGATTATTATTCTTCTACTAGTTGTGAACCCGCACAATGCATCGGGGGAGGAATGTAAACGATTTTAAAGCTTTGGTGGTTTTTTAGAGGATTTAAGATATTACAATGATACCAAAGATCAAAAATTGTATTACAATTCAAATCCAATAAGATAAAACAATCAAATATGATTTTCTAGATTTTCTCTACTTCTCTATTTTAGGTACACACTAAGAATGTTTATTATTGACAATTTTCCTAAATTTGGGATTCCACCATGTAAAGATAACACTCCATTTTTTTATCCAAAAACTAATCCTCATCCTCCGTATCTGCCAATCCAATCCAATCCAATCAAATTCAATTAGTTAGTTAGTTGGAAACCTAAAAACAAACAATTACATAGTAAAAGGAGGAAAAATTAACACTAGCCATATCGTTTATGGTTTTCTTCTTGTTTAATTGGTTGGATTAATAAGGACATACCCAACCACAAGTTACTATATATTAACTGCATCTATGGTGAGAATGCAAATGTTGTAAGCTTATTCCAAGATGCATGTTTTTTTTGTTAAAATTGTAATAATCATATACACTTGACTTCAATAATAATATAATAATTAACTATTGTAACTAAGGGTCATTTACTAAACGATTACCAGATCATTTGCCTTATTGGGTGAATAGGACAAGCACGGAGAGTCTTACCCGGTAAGAGCAGTGATAAGTGATAAGGATTGAGGGGTCTTACCCGATAAGTGAAGGTGATAATGTTGGGTTACAGGATCTCAAGCACAGCGGAAAATAAAACAGTAACACTCCAAGGACCCATACGAACCGGAATAAATTGGGTGTTTCGAAATTATACCTCACAGTTAACGAGACTTTGAATCACAGCAACAAAGCAAGCTTGATGCCTCCACGGTATCCACGCGAACAATATGAATCATTTGCCTTCTCGTGATGCTAGTCACGGTTTCAAAACTTAGAAAGGAAAGGGAGCATATAGTTGTAGGTGATTTTAGAGAGAATTGCAAGAATAAGAATTGCAAGAACAAGAATTGCAAGAACAAGAATTGCATACAATGTCATACATTATATATGGTGATGGAAGTATGGCTTAAAAGATCACCATCATCTCCACACCTTACTTGAGTGTAAGAGTGGTCATGCACCATCACTTTCTTACATAACCATACCTAGTCAACTTATTTAATGTCCAACAAAATAATATCTGATTTTTATTTAATCAGATTAAATAAATACAAATCAGATATAATAATTAAACATTTTAATTATTGAAACTCCTTATTCGGATATGTTCAAAGCGTGTTACCCAATGGGTTCTCGACATGTTGGTAATAAATATAAATCTCGTATTTATAGTTATAAACGATGAGCGGCATCTAGCAATACATCATTGTCACCCAAATGACGAGAATTGGTGATACAACAAATTATCAGTTTGTAATCAATTTTAATTTACACATTTAATTCTTTTGTCCTTGATGTCCAGATTGAACACGAGACATTGAACGTGTCATTCTCGTTATGTCCAATCTCTAGTTTCTTGATTCCTGTTAGGTCTGATTTTATAGTAATCATTGTATTTATAGGCTTGGTCAAATACTGTGTTTAGTGTATAATACTGTGTGGTATTGACCAAGGGTATTTAAGTCCCTTTGGTCTTGGTTGTTTGTAACACTTTCACGCATACATCAATACAAACTTCATCTTGCGCCTTGAGCTCTCTCTCTACTTTCTCTCTCTAGGATTTAGTTGATCTTGGTCTATCAATTGGTATCAGAGTTGCTCTAGATCTTGAGAGAATTGAGAGAATCGATTTTCGTTTCTGAATTTGTAGATTAATCGAAAATTTGATCGATTTTCTTGAATTTTTCAAGAAAATCTCGTTTTCTTGATTTTTCATCAAATTCGGATTGTTTTGTGATTGAATTTCATTGTAAATTGATTTGTTGAACTCGTTTTTAATTGTAGAACATTATTGTTTCACATCGATTTGCAAGAAAAACAAGTTTTGATTGTCAATTTTGAAAATATGTGATTTTCTGAAAACTCGATTTCACGTACTGTTACATTCTTGAAATTTTGAAATTGTGGTTTTTAATCGAAAAGTTTCATAGAAAAATGTTAGAATGTTGTTTTCGATCATATCTGTGAAAGGAATTGTCATTTTTGTCTAATCTGTAATCTATTTTTGGTGATCTTTGTGTTTTTAAGCAAGTTTGCACCAGATTTGAACTTTGTGCGAGTTCATCCTAGTTTGCGCGAGTTCATCTGATTTGTGAGGTCATCCTGTTCTTCAAAGGTTTGCGTTAGCAATTGTTCAAGGAAAGTTCAAGTTTTCGTCAGCCACATATAACGCAAAGTTAGTTTGCGTATTGCACTTCTCTCGCGAAGTTTCAGTTTGTGTTTCTAGTGACTCACACAAAGTTCGTTTTGCGTCTAACTTGTATCACGCAAACACAAGTTTGCGTTAGTCTCTTGTCACACGAACTCAAATTTGAATCATCCCTCTGCTCACGCAAATCAGAGTTTGCGTCTCTCTCAGTTCAAGAAAAGTAAAGTTCTCGCAACGTTCTCCTTACGCAAAGCTTAGTTTGCGTCACTAGCTCTTCACGCAAAGCTTACTTTGCGTCTTCCATGGCTCACGCAAATCCTAGTTTGCGTCTCCTTCTACTCACACAAAGTTGATTTGCGTCTCCAACTACTTGCGAGAAGTACAGTTTGCGTTTCCTTCTGCTCGAGAGAATCTCAGTTTGCATCTTCTGCCTCTCACGCAAATCTCAAGTTTGCGCCATCTCAGTCAAGACTTGGCATTTTTCTGGATTTCTGCTATGGATTCTGACAAGTTTTCTTATCAAGCTTAGTTCTACAAAAGTGATCTTATGATGTCTTTGGGTACAGAAAATCGTCCACCAGTGCTGATAGATGAAAATGAGTTTACATAGTGGCAAGATCGGTTCCTGAACTTCATTGAACGTCAAAAGAATGGAAATGACATGATGATTATTTTATCAGAAGGACCGTTTGAAAAACCCAAGTTGGCTTCCGGATTATATAAGCCTACTAAAGAATATTCACCTGAAGAGTTGTCTGCTTATCAAGCTGATCGTGATATAAAGACGAATTTGATGCTAGCCTTGCCAAACTCTATCTATAACATGATTGATTGTTTCAAAACTCATCCTAATCTTATGTGGCAACAGCTTGAGAAGATTATGCTTGGCTCTTCAGTTGCGACTCAACTCTGACATACTCGTTATATGAATAACTTTGAAGAATTCAAAGCCAAGGACGGGGAGCCACTGAAAACTGTGTATGACAGATTTTGTGCCATTATCAATGATCTAAGGAAGATTAAAGTTGAAAAGACTGAGCTTGAAACAAATTTGAAATTCCTCAATGCACTTCAACCAGAGTGGAATAAATCCTGCCACAAACTGAGGAATGATGTCAGAATATCTACAATGCAGATCCGAGAGATGTTTGAGATCTTACTTACTGATGAGTGCATTGCATCTGAGAAGAAAGCCAAACTAGAGAAAAAGAAGAAGTCAGTGGACCCGGTTGCTCTTCTCACGAAACACCTGACAGAACAAGCATTGTCTGATAATGCTTGCAACGGGTCAACTGAAGATGATGGCGAGGCGTTAGAAAAAGCTATGATCCTTCTCTCTCAGCATTACCAGAAAAAGTTCCAACCAAAGTCGGGTTCCAACTCTTCTTGCTTCACTTCTGGGTCTAAAGTCAAAGTACCCGAGCCAAAGACTGTTGCTTGCTACAACTGTGGAAAGTCGGGGCACATTTCAAAGGAGTGTCGAGCAAAGAAGGTTAGGGACTCAGCCTACTATCGAAAGAAATTGGAGCTGGCCGAGAAAAGAGAGAACGAAACTGCTTTACTTGCCGAAGAAGAATTCTGGCTGGATCATTCCGACGATGAAGCTACAAATATCGAGATCGCTCAGATGTGCTTGGTTGGAAATGATTAGTCAGATGATTCTGATACTGATGAAGATGAGGTGTATTCTGAGTTTGATTTTAATTTCACATCTTCACAGATGAATGTTATAATTACTGCTTTGCATGATCTTCGTTTAAAGTTATTATCTGAAAAGAACTTAAATGCTGAAAAGTCAGATTTGATTGACAAATTGAAGATTTCTTTGAAAAATGAAAATCTATTTTGGAAAATACAAAAGACATCTTTCAAAAGAAATTGGATGATTTGGAAAATTCAAATAAGACTTATCTTGAGTCTTTGACTGCTATGACCAATTTAAAAGACAGTATTTCGGATAAAATAAATAAATTAGAAGAAAAGTTATATCGAAGAAACCAATCTGAGCAAACAATCTTTATGAACAAACCAAGGAGTGAGGAAGCGTTAAAAGAAAAATGGGGACTCGGTTTTAAAAATCCACATTATTTAAACAATGCGATTGAAAAATCCCCTACTTTATATAAATACGATTATCTAACTCTTGCTAAATATGCTCCTCAATTTAAAATTGACTGGATGAATGAAAAGCAAGTGTTAGAAATCGAAAATGAGAAAGGGACAAATAACAAGAAAAATGAAATTCCTTTTGTTTACACGTTTGAAAATGCCAAATATTTTCCTGACAAATCGAGAAGAGGTAGAAAATGTTTAAATGATATATCTCCTGTCAAGTCTTCATTATCTGAGGATTTTGTTGATATTTTTGCCAATCAATCTGATAAGGAAAATATTTCTCCAATCATCTATGATTCGAAGAAATATACCCCTTCTTTAATTTTAGAAGGCAAAATCATTGATCTTGAAGATAAGATGGAAGATCAAAATATTTTAAAAGAAATTGACTCTGATATTATTCTTTATTTCATGACATCTAGTCTTGAAGAAAAATTATTTTTTCAAAAACAAGATTCTATTTCTAGCATTTCTTCTGATTGTCATGTAAACAAAATGGAAGTTTCCAATTTTAAAATTTCTTCTCAAATTAATTCTGACTCCGAGGAAAATTCAGATTTATTGTCTAATCAGATTGGTTGCTTAGGTAAAATTATTTCTTCTGATTTAAATATTAATTCGAAAATTTTTGATGAATCTTTTACGCTAAATGATCAATATTATAAACCTAAGCGTAAAAAAAGACGGTCAAAGAAGTCAAAGAAACAAGATAAAGTTCTTTCTGACAGTTCTAATTCTTCTGACTCTAATCTTTCAGATAGGACTTTGAGCAAGTCAAAGAAGCAGATCTGGAGAGCGAAGTGGACATCTACTGATTCTATGACTGATGAGGATAAATGTGTAGACAGACTTTATAAAAGTGATTCATTTGCTACATGTAATAAAATTTCAAAATATTCAATAAAGCAAATGATTCGAATTTTAAAACATGTCTCATGTTCTTCCTCTGATTCTATGATTATGCTTTGTATTCATCTGATGATTGTGCTTATTATTCTGATGATATTTCTCGTGCTTTAATTGTTAAATCTAACAAAATTTTCCCCATAAGAACTGCAACTAACAAACACGGGCCCAAATACAAGTGGGTACCCAAGTCTTAATCTGATTTAAAGTTGCAGGCATCTCATGTCAAGGGGGAGTAAGAGAAAAATGGCTTTTGAATACAGCAGTTCAAAACCCGGACTTCAATGTCAAGACAATGACTCTTGAGTAAATCAGCTCAAGACCCGGACTTCAATGTCAACTTTATGGCTTCTAAGTACATCAGCTTAGAACCCGTGCTTCAAAGATATCGACTTCTAGACATATCAGTCTAGGACTCGTTCTTCAATGCTTTAAGCTTCTGACTAATGAGAAACTATGAGTACATCTACTTAATTTTTGCTGCATTTATATCTGATCATGATGTTGTTCCAGTTTTCTCAAATGCTTTTAAAAGAATCTGAGCAATCTTATTCAAACTCCTAAATTTGTTCAACCCAATTTTTTCAAATGAGTCACATATTCTTTATACATTGTGTGAAAGATGATATTATTGAGTTATATTTTGTTTCAACTGAATATAGACTTGCCGATCAAATATTTCTATTTTTAAAATCTCGGCATGTTGTTTTAAAAGTTTAAACCTTTACAAATTTTATTTTATAAAGTAAAAGTTTTACAATTTTCTTTCTTTTGAATAAAATGTGTGTCTAGGATAAATTTTCAAGTTGCTTTGTTAATATTAAAGTTTTTATATGTTCAAATTTCAGCTCTAACAAAAGTCGAAAAGTCAGCAACATATTTGTAACTTTTGATTTTGCTTTAAAGTTGTGTGATTCGGAATATTTATAGTTTACAACGCTTAGAAAACCTAAAAATTCGAAATTTTGGATCGTAATGAAAATATGGGCTAATCACTTAGACGTAAAACCTTGTGTTTGAGATGATTATTAAATTCTTATAAATCAGAAATCTCTAAGTTTAAAAGTTTATACCTGTGACCTTTCTGGTTTGGGAAAGTAAGTTCTGTGGGATGCTTGTCATCTGGTCCCCTAAGGTCAATTGATCTAGGAGTGATCGAATGTAACACCCCGACTTTCAAAAGGTATCATTTCAGGTTAATATAGAAACCGATATATCAAGGAAAAATAAGATATTTAATCTTGGACTTGAATCCTAGATTTTATAGTCTAGATGGATGAAGGATTAACTTACGAGTCCAACGGTTCTTTCCGGAGCGAAAACGGAACTATAACGAAGAAGTTATGGCCAAAACAGTATCGAGGAGAAAACCAGGGGAAGCGGGCGACTTATGCCGCGACCCAAGGTCGCGAGACAAGTCGCGAAACCCCCTGGATGAGCTTAAAACCGATTTTCAGCACCCAAACTTCATTTCTTCATATCTCCTTCATCCTAACTCCGATTTGGGTGATTCAAAGTGCTACGGTTTCGTTTTTGAGAGCTCTTCAAGGATCTAGCAAGATATTGGAGGTCTATTGGAGTATACAAGAGTATTTTGTGGTGGTAAGCTCCTCATCCCTCCCTCTTCATCTTCTTCCCCAAAGTTTTCTAGGGTTTCATCCACCCTTTGTGTTTCCTTTCATAGATTGGAGATTTGTGGTTATTTTGGTGAACTAGAAGTATTTTGGTTGGTGGATTCAAGATTGGGTTAAGGTAATCTTCTATTCTCTTCATTTATGGAAGTTAGGGTTTCGGTATCATTTGAGGTATTCATGTATAAGGTTTGGGAAACGATTCTTGTGGTATATTATGTTTATTTATGGTTGAATATGTATGGATTTAGGTTTTTGGAAGTTTTGACTTGAGAATCCAAGTGTTCTTCAAATGAGCTCTAGTTGGGGGAAAATCTAGATTTAGCCTAAATCTAGCAAGGTGAGTTCAAGTTGATTTGTGAAAACGGTGTACATGCCAAAATGGTTATTTTAAAGTGTTTTATACGAAATGGTTAACTGCTGATAAGTTTGGAATATTTTGAAGTAAATTATGTCTTACTTGGTTATTTGTCAAAGGGTGAGTATTTTGATAAGTTTTCATATTTGGTGAACTTGGGTTGTGTTAACCTCATAAAATGCTCATATTTGGGTTTTGAATGTTCTAACGAGTAAATAGCATGGTTTTCACATTCATGGTGATTTTGTACAAATGAAGTCTATTTCATGTTAAATGCATTTCGGGTACTTTTGCATTCATAAACCCTTTGGTAATCTTTGGTCCCAATACGTGTTGAGTTTTGGGTTAAATACGTCTTTGTAGTGTGTGTCTTCATAAACGTTATTTTAAAGACATTTCATTATTGGTCAAATGGATTTTGAGCATCTTAGCTCGGTGTTGGCTTAAAATGAGTCGTGTGGACATTTGTCTGGATTTATAACCAGCGGGGATTTTGAATAAGATGACGATTAATTTCTTATCGTTGGTGAGTTACATGTTTTGAGTGCGTTGGTCATTCAATTGGAGTCATGTAATGTTAGACAGTGTTGTATTGGATCCATAGGCACGTAAGTCTGTCGGTTTGGTAAGGCCTGAGGTTTTGGGTTACATTTAGTGACCGCTCGGGTTTGCTAGCGAGTAGGAATATGTGGCTCGAGCCACAGAGTTGGAACTCGTCTAGGTTGGATAGGCATCCATGTCTGTAAGCCCTCGAAAGTGGAACTCCGATGGAATAAGGCCAGAGGCATTAAACGGTCTGTGGGAGATGTCGTGAAGGGCATGCGGTCCAGGATGTCGGGATGTGTGGTGAAATCCAACAAACATCGCGGGCCCCATTCACGTGTTCTCGCCACCCAAGATGGAAACGTTTAGATTATATGCAAGGAAAGTCGCGTGAACGGCCTACTTGCGTGTTTTCTATTCTCGGTGTATACGGATCTCTTCATCGTTGATTCGTGGTATTTTTCATGGTAATGTGGTATTTTACCAATGTGAGTCTTAGTGGTTGACGGTAAATGTTGGCTCTAATATTGGGTTCTTCCCACGTATATTAAAGTTCGACTGGACCGTGTCGTTTCCACGTTTCGGTATTTGGATTTCATTCTATTTCATGGTCGCGTGAGTATTAATTCGAGTTACATATTTCCAATGGCGCACCATATTTTTATGAATCGTTTTCCTTTACTTAAGGGTCGAGTATTATGTTCCGCCCGTGTTTTGGGTGTTTTGGGATATAAGGTATTATTTACATTTCCATGAATTGGAATGTCGAACTATGACCCCATCTTGGGTGAGTTCCGGATTGCATCATTTTTATATGAAACGTGTGTTTGGGAACATTGTCTTTAAAAGTGCATATTGTGGGAAAATGTGTCGTTTCCATTTTAAAGTATATTATTTCGAAGGATCTCGCTTTAAACTGGTTACTTGGCTTTTAAAGATTTAGTCAGTCATGTTAAAACTCTTGAGCTCACTAGGCGTTAAGCCTAACCCTTTTTATTTATCGGCATGTGCATCAGGTTCTTGTTGGGGTTTTGTTCTAGCAGCTATGAAGAGTTGAGCCTTAGCTTTGTGCAAGTATAAGCATTTGGTGAAGCCTTCCGCAGTCTGGAGATAGTGACTTTATTGGGTTTTAGTAGCACCCGTCCTTATTATAGACTATATGTATAGAATGAATGTGTGTGTATTGAGGTTAAACCTTAACTTGTGATTATAGACGAATCGTTTATCGATGTAATTAGAAAATTTTAAATAAGTTGCTATTTCCAGAATTAAGGGTGTTACATCGAACCCAAATCCTTCTATAGAATCAGATAGAAAGTCATGTTCTACTGGTATGAATGGGTTTAGGATGTGTCGATGTAGCCTTTCTGATCTGGGAGAGTAAGTTCCAAGGGGTGCTTGACACCTAGTCCCCTAAGGTCAACTGGTCTGGGAGTGACTGACCCAAATCCTGCAATAGGATCAGATAGAAAGTTACGTTTACGGCATGTTCTTTACTTAATAAATTTTTTGATTAAAAAGATGCCAAAAGTGCACACGCTTAAAAAGATGCCAAAGAGCACACTCATGTGAAGATGCCATAGTGCACAATGCTAAAAAGATGCCAATGAGCACACATCTCAAGATAATTGGTGATATGTTTGAGTTGCAATAAACCTGTAAATTTGTAAAAATCTGAACTTTTGATGGATTAGTGTGATTATTTGCAAAGTTCTCTATTATATTTTTAGAATTGCATTTTCTTGAAGCTAGTCGAAGTTCACATGCGAGCACACTGAATAGATTGATGAAAGTTTTTGAAACTGAACATGTCTTAACTTGATATGCAATGAAACTTGTTTCTGTATCCAAAAGCATATATTTGATTTCATCTGTTGGATTTTATTGTGATATTTTACTAAGTAGAAGTTTATTTGTTTATGTTTAAATTTTTATATATTTAGTCGTTTCAAAATACATATTAAGTATATTTTTCTTTCTAAATTGATGTTTCAATCATTGTGTTCTCATTTATATCTTAATGGGTTTGAGCATTATTCAAGGGGGAGTGAAAAAGGAGAATTTTTCTTAATGATCATATCTGTTTTTGAGGGGGAGTATCGGATTTTCTATATAAATGCTAACTTGAATTGTCAAAATTTAGTGCATTTGTGTAGGGGGAGTCAAAGAGCTAATCAGGTAAAAATTTTCAGACTCCAAGTCAGATTTGCGTCACCAGTTGGTAGAGCAAAGCTTAATTTGCGCCAACAGCTTCTAGCGCAAAGCAAGCTTTGCGTTTCCTGCATGTCGCGCAAACCTCACTTTGTGCTTCCTTCTGTTAGCGCAAACCTAACTTTGCGCCACCAACTTGTAGCGCAAACCTTCCTTCTTTTCTCCGTTTCTTTGATTTTGCAGATCTTAAGTTGTCTCGTCTCCAACATTTGCATGATCAAGTTGATCCAGATCATCAAGGTCATGAGGGGGAGAAGTTAAGAGAAGTTAAGGAGATGATAAAGAGACAAAGAGCTCAAAAGTTTATCTGTTGATCAAGATTCGCTCAAAGATTCAAAATTTCTTCAACTTTAATTGTCTTTTGCTATTCAAGCTCCGATCACTACAACTTCTTCAAGATCATTTAAAAGAGGTGTGTCTTATAGAGCACAAGCTGATGAACCGACTGTTCTTTCAAGTTTACTTCAAACTGGTCCAGTCTTGTCAAAGCAGTAAAGACAACAGAGCTTAAAAGATGATGAGAAGAAATTTGTTTTAAAAGTCAGAAAGCTTTGCAAAGTCGCTTAGTTGGTCCATGCTGATTTAGAAGATGGTTTTTGAAGACCAAAGCGCCAATGATTACTAAGGGGGAGATTGTTAGGTCTGATTTTATAGTAATCATTGTATTTATATGCTTGGTCAAATACTGTGTTTAGTGTCTAATACTGTGTAGTATTGACCAAGGGTATTTAAGTCTCTTTGGTCTTGGTTGTTTGTAACACTTTCACGCATACATCAATACAAACTTCATCTTGCGCCTTGAACTCTCTCTCTCTCTAGGATTTAGTTGATCTTGGTCTATCAATTCCCTAATATACTAATAAAACAGATCATGATATCTCATATCAATTATCCTAGCATGCATGCATTTCCTTAGTATATATTTATCAAGGGGCCCAAAGACATCACTCCCGTCATAAAGGAAGGATAAATCCTATCTCGATACATGTCAGTTCTACTATGTGATTTATAGCATACTGCATACCCAACAATTATTCTGTCACCCAGTTACGGAATGATTAGAACAAATGTCAAAATATATTACTCACATATAACAAACTCCATATTTCTCAAGTCAAAGAATTACATGTACATTGACCACATGAGAAACACTTAT
Source organism: Arctium minus (assembly GCA_954870635.1). NCBI lineage: Eukaryota > Viridiplantae > Streptophyta > Magnoliopsida > Asterales > Asteraceae > Arctium > Arctium minus. The sequence continues at coordinate 98,436,011 of OX941087.1, forward strand.
GACACTCACATGACATCCAATGAAGTGTTCTCATAGCGAGTCACGTCCGGTACACAAAATCTCCATTTTGTACCCATATGCAGATTCAATATCTCTATATGAATCCCTACATATGCTAGTCATTATCATATTACTTCAAGCTTAAAACCCAAAATAATATTTAACTAGGGACATTTAGAATACATTATTCTAAGGTTATTTATTATGAATAATTAGAACACAGAATATAACATAGACATAATAAATTGGGCAATGCCTTTTATTTATTTATTAATTTCATGAAAAAAACTTAAAATTACAATCATCTTATGATTAGCTTTTGGGCATTCACTAACAAATAACTCTTACCTAGACCAGACCAACCTTTTAATCTGGACAACCCATCCAAGACAGATGCCAGTCCTTGAATCACACCAGTGCAGAGGACTAAGAGAATGAATGAGCACATTACATTCGATATACCAAGTATATACTTACACCTTCAAAATTAAACATAATAATAATTACAATGTTTTACAAACAAACTGAATAATTTCTCACACATGTTTTTTTCTTTTTCTTATGCAAAGTTCAAAACAAGATAGATGGTTTCCAACAAATTATCAAACCACATACAGATAGATGATGCATTCAAACAGATAAATCGCTCTAACCGGGTAAGATTTTCGGCCCTTACATGTTCATCCGGTAAGATAAATGACCCGGTAAGTGCTTACCGGGTTAGTGTATAGTAAACGGCCTCTTAGACTTTTCATATAACTAGTGTTCGTTTCTCCATCTGACTCAAAAATAAACCGAAACAGAACTAAAGGACATTGAATGATACCTTAGGCATCTACATGTTGTATACCATCATCCAGGCCTTTTTGCTTCCTGGTTCCTTGCTTCCTTTTTGCTTCCTGGTTCCTTGGAGGTTCAACCAGTGTAATGCAAAGAGATGAAGAAATCAAAAAGAAATGAAGAAAACAGAAAAAAATGCATGAAAGTATGAAATTGATTGGTAATTTAGTTTCTAGTATGAAAAAATTTTAAACGAAATGAAACCATGAATAGGCTCTGGGGAGGGCAAGATGTACGTAGACCTTACCATCTACCGCTAAGGGTAGAGAGGTTGATTTCGTGAAGATCCCTGCTTGCGAAATTTACGTAGACCTTACCATAACCTCTCTCAAGGATCATTTAACCACATGACAAATAAGTTAAACAAAATAGAAAAACATAACCCATTAACATGTCATATTATCATGACCTGGTAACATTTCCAGACCCTACTCCCTACTCCGTGTGAGATTTATTGGGTTCGTACGGTTTGGTTTCATAAGAAGTAAAAATCAATGGTATATTTACCAACAATATTTTCAGAACGGAGACAGTTTGTGGTTATTTATATAATTATCATCTCTGAGACAAATGACAACATATTTCAACTAAAAAGGCCACGTAGCTTTTGCTGGAAAATAGAAGAGGTCAAGTCGGAAGCTAACATATCCACCGTATTTTCAAAAGAATAACATGTGAACGATCAACGTGAAAAGATATAGTCAAGCATTTACTTGGAGAGATCAAGCTGTTCACATTTTGAATAGAACCCATCATGCCTCTGCATAGAAAATATGAACCAGTAGGTCTAGTTTCCGTTAGCAAGATTCAGTTTTTGTAGCTTAGCTTTCGCTGTCTCAAGATGTTTAGGTTCAGAACAACACGAAAATTATTAAACGTTAATAATAAGAAGTAACGAAAATAACAACAACATTGATAAGCGTCAATTTAATACATTTTTATGTTGAATTTACCCTACAGTTAATATTTGTTAGATGTTTAAAAGACCATTTATTATATGATTTGGTATTTATTTTCTCTTTTGATGCCATTTATAAAAAGAAAAAAATATATATATATTAGTTTTTGTTTGCATGGGCCTCGTTGGCAAACAGGTAAAAGAAGGGAATAATAATTTACCTTTTATAATATGGGCTTTGTGTTGTAGTTTGCTGCAGCCCAAAAGAAAAAAAATGTATTTTGGAATTTCAAAGCCCAAATCGCAGGCCAGAGAAGAAAAGAGCAGCAGCATTGCATCTCGTTCAATTCCAGAACACCGGGCGGCTTATCAGGCGGCCAAAGCCGCGTGCCAGGCCGCGCCAAGGCCTGTTTCTCGACTTTCCAGTGCATGGGGCGAGTTCCTGTGCGGCCTAAGCCGCGCCTCAAGTCGCGCGCTTCCAGAACGTGGGCTGTCGGCTTCTTTTTGAGCGGTTTCTTCCAAAGGGGATAAAAGGGGGGCTCGTTAACTGTTTTGGGGGTGGGGGCGACTTTTGGGGAGGATTGATCGATTTTCATCAAGGAAAACACCGAGAGACGAATTTTCAGATTTTTGGGTCGATTTTGGAGTATTTCTAGGGTTCGTCATCAATTTCTCTACTTCGTTCAAGTTGTAAGCTTCTTTAATTTTAAATATGTGTAGCTAATCTTTCAATTTCTAGCAATGGGTATATGATTGATTTTGAATTTGGATTTGTGGAGATTACATTGAACGATTGCATCATTTGAAGTTATTTATGCAATTTTAGAGTTTAATGTTCATCGTTTTGAGTTGGGTGTTTTGAGTAGGATCCCTTAATTTATTCGATTCAATTTCGAATTGCTAGATGAACAGAAAATCTGTAATTGTTTTTCGGTTTATCAAAGTAGCACATAACACACGATTGACATTTGCACGTGAATTCGTCTTGGACTTACGGTTAACACCGAGTCCCTGAGGAGACAACCCTACTTATCACTATCGCAATTTATTGTGGTTTAGCGAGTAATAGGCTTTAATTATAAACTTTATTATTTGTCGGACTCGACACCCGTCAAGCATATGCATATAAGAAGACATCACTTTACTCAGTTAGGATGTTGTGGCCTGTTGGGCACTTGTATGTTGGGGAGTGAGTGCAGAATATCGATGGAGAGGGAGAGAAGAGAGAGTGATTGACTTGGATAAGAATGTGAGATCGCGTGAGAGCTCGTTTTTCTTAAGTGATATTTCGACCATATTCTGCCTGGGTATCACGAAATTCACTCGAGGATAATCTCAATTCACCGGTATCGATTCTGGCAGAAATCGATCATATTTAAACACCAAGAGAATCGTAACCGATGCTATATTATTAATGATAATAATATTCCCCATATGTCAACGTTTTTGAAGTCTTCTTTGGCCAACTAAGGGGTCTTATTCCCCCACCTAATCCTGTACTTTTTTTAACAAACAAATAATGTCCACATTGCAAATGCTAGAACCATTGTTAGTTTATAGCAAAATGCCAAATATATACAGTGGTTTTGGAAAATTATTTAATCAAAATTAAATAAATATGCTACTAAAGAAAGGGAAAAGTTCATAAAAACCCAACAAACTATTCTATTTTGAATGATTAAGTCCCTGAACTCAATTTTTTGAATGAAAAAACCATTAAACTTCTTCATTTTAAATGATTAAGTCCCAGAACTATTTTTTTTTTGAATGAAAAAATTATTAAACTTTCTCATTTTGAATGAGAAAACCTTTAAAATTTTCCATTTTGAATGATTAAGTCCATGGACATTTTTTTTCAATAATTAAATCATTGAACTTCTAAAATTTGGTTACTTACAAACACCTTCAGATTTGTTTGTGAGGGGTTTTAATGGCATATAGTTTGAGAACGGTAAACTGATTTAGATTTATTTTTACTTTAAAACCTTCATAGTCAGTTACAAGTACCTTAAACCAATTTTTATAAGTTTGATGGTTTATTTATTTAAAAAAATGTTGAGGGACTTAGTTATTCAAAATTAAAAAGTTTAATGGTTTTTTCATTCGAGGGACTTAATCATTCAGAATGAGAAAGTTTAATGGTTTTTTCATTCGAAAAAATAGTTCAAGGACTTAATCATTCAAAATAGGATAGTTTATTGGGTTTTTTCAAACTTTTCTCTTAAGAAATTGGGGAAATGGTTTTTGGATTATGATCATGAGATATCATCATCTATATTCGGATTTTCATTGCAAATCAATTATCTTTTTCTTTTCTTTTTTTGGAAAATATCCAAAGGAATATTATAGTTTATAAGAACGAACATTTAATTTGGATAGAATGTGCAAATATAAATCCAAAAAAAAATAAAATCCATTAGCTCTAGAGAAGCAGTCTTTGAAAAAAAAATCCATTGGATCTCACATATTTTGCACATTCTTTGAAAAAAGCAGTCTAAATCTATTTTTAATTTTAATCAAATGACTTTTGAAAAGCATGTAAGAACTGAAGTTGTTGAAAAGAAAAACTACGAAAGGAGCCTTATGGTCTTTTTCTTTCTTTTTTTAAGCAAATAAGAGTCTCTTGTGTCCCCATCCCTTTCCAAAGTTTTTCTAAATACACACATCATATTATCAGTGCTAGAACCATTAAAATTTTGATTTAGTAGGATCCTTCAAGCATATCTTCAATGGCTTATTCCACAACTTCATGCGTTCACAAGAGCTTTAAGTATGATGTGTTTTTGAGTTTTAGAGGTAAAGACACTCGTAAGAACTTTGTTGATCATCTTTATCATGCTCTTCAGCAGAGAAGCATCTACACTTACAAGGATGATAAGAGAATCAAGAAAGGGAAGAGGATAAGTGATGAGCTCATCAAATCAATTGAAGACTCAAGATTCCACATCATTGTTTTCTCCAAAAACTATGCATCTTCATCTTGGTGCTTGAATGAGCTTGTAAAGATTATGGAGTGCCAGAAGACTACTGAGCAGACTGCATACCCTATCTTTTATGATGTAGAACCCTCTGAAGTCCGCAGACAAAGTGGGACAGTTGGAGAAGCCTTTGCCAAGCATAAAAAGGAAGAGGCTGATAACAAATGGAGAGAGGCTCTAGAAGAAGCAGCAGCTCTGGCTGGGTGGGAGTTGAAGAACACTCTTGATGGGTAATTCCTTTATCATATATTTGCAATATTCTTTCATTTTGTTTCTTTCTAATCTATGTTTACATTGGGATATATGGCATCCCATGTTCTTTTCTTATATATTAACTCTAACTTCATTCTTCTTGAAAGATAACTGAAATATGCTTATATGACTATATCATTACTTAATATATTTTTGTATTTTATGGATCTAAAACTAGTGTTCAAGAGCAAACTATAAATTAATCTTCTTTAATATGCAGGCATGAAGCAAAATTAATCCAAAAAATTGTTGAACAAATTTCATTAGACTTACGTTCCATAAATTTTAGCGTTGATGGAAACTTAATTGGCATGGAGACTCGGATAAACGATTTTGTTTCATCTTTGGAAACCAGCTTTGATGATGTTCGCATGATAGGGATCAAGGGGATGGGAGGTGTGGGGAAGACAACTTTAGCCAGAGCTGTTTTTAATCAAATATCCATTGAGTTTGAAGGTAAAAGCTTTGTTGAGAATGTCAAGCAAGCTTCAAAATCCCCTTCATCTGGTTTAAAATCATTGCAAAAACAAATCCTTTCAGATGTTTTAAATGATAAAGGCATCACCATAAGTGGTGTTCATGATGGGAAAATTTTGATGAAACAGAGGATGTGTGGTAGAAAGGTTCTAGTTGTTCTCGATGATGTGGACCACAGAGAACAACTAGAGGCGTTAGCTGGTGAGCTTGATTGGTTTAAGCCAGGAAGTATAATTATCATTACAACAAGAGATGAGCAAGTGTTGGTAGCACACCGAGTGAAACTGATTTGTGATGTCAACCTGTTATCGGATGAGGAAGCAATTTGCCTCTTCAATAGGTATGCATTTGGGAGAGACATTCCGATTCAAGGATACGAAGAGCTATCAGGACAAGTTGTACGTTATGCTGCTGGTCTTCCCTTAACGATAACAGTTTTGGGTTCATTTCTTTGTGGCAAAAATGATCTTGAATGGAAAGATGCTCTAGAAAGACTAAAAACAATTCCGTTGAAGGAAACATTGAAAAAGTTGGAATTAAGCTACACCGGTCTAGAGGAGGATTACAAGGAAATATTCCTAGATGTTGCATGTATACTGAAAGGTTGGCCGAAATACATTGCAATCAGAGTGCTTGAAAGCTGTGGATTTCATGCTAGAAATGGTTTGAGAGTTCTTGAGCAAAAATCTCTCATAACTATTTCTGATAGTAAGTACTTGGACATGCATGACCATTTAGAAGAAATGGGCAAGAATGTTGTTCGCCGTTTGCATCCCGATGAGCCTAACAGACATAGCCGATTGTGGATTGATGCAGAAATTAAAGATATATTGGCTAATGATTTGGTATGGATTTGTAATTTGGAGAAAAATCTTACACATGTTCATTTGTTATAACACAATTTTAATGGTATCTATATTTGAATTACAGGGAGCTAAAGCAACCAGGTGTATAAAACTGCAAATGGGGAAACTTAATCCGCAAACTGTTATGAGAGGTCTTCGTAAAATGAAGAAACTTAGATTTCTTCATGTGCTTTCTCAAAGTGCTTGCGGTTGTTTTCATAGTGATTGGAGATTTGATGAAGTTAGCCGATACTTTCCAAATGCTTTACGATATTTGTTTTGGGATGGTTACCCTTTTGGGTGTTTACCCAATACATTTCTTGCAAATAATCTTGTTGGACTTGAAATGCCTTTCAGCAGAATCGTACAACTATGGGAAGGGGGAGAAAGAAAGGTTGAGTGATAGTTGATTGGTTGTTTTTCATTATTTATGACACTATGCATCTATTATGTGTTATTGCACCAATATTAATTCATCTTTTTCTTCTTCTTCTGATAGGTTCTTTACAAGCTCAGATTCCTTGAACTCAGTTATTCAAAGTTGAGAACCCTTGACCTTGGGGTAACTCCAAATATTGAGATGTTAAGTCTTAGGGGATGTGATGATTTGGTAGAACTTTACATGCCTGGTGGATGTCCAAAACTCAAATCCCTCGACCTCAGTTATTCAAAGTTCGGGACCCCTGACCTTGGGTTGACTCCAAATCTCGAGACGTTGATGCTTGAAGGATGTGATAATTTGATAGAACTTCACATACCGCTTGGATGTCTAAAGCTCAGATCCCTCTATCTCAGTCGTTCTAAGTTAAGGAACCTTGACCTTCGAACGACTCCTAATCTTGAGATGTTGAGTCTTGAAAAATGTATTGATTTGGTAGAACTTCACATACCCCTTGGATGTGTAAAGCTCAGTTCCCTCTACCTCAGTGGTTCAAAGTTGAGGACCCTTGAGTTGACTCCGAATCTTGATACATTACATCTTAGAAATTGTTATAATTTGGTAGAGCTTCATATGCCCGTTGGATGTCAAAAGCTTAGATCCCTCGACCTTAGGTCTTCAAAGTTCAAAACCATTGACCTTGGGTTGGCTCCAAATATTGAGATGTTGAGTCTTGTAGACTGTGATGATTTGGTAGAACTTCACATGCCCTTTAAATTTCGAAATCTCAAATCCCTTTACCTCAACAATTCTCAGTTTAGGACCTTTCAACTTGGGCTGACCCCAAATCTTAAGAAGTTAAGTCTTTTAAGATGTAATGATTTGGTAGAACTTCACATGCCTTTTGAATGTATAAAGCTTGTATCCCTCAACCTCAGTTGTTCTAAGGTAAGGATCCTTGACCTTGGGCTAACTCCAAACATCAAAAGGTTAAATCTTCGTGGATGTTCTCATTTGGTAGAACTTAACATCCCCCCCATTGGATGTCTAAAGCTCAAATTCCTCGACCTCAGTCATTCAAAGTTGAGGGCACTTAACCTTAGACTGACTCCGAATCTCGAGAGTTTAGATCTTATTTCTTGTTATAATTTGGTAGAACTTCATGCTCCTGCTGGATGTCTAAAAGAGCTTGTCCACTTAAACTTAAGTGGTTGTTTGAGGCTTAATTCTTTTTTGTTTGACAAACAGATTGAATCACTTAAGGTTGTGTCTTTAGTTGAGCTACATTTGATTGTGGAATCCCTAGGTATATGTCACTCTGACAATAATTTGCCGAAGTTTCGGTTTATATGTTTTGTTAGAGAACCTTTATCCTCATCGATCGGAAATCTTGAAAAGATTATTTCTGTAGGTTGTGCTTGCACAAACCTTGAAAGTTTTCTCGGAAGCATTTGTGGTTTACGACGTTTAAGAAAGCTTAAACTCAATGGCAATATTCCAGAGGCGCCCAAGGACCTCGATTTGTTGCTATGTCTAGAAGAGCTAATTTTGTCGTCTACAGAGATTAAACATCTTCCGAATAGCATTTGTATGCTGAAAAAGCTGAAATTTCTCAAACTTAAATCTTGTTGGCTTCTTGAGAAGTTACCCGAGGATCTTGGTCGATTAGAATGTTTAGAGAAGCTAGTCATATCAGAGTGTGTATTTTTACGAGATATTCCAAACAGCATCTGTGAGATGAAACGTCTAGAATATCTTCATCTCCCTTGTTGCATTGCCGTTGAGAAATTGCCTGTGGAACTTGGATGTTTAAAATGCTTAAAAGAGTTAAATATAGAAGGTACAGACATAAGACATCTTCCACAAAGCATTTTTGTGTTGAAAGGTCTGCGTATTGTTGCGTTTGCATGGCTTCTTGAGTTGTGTGGTTTTACATCCGAGATACAAACCTCAAAATACGAAACATTCTGCTACATATAGTTGTGAATAACACACAGCAGGAGTTTCCTCCATCGGCTGCAGGGATGATTTTAAATTGAGAAGCTCCAAAGGCCCAAAGAAGCCAATTTACAATGAAAGAACTACTGTAACAGGTACTTAATTTCTTCGTTTTCTGTTAATCTTCCTACTTTGATTTGAATTTTGAAATTGATATGGCAATAATTAGTTTTTCGATCTCAAATCAATGATTATACTTTAATTTACCGTTCCCTTTTTACCCGTTTCCTCGTTACAAAAAGTTGATTTTGAACTATGCTTACAAGATTTTCTCATCCATGACTTGCCATATCCAAAACACAACATTTCATCTTGATGCAATTTACATGTAATGTCCCGTACTTTTTAAGAAATTAATAAGTTTTTATTCAAGTTGGAAGTCTTATAAAACTTAAGGGGCTAGTTTGTCAATAGAAGGAAAAAAAAATATTGAGATAACCCTATGCAATCTCGGTGGACGGCGGCAGGAGGTTCCTTAGCAACTTAGGATTTCAAGTTATATTTATGGGTTTTAACCCATAAATCTTTGAGTGCGCCAAAATAAATTAAAGTGATAGTTAGGTTGGAATCCTTGGGGTTTCAAAAAAGGTTTGAGGTTGATTTTGGGTTTGAATTTTTGATGGTGATTATAGATACTTGTTGAAGAAATCAGATGGGATCTTCGTTAGCGATTTTCGGATATTAGTCAAGGTACGGATTCCTTTTTCCCCTCATTAATCTGCGTTTATTTGAGTCGTTATATATGTGTACGGATTCTTTATGTTCCCTTCATTTGTGTTTATTTGATCCCTTGATATTAGAATTGTGTTTGTTTGATTCGTTGAATACGTGTATGGTTTCTTTGTTTTTCTTTCGAGCCGTTCCGTTCGATTTGGTGATTAATAACGTGTTCTTACTTCCATCAAGGTTATTTTTCGTTTCCACTCATTTAGTTGATAGTTTATTCGTCTGTAGTATTGTCAGGTGTATCTTCTTTCGGTTTTACATATAAGAAATCGAGATCTGGATATTTTAGAAACATCGAACTCTATTTATGATTTGCTGAATTTTATTCTGAAAAATTCGTGTTATTTGTAAAAATCATAAAAAATCGCTCGGTTATCGGATTAATGCATACGATAAGGTTTTGAAAACCTGGAGATGTCTATTACAAATTATTGTCACACGAGCAAACTGTGATTTTTATGCTAAGGTGTCTAAAATCTGGTTTTCCGAAACTGGTCACGTTTTAGACGAGAACAACGCAATGTTTTTCGAAAATTCGTATAAAATCTATTTTAAATCCGATTCAGTCCATTCTTGATCCTTTGGAATCCTAAGACGTTTATTCAAAACTTTTGTTTAGATACAGTTTTATAAACCCCCTTTAACTATGAGAAATTATTGAAGTTATAAACGTGTAAAGTTCTGAAAATAGTACGTCTTGGTAAAAAAAAAGTTGTAGGTGTGAAATTCCTAGTCTACATTCGGATTTGCTTCGCCATACGTTTTTGTTTTTAAATATTTTGTGATGGGTCATACATAAAGTTATTTTAATGGTTTACGACACTCGTATCATTTAAACTCTTTTTCGATTCGTAAGTCGTTCCAAAAAGTGGGTTCGAAATTATAAAGCGTTCAAGGGGAGCGGTCAATATTTTTATATAGTCAAATACCTTTTTGATTTGTTTTGTAATTAATATGATTTGATATCCATCTAGTGTGATCACATGTGTTGTGACATACTTTTGAAGTTTATTCGTTAATGTATACCAAGCTACTAACCACCTATGGGGGTACGATAGGCACGTCATTGTGGCACCGATGGCGTGACACCACCCGTGGCGGTGTGATCAGTCCACGGCGTCTCCTTTCGATTTTGTGTGCTCTGATGAGAGCTGGTGTGGTGTGATGGGTGATTTATTCAGGAGGCGTATGGGTCGGCCCTAACTTATGTTATTTGTTGTAGGGTGAGTGTCGGTGTAGTTGATTTTGAACTATGCTTACAAGATTTTCTTATCCATGATTTGCCATATCCAAAACACAACATTTCATCTTGATGCAATTTACAACACCAGAATTGATAAAGAATCAGATGATAAAATCCTAGCAACATACATGGATGGCGTGCAAACTAATTACTCATGAACCATGTAAAATTTGTATTCCCTTTTTCTTTTTCCTATTTTCTGCATTTGAAATTGTATGTGTGTTACTATCAATCCTAACATTTGAACCATTTTGTTGCTGTTAGGAGTATCGATGATGGAAAAGCAATCAATAGGCAAGTGATTTTTGCCACTTTTTCTTGTTTTACGTTTCAGCTTCAACATCCAAAGGTTATATTTTTCAAACTTATATAATTAATCTACACTTTTATTTTTTTCCCTATAAAATGTTGTGTTTTGTAATATGTTTGGTTTGGACATTGGTTGAATTTGAAAATTCATCATCATTGGTATGGCTTATATGGATCTATATTTGTAATATGCTTTCCGAAACCATTCTTTCTAATCCATATCCACAAAAGTTAAACGGATTTTATTTAAACAGATTTGAAGGATCGCCAGGTGCGGTTTGTTTGCCACTTAACTGAGTCATGACTTATTCACTCAGGCAGAAGATCAACATTCCATCACTTTCAAGGTCTAATATTTTCAAGTTGAGAATGCATGCAACTTTCAGTTGAGCTAATTTCATAATGTGTGGTACAGTCTCTGCATATTTTTTTTGAGAAATCGCTGGGGAACTTGGAGATATAGAAGGTACCGCAGAGCATTTTTCGTTGAAAGGTCTATGTGTATTGTGGGATATAGATGGCTTCTTCAGTCGTGTGGTTTTAACTTTTACATCCGAGATGCAAACCTCAAAATACAAAAAGGTTTGCTACATATATTCGTGAATAACAGAAATGCGCACAACAGGAGTCTCCTCTACCATGTTCCAAGACGATGATTTTGAGAAGCTCCGAACGCCCAAAGAATCCAATTCACAATAAGAGGTACTTTCTCTGTTTTTACTTTGATTTGAACTTTGAAATAGATATGACAATAATTAATTTTTTTTTCATTGGTTAATTTTTCTCTTAACAAATTAATATAAAATCTGCAGCAGTAAGTAGCTCATAAGAATCCCGCTGGTAATTTTTTCTATATTATGATCACTTTTCATCTTTTGTTTAATTTCATTGTGTGTGTTTATATACATGTATAAGGGTGCATCAGAGAGGTTAAAAACACGTAAGACAAGTATGTAGTGTGTTCCAACCTTACTTTCTCCTCTAATTGGTACGGATGGATCTTACTAAAAACGAGATATACAGATGAAGAGGGGGATGAAAATGAGGTTTCTATAACTCTTTTGTTCTATATTTCTCCTCAAAGTTTTTTAGGATTATATACTTGAATTAGAATGTGCTAAGAAGATTGACTTACCTGAAAATGAGGTGTCCAACCCGCTTCTTAAGCATTTTGCTTTCCGCACACCACTTTCACTACGCTTTTAAGGCTATAGATTATTAATTTTATAGTCAAATATAAAAGCTTTATATATTATCTTGTTCAACTTATCTGTTTTGAAATGCATACAGAATTGAGAACCGCTTGCTGCTACAGCCAAGGCAAAGGAGCCTGAATCAAGAAAGTGAAAAGTATATAAGTAAGCCAAAGATTTCAATGTTCAAACCATGTACCAGTTCAAGTGTTACAAACATATTATAAATATTGTATATATGGGCAGGAAAGGAAGGGGAAAAAAATCAATTGCATTTTCCAATTCCTCTGCTCTCTCCTTCGCTCGCTCTTCTCCATTTGCTCCTTTGTTTTCACTGTTTCTGCACTTCATGCAGAGTTATCAATTGCAACAATATTAATCTTGGAAAAAAAGTAGACATGGAAAAAAAAAATTAAGTTCACTGCTGTTTGTTTAGATTGGAGAAATGGAGCATATAAAAACATGTGTACAACAGCAGAAAGTTCATCTTGAAAGGCTAGTTATGAAGGGTGTACAAAAATTCATCTGAAGTTGGCTAGCTGAAAATTGATAATGGTTCATCTTTCTTTTGTACTGCAAAGCATAGATTGCAGAATTTGGAAAACATTTCTCAACTATGCTTATATATATGACAGTAGTTTGATATCCAGTGTACTCACCAACCAGATTTCAAAACCAACAAGACATATTCTAACAAAATTTGGTAGGAGAGAATCATATTCTACAATCAAAACTGCAAATTATGGCTAAGATAAACAACCCAGCACCCCAAGGGCACAATTAATTTCAAGAAAATTGAGTTCACACGATAAACCGTTGCTCATAACTAACTCGTTGAGTGCGAGGCAGACCAAGAACAAAGTCCATACTAATATCAGTCCACGGTTGTATCGGTATGGCGGTTTGACACACTCGACAACGTTCTACATAGTGTTCCACATCACGTCGTAGTGTTGGCCAAAAATAAGAGATTGAAACTAGATGAAGTGTTCGATCCTGCGCAACATGTCCTTCTCCATGCAATTCCTTTATAATTTGTAAACGCAAGATACAATCTGGTACACATAGACGGTTACCTAGAAATAGGAACCCATCATGTAGCATGTATTCGGAACGTTCCCCACGACGAACATTTTCTAGGATCCGAGAGAAGAACTTATCAGAGGAGTATAATTCTGGAACAATAGAGAAGCCAGGGACTAAAACATGCATTGCACCAAGTAATGCATGGCGACGAATCAATGCATCTGCTACTCGATTGAGGGTTCCCGATTGGTGTTTGATAACAAATGTGAATTGCTGCAGGTATGCTATCCATGAGGCATGTCTAGTCGAAATCTTGTCCTGACTTCCAAGATGCTTTAATGCGTCATGATCCGTATATAGAATAAATTCATTGTGAAAGAGATAGTGACGCCAATGTCGAATCGCTTGAACAACTGTATAAAATTCCACATCGTAAGTGCTCTAACGAGCACATGAACCAGATAGTTTCTCGCTATAATAGGCCATTGGACGTCCTTGTTGACTAAGAACGACATCGATGCCCACTTTGGAGGCGTCACTATGTAGCTCGAAGTTAAGAGAAAAATCTGGTAGTATCAATACAGGAGTTGTGGTAAACTTATGTTTAATTAGCTCAAAAGCCTTGGTAGCTTCATCAATCCATGTGAACTTTCCTCCCCGAATGCAAGTAATCGGTGCTACAATGCTATTAAAGTGGGGAATAAACCGTCGGTAGAAAGATGCTAACCCATGAAAGCTCCGAACCTCGGTGATGGTGCGTGAGACTGGCCCATGACTAACAGATTCTACCTTATGTTGATCCACTGCCAACCCTTCTTTTGAAACAACGTAACCGAGAAAAAGAACTTGGTCGTAGCCAAATCGCATTTTTTTCAGCAGCTTAAAACTTTTCTCGCCGCATTACTGAGAGGACTTCCCGAAGATGCCGAAGATGGTCTTCCATTGTAGTAGTACTGAAGATGAGAATGTCGTTCAAAATATACAATGACAAACTTACCGAGAAACGGGTGAAGTGCTTGATCCATTACTCTCGTAAAGGTGCTCGGGACATTAGAAAGTCCAAACGTTATTACAAGCCATTCAAACAAACCTTCGCGTGTCTTGAATGCCGTCTTCCATTCATTTCCCGGGGGGGGGGGGTCCAAATTTCATAGTAACCATTTTCGAGATCTAGCTTGGAGAAAATAGTGGCTCCGCTAATTTGGTCAAGGAGGTCATCGAGGCAAGGAATTGGAAAACGATATCTCACTGTTATTTTATTAATAGCACAGTTGTCTATACACATGTGCTAGGTTCCATCTTTTTTTGGAATTAAAAGTGTCGGGACAACGCAAGGGATGAGGCTTTCTCGAAGATAGCCTTTCGCTACTAACTCTTCAACTTGACGGCGGAGTTCTTCGTGTTCGCTTGGACTCCTCCTATAGTGTGGTTTTTTAGGAAGTGTGGTTCCGGGGAGAAGGTCAATTTGATGTTGGATATCACGCAACGGTGGTAGTTCGTTAGGGAGTTCTTCCTGGAAGACATATGAAAATTCTTGGACTAACGTCCGAATTTCTGGCGACATATTATGGTCTAGAGAAGATGAACCTGGGTTGTAATGAGTGCGTATACAACACTGGTCTCTTGCATGGCCAATTCAAATTTGGAGCGAGTAAGGAAAAGAACTCTTTTAAAAGATGCTTCATGTTTTAGTGCTTTCTCGGGTAGTTTTTCTTGTTGGATGTTGTTTGACGGTAGTGATAGAGGTCTTGGTGGATCCTTTGACGGAAGAAGTGTAATTTTTCGGTTCTCAAAGTGGAAGCTATAGGTGTTCGTTTTCCCATCATGGACAACATGTCAATCGTATTGCCATGGTCGTCCTAAAAGAATATGGCAGACATCCATGGGAACCATATCGCAATATATATCATCCTTATACGTGCTTCCAATTGAGAAAGAGACGAGAACCTGACGAGAGATGTGAACCAACGCATCTTGTTTCAACCATGAGAGTTTGTAAGGGGTAGTGTCGTTGATTCCGAAGAATACATAAACAGGAGTTAAGAAAGAAGACTTCTTTCAAAATTAACATTCAAAAGCTAATCCTCAAAACAATGCCTATCATCTATATAAACACTATCGAAGAAAGAAAATAAGAAAAAATAATGAAAATAAGAAACTTTCTAACCAGATACAAACTATAAAGCCAAAAATAATAATACAAGGAATTCTAAACCAATACGTTTACCAGAGTTCCTAGTCCCATTGTGATTCTCTTTTCTTGCGTTGCATCATAAAAGGACAAAAATGCTCTTATGTTTAAACGAGTTAACGATACTTTTTAACAGAGTTAGTTGCAGAAACCAAGAGGGTTAAAAAACTTAAACCACAGGGGTTTTCAATAAGTTATTCCAATTGTAGGGACACAAGATGTTAAAACATGTAAACCATAGGGACCAAACGTAATTCTAACATTGAAATAAACATAAAATTTGACCTGTAGTTGACCAACTCTGTATCGCTTAATTCATCTGAAACATCAAAGTCAGATTCTGTTTGCTGCCCGATGATTTCTCCATCTGTTTGCCGTTAATCTCGTTGATTCTTTGCTGGTATTCTTCTCCCTTAATCATTCTCGAGTTGAAATCGTTATTTTCTAGGGCTAATCCGTTATCTGTTCACATCTATTTCTTGTTTTCTTGGCTAAAATTGAAGATCTGCAGTTGAGGAAATTAGCATTGTCATGAAAACCCAGTTGATAAATTGAATCAAGAGATTTTCATTGGTTTCTACAAGTTTTCGGTACCCCTTTGATTTCTTTCTACAATCTCATATTTACATTATCCCTGTTTATTCTTCTCCTTTTTACTCATTATATGCTTAACTAAAGTAAGGTAGTTGTTAGGATGATTGTAAGAAATTAGATTTGAATCATTGTTGGCAACTGCAAATTTTTTGCATAGAATATTTCCCTAACAAAGTTTTGATATAATTAATAGGATCCTTCATCCATACCTTCAATGACCTCTTCTTCAACTTCATCCATTCACAAGAGTAGTTTTAAGTATGATGTATTTTTGAGTTTTAGAGGCGAAGACACTCATACCCACTTTGTTGATCATCTTTATCACGCTCTTAAAAGACAAAACATTGAAAGTTACAAGGATGACAAGAACCTCGAGAAAGGGAAAAAAATCGGTAAGGAGCTTATTCAAGCCATTGAAGAATCAAGATTCCATGTCATTGTTTTCTCCAAGAACTACGCATCTTCAACGTGGTGCTTAGACGAGCTTGTGAAGATTATGGAGTGTCAAAAAACGAAGACTGGGCAGACTGTTTACCCTATCTTCTATGATGTGGAACCCACCGAAGTCCGCAAACAAAGTGGGGCATTTGGTGAAGCCTTTGCCAAACACGAAAATGATGAGGCTGCGGAGAAATGGAGAGAGGCTTTGGTAGAAGCAACATCTTTCAGTGGGCGGGACTTATGCACCACTGCTGATGGGTAATTCTTTCATCATATCAATGAAATATTTTATCATTTTGTTCCTTCTCGTGTTTTATCGTCAAACTTTGAATTGAACTTGTGTACTCTTCTCGATAGATAGAATAAATTGAAATATGATATTATATATGACTCCATTATAATTACTTCTTATATGTTTGTATTTTGTAGATATACAAGTAATTATTAATGTTGGAATTTGAGAAAGCTAATCGATTCTTCTTTAACATGCAGGCATGAATACAGATTTATCGAAATAGTTGTTAAGGATATTTCATTGAAGTTACCTGCGGTCAATTCTGATGAAAATTTAGTAGGCATGAGGACTCGGATAAATGGTGTGCTTACATCTTTAAATGCTTTTTGTGATGAGTTTTGCATGATAGGAATCTGGGGGATGGGAGGTAGTGGGAAGACAACTTTGGCCAGAGCCGTTTTTGATCAAATATCCTTTCACTTCGAATGTATCAGTTTTGTTGCAAACGTTAGGGAAGTTTCAAAACCCGATTTCTCCGGTTTGAAGAAGTTGCAACAACAAGTCCTTCGAGGTGTATTAAATGATCAAGGCATCACTATAAATAATGTTTTTGATGGGAAAAACATGATGAAAAGGAAGATGCCTGGTAGAAAGGTTCTTGTTGTTTTAGATGATGTGGATCATATAGACCAACTTAAGGCCTTAGCCGGTGAACCTAATTGGTTTAAGCCAAGAAGTAAAATTATCATTACAACAAGAGACAAGCAAGTACTATTAGCTCACAAAGTGAATTTCATTCATGATGTCAATTTGTTAACGGACGAGGAAGCAATTTGCCTGATGAGTAGGTGTGCATTTGGGACAGAGATTCCAGTTTCAGGGTACAAAGAGCTGTCAAGAAAAGTTGTAAGTTATGCTGCCGGTCTTCCCTTAACGATCACAATTTTGGGTTCGTCTCTATGTGATGCAAATGAGCATGTATGGATAGATACCAAAAATTCCATTGGAGGAAACTCTACAAAAGTTGGAGTTAAGCTATATGGCTCTAGATACTGATTGCAAGGAAATATTTCTAGACGTTGCATGCATGTTGAAAGGTTGGAAGGAAGACGAAGCAATCAAAGCGCTTGAAAATTGTGGATTTCATGCTATACGTGGTTTGAGTGTTCTTCAGAAAAGATCACTCGTAACTATTTTCGGAGATGGCTTCTTGGAGATGCATGATCATATACAAGAAATGGGGAGGTACATTGTTCGTCGTTTGCACCCTGATGAGCCTAACAATCATAGCCGCTTGTGGGTTGAGGAGGAAATTAAAGATATATTTGCTAATCATTGGGTAAGAATAAACTTTATTTGCAAGTTGAGAAAACTAACACATTTTCATTTCTCAAGACCGAAATTAATTTCATGGTCACTTCTTTTGGATTACAGGGTACTGAAGCAACGTGTGTAGACTTTCTTGCATCAGAAATGAATCGTGAAACTATTATGATTGGTCTTGGAAAGATGGAGAAGCTTAGACTGCTTCACGTGCACATCCGTGATATTTATAGTGATTGGGAACTTGACGAAGTTAGCCAATACTTTCCAAATTCTTTGCAATATTTGAAGTGGTACGGTTACCCTTTTTGTTCTTTACCCAAAACATTTCAAGCAAGTTATCTTGTTGGTCTTGATATGCAATACAGCAAAATGGAACAACTTTGGGAACGGGGAGAAAGAAAGGTAAGAGTAATGATTGAATTATTGTTTTGCATTATTCATTATGACACTAAACATCTATCCGTTTGTTATTACACCAAATATTCATCTTTTATTTTTCTTATGCTAGGTTCTTCACAAGCTTCGATTCCTTCACCTCAACTTTTCAAGAAAGTTGAGGACCTTTGACCTTGGACTGACTCCAAATCTTGAGATATTAGATCTTGAGTATTGTTTTGATTTGGTGGAACTTCACATACATGCCAAATGTCCAAAACTTAAATCCCTCAAACTCACCTCTTCAATGTTGAGTAGCCTTGACCTTAGGTTGGTTCCGAATATCGAGATATTGAATCTTGAGGTATGTGATTATTTGGTAGAACTTTACATGCCCCATGAATGTCCGCAACTCAAATCTCTCAACCTGAGGTGTCGAAAGTTGAGGTCCCTCAACCTTGGGCTGACTCCGAATATCGAGACATTGAATCTTGAGGGATGTGGGGATTTGGTAGGACTTGACATGCCATGTGAATGTCCACAACTGAAATCCCTCAAAATGAGCTGTTCAAAGTTGAGGTCCCTTAAGCTTGGGTTGACTCCAAATATCGAGACATTGAGTCTTGTGGAATGTGAGGATTTGGTAGAACTTGACATGCCATGTGAATGTCTAGAACTCAAATCCCTCATCCTGAGTAGTTCAAAGTTGAGGTCCCTTAACCTTGGGTTGACTCCAAATATCGAGACATTGAACCTTGAGGGATGTGAGGATTTGGTAGAACTTGACATGCTATGTGAATGTCCACAACTCAAATCCCTCAACCTGAGTAATTCAAAGTTGAGGTATGTTAACCTTTAAGTCGACTCTGAATATCGAGACATTGAAACTTGAGGGATGTGAGGATTTGGTAGAACTTCACATGCCATGTGAATGTCCACAACTCAAATCTCTTAACCTTGAGATGTCAAAGTTGAGGACCCTTGATCTTGGGCCGACTCCGAATCTCGAGACATTGAAGCTTCAACGATGTTATAATTTGGTGGAACTTCGCATGCACGATGAATGTTGCAAACTGAAAACCCTCAGCCTTGGATGTCCACAGTTGAGGACCTTTGACCTTGGGTTGACTCTGAATCTTGAGACTTTGATGCTTGATGGACATGATGATTTGGTAGAATTTCTCATTTCCGTCGTATTTCCACAACTCAGATACCTTAAACTCTTTAATTCAAAGCTGACGTCCTTTGAGCTGACTTTAAATCTCAAGACGTTGATTCTTGAAGATTGTGATTTGGTAGAACTTCATATCCCCGATGGAGAATTAATGCTCGAATCTCTGGACATCAAAAGATGTTCAGAGTTGAAGACCCTTGACCTTGGGCGAACTCCAAATCTCAAGAGTTTATGTCTTGAAGAATGTTCTAGTTTGGTAAAACTTCATGCTCCCGTTGGAGGTCTAAAAAAGCTCATTCACTTAAAAGCACTAGGTTTTCTGAGATTGAGGTTTACAGAGTTTAGGACCGCCAGTACAGGTAGATTATCACCTATGTTAGATCTGTCTGTGATTACGGTAGATATATGCCGATTGCATCTCGATAATAAGTTTCCAAAGTTTCAGTTTACATGTTATTATGATGAAGATCTACCCTCATCGATTGGAAATATTGAGAAGCTTATTTCGGAAGGTTTCTCTTGTGCTTGCACAAACCTTGAGAGTTTTTTTGGAAGCATTTGTGGTTTACATTTGAAAAGGCTTACACTAGAAGGCTGTATTCCAGAGGCGCCCAAGGATCTTGACCGGTTACAATATCTAGAGGAGCTAACTTTGATGTCTACAGATATTAAACATCTTCCGGATAGCATTTGTATGTCGAAACATCTGAAATATCTCAAACTTTTTAGTTGTGTGCTTCTTGAGAAGTTGCCTGAGGATCTTGGTCAATTAGAATGTTTAGAGACGCTAAATCTAGGATGTTGTATAGGTTTACGAGATATTCTGAACAGCATATGCAGGATGAAAAATCTAAAGTATTTCAGTCTCCGCTGGTGTAATAGAATTGAGGAATTGCCTGAGGAACTTGGATGTTTAGAATGTTTAGAAGAGTTAGATATAAGAGGTACATGCATAAATAACTTTCCATCGAGCATTTTATTGTTAGAAGGTCTGCAAATTTTTCGTTCAAGAGAGGAAACACCCACAACTACAACTACAACTACAACTACAACTACAGGAGGCTGTTGTACCGTGCTTTAAGGAGCTTTTTCAGGAAGGCCCAAGGAATCCAATTGACAATAGGAGGTACTTTCTCTATTTCTATTAGTTATTTTACTTTGATCATTTAAACGTTAAAATTATTGATATGAGTATCTTTTTAATTGCAAGTATACTACCTATTAAGCATTAAGTGGGTGATTATATGATCCATCTGAGTTCTTACTTTTTTGATCAATTGAAGAAACATTAATTTTTCTCGCCTTTTCTATTCTTTTTTGTTAGTTTTCATATGTTAACAACAGTCTTGCTTTCAAGAATCCAAAACAAACTATTTCTTATCGTTGGTTACTTTTTTTGCTTAACAAGTTAACGTAAATTGTTTTCTACACGTTTTATGGCCAATCATGGGCTTGTAGCTTGGTCGAGATGCATTTCCAGCAGTAAGTAGCTTACAAGAATCTCAGCTGTTAATTTTTTTTTCTATATTGTGATTACTATCCATCTTTTATTTAATTGCTTTGTTGTGTTATACGTATAAGGGTGCATGGTGGCGGTTAAAAACACAGAAGAAATTAAAAGTAAGTATTCAATCAAGGGAATGCATTGTTCAACCTTATTTTCTCCTCTTGGCATGAGTGTATCTGCATCACATTTTGCTAAAAACGGGATATAGAGACGAAAAGGGGGTTTAAAATGAGGTGTGCACAACTCTTTTGTCCTATATTCTCCCCAAGTTTTTTAGGATTACCTGAATTATCATGCACTATAAAGATTGACTTACCTGACCTGTTTTCTTGTTCTCGACATGAATCAAGTGGGGATATATATTAAACTGTTGCATGACTATTTCTTTAATCATGTTTCTTTTTGTTTGTTCAGGGTATTGTCATCTTTATGAAGCTTTCATTTCCATTTTCAAGAATGGACTCGGCAAGTGCAAGATATGCTAAATACAAAGAAGTTTGGAGATATTGCATTTAGGGACCAAGATACAATGGTGCGTTTGAATACTATTCAAGGTATTTTTTTACGTTACGCATGGATTCATATAAAATTGTACCTTAAATGCATATCTTTAGAGCCCTAACCATGACATATAAAATTTTAAATGGTTCTACAAATGCATTGAATGTTGTATGTTGTTTCTCATTGTCTTCTATCAAGTATTTTTTAAATGTTATTTACACTTGCCAGGCGATCTTCCACAAAGAGATGGAGACTTTTCTTGACGATTAGGTTCCTAAGAATAAGGAGGATGATATTCTTTAATCGTAGGTAAATCTATCCATTTATTATTAATTTTTATTAGGTAATTGACCGTAGGATTTGAGATTGTTTATGATAGATATCATACACATCATTTGGCATCAGTCTATTACGTTTGGATAGGATTTATGTTTCCTGTTTCTTATTCATTGATTGGAGCCATTTAACATGAATGACACTAGTAATGCGCGAACATAGGTTAATCAATGAGTTCCCACCCCAAAATGCTTAAAAAGTTGTAAGTTATGCTCCATTTTGCTTTTCGCACATCACTTTCACTATGCTTTTATGGATTTAGGATTACTAATTTTATCGTCAATTGTAAAATCTTCATATTTTATCTTGTTCAATTTCTCTGTTTTGAAATGCAAACAGAATTGAGAACCGCAAAGCAAAGGAGGAATGATGGAAGTTAGGGAGAGGTTAATCGAAATACAATGGAGCAATCTATTAACAGAAGTTGGCGAAGGATATAAAAGATTTCAATGTTCAAACCATGTACCTGTTCAAGTGTTGTAATTGTAAATACATGTTAATGTTATTGTAATAATATCATTGAATTATGCATCATTTTGTACGGGTTTATCCACTATGCACAGATTATAAATACTGTAAGGACCGAATTTGTACATTTATTCCTTTTGTTGAAAGTGGTGGTCATTTTGTAAATTAAGTTAATTTAAGAGGACCTTTTTGGGACAAGTGACAAAAGTAATTGATTTGGAGGCACTTTACCCTAAACCCTTTTTTTTCTCTCATTTTCTTCCTCTCATGGTTGGCAGCCGAGAAAGAAAGGGGGAGAACTAGAGCTAAGCTAAATTTGGGAATTTGGGATAAATGGAGGAAGGAATCGATCTTGGGAGACTCTCGTTGGAAGGTAATTACTCTATTCCTTTTACTCTTTGATGAATTGCAAAATACATGATTAGATGGAAGTTCTTGCAATTTGGAAACTGATAAGGAAATGGGTCTATATGGTTTTTTTTATTAACCTTGAATCTAAGGAGATGGTATCTTGATTTGGGATTGAAATCAGATTTTTTGGGTGTAGTTTTGGAAGGTTTTTATTGTTGATTAAGCGTAAAATTTCCTTTGTCAAATAGTTTAAAATCTGGATTGAGGTTGGTTTTGGCGAGTTGTTTGGTCTGTGTGTTTTGTATCGCGACCTTCTGTTGGGTTCGGTCGATGTTCAATTGGAGACCGGGGAGGGTCCGGTCGATTTTAGAACCCCGGGCAAGGTAGATACCGGTCGACCTGGGGGGAGACCCCGGTCGTAGGCACCGGTCGACCTTGGGGGGAGACCCCGGTCGTTAGGCACCGGTCGACCTGGGGGGAGACCCCGGTCGTTAGGCACTGGTCGATTAAGGGAGACCCCGGTCGGGGTAGTACGGTCGAGTAGGGGCTGAGTACTGAGTTAGTTAATTACGTAATTCATTCCTGAGTCGTTCATTGAGTAATCTGATTATCTTTTCGTTGTTATTTATAGGGAAGCGGTATTAAGTAAGAGACTATCACGTGAGTTTCTGACTCCTTAATCTTACCACTTTTCTATTATGTTGACCTTTAAGAGAATCCTGAAACTGGGAGTTGCATGAAAAACTTGTTATTGACTAAAATTGCTTTTAGTGTCGTCTTAACAAATTACCTGATTATTATTCTGAGTTTATAACATAAGCTTTCGAGTTAATTTTTGTCGACATGGGAACTGTTCAATGATTGACGATTGCTGAAATCTCACACCACTCATGTGGATGGAATTCGTTTCCTTCACATGAAGACGGGGAGTCTTCTTGGACCCCGATACGAGAGGGGAGTCTGCTTGGGCCCCGATCGTGGATGTGCGCATATTAGCTGGATTATTGGGACACAACTGATCATTGGGTTCCCGTTGTGATATCTATTATAAATTGATTCTTGATAAAAGTCATTGTAATTTAATTACGCTTTGGATTTGTTATTTATTATATCTGTGCAACTGTGATTATTTCGTTAAAACCGTTTACTTGTAAGGAATTCACTAGACTTTATGGTCTAACCCTCGCTTTTAAATCTGAAAAACCATTTTCAGGAAAGGGTACGGGTAATGCTTCGGGAAAGGGGAAGGAGAAAGTCTAGAGTTTAGAAGATGATGAAGATTCAACTTAGATTAGTTTTCTTTTAGTGACTCTCGGTTGTAGTGCAAGACTTCCACTGATTAAATTCCTGAAATTTATGTTTATAACCCTGGGATATTGGTTAATTTTTATGCTATGTTTGGTTTAAATTTTTATACCACAGAAGTGATTTGATGCACAATTGTTATGACAACAAAATCTGACTCTACGCGTTAATAAATTTGAAAGCAGAGAAAATTTCACTTTGATGCCCATCAGAGGGAAGACAGTTTCAAGGTTTATAAGTAAATAGAAGGATAGAGTTTAAGGGACCTCTTATGTTATAACTGTAGTTCCTGAAAGTGGCTTTTAATTCCCTAGGCCCGATGGGTATATCTCGGTCTTGAAGGTAACATATCTGGATTCTGGTGGAACAAGTAGCAACAAAAATTCTCAGTTTTGTTCAGCAAATTAGTTCAAGGTAAAATCATTGTTCATAAATTGTTTAGTTGGTAGATCAGAGTCAATTGCTTGAGGAATGGAGCCAGAATAGAACCAAAGGGTTGGTTAATCGCAACCATTATGGTGGTCGTCGACGACTGACTTCGAAACCCCCCCCCCCCCCCCCCCCCCCCCCCCCTGTCAAGTTTGAGTCTAAAATTTGGTTTTATTTGAGCTCCATTTATGTTACTAATCAAAGAAAAAACTCAAACAAGGCCGGTTTTGCTTATAAATGATGGTTAAGCATGTGAGGTTACATTTGCATATCGATTTCAATAAGAACTGAAGCTTGATACTTATGTCTATGGAGTTTATATAGGATCCTAGTTGGGTCGAAATCGGTCATAAAAAGATGACCCAGGAGAAAAAGCGGAGTTAATATATTATTGAAGTCTTGATTTTGACACTTTGGCCACACAGTTCTAAACAGAAAATTCATAAAAAAATATAGTTTCAAAGTTAGTCTATCTAGTAAATTACATGTGCAGCATCTGAACTTGTTTAATAATTTGGTTTTAGCCACCATATATATTTTCAAGGTTCATGATTTTAGACAAATTTTGAGAATTTATTACATCACAAGTGTAAGACAAGAAGAAAAATCTCTACCTTAACGTTGTAGTTTAAAATTTTATTGACGTGAGTTAAGAAATGGTGGTTGAAATTAGTTGTCAGGTTGAGGTGAGTTTTTTATATTTTAGTTAAAATTTATTAACGATATAAAAGTTAAATTCCGCATTATCAAATATTATTAAAACTAATTAATAATTACATCAAAAGTTGTAACAAGAATTTAAAAATGTATAAGTAAGAAAAGGTTATGGTAATGGTCAAGGAATCTTCTCGTTTCCTCCACCCAATTTTACACTTTTCCAAACAAACAAAGCACTTTCACATGACTTTTGTTAGTTTAATAGCAAAATTAGAAGCGTACTTGCGCAATACAGTGAAATACATTACGATTTTAATGTTTTTATTTTTATTTTTTGTCGATTTATAGTACGAAATTGGATAATTTTGAGAAAGTGATAATGATTTTTTTATATAAATTTGTTTAACTTAGGCTTAATAATATAATGTTTTTTATATAAAATAAATATTAAATATTATGTTATATTTTTTTAATTGTATTTTTGATTTTTTATATTTAAATTTTGATTTTTATCTTGTATTTAATTATGCAAGGAGTGATTTTAGGAAAGTTAAACTTGTTAGAGATAATGATTAAATAGGAAAAGATTTTAAGTTTTCATTCTTTATTTAAGTTTTAAGTAATTAGTATTAAATAGCGGTACGTTAAACTTTAACAGTTGTTTTTAAGAATTTTTTATCCGTACTTTATAATAAAGTATAGATAACAAATATGAAAAATTATTCATTAAAAGTATGAATTAAAAGAAATGAGTAAATGGATTTTATTTGAACCTGTCGTATTTGTTTCTTCATTGCATACGTAGACATCTAACATTCTTAACTCAAGAAAAAACCAATATTACTTATGAAAAAATATATTTTAAAACCATTAAAATGGTGAAATGGTTATAATCAATAATATTCAAATTAAGTACGTTAAGTTTAGGTACTGTAACATAATTCTATTGGGTCAATAAGTCTAGAAAAATAAAGTATTATTAGAAGGCAAAAAGACAAAACCACTAGAGTGGTTAATTCTTAAGGAATCTTATGGTCTTTTTATTTCTTCTTTAAGAAAATATATAATTAGTGTCATTAATTAATTGTCCATCAGGCAGGTTCAGATTACCAGTTAGAACCATGATCTTCTTAATAAGTTAATATACACTCTTATATTTGCGACAACCGAAGTTTTGATTTTATTGCAAGGATCTGTCAAGCATAACTACAATGGCGTCTTCTTCAACATCATCCGTTCAGAAGAGCTTTAAGTATGATGTTTTTTTGAGTTTTAGAGGTGAAGACACTCGTAAGACATTCGTTGATCATCTTTATCATGCTCTTCATAACAAAGGCATTCATACGTACAAGGATGATGAAAGAATCAAGAAAGGGGAGAGGATCGATGATGAACTCATGAAAGCCATTGAAGACTCAAAGTTCTATATAATCGTTTTTTCCAAGAACTATGCATCTTCATCTTGGTGCTTGGATGAGCTTGTAAAGATTATCGAGTGCCAGAAGATGACCGAGCATATTGCTTACCCTGTGTTCTATGATGCGGAACCCACTGAAGTCCGCAAACAAAGTGGGGAATTTGGAAAGGCCTTTGCGAAACAAGAAAAGAAAGAGACTGCTCAGAAATGGAGAGAGGCTCTAAAAGAAGCAAGCGATCTAGCCGGGTGGGAGTTGAAGAACACACTTGATGGGTAATTCTTCCATATATAATAGATCTGCCATATTATTTCATTTTGATTCTTTCTAATCTATCATTACCCTATACGATGTGGAATGGTCATCTATGGCCTATCATGTTGACACAGTAGGAAAACCTGGAAGGGATCGACAAACGTCTAAATCCAAAATGATACCATAGAACCCGGAAAATAAAAGAAAACTCTAATTATAAAACTAGAGATAAAACTCTAAAATATAATTTTAATGATCAATAATCTGAATACTTATGAAAACAATGAATCCTATTTATAGGCTAAACTAAAATAAGTGATAACTATGAAACTAAATTCTAATCTATTCTAATTCTAAGCTAACCCTAAAACTTAATAAGATAATTAACTAAAAATAAAGATAAGTTTTAAAGATAAACTAGAATAACATAGGAAATCGATTAGCTTTAGGAAACAATCAAACCTGCACAGATGGCGACTTTCTACGTGAAGTCGCGTTAGACACTGTTGAATCTATTTCTGGTGGGCTACGTGACTTTCCCAGTGGCTTGGGTCGTGTGGGAAGTCGCGTGACTTCTGTTTTGGTCTTTTGGCCAGGTTCATATATTCTCGATTCGAGTTGCTAGCCGCTCTACATCACATGTTGTGTTGTCAAATTCTAACTCAAACCTAGTCCTGTTGAAAGATCAAACATGAAATATGATTAGATGGCTATCTTAATTACTTCATATTCGTATGTATGTTATAGATCTGAAATTAAATGAATTGTTCACGTGGGATTTTGAGCAAGCTAATTTTGTCTTTTTTTAATATACAGCCATGAAGCTAAGTTTATCCAAAAAGTTGTTGAAAAGATCTCACTGGAGTTGCGATCCATCAATTTCAGCGTTGATGAAAAATTAATAGGTATGGAGGATCGAATAAGAGAGATTGTTTCAGCTTTAGAAATTGGTCTCAGTGACGTTCGAATGATAGGAATCAAGGGGATGGGAGGTGGTGGGAAGACAACTTTGGCCAAAGCTGTTTTTGATCGTATATATTTTCAGTTCGAAGGTAGCAGCTTTGTTGAGAATGTTAGGGAAAATTCAAATCCCAATTTCTCTGGTTTGAAGAAGTTACAGAAACAAGTCCTTAAAGATGTGTTAAATGACCAGGACATCAAAATAAGTAATGTTCATGATGGGAAAAAAATGCTGAAAAAGATGATGTGTTGTAGAAAGGTTCTTGTTGTTCTTGATGATGTGGATCATATAGACCAACTTAAGGCGTTAGCAGGTGAGCTTAATTGGTTTAATAATGGAAGTAGAATTATCATTACAACAAGAGATGAGCAAGTGTTGGTAGCGCATAGAGTGAACTTGATACGCGATGTCAATCTTTTATCTGATGAGGAAGCACTTTGCCTCTTCAGTAGGTATGCATTTGGGAGAGATATTCCAAATCAAGGGTACGAAGAGCTATCAAGACAAGTTGTACTTTATGTTGCTGGTCTTCCCTTAACAACCACAGTTTTGGGGTCGTTTCTCTGTGGTAGAATTGAGGACGAATGGAGAAGTGCCATTCAAAGACTAAGAACAATTCCATTGAAGGATACTTTGGACATATTGGAAACAAGCTTTATCGGTCTAGAGAAAGAGCACAAGGAAATATTTCTAGATGTTGCATGCATACTAAAAGGTCGTAAAAAAGAGGATGCAATAAGAGTGCTTGAAAGTTGTGGATTTTATGCTGGAATCGGTTTAAGAGTTCTTGAGCAAAAATCTTTCATAACTATTTCTATAGATGGGTGCTTGGACATGCATGACAGAATTGAAGAAATGGGCCAGTATATTGTTCGTCGTCTGCACCCCGATGAACCTAACAAACACAGCCGGTTATGGATCGACGAGGAAATTAATGATATATTGGTTAGTGATCAGGTAAGGATGAAGTAAAGTTATTTGTAAGCTTGAGAAAACTAACACATTTTCATTTGTTATGACATAATTTTCATGGTTATTGCTTTTTGATTATAGGGCACTAATGAAGCAGTAAGATGTATAGCATTTTTCTCATCAGAACTCAATCCAGAAATTGTTATGAAAGGCCTTGGAAACCTGAAGAAACTTAGATTTCTTCAAATGATTAATTTCTTTCCATATCCTTCAAACAATTGGGAATTTGATGAAGTTCCCCAGTACTTTCCAAATGCTTTACGGTGTTTGAGGTGGGAGTGCTACCCTTTTGGGTCTTTACCAAAATCATTCCAAGCAAATAATCTTGTTCAACTTGGAATGCGTTGTAGCAGTATCGTACAACTTTGGGAAGGGGGAGACAGAAAGGTAGAATATTAATAGTTGATTGATTATTTTGCATTATTCATTATAATACTCACTTTTTGGTTTGGTTTGTTATATATATTACTCACTTTTATTTTTGTTTACAATAGGTTCTTAACAACCTCAGATTCCTTGATCTCAGTTTCTCAAAAAAATTGAAGAACTTTGATCTTGGTCTGACTCCAAATCTGGAGACATTAGATCTTGAAGTATGTCATGATTTGGTAGAACTTCACATGCCCGCTGAATGTCCAAAGCTCATATCCCTCAAACTCAGTTATTCTAAGTTCTCGACACTTGTCCTTCAAAAGACTCCAAATCTGGAGACGTTAAGTGTTCATTATTTTCCACAGTTGAGGATCCTTGACCTTGGCTTGACTCTGAATCTCGAGACATTAAAGGTTTATGAATGTGTTGATTTGGAAGAACTTCACATTCCCATTGAATGTCTAAAGCTCAAATCCATCAACATCAAGGGTACAAGGTTGAGAACAATTGACCTTCGAGGGGCTCGAAATCTCGAGACGTTATGTGTTGCAAGATGTGTTAATTTGGAAGAACTTCACATTCCCATTGAATGTCTAAAGCTCAAATCCATTGACATCAACGGTTCCAAGTTGAGGACACTTGACCTTCGAGGGACTCCGAATCTCGAGAAATTAAATCTTGAAGAATGTGTTGATTTGGTAGAACTTCACATTCCCGTTGAATGTTTGAAACTTGAATCCATCAACATCAACGGTTTAGATTTGAGGACATTTGACCTTCGAGGGACTCCGAATCTCGTGAAGTTAAATCTTACAGAATGTTATTCTTTGGTAGAACTTCACGCACCTTCTGAGTGTCTAAAAAAGCTTTCCTACTTAGACTTGAGTGGTTGTTCGAGATTTGAATCCTTTTCCTTTAAGAAAAAGTATGAATCACTTGAAGTGGCTTCTTTATCCGAGTTATATCTGATCGTGGAGTCCCTAGATGAGTGCCCGTTGCACCCCGACAATAACTTGCCAAAGTTTCGGTTTACATGTTCTTATGAAGAACATATGTTACCACCCTCTTCGATTGGAAATCTTGAGAAACTTATCTCTATAGGTCTATGTGCTTGCACAGACCATGAGAGATTTTTTCGAAACATTTGTGGTTTACAATGTTTGACAAAGCTAAGTTTGTCAACTGCCAAAATAACACATCTTCCGGAAAGCATTTGTATGATGAAACATCTGAAAATTCTCAAACTTCAATCTTGTTGGTGTCTTGAGAAGTTACCAGAGGATCTTGGCGAATTAGAATGTCTAGAGGATCTATTACTATCGGAATGTATAGTTTTACGAGATATCCCGAACAGCATATGCAAGATGAAACGTCTAAAATATTTTGAGCTCCTGTATTGCTTTCTAGTAGAGAAATTGCCAGAGGAATTTGGACGTTTAAAATGCTTAAAACTGTTGGATATAAAATATACAGGCATAAGGCATCTTCCGCAGAGCATTTTTTCGTTGAAAGGTCTTCGTATTAATGGGTTTATACGATCCATACCTCGGCATACGTAACCTTTTGCCACATATAGCCTTGTTGCCACATATAGCCGTGTTTATACCGTTCTCCAGGGACGATTTTGATAAGCTCCGATGACTAAAAAGAGACAATTCACAAAGAAGTATAGCAACAGGTATTTTCTCCATTCTTAATTAACCAACTTGCTTTGATTTGGTTTTGAAATCGATAAAACTTTAACGATTGGAAGTAGTTTGTTTTTACACTGTGCAACTTTGATTCTTATCTTTATTGAAATTTAAGCGAATATTCTTAATTACAAACAACTTATTTGGTGTTTGTGTAAAAACCAACCCTGACTTGATCCCAACATTTGAACCATTTCTTGCACATAACATGTTTTTTGGTTTTGTTGTTTCTTTTTGTGTTCTTAGGCTCTGCATTTCGGCATTTTACTGAACCAAAGGATTCATGCCCTCTTCACATGCCATAATGAACTCAGTGTTTGATCTCCGGACTCAATGGTTTGGTTTCGGCTCCATCAGTTTTCCTCCTCTCCAAAAGCATTTGTAAAATGTTGGATGCGTAATTGTGTTCTTTCACTTTGAGACTTCAATCTCAACTTCACTGCTGTTGTACATCTCATCAGTCAATTTCAGATACAGATTTGCGATTGTTCCTAAATGAATAAAAGAAACCGAGGTATTTTGAACCCCTGCAAGAGTATGGGTGTCGGGGGAAAGTTGCTACCATCATCTGTTGTTATATCGGTGGTGGTTGGTGTTCGGAAACCTCAGATGATGATACGTTTTGTTACATATATTCGTGAATAATAGAAACACACACAACAGGAGTCTCCTCTACCATAAGATCAGGTACTTTCTCTGTTTTCTGTTAATCATCTCTTATAAAGCATTGAGGTGAAAACCTTTCAAATACAACATACTAAGCATATAGTACAAATTATTTCTAAAATCTTTTGATTACAACTTATTAAGCATGATATATAAATTATTATTGCATAAACTCTTACAAATGTTCCTTTATGTTCTCGAGGGTTTCAGGTTTTATTCTCAACTCTCAAGGTCGCGATTTAGCTTATTAACAGGTAATGCTTGCAAATTAGCAAAACTTTTCATGTGTTTTTTGGTTTTGAGAAAGTTTGAGATCACCTACAAATTGAGTGAAGGTCTAAAAGAAGATACACTTTTATCTTGGAATATCAAATTGGTTACTTTTTTTTCCTTAACAAATTATTATGAAATGTTCAGTTTTGGACTAATAAGAAACAACGTTGCTTTCAAGAAGCCTAAACAAACACTTTTTGGTGAACAGTCTTTCGTATCATTGGTTACTTTTTTTTTGTTTCTTAACAAATTAATATGAAATGTTTAGTTGCACGTTTTATGGCGAATCAACGAGGCATGGGTTTGCAGCTTAGCCAAGATGCATCTGCAACAGTAAGTAGCTCACAAGAAAATCAGTTGTTAAACTTTTTCTATATATTAAGATCATTTTGCATCTTTTGTTTAATTGCTTTTGTTGTGTTATATGTATAAGGGTGCATCACGGTGGTTAAAAACACAGAAAGAAAAGTAAGTAGCTAATCAAGGGAATCCATTGTTCAACCTTATTTTCTCCTATTGGCACAAATGGATCTTACTGCAATGCGTTACATTTTTCTAAACGGGGGATATGTGACGAGGGGGCTGAAATTGAGGTGTGTGTTACTCCTTTGTCCTATTTTCTTCCCTAGTTTTTAGGAGTACTTGGATATAATGCGTCTACAAAGATAGACTTATGTGACGTGTTTTCATATTCTCGACATGACTCAAGTGGACTTATGAAGCTATCATTTCAAAAATGGACTTGGCAAGTGCAAGATTACAATGGTGCAGTTGAATTCTATTCAAAAGTATTTTTTATACATTATTCATGATTTCATATAAATTGAAACTTAAATGCATATTTTTATGGCACTAAATAATTGAGTTCTAGGAAGAAACCATAGGTTCACCATGACTTAAACTTGCAAATGTTTTGCTAGATTTGGGTCTACGAAATGCATTGAACGTTGCATATTGTTGCTCACTGTCTTCTATTAAGTTATTTTTTTTTATGTTATTTACAATTTCCAGGCGAATCTTCCATGGCAAGATGGAGAATACTCATTGTCCAACACTCTGGAGTTTTGTTGCATCCCAACACTCTGATTTTTCGTGAGGATTATATACAATAGATATCAAAATGCCTTTATGCTTGCAGAATGCATCGGCTGCGAACAACGGAGCCACATAATCCTTGAGGCAAATGCAGGATGTTCATTAAAACTAGATCTCTTCAGTCCTGTCATTAACAAATGGCCCTTGGATCTTTCAGCTTGTAAATCATATTCTGCTCTATGAGGAATTACATTGATTTTCCGTTATCAACTTAGAATAAACTTTTACATCTTGTTGCATCGATCGTGTGGGTATACAACTTGTATCGAAGAATACAAGTAATTAACTAGAGTTGTTCTATGTTCATAGTGTGCTTGTCTTTGGTCTTTTACATGTCTAATGACACTGTCGGGGGTCTTAATGGAAACAACCGCTTTACTTTTACTGCGTACATCTCACCCTCTCCAAACCCTACTTTCTAGTGGGATTTATTGGGTCCATTTCGTTTGGTTTGAAAATATGGCTTCGGTGATATCATCCACAACATTGAATGGTTCATTGACTAGATAAATATCGCATCTTGGTACAGAGCAAGCGCATGCAATCTGAATTCTCTGTTTCTGGCCTCTGCTCAAATTGATTCCCCTATCATGTAACTGTTTGAGCACCAAACGAGAGAATTTCAATGTCTTTCTTCAAAGCACATGATTCAAGTACCATATTGTACCTTTCTCTGTCCATCTCCTTACGAAACAAGATACTCTTTCAATTTTTACACTTTGTATCCATGGTGTTTGACCAACATAAACCTTTGGCTTGTTTTTTTGTTCTATTGGTGTGTATGGAGTATGTATACATTTTGATGGGGTTTGGTTTAGGGGTGGTTTTTGTACCGGATTTTGATACAACAGGGGATTTTTGCTAGTTTTCTATAGTTTCTGGTGCCTGTCTTGTTGCTGAATTTGCTGTTTTTTGATGTCGATTTGCTGCTACAAAAGCTGTTGGTGTAATCCTTTGCCTCAATTAGCTTTTGCTGCATCATTCTTGCAAACCCAACTATTCTTTTGCTTGTGAAAACTGGGACTGCTACATTTTAACAACATTTTACAATACAATTATAGTGACATGGTCATCAATAATGGATTAATCCTACATCTTTTTTCTATTTCTTTATATCTCAAACAATGATTGGATTATTTTGACTCCCACTAGTTTGCAATGCCGGTCCCAAATAGAACTAAGCAGCTATATATTATATTTTGTTAAGCGGTTTCTTTTTCCTTAGTCAACAACATTTGGGATGTTAGGAATTTGCATCTTTCGAAGATAAGGTCACCAGGTTGATTAGAAACAGTCCATTAGTTGCATACTCATACATTTAATAGTGACGTTTTTAATTTCATAAAGCATGTTGTCAACGAAGATCATGATGCAGCAAAAGTGAAGAGGAATGTCATAAGGTCAAAGAACATGATCTCAAGGCTTTGGTTAAGGCCCTGGGGGATGTGGTGGAACATCCTATCTGCCCAAGGTTCGAATCCAGGCGTACGCAACATTGTGGCCACTGGGAGGGTTGACGTCTTACAGTCATAATTTGTCAGGGATTAGTCTAGGGCATAGCCTAGAACACCCTTTCAAAAAAAATGATCTTAAGGCTTTAGAAGCATCAATACATCTTTATTTAAGAATATGGTATGAGGTAGAAATAATTGGAAGATATAAAAAGTTTTGTTCTTTCAAATCGATACCCACAATATTGTTTGGCACATACAAGTCATATATATGAACAAACTCAAAGTTTAAATTAGAGATAGAATTGTTTCAAGGGTCATAAGTAAATAAAATGACACCAATATGAGGGGCAACTTTTTTGGCTCGTTTAGCGGCTGAGGCTAGTCCGGGGGATAGGGCTGGGATCCAACACATGACCAGATTTGTGTTTGGCCAAAGTCACCCCACCCTTTGCCAACTGAGCTACAGACGTGAACATTTTCCTTTTTTTTTTTTTGGAAAAAGGGGACGGAACGCCGGAAAACTTTATTCAAAGAAAAAGAGAATAAATTACGAGGGGCATACCCCAAGATTACAATGAAGGCCTAAAACATGTTTAGGAAAAAACCAAAAAAAGGAACCAAGTCCCAAATCTATACCAAATATTATAAAATCCACTATACAGACTATCAACAATCACAACATAACCCAAAAAATGAAGGTCTGCCTTTGAAATATCCACCATCTTGATATCATTCATATCAATGTTAATGTAGACCCACATGGCAACAAGTAAATGGTCAGCAGAAAAATCAGCTAGCAGTCCAAACAACTTCATTTATAATCCAAAGAGAGTAAGGGATTGTTTGGTTGGTTTTTCATTAAGTTATGTATGGATAAAGTTGTCTGTGTGGATTAATCTGTATGTATAGATTTAGAAGACTTTTATTTGAGAGAGTTTTTTCATAGATGGAACGAACGTGTTTTTTAATGAGAGAGACTGGTTTGGAAAAAAAACTTGGCTTTCTACATAAAGCTCCCCCTTGAAATCTTACTGAATAAGCCACTTTTTATATCATTAAGCCATTACCAAATAGTCATATATAGCTGACTGAATAAACCTATCTGTGCTCCAATTGGAATTCAAGTAAGGGCCTGTTTGTTAACAGCTTAATGAGCTTAATGAGACTCACAGCTTATTCAGTCAGCTATATATGACTGTTTGGTGGTGGCTTAATGATATAGAAAGTGCCTTATTCAGTAAGATTTTAAGGGGGAGCTTTATGCAGAAAGCTAAGTATTTTCCAAACCAGTCCCTCCCATTAAAAAAACACGTTCATTTCATCTATGAAAAAACTCTCTCAAATAAAAACCTTCTAAATCTATACAGACAGATTAATCCACACAGACAACTTTATCCATACAGAACTTAATGGAAAACCAACCAAACAACCCCTAAGACTCATACATACCTTGGCTACTTTATTGATCTTATCTTTCTGTGTTCAGTTGATAGGTATACTGGCTTATCAACATTTGCTTTCCCATGTATCCTTTTGGTCTTAAAAATCATTATTGGGGTTGGGTTTTGGGATGATGGTATAAGGGGGTGCAGAGTAGAGGTGGTAGGTTTCTTGTTCTTGTACTGGAGTGACAAGGAGGCTTTTTAGTTGGTGTTTATTCAATTTGGTGTACAGGGGATATAGAGTTGTTTTACATTCCAATTCCATCATGTATCAAGGGAAGGGGTTCTTAGTTCATTTTGATATTTCCAAATTCATATTGGAACAATTTTTTTGGTTCCATGTGGATTTTGGACTCTTTCTTAGCTTTTTTTGTTTCTTTCCATTATTGGAATGTTTGAAGGAAATGGGTTTTGTTGGAAAATTTTATGGTTTGGATTTTAAAAAGTAATAGCAGAACTGTGATTTGATGATTTGGGCTTATCCAACAGGTCCACTCATCGTTACGTATCTTTAAAGGAGTTAGATATAGAAGGTACACGCATAAGCCATCTTCAGTTTCCGTTTTTTTTAAGTTTTCCCCTGAACCTGAACTTTTATATATATATATATATTTATATATGTATATATATATATATTAAGTGTGTGTGTGTGTGCGCACGCATGCATGCGTGCATATCCAAACCCACCAAATTCATGATGTGAGCTTTGATCCATCATAGATACACAAGCTCCCACAAATTCAACACAACAAGTCAAGGCGCATGCATGCTTCATCAGCCTTGTAGTTATTGTAGTACCTTTCACTGCATCCAGGGTGATTGACCAACATAAGTATCTGAGTTTGAAACTGAGAGTTTAAATGAGAGGGAAGATTGTTTCAAGGGTCAAAAACAAATAAAAGGAAAGAGTTGAAGGACTTGTTATGCCATACCTATTTTTCTCTTGAATGTTAAAATTAACATAGCATTAATTGTTTATTTACAGTTGTACACCACTAGTTTTTTTTTTATATATATCTAGGTAGCTTAAGATTATTTTTAATTAAAAGAATACAATTATTGAGTGCACGTTCAAAACACTACTACATCATAAACTAATGATATTAATTGGTTAATTATTAATTTATAATATAAATATCAAACAATATTAAAGTAAATAAATTAAAATTAATAATTATGTTTTCAGTAATTTTATCAATTACGACTGTGTTCGAAACCCATGAATTGAGGACTAATTTGGGTATGATTGACCAATAAAAATATAAATCACGGATGAGCTTGTGTTTTGTCAGACATGTGAAGTTTGAGTTTAAGATTTGTTTCATTAAAGCTCGATTTATGTTAAATCGGTGGTAGTTGGTGTTCAGATCGAATAAAACCTTAAAAAGGTCGATTTTGTTTATAAAGATCGATTGCATGATGATTTCATATGTTTAAGGTGTCGGATCTTCTTTAGGTCAAAACTGGGTCAAGAAGATGGCACAAGAAAAAATGATATGAATGTGTTATTGAAGTTATGATTTTTACATGTTGGCCACAAAATTCTCTTTGTACTTTGGTCTCTCAGTTATTAAATATGTTTTCAAAAATTGAGCTGTCAGTTAGAAATTACACATGTAGCCCCTGGACTAGTTAACTAGTTACATTGCTATTAATAGTTTGTTCTTATTCATTGTCCTTTCGAGATTGACGATTTTAAACCATTGTCTGAAAATTTATTACATTACGATTTAGCAATGTAAAATTAGAAGAAAATCTGTAATTTATGAAGGAGTAAATGACGAATATACCCCTAATCAAGTGAACATAACTTGTGAAAATTATGAATGTACTTTTGAGATGGGTTATATACAGGCATCGTGAGTGGTGTGTATTTTAATTTGGGGGTCAATTATATATGAGTTGTGGTTGTTGAGGGTGTGAAGTTTATTTTCTAATTCAAATAAGGAATCCTATATATGTTCTTTGACCAAATAAGAGGATCTTGACAATTTAATATACATTCCACAATTTAATCTTCCAAACAAACCATTGACTTCTTAATATACATTCATCTTGTTCAAGTTTCTTTGCAATCATTTTGTACAATTTTCCTCAATTAATCAAGTTTTGATTTTAAAGGATCCCTCCAACATACCTTCAATGGCATCTTCTTCAACTTCATCCGTTCACAAGAGCTTTAAGTACGAGGTTTTTTTGAGTTTTAGAGGTGAAGACGCTCGTAAGACATTCGTTGATCATCTTTATCATGCTCTTCAGAACAAAAGCATTCATACGTACAAGGATGACGAAAAGATCAAGAAAGGGGAGAGGATTAATGATGAACTCATGAAATCCATTGAAGACTCAAAGTTCTATATAATCGTTTTTTCCAAGAACTATGCATCCTCATCTTGGTGCTTGGATGAGCTTGTAAAGATTATCGAGTGCCAGAAGACGAGCGAGCATACTGCTTATCCTGTCTTCTATGATGTGGAACCCACTGAAGTTCGCAAACAAAGTGGGGAATTCGGAAAGGCCTTTGCGGAACAAGAAAAGAAAGAGACTGCTGAGAAATGGAGAGAGGCTCTAAAAGAAGCAAGCGATCTAGCTGGGTGGGAGTTGAAGAACACACTTGATGGGTAATTCCTCCATATATAATAGATCTGCCATATTATTTCATTTTGATTCTTTCTAATCTACCTTTACCCTATGATGTGAAACGGTCATCCATGGCATATCATGTTGACACAATATGAAAACGTGGAAGGGATCGAAAAACACATAAATCCAAAATGATAATGAGCCTACCAGCATAGAACCCGGAAAATAAAAGAAAACTCTTACAAAATTTGAGATAAAACTCTAAAATATAATTTTAATGATCAATGATCTGAATATAAACAATGAATCCTATTTATAGGCTAAACTAAAATAAGTGATAACTATGAAACTGAATTCTAGCCTATTCTAATTCTAAGCTAACCCTAAAACTTAATAAGATAATTAACTAAAAGTAAAGATAAATTAGAATAACATAGGAAATCGATCAGCTTTAGGGAAATCATCAAACCACGGCCGGGCGACTTTGTACGTGAATTAAGTCGCATGGGAAGTCGCGTTAGACACCGTTGAATTAGGCGACTTTCCCGGCAACTTGGGTAGCGTGGGAAGTCGCGGGTGACTTCTGTTTTGGTCCTTTAGCCTGGTTCATTTGTTCCTCAATTCGAGTTGCTAGCCGCTCTACATCACATGTTGTGTTGTCAAATTCTAACTCAAACTTAGAGTCCTGTTGAAAGAGCAAACATGAAATACGATTACATGACGATCTTATAATTACTTCATATTCATATGTATGTTATAGATCTGAAATTAAATGAATTAATTATACACGAGGGATTAATTTTGAGCAAGCTAATTTTGTCTTTTTTTATTATACAGTCATGAAGCTAAATTTATCCAAAAAATTGTTGAAGAGATCTCACTGGAGTTGCGATCCATCAATTTCAGCATAGATAAAAAATTAATAGGCATGGAGGATCGATTAGGAGATATTGTTTCAACTTTAGAAATTGGCCGCGATGACGTTCGAATGATAGGAATCAAGGGGATGGGAGGTGCTGGGAAGACAACTTTGGCCAGAGCTATTTTTGATCACATATCCTTTCAATTTCAGTTCGATGGTAGCAGTTTTATTGAGAATGTTAGGGAAAATTCAAATACCAATTTAACTGGTTTGAAGAAGTTACAAGAACAAGTCCTTAAAGATGTGTTAAATGATCACGGCATCAACATAAGTAATGTTCATGATGGGAAAAAGACGATGAAAAAGATGATGCACTGTAGAAAGGTTCTTATTGTCCTAGATGATGTGGACCATACAAAACAGCTTGAAGCGTTAGCCGGTGAGCTTAATTGGTTTAATAAAGGAAGTAGAATTATCATTACAACAAGAGATGAGCAAGTGTTGGTAGCACATCGAGTGAACTTGATACGTGATGTCAATCTTTTATCTGATGAGGAAGCACTTTGCCTCTTCAGTAGGTATGCATTTGGGAGAGAGATTCCAATTCAAGGGTACGAAGAGCTATCAAGCCAAGTTGTCCATTATGCGGCTGGCCTTCCCTTAACAATCAAAGTTTTGGGTTCGTTTCTCTGTGGTAAAAATGAGCTCGAATGGAAAAATGCCATTCAAAGACTAAAAACAATTCCGTCGAAGGGTACTTTGGACATATTGGAAGTAAGCTATATCAGTCTAGAGGAAGAGCACAAGGAAATATTTCTAGATGTTGCATGCATACTAAAAGATTGGCATAAAGAGGATGCAATAAGAGTGCTTGAAAGTTGTGGATTTTATGCTAGAATTGGTTTAAGAGTTCTTGAGCAAAAATCTCTCATAACTATTTCTAGAGATGGGTGCTTGGATATGCATGACAAAATTGAAGAAATGGGCCAGTATATTGTTCGTCGTCTGCACCCTGAGGAGCCTAACAAACACAGCCGGTTATGGATCCAACAGGAAATTAAAGATATATTGGTTAGTGATCAGGTAAGGATGAAGTAAAGTTATTTGTAAGGTTGAGAAAACTAACACATTTTCATTTGTTGTGATACATTTTCATGGTTATTGCTTTTTGATTATAGGGCACTAATGAAGCAGTAAGATGTATAGAGTTGTCCACAATAGAACTCAATCCAGAAATTGTTAAAGGCCTTGGAAACATGAAGAAACTTAGATTTCTTCAAGTGTATAGTCGTCACGATGTGGATTTTAGATATAGCAATTGGGAATTTGATGAAGTTCGCGAGTACTTTCCAAATGCTTTACGATGTTTGAGGTGGATCGACTACCCTTTTGGGTCTTTACCAAAATCATTCCAAGCAAATAATCTTGTTCAACTTGAGATGGCTGGTGGCAAAATTGTACAACTTTGGGAAGGGGGAGATAGAAAGGTAGAATATTAATAGTTGAACGGTTATTTTGCATTATTCATTATAATACTCACTGTTTGGTTTGGTTTGTTATATATATTACTCACTTTTATATTTGTTTACAATAGGTTCTTAACAACCTGAGGTTCCTTGATCTCCGTTGCTCAAAATTGAAGAACCTTGATCTTGGTCTGACTCCAAATCTGGAGACATTAGATCTTGAAGGATGTCGAGATTTGGTAGAACTTCACATGCCCGCTGAATGGCCAAAGCTCATATCCCTCAAACTCGGTGATTCTAAGTTGAGGACACTTGTCTTTCCAAAGACTCCAAATCTCGAGACGTTAAGGGTTGAAGAATGTGTTGATTTGGTAGAACTTCACATTCCCGTTGAATGCCTAAAGCTCAAATCCATCAACATCTACAATTCAAAGTTGAGGACCCTTGACCTTCGAGGGACTCCGAATCTCGAGACATTACATGTTGAGAGATGTGTTGATTTGGTAGAACTTCACATTTCCGTTGAATGCCTAAAGCTCAAATCCATCAACATCAATGGTTCAAAGTTGAGGGCCCTTGACCTTCGAGGGACTCCGAATCTCGAGACATTACGTGTTGAAGATTGTGTTGATTTGGTAGAACTTCACATTCCCGTTGAATGTCTAAAGCTCAAATCCATCAACATCTACGGTTCAAAGTTGAGGACCCTTGACCTTCAAGGGGCTCGAAATCTCGAGACGTTAAGTGTTGCAGAATGTGTTGATTTGATAGAACTTCACATTCCCGTTGAATGTCTAAATCTCGAATGCATCAACATCCACGGTTCAAAGTTGAGGACCCTTGACCTTGGAGGGACTCCGAATGTCAAGTGGTTAAGTTTTAGGAAATGTTATCATTTGGTAGAAGTTTACGCACCTCTTGGGTGTCTAAAGAAACTTATCTGCTTAGAATTGATTGATTGTTTGGGGTTTCAATCTTTTGAATTCGAGAAATGGTTTGAATCACTTGAAGTTGGTTCTTTATCCGAGTTACATCTGATTGCAGAGTCCCTAGATATGTGCCCGTTGCACTCTGACAATAACTTGCCAAAGTTTCAATTTGAATGTTTTTATAAAGAACATTCACCCTCATCGCTTGGAAATGTAGAGAAGCTTATCTCTATAGGTCTATGTGCTTGCACAAATCTTGAGAACTTTTCTCGAAACATTTGTGGTTTACATTGTTTAACAAAGCTTATACTCCAAGGTAGTATTGAAGAGGTACCCAGGGAACTTGATCAGTTGGATTGTCTACTGGAGCTAAATTTCTTGTCGACAAAGATTACACATCTTCCGGATAGCATTTGTAAGTTGAAACATCTTAAACGTCTCGAACTTCAGTCTTGCTATCTTCTTGAGAAGTTACCAGAAGATCTTGGCCTATTAGAACGTCTGGAGGTGCTAATCCTATGGGAATGTACAGTTTTACAAGATATTCCGAACAGCATCTGTGACATGAAACATCTAGAATATTTTCTTCTCTCCGGCTGTACTGGTGTTGAGAAATTGCCAGAGGAAATTGGACGTTTAATTTGCTTAAAAGAGTTACGTATAGATGGTACAGACATGAGACGTCTTCCGGATAGCATTTTTGAGTTGAAAGGTCTGTGTGTTATTGGGTCTAAATTTCTTCTTGAGCTGTGTGGTTTTACATCCGAGATACAAACAATAGAAGACGAAACAGAGTGCTACGTAGAGCTGTGACTAACATTCAGGAAACCACAGCAGGAGTCTCCAAGGATGATTCGGAGAGTTCCGAAGGCCCAAAGAAGCTAATTCAGAAACAACGATTGTAACAGGTACTTTCTCTCCATTTTCTATTTATCATCCTACTTTGATATGAATTTTCAAATGGATGTATAACAATAACTAATTTTTGGAAAAAGTTCTGCATTTGAAGTTATATATATATCTTACTATCGATCCTAACATTTGAACAATTTCTTGCAATTAGAAGTACTTTTGATTGTTAAAAATTAGTGCAGCAACTTCCAGATAAGATAAGAGTCAATAATAAAGTTAGGATTCTTTTGTTTTCTTAATTTTATTTCCTTTGAAAAAAGTCAGTCGTATTCTTAGGAATAATTGAAGTAGATTTTTCTGGATTTTTTCTCGTCACTTTCTCCTATAAAGAGTCTGTGACCTTATCTGTTTTCTGTATCCCCTTTTCAATATGTTAATGAATATAGAGGCCCAGGCCCATGTTAGGGCCCAAGCTCTTTTAGTCTTCGTATATATTTGTTGTATTCTGTAGATTAGGTAATATATCTCATATAATTTTTCCCTTTCATATTGTAAGTTTTCTCTCAATCAATATATCGAGGTTACAAACCTTCAGTATATTCATCGTGTTCTTCAACCATATTCATCTTCTAACATGGTATCAGAGCTTGTCAGGATCGAATTCTTAACAAGAATTTATACTCAGAAACTAATATCAAAGAAGTTGCGGAAAAACACTTTGATATTTAATAAAACAGTAATCAAACACAGTATATAATGATCAAACAGTAAACTTGTATTGAATGCTTAAAATTACAAGATTACACTCTCAACCTCAATATTGATGAACAGACTCACCAATACGAATTCTACTTCTCTAGAATTAGGATCTATGCCTTGAGGTCGATTTTTCTCTTTAAAAACAATTATGAAAAAGTTCTTTTTATCTATTCTACACATTCTATACATATACTGATAAAAAGATAATTACAAAGAATAAACAAATCTTCAGTATATCTTCCATGTATATCTTCTAAGTATATCTTCAGTATATCCAGCTGTAGTACTTTCCATCCGTATCTCTTTAGCAGCACTAATAATGCTCAGCAGCATTAACTTCAACTAGCAGCATTAACTGCAAGCAGTACTAACTACTAGCAGTACTAACTAGTTAAGCAGTACTAACTTTGTTCAAGCAGTACTAACTTTAACTAGCAGCATTAATTCTACTAGCAGTAGTAACACTTAGCAGTATTAATCTTCAACTTGTTCTGGCAGTAGTAACTACACTTGTACTAGCAGTAGTAACTACACTTAGTAGAATCTTCAGTTCCCAACAATCTCCCCCTAACTTGACTTTTAGAAGAGAAGTCAAGTTCTTCAGATATTCTTCCAGATGCTCTTTTTAATGCTCCCAAAACTTCCAAGATCACGCTGCTAAGTCTGGATTCAGTCCCAAACTCTGATTGATTATCCTCTGAATGAGATACTTGGCCATTTCTGAATTTGGTGCACAACCCAACTTCTTCTTTAGCATGGCATGAACCTTCAGTCTGGTGTGATTATATACTCTATCCACTAGGAAGTATTCTGTGTGATTTCTATCCAAAGTCACTGCATATACTCCACTAGTTTCATATAGAGTCCAACTTGTGACTTCTTTAAACACACTCTTGATTACCTGGTTCACTTCTTCAGGTTTGAACATCATGCATAAATACTCCATCACCAGTTTTGTAAGAGACATTCCTGGAGTATTCAGATGGTCTGCATACAGCTTAATTCCTATGTCAAACATCTCTTCTATATCAGATCTAGAGCATGTTTTGACAACCTTGATCCAAGTATTGAATATTTCATACTTGTCACCTTTCCTCTTTAGTCTGATGTAATCTTTTCCATCCATTTTCAGAACATCCCAGTGAATGATCTCTGGTGGCTTAACTCCAACAGGTTCTGCAGAAATTGGTTCAGGCACTTTGTCCATCACTACCATATATAAGCTTACATCATCTTTGATTGATGACCCTTGCTGGCTTGATGACTCAGGTGCCACTTCTTCTTCAGCAACATTTTGTTCTTCTTCTGTTCTAGACTTCTTATCTTTCTTTCTTTTGGCCATCATCTTGGTTCTTTTCAAAGTCTTTTGAACCTGCACTAGAGTAGCTTCCTTCTTCTTTTCTTCCTTTTCCCTTTCCATTTCTTTTATAGGAGTTCCCTCTTCACTTTCAGGGAATGGTTGATTCATATCTATATCATGTCTCTCCTTTGCCTTCTTTTCAAACTCCACTCTATCCTTTTCATTGCTCTTCAGCTTCTCCATTTCTTTCTCATATAGATCCTTAACTTGATCAAAATTCATCTTCACAAACATTTCTTTCTTTACCCCAATTGCACTTTTCAAGAAAGTTATCATTTTGTTTCTTTCCTGAGTAGCAAGGTAAGTTTGTGAAGGTCTTCTCTTCTTTGCACTTGATCTGACCATCATAGCCTTT
The DNA here is from genome assembly GCA_954870635.1 of Arctium minus. Lineage (NCBI taxonomy): Eukaryota > Viridiplantae > Streptophyta > Magnoliopsida > Asterales > Asteraceae > Arctium > Arctium minus. The sequence goes on from OX941087.1 coordinate 98,480,827, forward strand.
CTCAAGGTTATTGCTCTTTGCTTGGCTTTCTCTGTTTCTAACCCTTTCTGGAATGCTTCATTTAACTCATTTGCTAGTGCTCTGGCCATTTCTCTGTCTTTTTCAACCTGTTCCTTTTCTGCTAGATCTAACTCTTCTTGCACTTTCTTTGCTAATGCTTCATCTGACTCAATCATCTTTTGCTTTTTAGATGGTTGATCAGATTCTATCATCTTTTCTTTCCCTTTTCTTTTTATATCTGCAGCCATGTCTTTCTTTTCTGATTTCTTGTCTCTCCCTTCATTTATGACCACTCCCTTTGCTTTGGGAGTGTCATTCTTAGCTTTTATTAGCACTTCAGCTACTTCAATTTCTGTTGGTGTTAACTCTGTTACTGCTGCTTGTGAGGTTTCAGCAGCATTAACAGTTTCTGCTTCCTTCTCCCCCTCAACTTCAACTCTTTCTTTATCAAACTCCCTTTCACTTGATGTTTCTTCCATGTTGATCTCCCCCTTTTTGGGAGCATCAGTCTCTGGTTTCCTCCTTTTGAGCACAAATTGTTTCTTTCTTTTCTTTTGAACCAGCCTGGTCACCATCTTCTTTAATTTTTCAATCTGGACTTGTTGTGACAGGATCACCAGCTTCATCTCCTCTATTTCTTTTCCTTGCTTGATGACATCCTGGTTGATGTTTCCCATGGTCTCCATCAATTCATCATAGTTATATCTGTCCTCACCTTCTCCAGGAGTGTTACCCCCTATTGAAGGATCATTGGATCTTTTAGTAGTGGAAGTCTTCTGCCTAGCAGAAGCACTATCCACCCCTGTGGTTTCTTGGCACCAGGGACCTTCAAATGATTGCTCATTCAAAGTTGCCATGGGGGAGGTCTTATTGATGTTACCACTTTCCTCCTCTGTGTTAGCAGGAGTAGTGGCAGCCTCATCTCCCATATGCTCTACCTCCTCCTCAGAGAGCACCTCCTTTGGGTTGGGAGACACCCTTGTGGTTTCCCTTTGGATATTCTCTAGGGGAGAATTCTCCCTTAGAGGGCTTAAAGGCTGTGTGGGTGATGGTACAAGAAGGGAAGGAGCCTTCTTTACCTGTTTTCTTTGATAAGTTTGGGTAATTGGAGAGGTTGGTTTTGTAAGAATGGACTGGGGAATTGTTTTTGAGTGAGAAGGTTGGGCTTGGCTAGCAGTGGGATGGTCTAATGAGGGCCTTGACCCTGCTGCCATACCTTCAGTGGTTTGGGACACCACCATCATTGTAGAGAACAATGGGGTGTCAACTCCTTCCGAGTCCCCAGCAGATCTTCTCATATTTGAGAAAACCTTGCCTTTTGGGGGTTTAGGTACATATACCCCAACAGATTGAGGTATGTCCGTCAATTCATGGTTAATTACTTCCTGAACAAATCTGGGATACATAAAGAAACTCTTTTTGTTTCCCATATTTGATACAAGATCATTGAAAATCATCTTTGAGAAATTGTACCTTCTGGATGTAGCCAAGCATACCAAAGCATATGCAATTGGACTGCTGAACTCACTCCATCCTGTGGTCTTTTTGGAGATACAATGCATTAGGGTATGAACAAGAAAACGCCATTGGGGTGAAAATTTTGCTTTTGAGAATTTGAAAACACCCAATGGGCCTCCATACCCCATTCTAGTAAGATTAGAAAACAGTTCATCATTAGAGATAGACATTATACCAGCGGCATCGTCTAGACGTAGACTGATGCGAATGACTTCTTCAGTAACTGTAAGTGAGTGATCACAGATTCTTGTCTTGATCATTTGCACACCATTTTCCACAACAATGGTTGCATTAGCCCAGAACTGCCTTTGGTGCTCAATGTAGATTGTAGGTGATACAGTAAGAGCATGAGCAATGTGGCTCGACTTCAGAAAGTCGACTATCTGATGAAAACCTTCAGCTTGTTTTGGCTTTTGTAGCATCGCAATCTCGTTGTGCTCGTCGATGAATGTCATGGATGCCATTGATCTTAGCGAAAACTTGCCTGAAAACTTCGGACTTGAGAGAGAAAAGGTTTTGAGCGCAAGAGAACAGTATGCAAAGAGTCGTTATGAACTTTTAGGCGGGCAAAAGGTATTTATAGTATTCGGAATATAAGCAGTATTAACCTAGAGCAGTATTAACCACTAACAGTATTAACTGAAATAGCAGTATTAACTACTAGCAGTATTAACGAACTAGCAGTATTAACTGCGAGCAGTATTAACCACGAGCAGTATTAACTGAACTAGCAGTATTAACTGCAAGCTGTATTAACTACTAGCAGTATTAACTAACTGGCAGTATTAACCGCGAGCAGTATTAACCACGAGCAGTATTAACTGAACTAGCAGTATTAACCACTAGCAGTATTAACTGAAATAGCAGTATTAACTACTAGCAGTATTAACTGAACTAGCAGTATTAACTGAACTAGCAGTATTAACTACTAGCAGTATTAACTGAACTAGCAGTATTAACTGAACTTACTCTTTTTAACCTTGCTAAATACTGAGTACTGCTATGCATATCCTGAAAAGAAGATTAGTAACACCAAGAATAACAATATACAGGTATAAACTCACTTTTTGAGAAGAAGATTATTCAAAGTTTATCATTCCCACACTTGTTACCAAGAAAGTGAATCTACTCACATCAAAAGCTTTAGTGAATAGATCAGCAAACTGATTATCAGTGTGAACTTTGACAACTTGAATAAGTTTCTTTTCATTACAATCTCTTATAAAGTGATACCTGATTTCAATGTGCTTTGTCTTTGAGTGCTTGACTGGATTATTTACAATGCTAATAGCACTGCTGTTGTCAATAAAGATTGGAGTATGTAGAAAGGTTACCCCATAATCCAGCATTTGATTCTGAATCCATAAGACTTGAGAACAGCAACTTGCAGCTGCTATGTACTCTGCCTCTGTTGTAGATGTGGATACGGTGGTTTGTTTCTTGCACTGCCATGAGACTAGTCTAGCACCCAAAAACTGACATCCTCCAGAAGTAGATTTTCTGTCCAAGTTTGCCCCACCTAGATCACTGTCTGAGTATGCTATTAGGTCAAAAGGTGAGTTATGAGGATACCAAAGTCCCAATCTGGGTTGCCCTTTGAGATATCTGAATATCCTCTTAACAGCTTGAAAGTGAGATTGCTTTGGCCTAACTTGAAATCTTGCACATACACAGACTGGAAACATAATATCTGGCCTTGATGCTGTGAGGTACATGAGAGAGCCAATCATGGATCTATAAAGATGCACATCCATATCCTCCCCCTCAAGATCTGCTGTGATCTGCTTGTGTGTTTCCATAGGTGTGCTTGCAGGTTTTGATTCTGAGAAACCAAACTTGGTTAGAATATCCTGCACATACTTGGATTGACATATAAAAATGCCATCTGACTTCTGTTGAACTTGGAGTCCAAGGAAGAAAGTAAGTTCCCCCATGGAACTCATTTTGAACCTTTGATGCATTAAATCCTCAAACTCCTTGCACATATTGTTTCTTGTAGAACCAAAAATAATGTCATCAACATATATTTGGACCAGCAAGATATCCTTCTTCTTTCTTTTGATAAATAGAGTCTTATCAATGACTCCCCTTTCAAAGTCATTTTCCAAGAGATAGGATGACAGGGTGTCATACCATGCTCTTGGGGCTTGATGTAGTCCATAAAGTGCTTTCTTTAATTTGTATACTCTGTCTGGATAGCTTGGGTTTTCAAACCCTGGTGGTTGGCAGACATATACTTCTTCTTCAATTGACCCATAGAGAAAAGCACTTTTTACATCCATTTGGTAGACTTTGAAGTTCATGTAAGAAGCATAGGCTAGGAATAGTCTGATTGCTTCTATCCTAGCTACAGGTGCAAAAACTTCTTCATAATCTATGCCCTCTTCTTGAGTGTAGCCTTGAGCTACCAGCCTTGCTTTGTTTCTTATAACAATACCTCTTTCATCTCTCTTGTTTCTGAAAATCCACTTTGTGCCAATTGCTCTGTGACCTTTAGGAAGGTCTACTAGATCCCATACATCTTGTAGCTTGAATTGTAACAGTTCTTCTTGCATTGCTTCTATCCAGCTAGATTCTTTCATAGCATCATGTGCCTTTTTAGGCTCAAGCTGGGATAGAAAACAAGAAAGGACTGTATGCTGTTGATCTTTCATTTCTTGAAGCCTGCTTTGATGTCTAGTCATCATAGGAGAAGAGATATCTCCTATTACCAACTGTGGAGGATGATTCTTTTGAACTCTTGTGTTATGACTAGATTCTTCATTCAGTCCAGCCTCTAGATTAGAGTCATGCAACTCAACTGAAGTGTCTTCAGATGTCACTTCTGATTCTTGAGTCTCCTCATCTCTAGTGTCTTCTTCACTCTGACTTGGTTCAGTATATGATTCCTTTTCACAGTCTTCATTTACTGTGGGTATGGGAAAAATCACAGATTTAGATATACTTTCTTGAACTTGTGTGATCTCTGATTCTCCACCATCTGTTCCTGTATACTCATTACTGAAACCAAAAGAGTTAGTTAGTGAATCAATGTCAAATAGCCATTGAGGTCCAGACCCAACAGGATTTGGTGTGTTCTCATTGCATTTGACATTGTCACTTTCTTCAATTATTCTAGAAGAAGAGTTAAAAACTCTGTAGGCCTTACTCTGAGATGAGTATCCAACAAGAAATCCATCATCTGCTTTGCTATCAAACTTACCTAAGTGAGATTTGGTATTTAGAATTGTACAAGGACACCCAAAAGATTTGAAGAAACCAATAAAAGGTTTTCTTTGATTTAAAAGCTCATATGGGGTCTTGTTCTTTTGCTTGACCACTAGAACTCTGTTTTGGACATAACAAGCAGTATTAACTGCTTCAGCCCAGAATGTAATTGGCAATTTTGAATCAGCCAACAGAGATCTAGCAGCCTCTATTAGTGTCCTATTTCTCCTTTCAGCAACACCATTCTGTTGAGGAGTTCTAGGAGCACTATATTGTCTCTCAATACCTTTTCCTTCACAAAAAGTGTTTAAATCATGATTTTTAAATTCAGTTCCATTATCTGATCTAATGACTTTTACTCTTTGATTAGTTTGGTTTTCAATTCTTAGAATAAAGGATTTGATAAGATCACTTGTTTCATCCTTAGTCCTTAGAAAATATACCCAAGTAAACCTGGAGTAATCATCAACAATAACCAAGCAGTAAGATTTCTTGCCTATACTCATAACATTTGTAGGACCAAACAGATCCATATGCAATAACTGGAGACAAGAAGAAACAGAATTTAACTCTTTGGTCTTATGAGAAGTTTTGTGTTGTTTGCCTTTGAGACAAGCAACACAATGATCATCACATGAAAAGACTTTTGAAGGTAAACCTCTTACAAGGTTATTTTTAACAAGATTGTTCATAGTCTTGTAATTCATGTGACACATCCTTCTGTGCCAAAGGGAGGATTCATCTATAGAAGCTTTTGAAACAAGACAATTTAAAGATGAATCACTATCAACATTGTCCAAATCAAGACAGTAAACATTGTCCTTCCTTAGAGTTCTAAGTAGTATCATGCTATCATCAACTACCTTGAACCCTGGAGCAAGAATCATACACTCAGTATTAGTAAATAATATACTATGTTGTTTGTCACAAACCTGTGATACACTTAACAGGTTGTACTTTAATTGATCAACATAGTAGACATCCTCAAATGTCATCTTACCTTTGGAGACATTACCTTTTCCACTTATCTTACCACCAGTAAGATTGTCTCCAAATGCAACATGTCCTCCATTAATTTGCTTGAAATCCTGAAGGCATGACATGTTGCCAGTCATGTGCCTAGAGCAACCACTATCAACATGCCATATGCTCTTTCCCTTGAGCTGTTGGTTGCCCTGCACATTAAATAAATCAATTAGTATGATTGGGGACCCAAGCCAAAGTGATCTTGGGTCTGCCATTCTCATCAAAGTATTTACATTCCTTTTTAATGAGGTTTTTAAACTCAGAGCACTCTTTATTAGAGTACTTTGTCAATATGATTGGCTTAGTAGAATCAATACTGGAAGCAGTACTAACCTTAGAAGTACTAACAGAGTTAGCAGTACTAACAGGTGTAGCAGTACTAACAGGTTTAGCAGTACTAACCTTGTTAGCAGCATTAACATTGTTAGCAGTAGTATTACTTCTAGCAGCACTATCATTGTCAGCAGCACTATTTGTGGTAGCAGTACTAACAATTTTAGTGCTTTTAGGAATCCACATATTGACACTTTCTTTAACAGAATACTTTTTCTTCATATGGCTTTTAGTTTTAACAGTTTTCTTAGTCACATGGTTCTTTTCAATTTTCTTATAACCAAAGGGTTTTTGCATGGATCTTTGGAAATTCATTCTTTGGTTCATGGGATTGAAATAACAGAATTTTGCAAGATGATTCAATTTGCCACAGATAAAACAAGGTTTTGGTCTATTGATTTTACTCAGATCAACCCCTTGTTTATGTGCCCATTGATTATTCCAGTTTCTTTGATTTCCCCTCTTTTTGTCCTGTTTTTGGGGTTCATTCTTCTTACAAGTACACTGTTTGCAAGGACCTGGATTCACAACTGTGGTCTGTTTATAATGGACCTTACCAGACTTTTCCTCTGTCTTCTCTATGTTCTTGGATTTGATCCAAGCCCTTCCACAATCCTCATTGGTGATAATGTTGTTTTCTATAGAAGTCTCACCACTCACCTTGTTCTTCTTACTCTTGCCAACCTCTTTCTCAGTCTTATCCTCAACAATTACCTCATCTAAGGGATCTATTTCAGTGGCTCCCTCAGGCAAGTCCTTCCTATCTTTGGTGTCTAACAGGTCTGAAGTAGGAGGAATGTAATTGTTGTTATATGGTGGAGGTGTGGTATTATACCCAATTCCTCTTCTTAATTTATCATGAATCTGATTTTGCAGTAAGGAGTCCATTGCTTTAGAAGCATTGGAAAACTTTTCTACATCAAGCTTAACCTTGGTTAACTCCTCTTTCAGTTTTTCACTCTCCTCTTTAGATTTGGTCAGTTTAAGTTCTAAATCCTTTTTCTCCCACTGCCAGTAATTAGTGTCATATGAGTGTTGTAGTTCATTGGCTTGAAAACCTTTGATTTGATCTTCAAATCTCTCTACTATCCTCACATAGTCTTTTATATCCTTTTCTAGTCTCTTCAGGTCATCACTCATCTTCTGATTGTGATCCCTGTACCTTTTAACAGTGTCTTTGCAAGTTTTAGAGCAGAGATTAGAACTTACCTCAGATGGGAGATCAGATACTTTTGCCATAAGAGCTTGATTCTGAATAGCTTCTTCTGCTTGATCACTCCATTCAAACCCCATTCCTTGTTGAGAAACAAGGGCTTGAGCAGAGTTTCTGTTGTTATTGAAGCTTCCAGATTGAGCTTGTTGATGGTTGTTGTTGTGAGACATTCCACTTCTGCATTCTCTAGCAAAATGTCCCTTCAGATGGCATTTATAGCATTCTACCTTTGATTTATCAAACCCTGCTCCATCTTCTCTTCTTTGTGAGAAGTTGTTTCTTCCAGTCCTCTTTATAAACTTTTTAACCCTCATGGAGAGCATGGCCATCTGCCACTTAATATCCATCTCTTCCAGATCATCAGGATGAAGTTGTTCTAAGTCATCATTGATCAAAGAAGAATTTCCATGATTAGAAAGAAGAGCTTCAAATACATAATCAGTGCCTTTATCTAGATTTGATCCATTAGCAGCATTAACTGATTCAGTGTTAGCAGTAGAATCAATTGATGCTGATAGGAGTGCAGCATTATGAACATATCCAGAGGGCTTCTTCTTTGCCTCCACCTCAACTTCAAAAACTCTAAGATCATTGTACAGATCATCAAGTTCTTTTTCTTCCAACTGATCATTCTGTCTGAATGACACAGTGTACATGGTCCATTCATCTCCAAGGGACCTTAAGAACTTTCTGTTCACATCATCTTGATCAATCTGTACTCCCATAGTAGCTAGTTCACCAATTAGTTTATTAAACCTGTCAAAAGTTTGAGTCATGGACTCATTCTTAGTTGACATGAAGTTTTCATACTGTTGCTTTAAGATTGCCTTTTGATTTCTCTTGGTACTTTTGGTACCTGAGAATCTCTTCTCTAGAGCATTCCAGAGCATCTGTGCATCAGTACAATTGCAGAATTGGTGTTGATACTCATTTGGAATGGCCAAGAGCAGTGTGCTCAAGGCTTTCATCTCTGTCTGTCTTGATTTCCTGTCTGCATCTGTCTTTGGAGGAGTTCTTTTGCCATCTTCACCAATCTTTCCTCCATCAGATGGGCCATTCTCAATGATGTCCCACATAGAATAATCTGTGAGGAGAATATATTGCTTGATTCTGATCTTCCACATGTCAAATTCATTGGATCTGAGCATTGGAACTTTTGAGACCAAAGTACTGCTTGATTCTGTAAGATTTTCCATGATGAATAACTGTTTCTGAGAGAATTTGGCTCTGATACCACTTGTCAGGATCGAATTCTTAACAAGAATTTATACTCAGAAACTAATATCAAAGAAGTTGCGGAAAAACACTTTGATATTTAATAAAACAGTAATCAAACACAGTATATAATGATCAAACAGTAAACTTGTATTGAATGCTTAAAATTACAAGATTACACTCTCAACCTCAATATTGATGAACAGACTCACCAATACGAATTCTACTTCTCTAGAATTAGGATCTATGCCTTGAGGTCGATTTTTCTCTTGAAAAACAATTATGAAAAAGTTCTTTTTATCTATTCTACACATTCTATACATATACTGATAAAAAGATAATTACAAAGAATAAACAAATCTTCAGTATATCTTCCATGTATATCTTCTAAGTATATCTTCAGTATATCCAGCTGTAGTACTTTCCATCCGTATCTCTTTAGCAGCACTAATAATGCTCAGCAGCATTAACTTCAACTAGCAGCATTAACTGCAAGCAGTACTAACTACTAGCAGTACTAACTAGTTAAGCAGTACTAACTTTGTTCAAGCAGTACTAACTTTAACTAGCAGCATTAATTCTACTAGCAGTAGTAACACTTAGCAGTATTAATCTTCAACTTGTTCTGGCAGTAGTAACTACACTTGTACTAGCAGTAGTAACTACACTTAGTAGAATCTTCAGTTCCCAACAGAGCTTTAGGTTTGTTCATCGGTTTACTGTTCATCACGATCTTACTGCCATCACCGCCGCTGTTTGCCATCACCGCCGCTGTTTGCCATCAATCGTCACTGTTCTCATCGATCGCTGCTGTTCTTGCCATTGTCACAGTCGAATCGCTCTCTCTCGTCACCTCTTGAAACATCTTTATCGATCGATCGATCGGTCTGTTAGAAACCCTAGCCGCAATTCCGGTTGTTTTTCTATCGGTCTTTAATCACCTTCGGTTGAATCAACCTTCGGTCGAAACAACCACTCGGTCGAATCAACCTTCGGTCGAACAACCACTCGGTCGAATCAACCTTCGGTCGAAACAACCACTCGGTCGAATCAACCTTCGGTCGAATCAACCTTCGGTCGAACAACCTTCGGTCGAATCAACATTCGGTCGAGCTTTTCTCCGGTCTTTCATACTGGTTCTCAGTATCTTTTCCTTATTTCATGGCTACCAATTTCAGTCACTCAAATCCCATCTCCGTTGTTTTCAACGGTAGTAACTATATACGTTGGCATCACCATATGACAATTTTGTTAAAGTCTTATGGTCTTTACACCTATGTTACTGGCGCATCCAAAGCTCCAGTTCAAGAAACAGGTGAGAATGCTGTTGACTTTGCCAAACGAATGAATGAGTGGGATATTAATAATGCTCGTATCTTGGGCTTCATTAATGCCTCCACTACTCCTGAGATCAACCAACAGTTCCTTGGTTATATTACAGCCAAAAGTCTCTGGGATTTTCTCGCCAAGCGGTATACATCATCTGGTCTATCTCATCAGTATCAACTGTGGACCACTTTTCAGAACAAACGTCAACTTCCTGATCAATCCATCAACTCTTATATCTCTGAAATGCAGTCTCTCAGAGATCATATAAGTCTTGGAGCACCACAGATTTTTGATGAAACCGCTCAACAGTTCACCGCCTACTTCAACCAGCTGCATCTGATCACCATTTTGATGGGTTTGACTGATAAATTTGAGAATGTGCGTGCTTCCCTTCTTCATAGGCAGCCTTTACCTACTCTTGAAGAAGCAATATCTGAATTGCTAAGTGAAGAAACTCGTCTTCACATGCGTTCACCAGTGCCTGCTACTGAAAGCGTTCTCTACACGTCTCATCCCAAGCCAAAAGGCAAATGGACCAATAACAATCATTCCAGATCTGTTGGAAAGGCGAACACATCCGAGTGTGCCTTTTGTCATTCTCCGGCTCACCTTCTTCTTGATTGTCCTATCCGTAAGTGTCGTAAGTGTGGCATCACGCATCCGCGTCACTATGAGACTGACTGTCCGAAGAACTCAAAGCACACTAATTCTCAGAATCGGACTCATGCTGTTGCTGGGTCTACCATTGCTGATACTGAGGCTTCTACAGCCTCCTCACCTGACCTAATGGAACTGATGCGTCGCAATCAGGAACTTATGGAACAGATCATGTCTGGTGCTATGGGTATGAACTCTCCACACTCAGCTGCATCAGGTAACGTATGGTTTTTGATTCTGGGTGTTGCAATCATATGACACCTTGCCCTGATGGTTTCGCTTCTAAGAAACCACCTCAGCAATTTACGTCAGTCAGAACTGCTGACAACACTGGTCTACCGGTATCCTTTAGTGGAAATGTTTCCACTCCCCTTATACAATTACCGGATGTTCTAAATGTTCCAAAGTTATCTCTGAGCTTAGTTTCGATTGCTCAACTTCTTGAATCTAATTTGATCATTTTATTTCATTCTTCTGGTTGTGTTGTACAGGATCCAAAGACCAAGCAGATCCTTGGACTCGGCCGTAAAGTTGGACGGATGATTGAAGTGGTCTACCTGCGTCTTCCTTTGCCATCTTCAAGTTTTGTTGCCTCGGTTTCTAGCACTTCTTCCCTTGAGCTGTGGCATGCCCGACTGGGTCATTTATCTCTAGCCAGAATAAAGTCATTAGCTCAGTTAGGGGTATTAGGAAATTGTGTTTCCAATGACAATCTTTCTTGTTTATCTTGCAAACTTGGCAAACATCATGCCTTACCTTTTGAAATGAATGCATTTAATTCTACTTCTTCTTTTGATATTATTCATTCTGATGTCTGGGGACCAGCACCACATCCATCCATGGGTGGTGCTCGATACTTTGTGATTTTTATTGATGACCATACCCGTTTCACGTGGATATATCTTATGAAACATCGTTCGGAATTACCTCAAATCTATATTATGTTTGCTCGGATGATTCACACCCAGTTCTCAAAATCTATAAAGATTCTTCGAGCTGATAATGCTATGGAATACAAAGAGTCATCCCTTCTCTCCTTTCTTCAATCTCAGGGGACTCTCTCTCAGTACTCCTGTCCTGGCACTTCTCCTCAAAATGGTCGTGCCGAGCGCAAGCACCGTCATATTCTTGATACGGTTCGCACTCTTCTCATCTCTGCTAAATGTCCAGAACGTTTTTGGGGTGAAGCTGCTTTTACTGCCGTTTATACTATCAATCGTCACCCTACTCCCATCCTCCATAATAAGTCTCCTTATGAGGCCCTTTATGAGGTCACTCCTGCCTATGAGCTTCTAAAAGTTTGGGGTAGTGCTTGTTTTGTTCAACTGCAATCTCATGAACATACCAAACTTGAACCTCGCTCCAGACTGTGTTGCTTTCTTGGATATGGGATTGAGCACAAGGGTTATCGCTGCTGGGATCCTATCTCACAGCGCCTTCGTATTTCTCGACATGTTTCCTTCTGGGAACATGTTCCTTTTTCCTCTATATCCAAGTTTCGTGAGTCTCCTAATCTTACACCTCCATTTTTCACCGATGCTTCCGTCTCATTGGACTCACTCCAATCTGACATTATATCACCTCCACCTATTGTTCCAACTTCTTCTGAGTCAGTCTCTCCAAGTTTTCATGATCATCATCAATCATCTGCTCCATCTGCACAACCAACATCTGAGGTGCCTGCTGAGTCATTGGCTCCTGAAACTACTCAATCTCAGAATGTTAGACGATCAGAACGGGTAAGACAAGTTCCTTCTCATCTTCGTGATTATCATGTTTATGCTACTCTGCTGTCCAATCACGAACCTACTTCCTACAAGGAAGCCTCTTCTAACTCTGATTGGCAGAAAGCTATGGATGAGGAACTTCAGGCACTTGACAAAGCTCAGACTTGGGATTCTGTCCCTCTTCCACCAGGCAAGAAACCCATTGGCTCCAAATGGGTGTTCAAAATCAAAACCAAATCGGATGGCTCTATTGATCGGTACAAAGCCCGGCTTGTAGCCAAGGGATTTAATCAAGAATATGGTATTGATTATGAGGAGACTTTTGCACCTGTTGCTCGTGTCACATCTGTTCGCAGTCTTCTTGCCATTGCGGTTACAAAACAATGGCCTCTTTTTCAGATGGATGTTAAGAATGCCGTTTTGAATGGTGACTTATCTGAGGAAGTCTACATGACACCTCCTCCAGGCGTTCGACTTCCACAAGGTCATGTTTGTCGACTTCGGAAGGCTCTTTATGGTCTCAAGCAAGCTCCGCGAGCTTGGTTTGAGAAATTCAGTTCCACTGTCACCTCTTTGGGCTTCGCACCCAGCAACTATGATTCAGGACTGTTTACTCGGACTACTAAAGCTGGCACAATATTACTTCTTCTGTATGTGGATGATATGATCATTACTGGCAGTGACTCTACAGGCATAGCCAATCTGAAATCATCTCTCAGCTCCTGTTTTGAGATGAAGGATCTTGGTTCTTTACACTATTTCCTTGGTCTTGAGGTGCTCTCTGATCCATCGGGTCTTTATCTGTGTCAAGCCAAATACACCTCAGATCTTTTGTCAAAAGCTGGGATTACTGACAACAAAACAGCATCCACACCTCTTGAACACAACCTTCATTTGGCACCAAATGCTGGTCCACCTCTACGTGATCCTACTCTATATCGCTAGTTAGTGGGGTCACTTGTCTATCTGACAGTGACTCGACCTGATATTGCCTATGCTGTTCATACTGTTAGTCAGTTCATGTCTGCACCTTGTTCTGACCACTATGCTGCTGTCCTGCGCATTCTTCGATATTTAAAAGGGACTATGTTTCATGGTCTTCATTTTCCATCCACCTCATCGTTGATTTTGCGAGGTTTCTCTGATGCTGATTGGGACAGTGACATGACTGATTGTCGCTCCACTACTGGCTACTGTTTCTTTCTTGGCGACTCTCTTATATCATGGCGAAGCAAGAAACAATCTCTCACAGCTCGATCCAGCACTGAAGCTGAATATCGAGCACTAGCTGACACAGCTCAAGAACTTGTGTGGTTACGCTGGCTTCTTTCTGACATGGGGGCTCCTCAACAGTCTCCAACTTCCTTGTGGTGTGATAACAACAGTGCCATTCAGATTGCCCACAATGATGTCTTCCACGAGCGCACGAAGCATATTGAAATTGATTGTCACTTTGTTCGTCAACATGTGACTCGTAAGACTATTCAGCTGCTCCCTATTTCGACTCTTGATCAACCAGCTGATATCTTTACTAAAGCTCATTTACCAGGACGGTTTCGTGATCTTGTTTCCAAACTCCATCTGGCTCATTCTTCTCCCGATTGAGTTTGAGGGGGAATGTTAATGAATATAGAGGCCCAGGCCCATGTTAGGGCCCAAGCTCTTTTAGTCTTCGTATATATTTGTTGTATTCTGTAGATTAGGTAATATATCTCATATAATTTTTCCCTTTCATATTGTAAGTTTTCTCTCAATCAATATATCGAGGTTACAAACCTTCAGTATATTCATCGTGTTCTTCAACCATATTCATCTTCTAACAGTGAGCAATAAAGCAGCAGGTTCCATTCAATACCATTTGCTTTGTATTTTTTGATTAATTTGTGACATTGATGACCAGGAAGCAATATAAAAAAAAGGTAGACGTCACCCTCTGAGGCGCCCCCACAGCACCAGTCCCACGGTCATCATGGGGAGGTAAATCAGTGCATGCATCCCATTGGCAGAGAAGCGATGCCCAGACTTGAACCTAGAACCTCACACATGACAAACTCGGCTGTTTTGTCACTGCAGTTTCACATTTCTATCGTTAGCAGCAAAACTTGTTCTTGGTCGGTTAATTCTCTGTTACATGATTCATAAGTACCTGTTTACGTTTCATAACATCTGGGTTTGTTAACTCATAACGTATGGTGTTGTTTCAGAGTCGTGGTATCTAGTTAGCAGTCGCCAATCTCAAGCTTCAATTAGGAACGACAGATTTGAGTAATACTAAAACTGGACTTTAAAGTTTAAGAGGTCCAAACCTTTGTGGCCAAATGTAATCAACTTTATTCATTTGTATGCTTCACCTAAAAAGATAAATTTTCATCTTTACTTTTACTAAACACTCAAATTAAGTTGTATAATTTCTAGCAACCCGTTCGGGCTTGACTGTCTGCCAAGTGCATTGTATTGACATATATTAATTTCTTCTGTATTCAGAATGAAGATGGGACAAAGATTGAGTATGGAGTATGGAACCCCTTTAAGTCGATGTAAGCTGCTGCTGTTCTTGGTGCGTTGACAATATTTGGATGGTAAGTTTTGTATTGTCACTCGTATATCTATGACTTCATTTTTTTAGGTCCTATTTGGTATTTGTTATTATTTCTGCTTCATAATCATAAATATTTGCCATTTTTGCTAGAAACACTGTGGGCAAATTCTACTATTCGAGCAGAGTCGGTATTTGCTTCAGAAGTGAAGAGGTGAAGCAGTTTAAGCCTATGAACAAAACCATGCTTGTGTGGTTGGAGCCTTCGGTGTCCCAAAGAAACAGAAAACTGCATCTTACGTGTTGCCCACGATGCTACAATCAAATTGCCGACTTTTTCTTGTATTTTCTAGGCTTATGATCTAGAGAAATTTGCAGGGTTGTTATATGTTTTGCTTAAGAATTACATTGATGTACGAGGATCATAACTTCAATCTAGATCCTGATACATCAAATTAGGAAGATGCATTTATACCGTCTCTCCACATTTCTTGATTGCTCGAGTTGTTCGGCACATACAGTTGATTAGCAACCAAGATGTAGGACATCATGATGAATGAAATGTTACACTGTTTATATATATGCAATTATCATTCGTGTGTTGGATATCTTTGAGAGTGATGTTTAGGATGAAATAGTATACTGTTTATATGTTTGTGAATAGATTGAGACACAAGCTCACTGTTTACCACTGATTCATGCTAGTTGAAGGACTCATGAACAGAGCAGGGTTACTATTTCAAGGGTTAATATTAAAAGCTTTATGTTTTTCACTTGTTCAATCTGTCTTGTATTGAAATCCATACAGATTTGAAAATCGCGTGCTGCTACATACAGCCAAGGCAAAGGAGGAATGATCTACACCCTTGTTGTAAAAATCGAACCGTAAATGTTCCGAAACCAACCCAAAATTGATGCTCCGAATTAGAACCGTATTGATTCAAGTAGAAAAGAGAAATTATTTACCGAAAATCTCGACGAAAAAATAACCCAAAACGAACGAAATATCAACACACGTATGTAAATAAGTGCAGAAAATTAAACGAGAAAGACGACACCGTATTTACGTGGAAAACCGAAAACGGGAAAAAACCACGAGTGGAGGAGACCACCAAGAAGTTCACTATCACGATGTTGAAGTACAATACTTGGAAGAAAATTACAATGGAGAGTAATCGAATCTATCGTCTAAAATCTAATCTCTATATTTAATTTAGAGAGATCGAGTTCTATGTTTAGAGAGAGAGAGAATCATAGAAATTAGTTTGGAAACCAAAATTTCTAACTCTTAAAAACAGTGTTTTAAGAGTTACAAAGGGAAATGAAAAGAACCAAAGGGAAATGAAACAAAGGTCACGTGATCCCCACATGGAGAAACAAAGGGTGCGTTTGGTATGCAGATAGGACAGGACATGACAAGATGGAATAGGACAGGACAGAACAGAACATGACAACTGTCCAGCATTTGGCAAGACATGACAGAACAAGGACAAAACAGGTTAAATGACGAATTTACCCCTGATGAAAAATCATAGATTACATCACATAAAACTAATTTACATCACTAATACATAGTGCAATGGATTATCAAAAACATAAAACTAATTTATCACGATTGGATTTTGGTTATGGAAATCAAAACACAAATTTTAAGTTTTGGATTTTAGGTTGTTTCGGGTTGTGGATTGATGTTGGTCAGGTTCGGGTATTATATAATGCAAAAGTTATATATAAAATCAATTGTTTTTTAGGATGAATACAATCGATTGAAAGATTGATGAAATCGATAGCAAGTTTAAAATTTAGAAAATATTTCAACAGACTATAATTTACGATTTTCAAAAAATAATTAGATAAATATATATATATATATATAGTATTTAAAATATAGATTTATGTTATTTCCGGTTTTCGGACGGGTTGGGTGGCCAACGATCAAACCCAATCCAAACCCAGATATCCTCCTAAATGTCGGGTTTCGGATTATCGGATTTCGGGGTATTCAGGTTTTGCAAAAACACCTTATTTTCGGTTCGGATGCGGATTCGGATTTCGGACTATTCGGGTTTTGCACACCCGTAGCTTGGAGGCGTGGATAATGAGAATACATGTTTTATGTTTTTGTTTTTAACAAAGGGTATATTAGTCAAAATATTGTTGTTCTACTTAGTTCCAGGGGGTTGGAGTGGAACAAGTGTGGTGTGTCTCATGCTTGTTCCACTTAGTTCTAGCGGTCACGCCAAACATGGGACAATCTGTTATGTTCTGTCCTGTTCCACCCTGTTCTGCATACCAAACGCACCCAAAGGGAAATGAAAGGAACCGTCCAAACATACTGTGCTCGACGTGGCTTGGATGAGAAGAAAGTCACCACAAAGTCACGCACATGGATTCAACTTTGCCTTTACACACAGTGTCTACCGTGAGTTTTAAGTGGGTTGAACTTATATCAAAACTAGCATCAAAACCGCTTTAGACACTGTTTTGGTTCATCTTTCTTAGACTTTGGAGACAATAAAGTATTCTTTAAACAAATAACACGTCTTTAATTATTTTCCCACTTTAATATCATGTTTATTTTTTCCAAATATATGACGTCCACATCATGACCGATGCTAGAAAATATAGCAAAATGTCAGATAAGAAGGGTCGAAAAGTTATTTATGTAAAATTAAATAATGATATCTAATGTTGTTCTTATTTTGGATCTGGCTTTTCCATTTCCAATATGCTATTCATATAAAGATTTTAACAAATTGTTGAGCCTGAGGATAGAACACATGCTTGATTTCGTTAAATCATACACATCAAGTGTTTGATAATTTGCCTTTAGTTTCATACGGTTGTTTTAGCCATGGAAAGTATCATATGATTTGAAATTATACATACATATACATACACACAAACCTAATTATACCCATAATGTCAAGAAAAACAAATAATTATGTCAAAAGGTATAACAAATATTAAAATCTAAAATGAAAATGATATGTTAACGTTTTCACCAAATTCTATAACATTGTTTAATACATAAAATTGTAGTTTGATCCAGTTTTTTTTTCAAGATCTATCCAGGCCTTTGATGGCCATTTGATAATCGAGGCTTATTCGGTTTAATTAGGGTTACCAGGCTTTTTAATCAAAAAATGGGAATAATTGATCTTTTGGACATGGTTCATAACTTAACCGGTCCTTTAATTTCTCAGTTGGACCTAGGGCTGATGGTTTGTCTTGTACTCCTATTTGTGCATCTCTATATGTTATAGCATACATAATAATTTTCTTTTTTCAAGTATTTAGAGCATTTCAATGAAGTGATTTATAAGAACCCACTTTCTTTTTCTTGCCACATCATTGCCAACTTATCAAATTAAGAACCTCCATAAAACTCCACAACAACGATTATTTATAAGAATTCATTTTTTGTACTTTTTCTTGGCACATCATTGTCAACTCATCAAATTAAGAACTTCTATAAAACTCCACAATGTCAATTACTTATAAGAACCCTTTTTTGGGTCCTATGTAGTTTTCAACATCAATAATTATAACACCTTTATAATTATTAATAAATATCAATAAAATGTCATTTTTCACACAGAAGTTCAAGGTAATTAAGAATCAAAGTTTTTGTACAAGAACTCTAAAAAAATGGGTGACTTTTTCTGTCCTACACAAACTTTTAGACTGAATTGCATTTTTTTATTACAAATTAAATGTCAAACATGATTTGGTATTTATTTTAGCTTTTTCTATGTAGTTGTTGGAATACTATTCTATTCTTAATTAATAACTAGAAGTGTACTTACGCAATGCAGCGAGATACATCACGATTTTAATGTTTATTTTTATTTTTTGTTTTTTATTGATTTACAGTACGATTTTGGATGGTTTTTATTGAGTGATAATGGAATATTATTCTTTTTTTAATTAATTTTATATATATTCACTTCTAAATATTTTAAAGAAAAGGATTAATCAATTGAAACATTTATTAAAACCCCACGTCGTAGTTGACTTTATTTTTTAATTCATCTGAAACATTAAAGTTCTTGGTGCTTTGCCAAAATCTCGTTGATCCATTTCCTGGTGTCTTGATCTGGACTTATAAAAATTAACTGTTTTTCTTGGAAGATCAAAACCCATTTCATACAACCTTTTATTTGTATATTGGTTTCATAGTTTTTGGTACCCCTTTCTTTCCACAATCTCATCCAATTTCCTTTGCAAAGTTTTGATTTATTTAATAGTACTATTATTCAATCATACCTTCAATGGCGTCTTCTTCAACTTCATCCATTCACAAAACCAGCTTTAAGTACGATGTATTTTTGAGTTTTAGAGGTGAAGACACTCGTACCAACTTTGTGGATCATCTTTATGACGCTCTTAAGCGACAAAACATTGAAACTTACAAGGATGACAAGAACCTCCAGAAAGGGAAAAGAATCGGTAAGGAGCTCTTGGAAGCCATCGAAGACTCAAGATTCCACGTCATTGTTTTCTCCAAGAACTACGCATCTTCATCTTGGTGCTTGGATGAGCTTGTCAAGATTATCGAGTGCCAAAAGACGCAGACCGGGCAAACTATTTACCCTATCTTCTATGATGTGGAACCCACTCAAGTCCGCAAACAAAATGGAGAATTTGGTAAAGCCTTTGCCAAACACAAAAACGACGAGGTTGCGGTGAAATGGAGAGAGGCTCTGGTAGAAGCAACATCTTTTAGTGGACGGGACTTAAGCACCACTGCTCATGGGTAATTCCTTCATCATATCTATGCAATGCTATTTCATTTTGTTGCTTCTTATGTTTTATCGTCAAACTTTGAGCCGAGCTTGAGTACTCTTCTCAATAGATTAAACTGAAATATGATTATACATATGGGGTCCCCTTCTTTTGTTAACCAACAAAATAGTGTTAACTATGTGAACCAATCTCAACCGTTCATCAATTAAATCTATGGCTATTAATTAAACACATTTATTTATTGTTTTTAAATTGAAAATCACGGGATTACATAGGCCTCGGTTATGAACAAGGGTATAAATGTCAATCCATTCCTAAAATATAATTAGGAAAGAATCACAAAATCCACCTTTCACGGTGGCACCCAACGGAAATTAGTTCCAATTTTCATGCAATCCATTCGTAATATATATTTTGAGTACTTTCCTAATTAAATGCGGAAAACTAATGTCATATATGAACACCAAACTAAATTCATATATCCACAACAATTTTCATATATGAACCCCTATTTTCATATATGAACACCAAAACCAACTTCATATATAAACCCTTATTTTCATATATGATCATAAAACCACTTTCCTATATGACTCATTATTTTCATATGTGAATATAAAACCAATTTCATATATGCACAACATTTTTCATACATGAGCACAAAACCTACTTCATATATGAACACAAACCCATTTTCCTATATGAGTCACTATTTTCATATGTGAACATAAAACAAATTTCATAAGAAAAAAACAACATGGTGGCTTACATAACAAAATCTTGAGAAATATTATAAAATTCAATTTAAAACAATTTCCATATTTATCAATGACATATTTAAGGGAACCAAGTAAAGGGATTAACTCTCCATGTTTAAAAAAGAAGATTACCTTTATACCCTCAAATTAAAAATCAAGCATGTGATTAATTAAACCAAGTAAAAGGATTAAATTTGATTGGTCACTTATGGTTAACATAGTTAACACAACTTTGTTGGTTAATAAAAGAATGACCCTCTATACATATATGACTCCATTATAATTACTTTTTTTATGTTCGTATTTTGTAGATACACAAATAATTATTGTTAGGAATAGGGTTATGGAGATAATAACAGAACTCGATAATCTCAACGGATCGTGTGTAGTACGCTTTCCAAATACAGTAATTCAACCCTAACAGCCTTAGGTTCACGAATTTTGTATTGGGTTAATCCTTGAGTTTTCTCTATTTTCAAAGGTTGTGAAAATCGAGATTTTATATACCCCAGATTCTTGGATTACATAATTATATGAGAGATGGCCGTAACTGTTAGTTGATAAAATTGAAGAGCAGCTAAAATTGAATCAGAGTTCCCAAGACCGAATTCTGACACCAAGTCTAAGGGGCCGTTTACAGAAACGTTTACGCTTACCGATAGGATCAACTTAACACTCTCACTAACATTATTGGGTTAAGATTTTTAGTTCATCAAAACAGCTTCATATGCAACAATTTACCCCCAGTATGTGTTAACCAGGTAAGAGTCGTCACTCTCACTTACCTTGTAAGACTCCCGGTCTTTGCTATCACTCTTACCGGTAAGATTTTCAGTTTTTTTCCATATTGACCCAGAAAGGTAAGTGCATTTACCAGGTAAGTGTTTGGTAAACGGACCGTTAGTCTGGGTGCAGAGACTCTAACTCTGACTCCACAGTCTAGAGTTAGACTTGGTCATTTTGTAAAGGTCATAAGCCTGGATTCATAAGAACCCCAAATCTGGACGCACGGTCCAGAGTTCTAGACAGTAGATTTTGCAGATCATAACGCATTGAACCCCAAGTCTGGACGCATAATCCAGAGTTCCAGACTTCAAATTTGCTCATCAGATATCTGATTCAATGGATCAGATCTCTGGTTTGGTCCATTATCCAGATGTCTAAATCTTCTTATCCAGACTTGCACTTAGACACTAAAGTTATATCTGAACTCTGATCAGAAGGATCTGATCTCTGATCACACTACTTCAGACTTATACTTAGTGAATTTTCCACTAAGTTCGACTCTTCAGCGCCGCCAAGGGGCTCTGCCCCTTGAAACCTGCTATGGGCGCTGCCCCCTTGACCCTTGCCTTATGGCGATATAAGGTGACACGGGCAACATTTGTGAGTGTCCACACTCCGCACCTCCTAACTCACTTATGTTTGTATCACTCTAAATCTCAAGTGAATCACAATTACACCAAATTGATTGACGACATTAAAATCACCAACAATTGTTCATGTTGGAGTTTAAGAAAGCTAATTTGATTCTTCTTTAACATACAGGCATGAAGTTGAATTTATCAAAATAATTGTCAAGGATATTTCATCAAAGTTACCTACCGTCATCGTTGATGAAAACTTAATAGGCATGAGGACTCGGGTAAACGACGTGGTTTCAATTATAAACGCTTTTCCTGATGAGTTATGCATGATAGGAATATGGGGGATGGGAGGAAGTGGGAAGACAACTTTGGCCAGAGCTGTTTTTGATCAAATATGCAATGAGTTTGAAGGTATCAGCTTTGTTGAGAATGTCCGGGAAGTTTCAAAACCCAATTTCTCCGGTTTGAAGAAGTTGCAAAAGCAAGTCCTTAGAGATGTGCTAAATGACCAAGGTATCACTGTAACCGGTGTTCTTGACGGGAAAACAATGATGAAAAAGAAGCTGCCTGGTAGAAAGGTTCTTGTTGTTCTAGATGATGTGGATCATATAGACCAACTTAAGGCTGCCGGTGAACCTAATTGGTTTAAGCCGGGAAGTAAAATTATCATTACAACAAGAGACAAGCAAGTACTGGTGGCACACAAAGTGAACTCGATTCATGATGTCAATCTGTTAACGGATGAGGAAGCAATTTGCCTCTTGAGTAGGCGTGCATTTGGGACAGAGATTCCAATTCCAGATTACAAAGAGCTGTCAGAAAAAGTTGTAAGTTATGCTGCTGGTCTTCCCTTAACGATCACAATTTTGGGTTCGTCTCTATGTGATGCAAATGAGCAAATCTGGATAGATACCTTAAAAGAACTAGAAAAAATTCCATTGGATGGAACTCTACAAAAGCTGGAGTTAAGCTATATGGGTCTAGATACCAATTGCAAGGCAATATTCCTAGATGTTGCATGCATATTGAAAGGTCGGAAGGAAGATGAAGCAATCAGAGCGCTTGAAAGCCGTGGATTTCATGCTATACGTGGTCTGAGTGTTCTTGAGAAAAGATCACTCATAACTATTTCTGGAGATGGCTTCTTGGAGATGCATGACCATATACAAGAAATGGGAAGGTACATTGTACGTCGTTTGCACCCTGATGAGCCTAACAATCATAGCCGCTTGTGGATTGAGGAGGAAATTAAAGATATATTTGCTAATTATCGGGTAAGAATAAAGTTTATTAATTTGCAAGTTGAGAAAACTAACACATTTTGATTAGTCATGACCCAAATTAATTTCATGGTCACTTGTTTTGGATTACAGGGTACTGAAACAACATGTGTAGACCTGTTCGTATCAGAAATGGATCTTGAAACTGTTATGAAAGGTCTTGGAAAGATGGAGAAACTTAGACTTCTTTACGTGTACGTAGAAAGTATTTATACTGATTGGGAAATTGATGAATTTTGCCAATACTTTCCAAATTCTTTGCAATATCTGAATTGGTACCATTACCCTTTTTGTTCCTTACCCAAAACATTTCCAGCAAGTAATCTTGTTGGTCTTGAAATATCTTTCACCAAAATGGATCAACTTTGGGAAGGAGAAGAAAGAAAGGTAAGAGTAATAGTTGAATTATTGTTTTGCATTATTCAATATGACACTACACATCTATTGCTTTGTTATTACACCAATATTCATCTTTTCTTTTTCTTAATAGGTTCTTCCAAAACTCCGGTTCCTTCGAGTGAGTGGTTCAAAGTTGAGGGCCTTTGACCTTGGGCTAACTCCAAATCTTGAGATATTAGATCTTAAATATTGTCATTATTTGGTAGAACTCCGAATTCCCATTAAATGTCTAAAGCTCAGATTCTTCAATCTCGAATATTCTAAGTTGAGGACCCTTGACCTTAGGTTGGTTCAGAGTATTGAGACATTGAATGTTAATGAATGTAGGGATTTGGTAGAACTTGACATGCCTTCTGAATGTCCACAACTCAAATCCCTCAACTTGTGTCAGGATCTTAATTCTTAACAAGAATAAACTCTCAGAAAACAATATCAAAGAAGTTTGTTGAATAACACTTTGATATTCAATGAAACAGTAAACAAACAGATTAAATCTGATGAATAACTTGCAAACTCTTATTGAATGATTAAAAGTCACAAGATTTTACACACAACCTCAATATTGATGATCAGACTCACCAATACGAATTCTACTTCTCTAGAATTAGGGATCTAACCTTGAGGTTGATTCTCTCAATGAAAGCTAAAACTCAGAATGAATAATTGTTTTAAACTATTCTAAACAATTCTATACATATACTGAAGATAAAGATAATTACAAAATAATAAAAGATCTTCAGAATAATCTTCCATCTTTATCTTCAATCTTTCCAAAACCTTTAATCTAGCTGTCATCCTTGACATACGGATCTTCATCTCAAAAGCAGCACTAAGTCTTCATGAGCAGTATTAAGTTGATTCAGCAGCATTAACTTTTTGGCAGTACTAACTCCAGCAGTACTAACTACTAGCAGTACTAACTCTTCAAACAGTACTAACTATTTAAGTAGCAGTACTAACTTATCAAGCAGTATTAAAACCTACTAGCAGTAGTAATCACAATGTACTGGCAGTAGTAAATCTGTTGTAGCAGCATTAATCATACTTAAGCATTTCTGAATTTCCCAACAATCTCCCCCTAACTTGACTTTTTAGGAAGAGAAGTCAAGTTCTTCATCTGATCTTCTTAGATGCTCCCAAAACTTCATCATGGCTTATATTCTTGTGTTTGCATCCAACCCCAAACTTTGATTGATTGTTCTTTGGATCAAATATTTAGCCATCTCTGAATCTGGAATACATCCTAGCTTCTTCTTCAACATTGCATGAAGCTTCAGTCTGCTGTTATTGTACACTCTATCCACTAGGAAGTACTCTGTGTGATTTAAATCCAAAGTCACTGCATATACTCCACTAGTTTCATATAGAGTCCAATTGTTGACTGTTTGAAAAATATTCCTTATGACTTCTTCTACTTCATCAGGTTTGAACATCATACACAGATACTCCATTACCATTTTTGTAATTGAAATCCCTGGAGCTTTTAACTGATCTGCATACAACTTCATCCCTATATCAAACATTTCTTCAATATCAGACCTTGAGCATGTTCTGACAATCTTGGCTCAAGTACTGTAGACTTCATACTTTTCATCTTTCCTCTTCAGCCTTATGTACTCCTTTCCATCTACCTCCAGTACATCCCAGTGAATGACTTCAGGAGGTTTAACTTCTACAGGTTCTGCTGAAATTGGTTCAGGCACTTTGTCCATCACTACCATGTACATATTGACATCATCAATGCTTGAAGGCTCTTTCTTTTCTGATGACTCAGGTTCCTCTTCTTCTTCAGCAACCTTCTCAGCCTCTGTTTCATCTATTCTAGGCTTCTTTTTTGACTTTCTCCTTGCAATCATCTTTGTTCTTTTTAAAGTCCTTAGACTTTCACCAATAGTGGCTTCTTTCTTTGGAGTTTCTTGCTTATCTGGAAAAGGTTTTTCTATGAAATCATTGCTTTCTTTCATTCTCCTCTCCATCTCCACCCTGGCAGTTTCATTTCCTTGAAGCTTTGTCATCTCTGCATCATACAACCCTTTGATTTTCTCAAAACACATTTTTGAGAACATTTCCACTTTGACACCTACAACACCCTTGAGGAAAGTAATCATTTTCTTTCTCTCTTGAGCACCAAGGAATGTTTTTGAAGGTTGTCTTTTCTTTGCAGCCATTTTGATCTTTCCAGGCTTCCTCAGAGATGTGGCTTTCTTCTTAGCTAATTCTGTTGCAAGACTTTGTTGATAGGCTTTATTCAGTTCTGCAGCCATTGCTTTAGCTATCTCTCTATCCTTTTCCACTTGTACAGTTTCTGCTTCTTCAAGTTCAGCTTGTATCTTTCTAGCCAGAGCTTCATCTGACTTAATCAACTTTTGCTTTTTCATTGGTTGAGCAGATTCCACTAGCTTTGCTTTGCCTTTCTCTTTACTCATCACCTTCTCAGTGCTTGATTTCTTTGCAGCATCACCTCTTTCTTTTATGACAACTCCTTTGGCCTTTGAGATGACCTTGGGAGTATCATGCTTGGCTTTGATTAGTGTTTCTGCAATCTCAAGATCTGTAAGGACTTCTTTTACTGTTTCTGCTGCTTCTCTTATGTCAGCAGTATTAACCATTTCTGTTGCTTTGCTTGTACCAGCAGTATTAATGGTTTCTGCTGCTTGTGTTTCTATTTCTGTTTCTGGTGCAACATTTTCTGCAGTTACTTGCTCCCCCTCAACCTCAGCTTTCTCTTGCTCCCCCTTAGCTTTGGCATCTTCCATATTTACATCAGCTTCTGACTCCCCCTTTTTGGGAGCATTAGTCACTGGTTTCCTCCTTCTTAGTACAAATTGTTTCTTCTTCTTTTGCAGAATCAATTTCCTTACCATTTGCTTCAAATTGACAATCTGTTCTTGTTGTGACAGAACTATCATTTTAAGCTCTTCAATATCTTTGCCATGTTTGAGTACATCCATGTTGATGTTTCCCATGGTTTCCATCAATTCAAAATAGTTATATATGTCCTCACCTTCTCCAGAAGTGTTACCCTCTTTTGAAGGATCATTGGATCTTTTTGTAGTGGAAGTCTTCTGCCTAGCAGAAGCACTATCCACCCCCGTGGGTTCTTGGCACCAGGGACCTTTGGATGATTGCTCACCCAAAGTTGCCATGGGGAAGGTCTTAGTTATATTACCACTGACCTCCTCTGTGCTAGCAGGAGTAGTGGTAGCCTTAGCACCCATATGCACAACCTCCACCTCAGTGAGCACCTCCTTGGGGTTGGGAGACACCCCTGTGGTTTCCCTGTAGATATTCTCTAAAGAAGAATTCTCCCTTAGGCTCAGTGGGTGATGGTACAAGAAGGGAAGGAGCCTTCTTTACCTGTTTCCTTGTATAAGTTTGGGTGATTGGAGAAGTTGGCTTATGAAGTAGGGACTGTGGGATAGATATAGAGTGGGAAGGTTGGGATAGGCTAGCAGTGGGATGGTCTAATGAGGGCCTTGACCCTGCTGCCATACCTTCTTCTGTGTGGGACACCACCATCATTGTTGAGAACAATGGGGTGTCAACTCCTTCCGAGTCCAAATGAGATCTCTTCATGTTTGAAAAGACCTTACCTTTGGGGATTTTTGGTACATATACCTCATCAAAATGATGCATATCCGTCAATTCATGGGTTATGACTTCTTGTACAAACCTGGGGTACATATAAAAGCTCTTTTTGCTTCCCAAGTTTGAGACAAGATCACTAAAAATCATCTTTGAAAAATTGTACTTTCTGGCAGTGGCCAAGCAGACCAAAGCATATGCAATGGTGTTGCTAAACTCACTCCATCCAGTAGTCTTTTTAGAGATACAATGCATGAGGGTATGAACTAGAAAACGTCATTGGGTATAAAACTTAGCTTTTGAGAATTTGAAACCACCCAATTCGCCTCCATACCCCATTCTTGATAAATTGGAGAACAACTCATCATTAGAAAGAGAAGTAATACCTTCAGTATTGTCTAGACGTAGACAGATGCGTATCACCTCTTCAGTAACTGACAAGGGTTTGTCACACACCCTTGTTTTCAGAATCTGCACACCATTTTCTGTGACTATGGTGGCATTCGCCCAGAATTGCTTTTGATGCTCAATGTAGATAACTGGTGACACAGTTAGAGCATGGGCGATATGGCTGGTTTTGAGAAAATCCACAATCTGGTGGAATCCAGCAGCTTGTTTCGGCATCTGTAGCATCACAATCTCGTTGTGCTCATCAATGAAAGCCATCGAAGCCATTGAACTTGAGTATGTTCTTGCATGAAACACTTGATTCTTGAGAGAAAAGGATTAGAGAGAAAGTGAACAGTATTCAAAGAGTCGTTATGATCTTTTAGGCAGGCAAAGGGTATTTATAGTATACGGGACATAAGCAGTATTAACCTAGAGCAGTATTAACTGAGAGCAGTATTAACTACTAGCAGTATTAACTAACTAGCAGTATTAACTGAGAGCAGTATTAACCACTAGCAGTATTAACTAACTAGCAGTATTAACTGAGAGCAGTATTAACTACTAGCAATATTAACTAACTAGCAGTCTTAACTGAGAGCAGTATTAACTACTAGCAGTATTAACTGTGCACTGGCAGTATTAAGACTGCATTGGCAGTATTAATCTATACTTACTCTTTTTGAAGCTTATGAAGGTCTGATCAAGGCAATAACTTCCTGTGAAAGATGATTAGCAGCACAAAAAATAACCAAAATAACAGGTATTGAAACATTTTTTAAAAACATGCGCTCATTCAGAGTTGATCATGCCCACACTTGAGACCAAGAAAGTGAATCTACCCACATCAAAAGCTTTGGTGAACAGATCTGCAAACTGGTTGTCAGTATGAACTTTAGCAACTTGAATAAGCTTCTTTTCATTGCAATCTCTGATAAAGTGATACCTGATCTCAATGTGCTTTGTCTTGGAGTGCTTGACTGGATTGTTAACAATGCTTATAGCACTGCTATTGTCAATAAAGATTGGAGTGTGAAGAAATGTTACCCCATAGTCCAGCATCTGATTTTGAATCCATAGAACCTGAGAGCAGCAACTTGCAGCAGCAATATACTCAGCTTCTGTTGTTGATAAGGACACTGTGGTTTGTTTCTTGAACTGCCAAGATACTAGTCTTGCACCCAAAAGTTGACATCCCCCTGAAGTAGACTTTCTGTCCATGTTAGCACCTCCCAAGTCACTATCTGAATATGCAATCAAGTCAAATGAAGATTCATATGGATACCAAAGACCTAATCTAGGTTGCCCTCTTAAGTATCTGAAAATCCTCTTCACAGCTTGAAGATGTGATTGTTTTGGCTTGACTTGGAATCTGGCACATACACATACTGGAAACATGATGTCTGGTCTTGAGGCTGTGAGATACATGAGAGATCCAATCATTGATCTGTATAGATGGACATTAACATCCTCCCCCTCAAGATCAGTAGTGATCTGTTTGTGAGTTTCCATTGGTGTGCTTGCTGGCTTTGAGTCTTTTAAACCATATTTCTCCAGGATGTCTTGCACATATTTTGATTGACTAATGAAGATTCCATCTGTCTGCTGTTTCACCTGAAGTCCAAGGAAGAAGTTAAGTTCACCCATTGAACTCATTTTAAATCTCTTGTGCATCAACTCTTCAAAGTCTCTACACATCTGATCTTTTGTGGATCCAAAAATGATATCATCTACATAGATCTGAACTAGTAGGATGTCCTTCTTGCTTCTTTTAATGAAAAGGGTCTTATCAATTATGCCCCTTTCAAACCCATTTTCCAAGAGATAGGTAGACAGAGTGTCATACCATGCTCTTGGGGCTTGATGTAGACCATAGAGTGTTTTCTTCAGTTTGTATACTCTGTCAGTAGGCATGGAAATGGGGCGGGGATGGGGCGGGGACCTCAATCCCCATCCCCGTCCCCATTCCCTCATCTTCATCCCCGTCCCCATCCCCGTCCCCGTCGGGGAATATGATCACATTCCCATCCCCATCCCCAACGGGGAACGGGGATCCCCAACGGGGAAACGGGGATTTTCTTTTTCCGTTTATGTAAGCTATTTAAATCAAATATATGAGACACCGCACATATTTAAATATCACATATTTCCAATAAACCTAAAATCGAAAGAAATTTAATTTAGTATAAAAATCACAACATCATATAATAATTAATAACTTAAAACCAAAAGAAATTAAACCAAATTCGGGGAAAAAAAACTTAACTTCAAACGTACCAAAAGATATCGAGTAAGATTCAAAACCATATCGGGTAATTATATTTTGATTGACATCCAAAATACGTACTAACATCCAAAAAATAACAATTTTATATTATAAACCTAGTTAGGAAATAGGAAATTATGAATTACCGATTTAATTTAAATAAATAATATATCAAATATTAATTAAAATATAAAACGGGGACGGGGCGGGGCGGGGAGTGCGATCCCCGTCCCCGTCCCCATCCCCGGTTTGAGACAAACGGGGATCCCCGTCCCCATCCCCATCCCCGATTTAGCGGGGAATCCCCATCCCCGATCGGGGCGGGTGGACCGGGTTCCCCGACGGGTCGGGGCCAATTTCCATGCCTATCTGTCAGGATATGTAGGATTTTCAAAACCAGGTGGCTGACAGACATATACTTCTTCATCAATTGTACCATATAGAAAGGCACTCTTTACATCCATTTGATAGACCTTGAACTTCATGTATGAGGCATAGGCTAGGAACAACCTAATTGCCTCTACTCTTGCCACTAGAGCAAACACTTCATCATAATCTATGCCCTCTTCTTGAGTGTACCCTTGTGCCACAAGCCTTGCTTTGTTCCTGATCACAATACCTCTCTCATCCTTTTTGTTCCTGAAAATCCACTTGGTGCCTATAGCTCTATGACCTTTTGGAAGGTCCACCAAGTCCCAAACATCCTGTAGTTTGAATTGAAGTAACTCTTCTTGCATGGCTTCTATCCAACTTGAATCCTTCATTGTATCATAGGCCTTCTTAGGCTCAATCTGGGATAGGAAGCAGGAGAGTACTGTATGTTGTTGATCCTGCAGCTCTTGAAGTCTGCTTTGATTCCTTGTAATCATAGGAGAAGAGATGTCTCCTATTACCAGTTCTGTAGGATGATTCTTTTGAGTTCTAGTCTGAAAACTAGGTTCTTCATGAATTCCCACCTCTAGATTGGAATCATTTAAGTCAGCTGAGGGGATCACCTCAGTTACTTCTAGCTCTTTATGCACTGAAGATTCCTCTTCTCTTCTTTCTTCTTCACTCTGAATTGGCTCAGATATAGTTTCTTTTTCACAGAATTCAACAGGTTCTTTTATAGGCATAGGAAAGATCACAGACTGAGGTATACTGTCTTGAACTTGTGTGTCCCCTGATCCTCCACTTCCTGAACCTGCATAATCATCACTACTGAAACCAAAAGAGTTAGTTAGTGAATCAATGTCAAACAGCCACTGAGTACCAGACCCAATAGGATTTGGTGTGTTCTCATTGCATTTAACATTGTCACTTTCCTCAATTATTCTAGAAGAAGTATTAAAAACTCTGTAGGCCTTACTCTGGGATGAGTAACCAACAAGAAATCCATCATCTGCCTTGCTATCAAACTTTCCTAAGTGAGATTTGGTATTGAGAATTGTACAAGGACACCCAAAAGGTTTGAAAAATCCAATAAAGGGTTTTCTTTTATTTAAAAGCTCATAAGGTGTCTTGTTTTTAGGCTTAACTACTAATACTCTGTTTTGGACATAGCAAGCAGTATTAACTGCTTCTGCCCAGAAAGTTATTGGCAGTTTAGAATCAGCTAACATAGATCTAGCAGCCTCAATCAGTGTCCTATTCCTTCTCTCAGCAACACCATTTTGTTGTGGAGTCCTAGGAGCAATGTATTGTCTCTCAATTCCTTTTTCTTCACAAAAGGTGTTTAGGTCAATGTTTTTAAATTCAGTACCATTGTCAGACCTAATGACTTTTACTTTTTTATTAGCTTGGTTTTCAATTCTTAGAATAAAGGATTTGATCAGTCCACTTGTCTCAACCTTAGTTCTTAGAAAACAGTATGATTTCTTACCTATACTCATAACATTTGTAGGACCAAACAGATCCATGTGCAATAAATGAAGAGAAGAAGAGATAGTGTTCACCTCTTTGGACTTATGAGAAGTTTTGTGTTGTTTACCTTTGAGACAAGCAACACAATGATCATCACATGAATAGACTTTAGAAGGCAAACCTCTTACAAGGTTGTTTTTAACAAGTTTATTTATTGTTTTAAAGTTCATGTGACACATCCTTCTGTGCCAAAGTGATGATTCATCCAGAGAAGCTTTTGAAACAAGACAATTTAGGGATGAATCAGATGAAACACTTTCCATATCTAAACAATATACATTGTCCTTTCTGGGGGTTCTTAGTAGTATCATCTTTTCATCAACTACCTTGAATCCGGGAGCAAGGATAATACATTCAGAATCTGTAAATAATATACTATGTTGTTTGTCACAAACCTGTGATACACTTAACAGGTTGTACCTTAACTGCTCAACATAGAATACATCTTCAAAGGTCATTTTACCTTTGGTCACATCACCTTTACCACTGATTTTACCTCCATCTGGAGTATTCCCAAAAGCAACATGCCCACCATCAATCTTTTTGAAGTTCTTGAGGTAAGACATGTTCCCTGTCATGTGCCTAGAGCAACCACTATCAACATGCCAGATGCTCTTCCCCTTGAGCTGTTGGTTGCCCTGCACATAAGATTAGACAATTAGTATTGATTGGGAACCCAAGCCAAAGTGGTCTTGGATCTCCCTTTCTCATCAAAAATACTTACATTCCTTTTTTATGAGGTTTTTAAAATCAGAACACTTAGTATTTGAGTACTTTGTCAAGATTATTGGTCTAGCAGCACTAATACTAGATGCAACACTATCTTTAGAAGTAGTAACAGAGTTAGCAGTACTAACAGGTTTGGCAGTATTAACCTTGTTGGCAGCACTAACAGAGTTAGTAGTATTAACATTTGCAGAAGTACTAACAATGTTAGCAGCACTAACATTGGTAGCAGTAGTATTGCTTCTAGCAGCACTATCACTGTCAGCAGTACTATTTGTGGTAGCAGTACTAACAGCTTTAGTGCTTTTAGGTATCCAGATCTTGACAATGTCTTCCACATTCTTTTTCTTCATGTGGCTTTTAGATTTAACAACCTTCTTAGCCACATGGTTCTTTTCTTTCTTCCTATATCCAAAGAGTTTTTCATTAGGTCTTTGAAAGTTAAGCCTTTGGTTCATAGGATTGAAAAAGCAGTATTTGGCAATGTGGTTAAGCTTTCCACAAATAAAACAGGGTTTTGGTCTATTGATTTTCCTCAGATCAACCCCTTGTTTTTGTGCCCATTGATTATTCCAGTTTCTCTGATTTCCCCTTGGTTTATCATGTTTTTGGGGCTCAGATTTATTGCATGCACACTGTTTGCAAGGGATAGGGTTCACAACAGTGGTCTGCTTATAGTGAACCTTCTTGTTCTTTCCCTCAGTCTTCTCTATCTCATTGGACTTGACCCAATGCTTTCCACATCCCTCATTGGTAATGATGTGGTTTTCTATAGGAATCTCACCACTCACATTGTTGTCCTTATTCTTGACAGCTTCTTTCTCAGATTTATCCTTAACAACTACTTCATCTAAGGGATCAATCTCAGTGGCTCCCTCAGGCAGGTCCTTCCTATCCTTTGTCTCTAACAAGTATGATCTAGGAGGGATGTAGTTGTTGTTGTAAGGTGGTGGTGTGGTATTGTACCCTATTCCTTTTCTCAGTTTATCATGAATCTGAGTTTGTAGTAAAGAATCCATTGCTTTAGAAGCATTGAAAAACTTTTATACATCTAGCTTGACTTTAGATAGCTCTCCTCTTAACTTTTCACTTTCCTCTTTGGATTTGGTCAGTTGAAGTTCTAAGTCATTCTTCTCCCACTTCCAGTAGTTTGTGTCATAAGAATGTTGAAGCTCATTGGCTTGAAAACCCTTAATCTGCTCTTCAAACCTCTCAACAATCCTCACATAATCTTTTATGTCCTTTTCTAATCTCTTAAGGTCATCACTCATGTTCTGGTTGTGATCCCTGTACCTTTTAACAGTGTTAATGCAATTTTGAGTACAAAGATTAGAAGTTACCTCTGTTGGGAGATCAGACACCTCTGCCATTAAAGCTTGGTTTTGGATAGCCTCTTCTGCTTGATCACTCCAATCAAACCCCATTCCCTGTTGAGAAACAAGGGCTTGTGCAGAGTTTCTGTTATTATTGAAGCTTCCAGACTGTGCTTGTTGGTCAAAACCTGCTCCATCTTCTCTTCTTTGGGAGAAGTTGTTCCTCCCAATTCTCTTGATGAACTTCTTAACTCTCATAAAGAGCATGGCCATCTGCCATTTAATGTCCATCTCTTCAAGATCATCTGGATGGAGTTGTTCCAAGTCATCATTAATTAGAGAAGAGTTTCCATGACTAGATAGAAAGGCTTCAAACACAGTTTTAGTGCCTTTCTCTTGATTTGCTCCATTGGCAGCACTAACTGATTCAGGGTTAGAGGTAGAATCAATTGATGCTGATAGGAGTGCAGCATTGTGAATATACCCAGAAGGATTTTTCTTAGCCTCTACCTCAGATTCAAAAACTCTTAGATCATTGTATAGATCATCAAGTTCCTTTTCTTCCAGTTGATCATTCTGTCTGAATAAGACAGTGTACATGGTTCATTCATCACCTAGGGACCTTAAGAACTTCCTATTTAGATCATCTTGTTGAACCTGTCAAAAGTTTGAGTCATAGACTCATTCTTGGTTGACATAAAGTTCTCATATTGTTGCTTCAGTATGGCCTTCTGATTTCTCTTGGTACTTTTGGTACCAGAGAATCTCTTCTCTAGAGCATTCCAGAGCATCTGTGCATCAGTGCAACTACAGAATTGATGTTGGTATTCATTGGGAATAGCCAAGAGCAAAGTGCTCAAGGCTTTCATCTCTGTCTGTCTAGTCTTTCTTTCTGCATCAGTTTTTGGTGGTGTCCTCTTTCCATCTGCACCAATCTTTCCTGCTTTAGATGGGTCATTCTCAATGATGTCCCACATAGAATAATCAGTGAGGAGTATGTATTGCTTGATTCTGATCTTCCACATGTCGAATTCATTGGGTCTGAGCATTGGAACCTTTGAGACCAAGGTACTATTTGATTCAGCTGTGTTTTCCATGATGAATAAGATTTCTGAGAATACAGGCTCTGATACCACTTGTCAGGATCTTAATTCTTAACAAGAATAAACACTCAGAAACAATATCAAAGAAGTTTGCGAAATAACACTTTGATATTCAATGAAACAGTAAACAAACAGTAAATCTGATGAATAACTTGCAAATTCTTATTGAATGATTAAAAGTCACAAGATTTTACACACAACCTCAATATTGATGATCAGACTCACCAATACGAATTCTACGTCTCTAGAATTAGGGATCTAACCTTGAGGTTGATTCTCTCAATGAAAGCTAAAACTCAGAATGAATAATTGTTTTAAACTATTCTAAACAATTCTATACATATACTGAAGATAAAGATAATTACAAAATAATAAAAGATCTTCAGAATAATCTTCCATCTTTATCTTCAATCTTTCCAAAACCTTTAATCTAGCTGTCATCCTTGACATATGGATCTTCATCTCAAAAGCAACACTAAGTCTTCATGAGCAGTATTAAGTTGATTCAGCAGCATTAACTCTTTGGCAGTACTAACTCCAGCAGTACTAACTACTAGCAGTTCTAACTCTTCAAGCAGTACTAACTATTTAAGTAGCAGTACTAACTTGTCAAGCAGTATTAAAA
Source organism: Arctium minus (assembly GCA_954870635.1). Classification (NCBI taxonomy): domain Eukaryota; kingdom Viridiplantae; phylum Streptophyta; class Magnoliopsida; order Asterales; family Asteraceae; genus Arctium; species Arctium minus. The sequence continues at coordinate 98,516,048 of OX941087.1, forward strand.
CCTACTAGCAGTAGTAATCACAATGTACTGGCAGTAGTAAATCTGTTGTAGCAGCATTAATCATACTTAAGCATTTCTGAATTTCCCAACAACCTCAGTTGTCCAAAGTTAAGGTCCCTTAACCTTGGCCTAATTCCAAATCTCGAGACATTGAATCTTGTATATTGTGATTGTTTGGTAGAACTTCACATGCCTCTTGAATGTCCACAACTCAAATCCCTCAACTTGAGTTGTCCAAATTTGACGTCCTTCAACCGTGAGCCAACTCCGAAAACCAAGACATTGAAACTTGAAGAATGTGCCTATTTGGTTGAACTTGATATGTTCCTTCAATGTCCACAACTCGAATCCCTTGACCTCGGGATTTCAATGTTGAGGACCCTTGACCTTCGGTCGACTCCGAATCTCAAGACATTGAAGCTTCATGGAAGTTATAATTTGGTAGAACTTCGCATGCACGATGAATGTTGCAAACTAAAAACCCTCGGCCTTGGATGTCCACAATTGAGGAACTTTAACCTTCGGTTGACTGTGAATCTTGAGGCTTTGACTCTTGACGGACATGACGATTTGGCAGAACTTCTCGTTTTCGACAGATGTCCACAACTCGAATACCTTGGACTCGCTAATTCAAAGTTGAGGACCCTTGAGTTGACCCTTAAACTCAAGAAGTTGATTCTTAAAGACTGTGATTTGGTAGAACTTCACATCCCCGATGGAGATGTAAAGCTCGAATCCCTAGACATCAAAAGATGTTTAAAGTTGAAGACCCTTGACTTTGGGAGAACTCCAAATCTCGAGACTTTAATTCTTGAAGAATGTTCTAGTTTGGTAAAGCTTCATGCTCCCGTCGGAGGTCTAAAAAAGCTCCGCAACTTAAAAGCACAAAGTTTTTTGAGGTTTACAGATTTAAACATTATAAATATGGCTGTACTATTTCCTGAGTTAGATCTGTATGGGAAGTTGGTAGATATATGCCCATTGCATCTTGATAATAATTTTCCAAAGTTTCAGTTTGGATGTTCATATATGGAACATCTACCCTCATCGATTGGAAATATTGAGAAGCTTATTTCAATAGGTTTCTCTTGTGCTTGCACAGACCTTCAGAGTTTTTATGGAAGCATTTGTGGTTTACAACATTTAACAAAGCTTTCACTCGAAGGTAGTGTTCCAGACGCGCCAAAGGATCTTGGCCGGTTACAATGTCTAGAGGAGCTAACTTTGAAGTCTGCAAAGATTAAACATCTTCCGGATAGTATTTGTATGTTGAAACATCTGAAGATTCTCGAACTTAATGAGTGCGAGCTTCTTGAAAAGTTACCAGAGGATCTTGACCAATTACAATGTCTAGAGGAGCTATCTTTGAAGTAGATCCGATAGGTACTCACTAGGACAGGTTCAAGTCCAAAAGACACCTTTTCCGATGCATATTATAACTAGCTTGGTGATAGAAACATAAGTTCCAATTCTATTGCTTATTTTCTATTCAAATGTGGGGTATTATTGGGGTTTGAATAGAAAATGTGGGGTATTGTTGGAACTTAGTGTAGACTTGAGAAACCAAATCCCACATAGGACCCAAGAGAAAGATTACACCACTTAATATATCCAAACCAATAAGCATTAAATGAATTACTTGAATGATTGACTTGGATTGTGGTGTGATTGAAAGACTTTTCTTGACATTAATATATATATTAAATGTCAAAGATGGGCCTTGAGCCTTGGGTCTCGATGGGGTCGAGATAGATTGACGGTGGAAATTATGATGCAGGGAAACAGCGAATTTCGCGGGTCACGGTGCGACCTAAGTCGCGAAGTCACACGCGTGATATTCTATCAACAGAGGATTACGCGGGTTATGGCTCGGCCAAACTCGTGGCACTAACCGCGTAATGCACTGGAGTTTTCCACGGACAGAGAGTTTCGCGGGTTATCACGCGAGTTCACCCGCGGCACAAGTCGCGGGACTCCCTGACAGTTAATTTCGGTTGGTGGAAAACCTATAAAACCTGCACATATTTTCTCACATTAAAACAACGAAATTTATCAGATTTATAGGTTTTCTCTCTCTGCAAATTCATCACCATACATGAGATAATTCGACAGATTCAAGTCATACACTTGAATACGATTGTTGTATCCTCTAGACAACGCCGATACATCGGGCGAATTTTTGTCTTAGGACACTGCGTTCTTCGCGGGCCTCAATCGATTTTATTGGATCAAAGAATCTTCGATTTCAAGTAAGATATTTATGATTATGTTATAGTATTTTGTTTTCTACTTAAATTTGTAAAATAATCCTATTTTATTGTATTTATTTCATAAATATTTGTACACCTTATGGTGTGGGGTTGACGATACCTAACAATCTAAGACAAAAAAATTCTTTTGTTAGGAGAGATGGATCAATCTCAATTGATGAAAAATCATGTGGAGAAACCCGAGAAATTCAAGGGTTCGGATTTCCGGAGATGGCAACAGAAGATGTTGTTCTATTTGATAACACTTCGTGTTTCTAATGTTCTCACGGAAGATCAGCCACCAAACGAACCTCCGATGGGGCAAGATGGAAATGCTCCTACGCAAATCCAAGTCGCTGCCCATCAGAAAGCGGTCGAGATATGGAGATCAAACGAATATAGTTGCAGAAACTATATTCTAAATGCTCTCGATGACTCCCTGTATGACATATATTCCACGTTCAAAACAGCACGTGAGATATGGGATTCCTTGGATGCAAAATATAAGACCGAAGTCGCATGCTCCAAGAGGTTTGCAGTAGGGAAGTTTCTGAATTACCGGATGAATGATAACAAATCTGTGTTGAAACAGGTTGAGGAATTGCAGGTGCTAATCCATGAGCTTGATGTTGAAGGCATGGGCTTGAACATCAACTTTGTTGTTGGTTCAATAATAGAGAAGTTGCCTCCTTCGTGGAAGAACTTCAAGTTATACTTGAAGCATTTGACGGAGGAGATCACCTTCGAGCAACTCCTACTCAAAATAAGAGTGGAAGAAGACAACAAGTTGAATGAGAAAACCGATGCAAGCACCAGTGAGCCACATGCCAATATGATCGAATCTGGCACATCAAAATCCAAATTTCAAAAATTCAAAGGAAAGGCAAGTGCAACTAAGAGGCCCTTCAACTCTGGAAAGGGTCCCTTAGCTCCACAGAAAAAACCTTTCAAAATGATGTCGTGTTGTTGGGTTTGTGGCAAGCCGGGACATAAAGCAAAGGATTGTCGACACAAAAGAGACCACGGTGGTGCCAGGGGAAATGGTGGTGGTGGTGCATCTACAAGTCATGCACATCTCACCCAATCTCCTAACCAATTTGTTGGTGTGATTGAGACTCACATGATCTCAAATGTTGTAGATTGGTGGGTCGACACCGGTGCAACTCAACACATTTGCAATTCAAGGAGCCTGTTTGCAAGTTATCAAAAGGTGGATGATGGAGAACCAATGTTCATGGGAAATGCTTCGACTGCCAAGATCGAAGGTAAAGGGAAGGTCATATTGAAGATGACTTCCGGGAAGGATCTGATGCTGATGGATGTGTTACATGTACCCTCGTTAACTAAGAATTTGATTTCTGGCCCTATTCTGATAAAGAAAGGGTTCAAAGTTGTATTTGAATCAAACAAATTTGTCATCACCAAGGGTGGTGTATATGTGGGTAAAGGCTACCTCGATGAGGGCCTTTTTAAGTTAAGTATTGTAACTAACATTGATGCCGTCGTTGTAAATAATAATAAGGCAGGCACTAGCACTGCTACTTCAGTGTATATGGTTGATCCTTCTTATCTTTGGCATTCGAGATTGGGACATGTCAACTTTAGATCATTACAAAGAATGATTAAACTTGACATGTTACCAAGGTGCTCAATTGATAAATTACCTAAGTGTGAGGTATGTGTAGAAGCTAAATACACAAATCATTCACACAAATCAGTTGAAAAATCAAATGAGGTTCTTGGGTTAATCCATACTGATTTATGCGATTTTAAGGCAACACCCTCACGAGGAGGTAAGAATTATTATATTACCTTCATTGATGATTGCAGTAAATATTGCCATGTATATTTAATCCCTACAAAGGATGAGGCCTTAAATATGTTTAAAACTTATAAGGCCGAAGTCGAGAATCAACTCGACAAGAAAATCAAAATTCTAAGGTCGGATCGTGGAGGAGAGTATGAATCTCACGAATTTGCTGAATTTTGTGCAACTCATGGCATTATACATCAAACTACCGCTCCATACACTCCTCAACAAAACGGAGTGGCTGAACGGAAGAATGGAACATTGAAGAATATGATGAATTCAATGTTAATAATGTCCGGAGCTCCTCATCATTTATGGGGCGAGGCGTGTCTTACTGCAAATATGATCCTAAATAGGATCCCCCACAAGAAAAGTGATAAAACTCCATATGAATTGTGGAGAGGTAGGATACCATCCTACAAAAGGATGAAAGTGTGGGGTTGCCTTGCTAAGGTTCAAGTACCTTTGCCCAAAAGGACAAAACTTGGACCTAAAACGATTGATTGTGTATATATTGGTCCAACCCAAAATAGTGCTGCATATAGGTTCTTAGTTTACAAATCCAATGTAGATGGCATAAGCAATAATACAATCATGGAATCTGCTGAAGCAGAGTTCTTTGAGACTATATTCCCTTATAAGGAGAAGGAGGGTCATACCTCTAATCCTGGAAAACGCCCAATTGATGATACTTTTTCTAATATTGATTTAAACAAGAGTGATCAATCAAGGGATGCTGAATCCTCCAAGGTTCAAGATGAAATGGAGCCAAGGAGAAGTAAAAGGGGAAGAGTAGCCAAAGACTTTGGACCAGACTTTATGGCCTTCAAAATCGAAGGAGAACCACTCTCCTATAAGGCTGCCATGGAATCTTCCGAGGCACCTTACTGGGAAGAGGCTATTCAAGGCGAAATCGACTCCATTGTGCAAAATAATACATGGATATTGGTTGATTTGCCTCCGGGTCATAAAGTCATTGGCCACAAATGGATCTTCAAAAGAAAGTTGAGACCTGATGGCACTATAGAGAAATACAAGGCTCGACTAGTAGCCAAAGGGTATCGACAAAAGGAAGGTCAAGACTTCTTCGATACATATTCACCGGTCACACGGATAACGTCTATACGGACGTTGGTTGCTATAGCAGCTATCCATAATCTGGAAATACATCAAATGGATGTAAAAACCGCATTCCTAAACGGTGAACTAGAAGAAGAAATATACATGCAACAACCGGAAGGATTTGTTGTGAAAGGCCAAGAGAACAAAGTTTGCAAGTTAATTAAGTCTCTATATGGACTTAAGCAAGCGCCAAAGCAGTGGCATGAGAAATTTGATAACACCATGTTGTCAAATGGTTTTCACATAAATGAATGCGATAAATGTGTTTATGTGAAACAATACAAAAGTGCTTATGTCATCATATGCTTATATGTTGATGATATGCTCATCATGGGATCAAACTTGGATGTGATAAACCAAACCAAGAAGATGCTACACTCTGCATTTGACATGAAAGATATGGGAGTAGCTGATGTTATCCTTGGTATAAAGATTCAAAGAAATCAAAATGGTTACATCCTTACTCAATCTCAATATGTTGAGAAGGTGCTGCGAAAGTTTGGTCATTATGATGACAAACCGGTTGTGACTCCATTTGATCCTTCAAGCCAATTAAAGAAGAATCTAGGAGATGGTGTGGCACAGTTGGAATATACTCAAGTTCTTGGAAGCTTGATGTATATCATGAACTGTACACGACCGGATATAGCGTATAGTGTGAGTAGACTTAGCCGGTACTCACATAATACCGGGAAAAGACCATTGGTATGCACTAGTAAGAGTGCTCCGATACTTGAAATACACAATGAGTTATGGGTTACACTATACGAAATACCCTCCCGTTCTAGAAGGGTATTGTGATGCTAATTAGATTTCCAACCATTCCGAGAGTAAGTCCACCAGTGGATATGTCTTTACACTTGGTGGTGTTGCGATATCTTGGAAATCTTCAAAACAAACGGTGAATACCAGATCGACTATGGAAGCAGAATTTGTCGCTTTAGACAAAGCCGCTGAAGAAGCCGAATGGCTTAAAAACTTCCTAGAGGGTATTCCGTTGTGGCCTAAACCAGTGACTGCAATTGGTATCCATTGTGATAGCATGGCCGCTCTCACAAGAGCGAAGAATCAAATCTACAATGGCAAGTCACGACACATCCGAAGACGCCACAACACAACAAAGGACTTGCTGAAAAATGGAACCATTTCCATTGACTACGTGAAGTCAAAGGAGAATATTGCCGATCCTTTGACAAAAGGCTTAAGTAGAGAGCAAGTTTCCTTCACATCGAGGGGAATGGGCTTAAAGCCAACCCAATGAGTGTCCTCGGCGGCAACCTAACCTAGCGTAATTGGAGATCCCATGGTCTAGGTTCAATAGGCAAACTAGTCGGGGTCAACTCAAGCAACAACCAAACAAAGGTATGCCTATTCCTATGATGTTTTCCTTTGTAATTTCCGTTGATGATATAGGGTTGAATGTTACATTCTTAATAATGCTGATAGCTATCTAGTGGAATACTACGGATTATTCTTGATCGGCATTACCTATGTGAGACTGATGTAGGGTCGCATCTTTGAGGACGAACATGGCTACGTCTTCTAAAACTCTCATGAAGAAAGGATATGTTCACGACCGAAATGAACACAACGGTAAGAATTTGATTATGTATAGCTATAATATGTGTGATGCCTATTGTCTCGATTTACTACAAAAAGTGGCTAGTTCAAGACATTTGTTCACTATCCACGAAGTAGATCCGATAGGTACTCACTAGGACAGGTTCAAGTCCAAAAGACACCTTTTCCGATGCATATTATAACTAGCTTGGTGATAGAAACATAAGTTCCAATTCTATTGATTATTTTCTATTCAAATGTGGGGTATTATTGGGGTTTGAATAGAAAATGTGGGGTATTGTTGGAACTTAGTGTAGACTTGAGAAACCAAATCCCACATAGGACCCAAGAGAAAGATTACACCACTTAATATATCCAAACCAATAAGCATTAAATGAATTACTTGAATGATTGACTTGGATTGTGGTGTGATTGAAAGACTTTTCTTGACATTAATATATATATTAAATGTCAAAGATGGGCCTTGAGCCTTGGGTCTCGATGGGGTCGAGATAGATTGACGGTGGAAATTATGATGCAGGGAAACAGCGAATTTCGCGGGTCACGGCGCGACCTAAGTCGCGAAGTCACACGCGTGATATTCTATCAACAGAGGATTACGCGGGTTATGGCTCGGCCAAACTCGTGGCACTAACCGCGTAATGCACTGGAGTTTTCCACGGACAGAGAGTTTCGCGGGTTATCACGCGAGTTCACCCGCGGCACAAGTCACGGGACTCCCTGACAGTTAATTTCGGTTGGTGGAAAACCTATAAAACCTGCACATATTTTCTCACATTAAAACAACGAAATTTATCAGATTTCTGGGTTTTCTCTCTCTGCAAATTCATCACCATACATGAGATAATTCGACAGATTCAAGTCATACACTTGAATACGATTGTTGTATCCTCTAGACAACGCCGATACACAGGCCGAATTTTTGTCTTAGGACACTGCGTTCTTCGCGGGCCTCAAATCGATTTTATTGGATCAAAGAATCTTCGATTTCAAGTAAGATATTTATGATTATGTTATAGTATTATGTTTTCTACTTAAATTTGTAAAAGAATCCTATTTTATTGTATTTATTTCATAAATATTTGTACACCTTATGGTGTGGGGTTGACGATACCTAACATTTGTATGTTGAAACATCTTAAAATTCTCAAGCTTAAAGAGTGCGAGCTTCTTGAGAAGTTACCGGAATATCTTGACCCATTACAATGTCTAGAGGAGCTATATTTGAAGTCTACAAAGATTAAACGTCTTCCGGATGGCATTTGTATGTTGAAACATCTTAAAATTCTCAAACTGAAAGAGTGCGAGCTTCTTGAGAAGTTACCGGAGGATCTTGACCGATTACAATGCCTAGAGGAGCTTACTTTGAAGTCTACAAAGATTAAACATCTTCCGGATGGCATTTGTATGTTGAAACAATTGCATATTCTCAATCTTGAAGATTGTAAGCTTCTTGAGAAGTTACCGGTGGATCTTGGTCGATTAGAATGTTTAGAGTCGCTAGTGATAGTAGGGAGTATAATTTTACGAGATATTCCGAAGAACATATGTATGATGAAAAGTCTGAAGTATTTCAGTCTCCGCTACTGCATGAGAGTTGAGAAATTGCCCAAGGAAATTGGACGTTTAAAATGTTTAGAACATTTAGATATAAGAGGTACATGCATTAATAATCTTCCGCGGAGCATTTTATTGTTAGAAGGTCTGCACATTCTTTTGCCAGAATACAAAAGGAGAATTTTCTGTACCATGCTCTAAGGAGAATTTTGAGGAAGGACCAAAGAAACCAATTCACAAGAAGAGGTACTTTCTCTGTTTTCATTAATCATCTTACTTTGATCATTTAAACTTTGAAATAAATATGACATGATTAATTTTTTGTACGTTTTGAATTGCATGTAGAAATAAATGACAAAAATACTTGGTGAGAATAAGTATTTAAAATTTATCGGTGCAGGGAAATCGAAAATATATGTAGAAGTCCAAGTTAAAAAATGGTGCTTGAGGTGAGTTCTTTATATCTTCTTATGCTTGAGATCAGACTTTAGGGTTGAAAAATGGTTTGATTGGGCTTTCTCAGACAACACTTAAATTTCGGCCTAACTAGGTTCTGAGACTTGGCCTAACCCGAGCTAGGCTCGTGCTTTTTTCGAGTTAGCCCATGCGACTTTAGATGGGTCCTTTTTTTTGTGCATCTCTAGACCATAACTCCATGTCTAATTCATATAAATAGACTCCAAGAAAGGAAAAAAACAAATAATTCTATCAAAAGCTATCATAAATATTTAAATGTAAAAAAGGAAAAAAAAAAAATGTTAGTGCTTGGGGGAATCTTTTACGTCTCTTTTAACCAAATAGAGGGTCTATATTTTTTTCACACTTTATCCAAACATGCATCGTTTTGTTCACATTGTTGACGTTAGTTTGTCACAAAATGAGGAATATGAAGGTTTGTAAAGTTACTTATTCCAAATTTAAATTATGACATGACTAAATAAAGGAGTAAATGGTTTTTGAATCATCATATTTGGTTTATTTATTCCAACTTAGTATCCAAAATAATGTTATAATTTACAAGAAAAAACGATTTTTTTTAACAGCAAGAATAAATTCAACCCCAAAAAACGATTATGCATAAAATGTGGACATATAAATGAGGAGCAAGTAAGAATTTGTTGTCAAAAAATCAATTTTTGAGAAAAATATGTAAAATTATATATATCACTACTAACTTTAATAAAATATTATATCATTTTGACTTTTGAAGTCGTCATAATTGTTTTGTAAGGCACATTATAATCAATGTACCAGCTAGCTAAATTATTAAAATTTTATTTTAATCAGACACAATATAATTATAATAAAAAAAGCATCATATTTTTATACTTTTTATAATTACAAAAAAAAAAATTACATGTTGAATTTGTCCCATATACTATCAATTGAATCAATAAAGCTATCATTGATGAAAATAATAATTATTGACATTCTCTTTAATTAATAATTTGAGTGAATTATATTTATCGTCCCTATATGGTTTGGCAGTTTGACATAAGTTGTCTCATATTTTGAAAAATTTACATGTTACGTCCCTATGGTTGCATTTCTTTTAACTAGTTGGGTAACTCAACCACAATGTGTCCTCAAATCTCCAACAATTTAAACTTTCACACTGTCATCTTTGTTTATATGTGTTGGCATTCTTTTTCCGGTTTTTTGAAAATAATTTCAACTATTTTAATTTAAAAGGTAAAATAAATGGCCCATGATAAAATTTGATTGTGGTTTACAAGTGATTTCTCGAACATGATGGCAAGTCTCCAATTTTTATGTAGTAGAAGGTTGATTCAAGTTTTTTTTTTTCTCAAATAAAATCACTATTTGAAAAAAATATTATATTATAGAAAAATAAACTTATAAAAGTTTTACAAAAATTATCATAGATATATTGATTGATTCATTATTTCTGCAATAGGAATGGAGGCAGAAGCCGATAGGGACTTTTGGAGGCTAGACTGTCAGGATCTTAATTCTTAACAAGAATAAACACTCAGAAACAATATCAAAGGAGTTTGCGGAATAACACTTTGATATTCAATAAAACAGTGAAAAACAGTAAAATCTGAAAACAACTTGTAAACTTTATTGAATGATTAAAAGTCACAAGCTTTTACACACAATCTCAATACTGATGAACATGCTCACCAATACGAATTCTACTTCTCTAGAATTAGGATTACAAACCTTGAGGTTGATTCTCTCTAAGAAAATAAAAATTCAGAATTCTAAAGTTCTTATCTATCTCTAAACTATTCTGACTAATTCTATATATACTGAAGATAAAAGATAATTACAAATAATAAAAGATCTTCAAAATAATCTTCTATCTTTATCTTCAAGCTTTCCTTAATCTTCAAACTTGATCTGCACGAATCTTGATTATCTCATAAGCAGCACTAAGTCTTCAGCAGTATTAATACTTTGAGCAGTATTAACATTCAGCAGTACTAACTACTAGCAGTACTAAAATTGCTTAGCAGTAGTAATCTCCTCTAGCAGCATTAACCTTGACTTAGCAGTACTAATCTTGTTCAACAGTATTAACTTCACTCAACAGCATTAACTTCAGAAGTATTAACCAAGTTCTTCTAGCAGCATTAACTGTACTTGTGATATTCTGAATTTCCCAACAATCTCCCCCTAACTTTACTTTTAAGGAAGAGAAGTCAAGTTCTTCAAATAGTCTTCAAGATGCTTTCAACACTGCAACTTATACCCCTAGATTAGGATCCAAACCTAAGCTTTGATTTATAATCCTGCTAACCACAATATTTACCATTTCTGAATCTTTTGAACATGTAAGCTTGGCATTCAACATTGCTTGTAGTTTACCCTTGCTGTGATCATATATCTTGTCCACCAAGTAGTATTCATGATAATATTTATCAATTGTGATCATGTACACACCACAGTTTTCAAAGAGTATCCAATGATCAATCTTCTTGAACCCATACTCATGATGTATGTTGGGTCATCTAAGATTTAAAGATAACCTCTCCTTAGTCTTTATTGATGATTGAACCTTGTATTTTGATTTATGGTTCTTTGTAATAGCTTAGTTAGTTTAACAGATCGGTGAGTCGAAGATAAACCGAATTCAACATGAAGGAAGTCTACAATGCGGATTGAGATGGACTTCAAAAGTGAACTATGCATAGTCTGCCGATTTCAATTCGGCAGATCATACCTGTGCCGATTTCTATATTGGCAACTCTTGTCCTTGCCGATTTACTATTCGGTATTCATCCCTTCTGTGCCGAGTTCCTCCTTCGGCACATACTCAAGTTACCGAATCTCTCTTTCGGTAACTTTCCTCGTACAGATTGCTTCTTTATCTAGTACAAGCATTTATGTTAAATCCTCATGATTTGACATACTTCCTCTTTCCCAATGATCTTCTGACAATGGGAATGGAAGCTTCTTTCTTCCTTTAGAAGATTTACATTTAGTCTTAATTTGATTAGATGTTTATTTTCTAATAGATCTCAAAAAGATTGTCCCTTGAATATTTTATAATTGATATTGTACTTTCATAGTACAAAATTTACCTTTTGTATTGTGACAAGTCACATCAAATATCTTATAATTTATTGTCAACCTCTCAACCACCAAAGCCTTTACTCCTACTTGTCCTTTGTACTCATTACATTGGATAATATATAAAGGATGGAAGTAGCACCTTGCTACTTACGCTTTCAGCTCAAGTTTTGGCTTTCACAAGATTTCAAGCAGGTTGATTGTTGTCTTTCATTTTCTTAAGGTTTAAGTCTTTGTGTTCTTAATATCTTCTAAGTGTTAGATTGTTTAGAGTAGTTCTTAACTATTCTTATTCCGCAACAATCTTTATTTTCTCTTTGTGTAATTCTTGATATTCATTATCAATAAAAGAATTAAAATTAAGTAATTTTGTAGTATTGTATTCACCCCCCCTTTTACAATACTTGTTTACTTCTTTGGGACTAACAAGTGGTATCAGAGCGGTTGGTTTAATCTAATAAACCAGATCCGTAATGGCTTCTCCTTCTACAAAACCTGAGTCTTCTTCTCAAAATTCCTTTTACTCTGACAATGGATCTACTGTTAAACCTCCTAAGTTCAACTCGAACAACTTCTCCTTATGGAAAAGTAGGATGATGCTCTTCCTTGAAGGAGCTGACAGTCGGTATCTTACCATCCTTAGTGACGATCCTCTTATCCCAAAAGTCTGGGATAGATTTATCAAAACTCCTAAGGATAAAGAAAAGAAAAAGGACAATCTCTTTCAAGTTTCCGATGACTCTTTAGAGGAGGAAAGAACTTCTGCAACTGGTCGATATGTCTTAAAAACGACCAAAGAATACAATGATGAAGATAGGCGCATTGTTGGACTTGATTCCAAAGTGCGAACCATCATTCCTCAATCCCTTCCTGATGAAGCATACCAATCTCTTGTCAGTCTTAAAACGGCAAAAGATATGTGGTCAACTCTATGTGTTTTGTACGAAGGTACAAGTGAAGTAAAGAAATCTAAAAAGATCTCTCTCGTACGTAGATACGAATTTTTCTCTCATGAAAAAGGAGAATTTCTTCCCTCCTATTACAACCGTTTTAACAGTCTCTTAAATGAGTTAAAATTTGTTGGAAAACTTTATGACAACGAGGAAATCATATGCAAATTCATGGATGGTCTTCCAGATTTTTGGAATACCCTTTCTACTTGCATTAAGACTTCCAGGGACTTGGAAAGCCTTCCTCTCACTTCTCTCTATGGTATGTTTCTTAATCACGAACAGACCCAACTTCAAAGGAAAACTATCTATAAAGAAATAAGAGCCCCCTCTATGGCTCTTATCAGTGATGGCTCCAAGAAATCTGTGTGTATTCCTCGTATAACCTACCCTTCTGATGATTCAGATAGAGAAAGTCATGAAAATCTGAATCACTCCTCGGAAGCTTATCTAAGTGAAGCTGATGATGAAGGAGAAAATCCCTCTGCCAATCTATTGACAGAGGAAATGGGTATGCTTGCAAATTTCTCTAAATTTCGAAAAAAATTCTTCTAATAAATTTCAAAGAAACAAAAAATTTTCTTCTTCTAGAAACTCCTTGAACAAATCCAAGGAGGATTGCTATGCATGTGGTAAGAAAGGCCATTTTGCATCCGAATGTAGAAGCAATCCTTATAGGATTTCCATATCTAATTCTTATAACTCTTCTAAAATAAGACATCTTCGATCTAATTCTACAGGTAGATCGCATCCCAGAAAACCTTCTCCATCTTCTTCATTCAAAGAGCTTTCCGACAAAGCCGACAAATACAAAGCCAAGTACAAAAGAGAGAAAGAAAGAAATTTCAACTCTCAACGAAAAGGCAAAGGCTTGATGGCAGAAACTCTAGACTGGGAAGACGAACCCACTTCCGATAGTGAGAAAGAAGTGTCGAGTAAATGTCTTATGGCCAAACTCGATGAAGAACCTAAAGACTCCTGCTCTAGGATGGACTTCACTGCTGAGTGCTCTTCCTCTTCTTCTCATGTACATCCCTTCCTCTCTCTTACTAATGAAGAAAAGATTGAGGCTTTTGACTCTTTAACTGTACTTTTTCACAATGAAAAGGATGCAAAGAAAAGAGCAAATGCTCAAGTCAAGTCTCTCTCCTCTCAACTTCATGATTCTCTATCCCAGCTAGAACAGTTTAACAAACTAAAAGCTGAGTTAGATGACTTAAAGACTATAAACTATGTGCTTGCCAAGGAAAAGAACAAGCTTCTAAAGAAGCTTCAGAAGGAACAAGAAACCCTAAATAAATGGAACACCTCTTCCAAAAATCTTGAGAAAATTTTTCAAGATCAAGTTGTTGGTGAAACTTATGGTCTAGGGTACTGGAAAGAGAATGTTGTGTGCCTCCCTTCTGAAAACATATCCTCTCCTACTCATGATATTCCTTTGTCTTCTAAACTACCTTCTTATTCTACTGACTGGGATGATTCTATGTCAGAAGACTCTAATTCTGTATATTCAATGGATCTTCGCGATTCAAGAAAGTTTGGCTACTTTGTGTCTGCTAAATCTTCCAAACCTATTCTAACAGAAGATCAAGACTCCAATGAGTTGGTCAAACCTGTAAATGATCTTCTTATGTCATTAAATCTAAACAACGACTCCTCTTCTTCTTCTTCTTCCCATTCTTCGAAAAAGGCTCCTTTCTTCTCTAAAGGAAAATCCGTTGTCATTAATACTTCTAACAAAAGAAAGATTACACCTTCTTCAAAAGGTAAATCTCCCATGAACACAACGGACTTCATCCCTAGAGCCCTAAAAATAAAGAATTCCAAAGGAATTTCAAACATTTCTTCTTCTTCCATTTACAAAGGAATCCTTGGACCGGCTACCCATAACCCTCACGTTCCGTACAACTATCCCATTCCCTCTCACCTTTCCAAACCTCCTAAATCTAAACCTCAAGGAAAGGTAAAAGCTGCTTCTCTTGATCCAACGAAGAAATTTATTTACCGAAAGTGTTACAACTGCGGTGATACATTTCACTTGGCCAAAGACTGTCCAAAGGACCGTATCGAAAGATATCGTCAGACCAATCCTTCTTCTTCCTCTTATAAACCTAAAGGACCCACCTCAAAACGGGTTCCAAAAGACTAATTTGTTCTTATCTGCAGGTCTATGAGCATCATCAAACATGGTATCTTGATAGCGGATGCTCAGGACATATGACTGGAAACAAATCTCTTATTCTAAACTTTGTGAAAGAAAAGGGACCAACTGTAACTTTTGGTGATAACTCTCGCGGTTCCACTAAATGTTATGGAACTCTTACTAACGGTTCCATTACTTTTAACAAAGTTGCCTATGTGGAGGGACTGATGCATAATCTTTTAAGCATTAGTCAACTATGTGATTTAGGTTTCTATGTAATTTTCAGAGAAATTGATTGTCTCATCACTGATAAACAATTTCACACTGTCCTATCTGGTTTTAGAAAGGATAATGTGTACGTCATCAATATGAATGACAAATCAACTGAAAATGAAAGCATCTGCTTCATTTCTGAAGACTCTGAAAAGAAGAACTGGCTCTGGCATAAACGTCTTTCTCATCTCAACTTCAAGACGTTAAATGCTCTCTCCAACAAAGATCTTGTTGTTGGCTTGCCGAAAATTTCTTTCTCAAAAGAGAAGCTTTGTGCAGCTTGTGAGAAAGGCAAACTGACAAAATCTTCTTTCAAATCAAAACATTGTTTCTCTATTTCTACTCCTCTACAGATGCTGCATATGGATCTTTGTGGGCCTGTCAGCACACCTAGCCTAGGTGGAAAAAGGTACATTCTTGTAATTATTGATGAATACACACGTTATACTTGGGTATTCTTTCTCAGGTACAAAAGTGATACACCTGAAGAAATCATCAACTTTATCAAGAAATCTGAAGTTCTCAACGGTCAATTAGTCAGATCTATCAGAAGTGACAATGGAACCGAATTCAGAAATGCTACTTTAGATGCCTTTTCTTTGTGACAAAGGTATTTCTCAAAACTTTGCAGCAGTAAGATCTCCACAACAAAATGGTGTTGTGGAAAAAAAGAATCGTACGCTATGTGAAGCTGCAAGATCCATGCTAAGTGAATCAAATCTTCCAACCTATTTTTGGGATGAAGCTGTCAATACAGCATGTTTCACTCAAAATCGATCTATCATTGTGAAAAGACACAACAAGACTTCCTATGAAGTCTTCTATGGCCGAAAACCAAACATTGGTTTTCTTCATGTTTTCGGCTGCCTGTGCTTTATCTTGAATGATAGAGAGCATCTTGGGAAATTTGATCCTAAAGCTGATGAAGGTATATTTGTGGGTTATTCTCTCTCCTCTAAAGCCTACAGAGTATATAATCTAAGAAGAAAATGTATTGATGAGTCAATACATGTGAAGTTTGATAATCACAAGACATCCTCTCTATCTTATGATGACACTGAACTTCATGAATGGATTATTTCTTGTGTTGGAGGCGAATATCCAACTACTCTAAATTCAGGACCTCCTTATGTGCCATACTCGGTGTCTTCCTCTTCCCTGCATCATGGTTCGGCAGCTCCCTCCCCTGCTACCGAACCCATTGCTTCTACCGAACCCACATCTCCCACCAAACCAACCTTACATTCTTTACCTATCCAACACATGCAACCTATATCCACCGATCCTTCACCTTCAAACACATTTCCAGCACCTCTTCCCCCATCTTTAAAATGGACCAAAGATCATCCGATAAATCAAATTATCGGAGATCAGCAAGCAGGTGTACAAACTAGAAGAGGTATTGGAAACATCTGTCTCTGTGTGAATTTTCTATCTGTTATCGAACCCAAGAAAATTGAAGAAGCTCTAGCAGATTCTTGTTGGGTCACTGCCATGCAAGAAGAGTTGTCTCAATTTGAGAGAAACAAAGTCTGGAGACTTGTGCCAAGACCTTTCGGTAAAACCATTATAGGTACTAAGTGGGTTTTCCGAAACAAAATGGACGAAGTCGGTACTGTAATCCGGAATAAAGCCAGGCTTGTTGCTCAAGGATATAGGCAGGAGGAAGGTATTGATTATGATGAAACATTTGCTCCTGTTGCTAGACTTGAGGCAATAAGAATCTTTCTTGCTCATGCTGCTCACAAAAACTTCCGGGTCTTTCAAATGGATGTTAAAAGTGTATTTCTCAATGGAGAACTTGCTGAAGAAGTCTATGTGAAACAACCACCTGGTTTTGAAGATCCCGCTCATCCGTACCATGTGTTCAGACTTGACAAAGCTCTCTATAGTCTGAAACAAGCTCCTCGTGCTTGGTATGACACCTTGTCTGACTTTCTTCTATCCAACCGATATACCAGAGGTAAAATTGATAATACTCTTTTTCTCAACAAAACAAAAAGTAATATCATTCTTGTTCAAATCTATGTGGATGATATCATTTTCGGTGCCACTGATGAAAATCTTTGTCAGGAGTTTGCCTCTCTCATGAAAAGTAAATATGAGATGAGCATGATGGGTGAACTTACTTTCTTTCTTGGTCTTCAAATTAAACAATCCTATGAAGGTATTTTCATTTGTCAGAATAAATATATTCGTGATCTTTTGAAAAAGTTTGATTTTGAAAACTGTTCTCCCATGAAAACTCCAATGGCACCACCTCTAAAGATTCATGCAGATTCCACCGGCAAGTCGGTAGATATCACGAATTATAGAGGAATGATAGGGTTTCTTCTTTATCTTACTGCTAGTAGACCTGACATCATGTATGCTACGTGTCTATGTGCACGTTATCAAGCCAATCCCAAGGAATCTCACTTGGCGGCTGTGAAACGTATTTTTCGGTACCTAAAAGGTACCATGAATCTGGGTCTTTCGTATCCCAAGGACTCAGGTTTTGATCTAATTGGCTATTTAGATTATGACTTTACAGGGTCTAAGGTTGACAGAAAAAGTACAACTGGCAGCTGTCAATTACTAGGTGGAAACTTAGTCAGTTGGTCCAGTAAGAAGCAAAATTCGGTATCCACCTCCACTGCCGAAGCCGAATATGTTGCAGCTGGAAGTTGTTGTGCTCAAATCTTGTGGATGAAGAACCAACTACAAGATTATGCCAAAGTTTATTCTCATGTACCGATTCTTTGTGACAATTCTAGTGCCATAGTCATTGTCAACAATCCAGTGCTGCATTCCAGATCTAAACACATTGATATTCGGTATCACTTTATAAGAGATCATATCTCTAAACCACTGGATGAGGCACGTTTCAACTTCCTTGTAGGATCCTTAGGTATGTTAAATTTGTCCTAAAAAAAAATTTGCCCAATAATTGACGGTACCTCCTTTACCGAAGATTTCCTTTCGGCAACATATGTTGGACCATGTTGTCACCGACAAGTCTTAACATTTTAGTACTTCCACATACCGAACTCATTCTTACCGAAATTTCTTCATATTTCGGTATCTATCTTTTCAATCTTCGGTATCTTTCATATCCGAATTCATCTACCGAAATATCTTTCATATTTCGGTACTTCTCAGTTTCGGTACCTATTCATTTCGGTAACTCTTTCTTTCGGTATGTTGTCTGAGGTGTCATCCTTATCTACATCACACATACCGACTATCATCGGCACCATTTCTTTAGCCTATGAAAATATGACACGTGGCACCACAGGGTACGTGCGTCAGTTGATGGGACGTCCATGACCTGACATTCAGCCGTTTTTCGTCTGTTCCACTTCCCAATCACGCACGTTTGCGTCACAACATCATTACATTTTTTTTGGCTTTTGAATTCCCAAATACGCACGTTTTTCCCTCTTCTTTTTCCAACCTATAAATACTTCTTCTCTTTTCCTTTTTATTCTTTATCTGTTTTCTCATCTTCTTCATCAAAGCACACTAAACCTACACCTCTCTTCTTCATCAATGGCATCCTCCAAATCAACTAAGGCTTCCAAGGACACTCCTCTCACTCGTGAATCTCTCACTTTCCCTGCTTGCAACCAAGTTGCTCGTCTCTCTGCGGATGCTGATCACCCAGAGTTCAACCAAGTCTCCATCTTTCTCTAAAGATCTCCAATATGCCATGCTCTCACTTCCTCCACCAAGATGAGCAAAATGCTCCTTGGTAACTTTTGGTTAACCTGTAAGTATGATTCTACCACTCACCAGGTGTCTGCTTCTGTTCTATCCTCTGAAGAGCACCCCGATCTCTCCTTTGGGGTGGATGATATTCGCTCGGTTCTTCAAATTCCAGAATTCAATGTGTATGCTCCATTTCCTACCCATCACGAACATGATGAAGTCGTTGCTGCTCTCCAATATGTACACGAAGGAAAGACTAAGGGTTCCGGCACTCTTCTACGAAAGAATATGGGTGCACTCTGGAACTACTTCTTCTCTCATCTTCTTTACTGTCTTTCCCACAAGACGTCGGGGTGGGATCAATCTCCAGCAGCTATTACCCGACTGGCTCATGCTCTCATTTTTATGAGGCGTATAGACTTTGCTCAGGTATTCTTCGATTCCTTGATCACCGCCATCTCTCCTCCCAGGAATCACAATGTGGCTCTTCCTCGCTTCATCTCTCTCATCATCAACCACAAGCTTTCTGCACAACTAAGTGCCGATGTTGCTCTCCCCGAGCTAAGGATCAAGTTTGACTTGCCCATTTCTCAAATTAGCAAGCAAACGATTTTCAAGCAAACAAAGCCTACCGACTCTCCGCTCACCTCAGGTATGCTTTCTTTCATCTCTTCTCCCAATCCGATTTGGGGAACGCTTGACGAAGGTGAATACGAAAGGCCTTCATCTTCTCCCAAGCCATCCAAATCGGTGGTCCCTTCTCCCCCAAAACCTTCCCGAGCTAAGACGGTGGCTATTAAAAAGAAAAAGGCCACCAGAAACGTCGCACTTGCTCTCATGACTCTGCCACCGACGAATCCTTCGGTGGCTACCCCAGTCATAGCCCCTTCTATTTCTGTTAAGCGACGGAGCTCCAAATCCCCTCCTAAGTCTCGTTCTAAGAAACTTAGGAAACCTTCGACCGAGACTCACACTCCGTCTACCGATTCTCAACAATCGGTAGATGTTGAACTTTCCCCTCCAGGGCCACGGGGATCTGTTAAACCCTCTCCCACCTCCTCCAAACCTTCTCAACAAGATTTGGATGTACAAAAGGAGTCCCCAAATATTCCTTCTCCTCCTCCTTTTTGTGTGGAGGATGAAGATGAGTTGGTCTTCTCTCCAGACCGACGTTCTGCTTCCTCACAGCACAACCTATCACCCGGGGTCAATCCCGTTGATATTGCACAATCTGGGGTTTCATCCCAGGATATGTACCGAAGGATCTTCTCTCCCACTTCCTCACCTACGAAGTGTTCCCCTTCCCCTTCCCCTAAGCCATCACCGAAGAAATCCCCTTCTCCAAAACTTTCACCAAAGAGATCACCACCAATCCATCCTTCCCCTGCAAAAATGGCTGGGTCTTCTACACAGGTACCGATCACAATATCTGCCGACTTCTTTGCCGAAATAAGTGACTCCAATCGGCAGGTAAGAATGCTCGGTACCCAGTTCGAAAAGCTTCGCCAGTCTTTGCGTGAACCGGCGCTCCTCGAATCTCTGAACGCCAACAACATCTCTTTGGAGGAACTTCTGCAGCTCGTCAAGGAGCAAAATTCTGAGGTTGTCGCTCTTAATCGCGACATCTTTCAGTGTTTGGATGTCATGCATAAACAGATTGACGGTCTTCGTTCTCCTCTATCAGCAGCTATGGATTCTATTCTCAAGGAGGTGGTCAGACTTAATGATCAAAATACCTCCTTGACCTTATCAATGGCTGCTCTCAAGGCTGCCTCAAATGCTCGGGATCAGGATCTTATCCATCTACGACAGCAACATTCGGCTCAGGAGTCTATTAATTCTGAAATTCTCAGTGCCTTGCAGAATTTATATAGGCGTCTTGACTCTCTGCCTGCCGATATGGCTCAGTATTGTGCTCAGTCTCTTGACATTGATATCACTGAGTCTGCATTCACTCCTAACGATCGCAAGGTTTTGGAGCGTATTGATCGCCGAGTAGGCCGTGTGTCGACTACTTCTACGGTTTCTTCACTGGCTCGTACTGAGGGGGAGAAACAAACTGAGGGGGAGAAACATGCTGAGGGGGAGCAACTCCGTTCTCAGGTTCATATCAGTACGAGTCAGGAAAAACCCTCTACTGCTGCTGAAACTACTACTACCAAACCATCTGCCTCTACCGACCCTTCTGCTACCAAAGAGAAGGGAACCGATCAACCCAAGGTGGTCGAAGAGCCTGAAGGGGAGAAAATGCCCAAAAAGGATAAGGGCAAAGGTATTATGTCACCAGATGAAGTAGCTGCTGAAGAAAAGTGTCGTAAAGATGCTCTATTAAAGAAAGCTGTGAATGGTGCTGGTCTTCATCTTCCTCCTCCAAATGCTACCTCTCCTGATCTAGGCTTATCTGAAGAGAACTGAAAGCTGCAAAGCTTGCCCAGATTGCTCGTGACAGAGATGCCGAGCTAGCGCTGAAGATTGCTGCTGAAGAAGATCCTACCGACACAATCAAAACTCAGATAAGCGCTCTAGAGGATTCAGCGAAGAAAAATGAAGAAATAAAGTCTTTGTGTATCGACTGGTATCGCAAAACTCTCAATAGACGCCGAATCTCTGCCAAAATCACAGATGTCAAAATAATCAAACCGTCTGCAACCTGCAATGTTATTCGGCTAAAGATTACCAGGGATGATGCTTCATTGTCTATGGATCGACTGGACTCTCTTGTTCGGTTCGGAGTATCAGAATGGGTAGAAATTGGTATCTGCTTGTTAAAAAGCCAAAGCTCTGCAAAAGCTGAGGTTGATAAATTCATTGCAGATCTTCAAACCAAGTTCAGAACCTACCGAAAAAGATACAACATCGTCCATACTCCTGCCGAAGAAGAGATTATCAACAATTTAATGTCTGGTCGTCCTCCTCCCAAATCGAAGTCGAAATCCAAAAAGGAAGACGTGTTTGCCCAAATGGCTAGAGAAGGAAAGGTCCCAGATACTTCAAATCTTGATCTCTCTTTACCAATTCCGGTTCCTCATCCTTCAACCACTGTGATTTCTGAGCCGACTCATGGTATCTTCTTCAACAACGCGCTTGGGCAGATCTCCTTCTTCAGATCAAGCCAAATCCCTATTGCCGACACAATCTTTCTCCACGGGATTATTCAAATAATTCCAATGTCGGCTAAGGATTTCTATGTGGCTACTACCGACGAACTAAAGAAGAGGGATGCTGAACCGCATTTTTCTTTTGAATAAACTCGGTATAGTTTTTTTTTTGTTAGTATTTATTTTGTTTTCCTCTGTATTGTAATCTTCTTAAAAAGATTAATACATTGAGTTTTTATGTCTTATCGTAAATAGTTTGTACAAATATTTGTTTCATTCTTTTATACTTGTAAATGTCGGATACTCAAAAAAAATCCAGAAATAAACAAACAGAATGGTCTATGTGAAAAAGAACCCAAAAGAATATGAAAAAGGGTCAAAATGCATTATTCATTAACTTCCAAGTTGTATGAGATGTTATCATCAAATAGGGGGAGATTGTTGGGTCATCTAAGATTTAAAGATAACCTCTCCTTAGTCTTTATTGATGATTGAACCTTGTATTTTGATTTATGGTTCTTTGTAATAGCTTAGTTAGTTTAACAGATCGGTGAGTCGAAGATAAACCGAATTCAACATGAAGGAAGTCTACAATGCGGATTGAGATGGACTTCAAAAGTGAACTAAGCATAGTCTGCCGATTTCAATTCGGCAGATCATACCTGTGCCGATTTCTATATTGGCAACTCTTGTCCTTGCCGATTTACTATTCGGTATTCATCCCTTCTGTGTCGAGTTCCTCCTTCGGCACATACTCAAGTTACCGAATCTCTCTTTCGGTAACTTTCCTCGTACAGATTGCTTCTTTATCTAGTACAAGCATTTATGTTAAATCCTCATGATTTGACATACTTCCTCTTTCCCAATGATCTTCTGACAATGGGAATGGAAGCTTCTTTCTTCCTTTAGAAGATTTACATTTAGTCTTAATTTGATTAGATGTTTATTTTCTAATAGATCTCAAAAAGATTGTCCCTTGAATATTTTATAATTGATATTGTACTTTCATAGTACAAAATTTACCTTTTGTATTGTGACAAGTCACATCAAATATCTTATAATTTATTGTCAACCTCTCAACCACCAAAGCCTTTACTCCTACTTGTCCTTTGCACTCATTACATTGGATAGTATATAAAGGATGGAAGTAGCACCTTGCTACTTACGCTTTCAGCTCAAGTTTTGGCTTTCACAAGATTTCAAGCAGGTTGATAGTTGTCTTTCATTTTCTTAAGGTTTAAGTCTTTGTGTTCTTAATATCTTCTAAGTGTTAGATTGTTTAGAGTAGTTCTTAACTATTCTTATTCCGCAACAATCTTTATTTTCTCTTTGTGTAATTCTTGATATTCATTATCAATAAAAGAATTAAAATTAAGTAATTTTGTAGTATTGTATTCAACCCCCCCCCCCCCCCTTTTACAATACTTGTTTACTTCTTTGGGACTAACAATGTAGATCCTTGATCTTATACACCACCTTCTCTGGTTCAAACATCATACAAAGATATTCCATAGCTACTTTGAGCAGACTGTCTTCAGTTCCTTTCAAGACATGTTCATAAAGCTTCATGCCCACTTTGTGCATTTCTTCAAGATCCACCCTAGAACAACTTCTGATTACTTTCCCCCAGGTAGAACATACTTCAAATACATCTCCAACTCTTTTCAGCCTGAAGTAATCCTTTCTGTTGTCCCTTAAGATATCCCAGAAGATGATCTCTGGAGCCTTCATTGAAATTGGAACAGCCTGAACTGGTTCTATTAATGTCATATACAACCCCACATGCTCATCAGATTGCTTATTGGACTGCTCTGGGTTCTGCACAGATTCTGCTGAAGGTGTGACTGAAGGTTCTGCCTCCTTTTCAGCTTCTTCAACCCTTTGCTTCTTGGATTGTTTCTTGGAAGCAATGGTCTTCACCCTCTTTGCAGATTTAGCTTCTATACCAACACTCTCTTGCTCTTCTTTCTTTTCTTCAGATTTATCCTTTGAAGGTGTGGTCTCCTTAGGGAATGGTTGTTGAATGTTGAGATCATGTCTCTCTTTCATCCTTCTTTCTACTTCTTCTCTTTGAGAGGAATTCCCTTGGATCTTAGTCATTTCTTTCTTATACAGCTCCTCCACTTGACTGTATGCCATATTAGTAAACATTTCCCCTTTGACACCAATTGAGCCTTTCAGGAAATTTATCATTTTTCTCCTTTCCTGATTGGCCAAAAAGGTCTTGGAGGGTTGTCTTTTCTGCTTTTTGAGTGGCATTCTTTTGACTGGAAGTTTCTTGGCCTGTGCTGCAGCTTTCATGCTCTTCTGATATTCTTCACTTCGCTTTCTGGCCATTATCAGTGCAAGCTCTCTATCTGTTTCAGTTTGAAGTTGTTCCTCCTTTTCCATCTGTTCTTGAAGCTGCTTTGCCACCTCTTCATCTAGCTCAATATGACTTTTCTTCTTTAAGGGTTGTTCAGTTTCAACCAACTTTGCTTTTCCCTTAGCATCCTTCAAACTTGCCTTACTTGTTGCTTTTCTTTTCTTTGAGAGTCCTCCTTCATTGATGACCACTCCCTTGGCCTTTTGACTAGACTTAGGAGTGTCATTCTTGGATTTTACCAATGTCTCTGCAATCTCCAATTCTTCTACAGAAAACCATTTTACTGCTTCTGTTACTGCTGCTTCTTTTACCTCAGCAGTATTAACTGTTTCTGCTGCTTCAGCAGTATTAACAGTTTCTGCTGCCTGAGCAAATTCTGTTTCTTTTTCTGCTGCTATTGATTCTGTTACTTTCTCTATTTCGGCCTCTTTCTCCCCCTCAACCTCAAATTCCCTCTCAGCTGTACTTTCTTTCTCTGTTTCAGCCTCTTTCTTCTCCCCCTTGTTGGAAGCATCTTGAGCACTTTCCCTCTTCTTTAATACAAATTGCTTTCTTCTCCTTTTCTGTACCAATCTTGTCACTAATTTTTTCAGTTTGGTAATCTGTACTTGTTGAGACAGAATCACCATTTCATCTTATCAATATCTTTCCCTTGCTTGATGACATCCATGTTTATGTTACCCATAGCATCCATCAATTCTTGATAGTTATATTTGTCCTCACCTTCTCCAGAAGTGTTACCCTCTTTGGAAGGATCATGGGATCTTTTTGTAGTGGGAGCCTTCTGCCTAACAGAAGCACTCTCCACCCCCGTGGGTTCTTGGCACCAGGGACCTTTGGTTGATTGCTCACCCAAAGTTGCCATGGGGAAGGTTTTATTTATGTTACCACTGACCTCCTCTGTGCTAGCGGGAGTAATGGCAGCCTTAGCACCCATATGCTCAAACATCTCCTTAGTGAGCACCTCCATGGGGTTGGGAGACACCCCTGTGGTTTCCCTGTGGATATTCTATAATGGAGAATTCTCCATTAGAGGGCTTAAAGGCTCAGTGGGTGATGGTACAAGAAGGGAAGGAGCCTTCTTTACCTGTTTCCTTGTATAAGTTTGGGTGATTGGAGAAGTTGGCTTATGAAGTAGGGACTGAGGGATTGATATGGAGATGGAAGGTTGGGATTGGCTAGCAGTGGGATGGTCTAATGAGGGCCTTGACCCTGCTTCCATACCTTCTTCATTGTGGGACACCACCATCATTGTAGAGAACAATAGGGTGTCAACTCATTCCGAGTCCAATGGAGATCTCTTCATGTTTGAAAAGACCTTACCTTTGGGGATTTTTGGTACATATACCTCATCAAAGTGAGGCATATCCGTCAATTCATGGGTTATGACTTCCTGTACAAACCTTGGGTACATGTAAAAACTCTTTTTGCTTCCCAAGTTTGAAACAAGATCACTGAAAATCATTCTTGAAAAATTGTACTTTCTGGCAGTGGCCAAGCAGACCAAAACATAAGCAATGGTACTGCTAAACTCACTCCATCCAGTAGTCTTTTTGGAAATGCAGTGCATCAGGGTATGAACAAGAAAACGCCATTGGGTATAAAATTTTGCTTTTGAGAATTTAAAACCACCCAATTGGCCTCCATACCCCATTCTTGACAAATTTGAGAACAAGTCCTCATTAGGAAGAGAAGTAATACCTTCAGCATCATCTAGACGTAGACAATTGCGTATCACCTCTTCAGTAACTGACAAGGGTTTGTCGCCCACCCTTGTCTTTAGAATCTGCACACCATTCTCTGTAACTATGGTGGCATTTGCCCAGAATTGTCGTTGATGCTCAATGTAGATAGTTGGAGACACTGTCAGAGCATAGGCGATATGGCTAGACTTCAGAAAATCCACTATCTGATGAAATCCTGCAGCTTGCTTTGGCTTTTGTAGCATCGCGATTTCATTGTGCTCGTCAATAAATGCCATAGACGCCATGTTAGCTTGAGTATTCTGGACTGAAAATCACTAGGTGCTTTGAGAGAAAAGGGTTAGAGAGCAGATGAATAGAAAGCAAAGAGTCGTTATGAACTTTTGGGCGGGCAAAAAGGGTATTTATACGATTCGGGACATAAGCAGTATTAACTCCTAGCAGTATTAACTAACTAGCAGTATTAACCACTAGCAGTATTAACTAACTAGTAGTATTAACTGAGAGCAGTATTAACTCCTAGCAGTATTAACTAACTAGCAGTATTAACTGAGAGCAGTATTAACTCCTAGCAGTATTAACTAACTAGCAGTATTAACTGAGAGCAGTATTAACCACTAGCAGTATTAACTTAGAGCAGTATTAACCACTAGCAGTATTAACTAACTAGCAGTATTAACTGAGAGTAGTATTAACCACTAGCAGTATTAACTTAACTAGCAGTATTAACTGTGCACTGGCAGCATTAACTATACTTACACTTTTTGACACCATCCTTTTACTCATACTTTTTACTACTTTGTTCATCCCCTGATCCTTTTTCTTCTTGATCCTACATGATCATCACTCCCTCTGGAGTATTACTAAATGCAACCTGAAACACTTAAACACACAGGTTAGTAGCATCATGCTCAATGAAATCTTCCAAAGTCAACTTACCTTTTAACTCATGCCTTGAGCATTTATTATACCTCCTTCTGAATCAAATGCAATATGTCCTCCATCAAATCTTTTGAAGAATTTGAAGGCAGTCCATGTTACCTGTTGTGTGCCAAGAGCAACCACTATCTGCATTCCAAATGCTCTTCCTCTTGAGTTTTTGGTTGCCCTGCACACTTGATAAATTAGTTAGTCTTGGAGGGAACCCAAACCAAAGTGGTCTTGGGTCGTCCTTTCTCATCAATATAATCAGTCAGCTTGGTCTGGATGAACTTTTTAGGAATCTCATGGCTGGAATACTTTGTCAAGATTATAGGCTTTGCAACATTAATACTAGTAGAAGCACCATCCTTGTTAGCAGTAGTATTATTGGTTGCAGCAACACTATTTCTGTTAGCAGTACTATCTGGGATAGCAGTACTAACAGGTTTCTTTACAATTGGAACCCAAACTTGAACAAAGTTGTTTGTTTTCTTTGTCTTTAAAGTACTCCTTGGCTTATTTGGAGTATTTTTCTTTGTATTAGCAAACTTGTTCTGAGCATGAGACTTTAAAGGTGCTCTTTTCTCAGCCATTTGATTCCTTCTTTGATTCCTATAACTAAAAGAGTTTTGTGGTTGTCTTTGAAAAGTGACTCTTTGGTTAATAGGATTGAAATAACAGTATTTGGCAAGATGATTCAATTTTCCACAGATAAAACAAGGTTTGGGTCTATTGATTTTACTCAAATCAGCCCCTTGTTTTTGTGCCCACTGATTATTCCAGTTTCTTTGATTTCCCCTCTTTTTATCATGTTTTTGGGGCTCATTCTTCTTACAAGCACACTGTTTGCAAGGACCTGGATTCACAACTGTGGTCTGTTTTTGTCAGGATACCACTTGTCAGGATCTATTTGTAATGGACCTTACCAGACTTTCCCTCTGTCTTCTCTAAGTCCTTTGATTTGACCCAGGCCCTTCCACAGTCCTCATTGGTAATAATGTGATTCTCTAGAGGAATCTCACCACTCACATTGTTCTCCTTACTCTTTTTAGTCTTATCCACAATAGCAACTTCATCTAAGGGATCTATCTCAGTGGCTCCCTCAGGCAAGTCCTTCCTATCTTTGGTTTCTAGCAGATCTGAAGTAGGAGGAATATAATTGTTGTTATATGAAGGTGGTGTGGCATTGTATCCAATTCCTCTTCTCAGCTTGTCATGAATCTGAGTTTGTAGCAAAGAGTCCATTGCTTTTGAAGCATTAGAAAACTTTTCTACATCCAGCTTAACCTTGGTTAGCTCCTCTCTCAACTTCTCACTCTCCTCTTTAGATTTGGTCAGTTTGAGCTCTAGATCCTTTTTCTCCCACTTCCAGTAATTGGTGTCATATGATTGTTGGAGTTTATTGGCTTGAAAACCTTTAATCTGTTCTTCAAACCTCTCAACAATTCTCACATAGTCTTTTATGTCCTTTTCTAATCTCTTAAGGTCATCACTCATCTTTTGGTTGTGATCCCTGTATCTTTTAACAGTGTCTATGCAAGATTTAGAACAGAGATTAGAATTTACCTTAGATGGGAGATCAGATACTTCAGCCATAAGAGCTTGATTCTGGATAGCCTCTTCTGCTTGATCACTCCAATCAAACCCCATTCCCTGTTGAGAAACAAGGGCTTGAGCAGAGTTTCTGTTGTTATTGAAGCTTCCAGATTGAGCTTGTTGGTGGTTGTTGTTGTGAGACACTTCACTTCTGCATTCCCTGGCAAAATGTCCATTCAGATGGCATTTGTAGCACTCCACCTTTGATTTATCAAACCCTGGTCCATCTTCTCTTCTTTGGGAGAAGTTGTTCCTCCCAGTCCTCTTTATAAACTTCTTCACCCTCATGGAAAACATGGCCATCTGCCATTTAATATCCATCTCTTCCAGATCATCATGATGAAGTTGTTCCAGATCATCATTAATTAAGGAGGAATTTCCATGACTGGCAAGAAAGGCTTCAAACACATAATCAGTGCCTTTTTCTTGAGTTACTCCATTAGAAGCATTAACTGATTCAGGGATAGTAGTAGAATCAATTGATGCTGAAAGGAGTGCAGCATTATGAATATATCCAGAAGGCTTCTTCTTTGCCTCCACCTCAGCTTCAAATACTCTAAGATCATTATACAGATCATCAAGTTCTTTTTCTTCCAACTGATCATTCTGTCTGAATGAAACAGTGTACATGGTCCATTCATCTCCAAGGGACCTTAAGAACTTTCTGTTTACATCATCTTGATCAATTTGTACTCCCATAGTAGCTAGTTCACCAATCAGTTTGTTAAATCTGTCAAAAGTTTGAGTCATGGACTCATTCTTAGTTGACATGAAGTTTTCATACTGTTGCTTCAAGATTGCCTTTTGATTTCTTTTGGTACTTTTGGTACCAGAGAATCTCTTCTCTAGAGCATTCCAGAGCATCTGTGCATCAGTACAATTGCAGAATTGGTGCTGATATTCATTTGGAATGGCCAAGAGCAGTGTGCTCAAGGCTTTCATCTATGTCTGCCTTGTCTTTCTGTCTGCATCCGTCTTTGGAGGGGTTCTTTTGCCATCTTCACCAATCTTCCCTGTATCAGATGGGCCATTCTCAATGATGTCCCACATAGAGTAATATGTGAGGAGAATATATTGCTTGATTCTGATCTTCCACATGTCAAACTCATTGGGTCTGAGCATTGGAACCTTTGAGACCAGAGTACTGTTTGATTCAGCTGTGTTTTCCATAATGAATGAGATTTCTGAGAGTACTAGCTCTGATACCACTTGTCAGGATCTTAATTCTTAACAAGAATAAACACTCAGAAACAATATCAAAGGAGTTTGCGGAATAACACTTTGATATTCAATAAAACAGTGAAAAACAGTAAAATCTGAAGAACAACTTGTAAACTTTATTGAATGATTAAAAGTCGCAAGCTTTTACACACAACCTCAATACTGATGAACATGCTCACCAATACGAATTCTACTTCTCTAGAATTAGGATTACAAACCTTGAGGTTGATTCTCTCTAAGAAAATAAAAATTCAGAATTCTAAAGTTCTTATCTATCTCTAAACTATTCTGACTAATTCTATATATACTGAAGATAAAGATAATTACAAATAATAAAAGATCTTCAAAATAATCTTCTATCTTTATCTTCAAGCTTTCCTTAATCTTCAAACTTGATCTGCACGAATCTTGATTATCTCATAAGCAGCACTAAGTCTTCAGCAGTATTAATACTTTGAGCAGTATTAACATTCAGCAGTACTAACTACTAGCAGTACTAAAATTGCTTAGCAGTAGTAATCTCCTCTAGCAGCATTAACCTTGACTTAGCAGTACTAATCTTGTTCAACAATATTAACTTCACTCAGCAGCATTAACTTTAGAAGTATTAACCAAGTTCTTCTAGCAGCATTAACTGTACTTGTGATATTCTGAATTTCCCAACATAGGCCCCTCCGTTTTTTAATCCCGTAAGTAGGTCGGTCAAACTTAGAGCGTTGCACGGTGAAGGGGAATGAGGTTCATGGATCGTCTCTTAAAAATGAAGCCATTTGGAGAACCAGTACTAACCACGTGGAAGGGAAAAGGTTCATGCATACCCTCCCTCTAAATTGTGGGTCCCACCACCTCGTTTTAATTATTGTCTTTTAATTATAATAAGTAAATTTTGATATTGTATTTTAATTATAATAAGTAATTTTTAACTATTATGATTTTTATTATTGTAGTTTTTCGTAATATAAACTATGGACTGGTCCATGATAGGGGGTGTAAACGAGTCGAGCTTTTAACGAGTTACTCGAGCTCGAGTTTAATTATTCTCGAGCTCGAGTCGATCTCGAACACAAAATAGAACTCGTTTAACTTATCGAACCGAACTTTATAACATCAATGTTTGACTCGGCTCGTTCGAAAACTCGATTTAATTTTCGAGTCGAGTCGAGCCATTCGAGCATATACCCTTTCTCGAGCCAAACATGCTCATATATTTATTAATCATACAATAAAAATTTAAAATTTATCGAGTTCAAGCCGATAAACTAGTTAGTCGATCGCGAGCTCGAACCAATAAACCAACATCGAGCTCGATAACTTAAAAAATATACGAGCTCAATACGGAAAAAAAAAACTGATGAGACAAAATTATGTTCATCAATACGGATGCTCTTAGTCCATTATGGGACCCTGGACTCTCCACACTCCAAATAACTTAAACCCAGTGATTATTCCCCCAAGACCTCAATATCGGATTCGGCTAAGAACCACGGGTACAAAGACATCAGTGATAAATTTGGTCGAAGAAAGACATCGGTATTTCAGCTTCAATTCTTTATCAGATCATCTCAGGCTCACAAGTCACAACTCCCAGGTGTATTTCATTTTTCAAGTTATGAATTTCAATGTTATTATGCTATATTTATGTGGGTTTGAAAACTTTTGCTATTTTTATTTGTTCATCATTTTGTTTATTTGAATATGTGAATAGGAGTCAGGAGGTGCTGATTTCTTGAATTATGTTGTTATATTCATTTTGAGGTCGATTTAGGTATCTTATGTTTTACATCTTATTTAATCATATGCTTTCTGGTATGTGATTCGGAAGTCTATACTTTTTATAGGGGTGATCAATTTGAAAAAGATAGTTGGCTTTTCTTGCTTTGGTTTTTTTCCATTGAATTGCAAATGCTCGAAATTTTTGGGACTTGTGTTTATTTTTGTCTGCAAGTGGTTTTTATATGTGTAAAAGCATGATCATTTGTGTTTTACGGCTGAACGAGAGGTCTTATGTTCAACCCTTCTCAGTTCTAACCACCTTTTCTTTCGGATATTTTAATATTAAAAACTAAAAAATAAAGAAAATTGGCAAGCAAAATATTCGAAGTCATGCAATGGGAAAACTTTAACACAACAACATACACCAACCTTGGTACCACAAACTTATGTCTTTAGTTTAGTTTAAAAAAGTATGAGGACACACAATAAATAAAATTGTTGCACCTTTAAGACCCTATAATATTTCCACTAATAACATGGGCAGTAAAAAGTTTGTACTTTTGTGCTAAATCTCAAATAAACTTTTTGTTGAATCAACTATCAAACTAAACTTGCCTTCCTTCTTTCGGACCTGATCTCTAATATATGACATTTATCAAGAGCCTTAAATGATGAGTTTGTTGGAAAATGAGTTAGAAAATATGGGTTGGAGCTATTTTAGACGTAAATATCAATTGAACAAATGTCATATTTTTATGGAACTATATATTGGATCTTGTTCACCTCTGTAAGGGCTTTGTAACAAGTTAAAGTTCATCCAAAATAGAGCTCGTATGAATGAGAAATTGAATCTCAAAGTTGACTCATTCAAGTGGGTATTGTTGGGGAAAAAGGGGTGTCCCATATTGATGGGAACATGAAAGAAAAAACAAGCTTATATATGATTTTGCAAATTGAAAGGTTAAGTTATATTGAACGAAGGTTTTTCTCACGTGCGCACGCAAGTGTGGTGCGAATTCTGGAACAATGTCAGATGTTTTTGTCATTCGCCACTTCAACATGGTTACCGGTCAATGTTCAAACGGAAAATATTAAAAAGCATTTTAGGTTTTAATTGTTATTAATTATATATTAGATTAGTTTTGTATTATTATTTCCTTTACATTATTAAAAAAATAGTAATCCAAATTAATGTTTCTGAGGTTCAAAAGGAACTAAATTTAGTTGGAGTAGAAGCAAAAGGGTTTTCTCTGGTTTATGTGGGAATGCTCTATGCATCTTGTTAATATATGTTTTCGATTTACACTTTTTAGTTTTCTGCTCATCTGTATCTTGTTAGACGTGTACATTCGTATTAAATTAATAATTATCGTAGATGATAAGAGCATTTTAACATATTTTTTAAAAATAGATAAAATAGAGATTGTAGGCTTTTTTTCAATGGATTCTCTAAACTTTCTCCAAAACGGAGAAAGTATTTATGAAATTAAGATGTTTAGAAAAAATTGCATAAATAAATGTTTTAATAATATAATTAATGTTATAATCTCGAAAAATAAAAAAATAAAATCTTTAAAGTTAAATATACATCTTGTAGAAATTTTTATTTTTTAATTCTCCATAGAAATTTTGGAGAATGTTTTACAATAAAAACCTCCACCATTATTATGTTCCTCATAAAAGTGTTATTGCATTATGTGTTATTGTTGCTGTGTGTATGTATGCAGTGCAGATAAAGAGACAAATTTCATAAAAAAACACAGAAGGTACAAAAGGGACCTGAGTACTCTATCCATACTTTTTATTTTAGTTAGGGATCAATCTGTAAGTTTTATATATCCACAGGGACTAAATATGTAATTTACTCTTGAAAGATAATCCTATCTATTGTTTCTCCAAACAAACACATCACTTTCATAGAACCATTGCCTTCTTCAGAGTTATATATCTCATCCTCTCATCCAGTTTTCATTGCAATAATTCCTCATACATTTTTTGATTTGATTAATAGGATCCTTCAATCATACTACCTCTAATGGCGTCTTCTTCAACTTCATCCATTGCCAAGACCAACTTTAAATATGATGTATTTTTAAGTTTTAGGGGTGAAGATACTCGTACCAACTTTGTTGATCATCTTTATGACGCTCTTAAGTGACAAAACATTGAAACTTACAAGGATGACAAGAACCTCGAGAAAGGGAAAAAAATCAGTAAGGAGCTCATTGAAGCCATCCAAGACTCAAGATTCCACATCATTGTTTTCTCCAAGAACTACGCATCTTCATCTTGGTGCTTGGACGAACTTGTCATGATTATCGAGTGCCAAACGAGGCAGACTGAGCAGACTCTTTACCCTATCTTCTATGACGTGGAACCCACTGAAGTCCGTAAACAAAGTGGGGCATTTGCAGGCCCGATCCTGACAAATTTTGGGCCCTGGGCAAGATGTAAAATAGGGCCCTCGATAAGTACGAAAAAAATTATTTAATATATCGCTTTGTATCATAAGAAATAACATTGAATTCAAGAAATACGAATAATTTATATAAACCATTTTTCCGGGAATTCCTAGACACAATCAATCAATACTTATTTATAAATTAATATGATCTACCATATCATTTTTCCATAGCATCATTAATTTGTTCCAACGTCAAAAACATCCTTATTATATATATTTAATATATAGATTGACATTATTTGCGGTGTGACTATTCAAAGTACAACTCTATGTAAATCAATATAAATCAGTTGTGTTCCCATCTCACCTCATCCTAATGTTTTTATATCACCATTTTAAACTTTTAGGGTTAAAACAATCCTTTTTTGAATCATCAATCTTAGAATCAAAAGCTCATGTTGGTTATAGTTTGAGATATTATTATTGTTTTTGAGATATGAGAGTACTTAAGATTCATCCACTTTATATTAGATTATTAACTAGGTAATAAATAGTCAATAATGTTTGGAAAAACCATGTATAGATATAAGTTGGATCGTCTAATATAATTGGTAATTTTTTACACAAAGTAGGAGTTCTCCCGGTTAATATCAAGAAATTTACCATATTCTTAAGGAAATATACAATTCATATGGATTGAATAATCAAAATAGTCAGTGAAAGATGAATGATGGATAATATATCAAGGTTTTCTAAGTAAGTAATTTTAGACTTTGGTACTATATATATATATATAACCCTTAGAGAAACTATAATCAATACTGTAAAATTAACGACCAATTAACTTTTCACATATTTTTTTCATTTCGAGTGTAATTAGTTAATACATGTTTGGACCCTTATATAATACAAAATTCTTAGACTCCTATTAGATACTAAAAAAATTGTCTCTTTTGTTAACTAATTTTTTTACTACTATTATATAGTTAAAAAAAATTGGGCCCTATTTCTCGTTGGGCCCTGGGCTTACGCCCGGCCCGCCCTCCTCTAGGGACGGCCCTGGGCATTTGGAGAAACCTTTGCCAAATGTAAGAAAGAAGAGTATAAAGGTAAATGGAGAAAGGCTCTAGAAGATGCAGCATCTTTCAGTGGGTGGGACTTGAGAACCACTGCAGATGGGTAATTCTTTCATTTTGTTTCTTTTCATGTTTTATTATCAAAATTTCACTCAAACTTGAGTACTCTTCCTGAAAGATCAAACTGAAATATGCTTATATATGTTACTCCTTCATAACTTCTTATATGTTTATACTTTGTAGATATACAAGAAATTATTCATGTTGGAGTTTGAGAAAGCTAATTGATTCTTCTTTAACATACAGGCATGAAGTTGAATTTATCAAACGAGTTGTTAAGGATATCTCATCGAAGTTACCTGTTGTCAGCGCTGACGGAAATTTAATAGGCATGAGGACTCGGATAAATGGTGTGGTTTCATCTTTAAATGCTTATCCTGATGAGTTTTGCATGATTGGAATATGGAGGATGGGAGGTAGTGGGAAGATAACTTTGGCCAGAGCTGTTTTTGATCAAATACGCAATGAGTTCGAAGGTATCAGCTTCGTTGAGAATGTCCGAGAAGTTTCAAATACACCTTTATTAGGTTTGAAGTCGTCGCAACAACAAATTCTTAGAGATGTGTTAAATACGCAAGACATCACTGTAACAGGTGTTCTTGACGGGAAAATGATGATGAAAAAGAAGATGCCTGGCACAAAGGTTCTTGTTGTTCTTGATGATGTGGATCATATAGACCAGCTTAAGGCCTTAGCCGGTGAACCTAAGTGGTTTAAGCCGGGAAGTAAAATTATCATTACAACAAGAGACAAGCAAGTACTCCTAGCACACAAAGTGAACTCGATTCATGATGTCAGTCTGTTAACGAACGATGAAGCAATTTGCCTATTGAGCAGGTGTGCATTTCGGGCCGAGAGTCCAATTCCAGGGTATGAAGAGCTTTCGAAAAAAGTTGTACATTATGCTGTTGGTCTCCCCTTAACGATCACAGTTTTGGGTTCGCATCTTTGTGGCACAGATGGACATGTATGGATAGATACCCTTAAAAAACTAAAAAAAATTCCATTGAATGAAACTCTACAAAAGTTGAAGTTAAGCTATGAGGGTCTAGTAGATACCGATTGCAAGGAAATATTCTTAGATGTTGCATGCATTTTGAAAGGTCGGCCGAAAGACGAAGCAATCAGAGTGCTTGAAAGTTGTGGATATCATGCAATACATGGTCTGAGTGTTCTTGAGAAAAAATCTCTTGTAACTACTAGAGATGACCGCCTGGATATGCATGACCATATACAAGAAATGGGGAGGTACATTGTTCGTCATTCGCACCCTGATGAGCCTAACAAACATAGTCGATTATGGATTGAGGAGGAAATTAAAGATATATTGGCTAATAATCAGGTAAGGATAAAGTTTATCTGCAAGGTTGAGAAAACTAAAACATTTTCATTTGTCAAGACCCAAGTTAATTTCATCTTCACTTGTTTTGGATTACAGGGTAGTGAAGCAAAATGTATAGACCTGTTCACTTCATCAGAAATCAATCAAGAAGCTGTTATGAAAGGTCTTGAAAATTAAAGATGGAGAACCTTAGACTTCTTTTTCTGTTCATTGATGATTTTTATAATAACCGGAAACTTGATGAAGTTTGCCAATACTTTCCAAATTCTTTGCAATATCTGAAATGGTCCCGTTACCCTTTTTGTTCTTTACCCAAAACATTTCAAGCAAGACATCTTGTTGGTCTTCATATGAATGATAGCAGAATGGAGCAACTTTGGGAAGGGGGAGAAAGAAAGGTAAGAGTAATGGTTGAATTATTATTTTGTATTATTCATTATGACACTACACATCTATTGGTTTGTTATAACACCAATATTCATATTTTCTTTTTCTTATGATAGGTTCTTCACAAGCTCCGGTTCCTTGATCTTCGTTGTTCAAAGTTGTGGTCCTTTGACCTTGGTCTAGCCCCAAATCTTGAGATATTAAATCTTAAAAACTGTTATGATTTGGTAGAACTTCACATGCTTGTTGGATGTCCAAAACTCAAATCCCTCAACCTCAATGATTCAAAGTTGAGTAACCTTGACCTTAGGTTGGTTCCGAATATCGAGACATTGAATCTTAAGAGATGCTGGGAGTTGGTAAAACTTGACATGCCATGTGAATGTCCGCAACTTAAATCCCTCAACCTCAATGATTCAAACTTGAGTAACCTTGACCTTAGGTTGGTTCCGAATATCGAGACATTGAATCTTAAGGGATGCCGGGAGTTGGTAAAACTTGACATGCCATGTGAATGTCCGCAACTCAAATCCCTCAACCTGAGTAGTTCAAAGTTGAGGTCCCTTAACCTTGGGTTGATTCCTAATATCGAGACATTGAATCTTGAATATAGTGGAGGTTTGGTAAAACTTGACATGCCCCGCGAATGTCCACAACTCAAATTCCTCAACTTGAGTTGTCCAAATTTGGGGTACTTTAACCGTGGGCCGACTCCAGATATCGAGACATTGAAACGTGAAGAATGTGATTATATGGAAGAACTTGACATGTTCCTTGAATGTCCACAACTCGAATCCCTCTGGATTTCAATGTTGAGGACCCTTGACCTTGGGCCGACTCCGAATCTCAAGACATTGAAGCTTCAACCATGTTATAATTTGGTGGAACTTCACATGCATGATGAACTTTGCAAACTAAAAACTATCAGCCTTAGATGTCCACGTAGATGTCCACAGTTGAGGACCTTTGACTTAGGGCTCACTCAAAATCTTGAGGCTTTGACTCTTGAAGGAAATGATGATTTGGTAGAACCTTTTGTTCCCATCATATGCCCACAACTCGAATACCTTAGAATCATTAGATCAAAGTTGAGTACCCTTGAGCTGACCCTTAATCTCAAGACGTTGATTCTTGAAGATTGTGATTTGGTAGAACTTCACATCCCTGATGGAGATGTAAAGCTCGAATCTGTAGACATCAAAAGATGTTCAAAGTTGAAGACCCTTGACCTTGGGCGAACTCCAAATCTCGAGAGTTTATGTCTTGAAGAATGTTCTAGTTTGGTAAAACTTCATGCTCCCGTTGGAGATGTAAAAATGTTCATCAACTTGAAAGGACATCTGACTAAGGAGTCGGTAGATATGACTACGGAGTCGGTAGATATATGCCCATTGCACCTGGATAGAAGATTTCCCAAGTTTCAGTTTGGATGTTCATATAAGGAAGATCTACCCTCATCCATTGGAAATATTGAAAAGCTTATTTCAGAAGGTTTCTTTTGTCCTTGCACAAACATGGAGAGTTTTTTTGGAAGAATTTGTGATTTACAACATTTAACAAAGCTTACACTCGAAGACAACATTTCAGAGTTGCCCAAGGACCTTGACCGGTTAAAATGTCTAGAGGAGCTAACTTTGAAGTATAC
Organism: Arctium minus; assembly: GCA_954870635.1. Taxonomy (NCBI): domain Eukaryota; kingdom Viridiplantae; phylum Streptophyta; class Magnoliopsida; order Asterales; family Asteraceae; genus Arctium; species Arctium minus. The sequence continues at coordinate 98,554,494 of OX941087.1, forward strand.
AAAGATTAAACATCTTCCATATAGCATTTGTATGTTGAAAAATCTGAAATCTCTCAAACTTTATTATTGTAACCTTCTTGAGAAGTTACCTGAGGATCTTGGTCGATTAGAATGTTTAGAGAAGCTAGAGCTAGAATGGTGTATAGTTTTACGAGATATTCCGAATAGCATATGTTGGATGAAAAGTCTAAGGTATTTCAGTCTCTTATACTGTAAGAGGGTTGAGGAATTGCCTGAGGAACTTGGATGTTTGGAAAGTTTAGTATCCTTAGATATATCAGGTACATGCATAAATAATCTTCCGCAGAGCATTTTATTGTTAAAAGAGCAAGGTCACCTTTTTATTTTGTCAGAAGACATAACACGTCCAACTACAACTACAACTACAGTAGGTTGTTGTACTGTGCTCTAAGGAAAATTTTGAGGAAGGCTCAAAGAAACCAATTCACAAGAAGAGGTACTTTCTCTATTTCTATTAATCATCTTCCTTTGATAATTTAAAACATGGAAATTGATATGACATGATTAATTTTTTGGCCAAAAATCAATAATTATCTTTATCATTTAGGTAAAAACTCTTAAATGCATGTATACAACCTACTAAGCATTAAGTGTGTTATTTTTTTATCCATGATTTTACTGCACTGCATCACATTTTGCTAAAAAGAGGATACAGTCTTATAGAGATTAGGTGGGGATATTGATCTGTTGCACGACTATTTCTTTAATCATGTTTCTTTTTGTTTATCAGGGTATTGTATTTGTTATGAAACTTTTATTTCAAGAATGGACCCAACAAGTGCAAGATATGTTAAATACAAAGAAGTTTGGAGATATTGCATTTAGGGGCAAAGATTACAATGGTGCAGTTGAATACTATTCAAAGGTATTTTTTTTACATTACTCATGATTTCGTATCTCTATAGCACTAATTTGAGGTCTAAGAAGAAACCAGGGATTTGTGTATACAAACTGCATTGAATCTTATTAGTTAATTGACCTTAGGATTTGTGACTCTTTTCATAAGATTCATACACATCATTTGGCATCAGTCTATCACATTAAGAGTTTATCATCCGTGTACATGTTGGATATATATCATTGAAAGTGATGTTTAGGGGTAGTTCAAATGAAATATTATAGTACTGTTTAAGTTGTATGTTAATATGTTTGTGAATCGATAGATGACATTGGATTGAGACACAACCTCACTGTCCACCATTCATTCATGCTATTTCAAGAAATTCAGAACCGGTTGCTGCTACAACCAAGGGAAAGGAGGAATGAAGAAAGCAGTAATCCAAATATATGACTGTTACAACGGTAAAGTCTGAGAAGTGTTCCCTACGCGTTAATAAATTTGGAAGCAGAGAAAACTTCACTTTGATACCCATTAATTATTAATGCTTCCATGTCTAAAGTTTATGAATTGATTTGACCAAAAAGGCCAAGTCATTTTGCCGAGGTGCACCTGCAGCCCATGTTGTATGTTGTTTTTCACTACACTTTTAATATTATCGTCGATTGTAAAAGCTTTATATTCATCTTGTTCAAGATCTCTGTTTTGAAATGCATACAGAATTGAGCACCACAAAGCAAAGGAGGAATAAAGAAAGTTAGGGAGAGGTAATTTTAACATCTTATATACTTCAATTTCAATCTTCAAATTGATATATAACCTTGATTTTTCCTTACAGATCCTCCAGAAGAATAAATAGACTCCTGAAGAAAATTGCCCAATCTTGGTAGATATTTGCAAAATTTTAGTATGTTGATATAATATTGCTTGCTTTTCCGTCTTAATTGATTAGCAACTTGTATGTTAAATCAGTGTCGGGGTGAAGAGGTGGACTTTAAAGGTGTTGCTCCACCGTGATGACTGACGACTCTGTTCTCTGGATCATACTCTAATTACTACCATTTCTGTATCCATTATGCATGACAAACTCAGCTTTTTTGTCACTGCAGTTTCGCATTTCTATCGTTAGCAGCCAAACTTGTTCTTGGTTTGCACATTTATGGTCAGTTAATTCTCTGTTACATGATTCATTAGAACCTGTTTATGTTCCATAACATCTGTGTTTGTTAACTCATAATGTATGGTGTTGATTCAGAGTCATAGTTTGTAGTTAGCAGTCATCAATCTCAAGCTTAAATTAGGCAGAAGCAAAAAGACACATTTGAGTAATACTACAAAATAACTTTAAAGTTGGAGGTCCAAACCTTTTTGGCTAACAGCAATCAACTTTCTTCGTTTGTATGCTTCACCTAAAAAGATAAATTTTCATCTTTACATTTGCTAAACACTCAAAGTTGTATAATTTCTCACAACAGGGCCTCACTGTCTGCCCACAGTGCATTGTTTCGACATATATTAATTTGTTCTGTATTCAGAACAAAGATGGGACAAAGATTATGGAGTATAGAACCTCTTTAGGTCGAAGTTAGCTGCTGCTGTTCTTGGTCGGTTGACAATAATATTTGGATGGTAAGTTTTCTATCATCACTAAACCTTAAGACTTAATTTCTTTGGTCCTATTTGATCTTTGTTATAATTTATGCTTCATCATAATCATTAATATTTGTCATTTTAGCTAGAAACACTTTGAGCAAATTCTAGTATTTGAGCAGATACGGTAATTGCTTCAGAAGTGATAAGTGTCATTTTTATATATACTTTTATGTCGAATCTATCCTAAAATTTGTGGTTGTTGGATGCTTAAAATACCCTTTTAGTTTAATTTTATATTTTATTATTAGTCTTTAAAAAGAAAAAAAAAATAACTTTTATAATTAATTTGTGTTTTGTTTATTTGCTGCAAATACAAAAACCTTGATAACCTTTGAGAAAATAAAGTTTCGTGCTTGAATAACCGGTTTCTCCATTGGTGTGAGGTCTTTAGTCACTATTTCCCAAATATATCCCACCTTACCCAAAGCCTTGTTTTACATTAAAACCCTTAAAAAGTCCTTTTGATTTATATGCATGTATTTTATCCAAGTAGTGGAGGGTGAGAGGCGTTTCAAGCTTATGGTAAGTACATACTAGCGTAACGACGGTTTGAGCGATACACTTTGAACCAAGAGCGAATTGAGTGATTGTTCTATTTTTCCATTCGTGAGAGTTCTCGTGATTAGCTTGTGTCTACTTGATTGTGTGTACTCACTTTTTGGTGCTAAGTTGCAAATCTCAGACTCATGGTATGTTATATGTGTTGACTTTCTTGTTTGATTCATTTATATCACTATGTGCTAACTTAAGTCATTGCCGGGACGGACAATGATTCAAGTGTGGGGTGATTTGATAAGTGTCATTTTTATATATACTTTTATGTCGAATCTATCCTAAAATTTGTGGTTGTTGGATGCTTAAAATACCCTTTTAGTTTAATTTTATATTTTATTATTAGTCTTTAAAAAGAAAAAAAAATAAATAACTTTTATAATTAATTTGTGTTTTGTTTATGTGTTGGAAATAAATAAAAAGAAAAAAAATATTTACATTTGGTTTTTGTATTTGCAGCAAACAAAAGAAATCAAAAAAAAAAAAATCATTTAGTCCATCGCAGGCCCAAAAAAAAATCAGAGAAGAAGAAGCCCTGGTTCACATAACGTCTTGATCAGGGCGGCAATCGGGAACAAGCATGGAAAAAACGCAGCAGCAAGTGAAGCAAGGAAAGAGAGATTTCTCGTCAATTTCGTCTTAATTTTTCGGTATTTTCTTGAACGAACTTCGAATTGGTAACTTTGGTTTAGATATGTGTGGCTAAGTCTTTCTATTTCAACATTAGTTGGGTTAGATTTTGATGTTTTAAACCTTGAGATTTCATTGTAATCGTTTGGGACAAACCCATTTTGCTTGATTTCTATTTTTAATGTTAGTTTCGTTTGAGTTTTCAATTGGTCTGATCAATTAGTTGAATCTCTTATGGAAAATTGTTAGTCAAAATCGAGATACGTAATCGTCTTGAATTTTGATGAAGTAACAATGGATTTCATTCGGTCTCGATAAGGTTTCCGAATCGAATCCTTGAAATCTCGCGTTCAAAGCTTTAATAAATCGAGCTTACGAGTTTATTGCTTTGAGTTGATGTTTTTCTAGTCCGATAATGCTAATCACAACTAAGAATTTGAGAGCTTATTTAATTTCTTATTCGTGATTATGATCCGGTTAAAGAGCTTATTTTAACCGGTGTGAATTTAAGGAAAAAAAATAGGTCGTTAGAGCTTATTAACGACTATAATCAACTTGGGTTCGTTCTTTACGTTTACGTTTTTGGAATCAATGATAGGTGACAACATCTTAATCAAAACCGAACTAATGTTGGATTTTGTTTTTATCGTATTTGTCTAGTTTTTAATTCATGTTTAGTTTAGTTAATCAAATCAAAACCCCCCTTTTTTTTGTATTAAAAGTGTAGAAGTCGAATAATTGTCACGACCGATCTCTGTGGATTCGACCCGACTTACCGCTATTGCAATCTTTATTGTGATTTGGGACAGTTGGAAATTATAAATACTTATTATTTGACGGTCTCGACTCCCGTCAAGAAGTGAAGAGGTGAAGCAATTTTAAGACTCCTGTCAAGAAGTGAAGAGGTGAAGCAATTTTAAGCTATGGAGCAGGTCAACTTTGAACGAGAAATGCTTGTGTGGTTGGAGCCTACAGTGTCTCAAAGAAACAGAAAACTGCGTCATAGGTGCTGCCCAAAATGCTACATTTATCTTGCATTTCGAGGCTTATGATTTAGAGAAATTTGCCGGGTTGTTATGTGTTTTGCTTAAGAATTACATTAATGTACCGGGATCATAACTTCAAATTTTAGATCCGTGTCAGATCTTTTTGATGTCAACTTGGTTCACTGAATTAGGAAAATGCAATTATACCGTCTCTCCACATTTCTTGATTACTCAAGTCATTTGGCGCAGACATTTGATTAGCAACCAAGATGTAGGACATCACGATGAATGAAATGTTACACTGTTTATATATGCAATTATCATTCGTGTTTTTTTTTTGGAAAGGGTATCCTGGGTCTATGGCCCAGACTAATCCCCGGCAATTAGGGCCTTTGGCCCAGCTGCTAAAGCGTGCAGCCCTGAGTTTATCCTCAGTGGCCACAAGTGCTGCTAGTGAGGCTCGAACCCGGGTTGAGCGCTATGAACTCCCCAAGCCTTTACCACCACACCACAGCCCTTGTGGTTAATTATTTAATATGTTTAATATAATGTAGAATATGTTTGGAAGTGATGTTTAATATGTTTAATATAATGTAGAATTTGGATATAATCAAGCATATAATGTAGAATTTAGAGAGCAATTCTAAGTTATTAAATATGTTTTTAAAATTGAGCTGTCAGTTAGAAATTACATATGCAGCCCAGAACTAGTTTAATAGTTTGTTCTTGTAAACTGTACTTTCAAGATTGACGATTTTAGACCATTGTCTGGAAATTTATTACATTACCATTTAGCAATGTATAATTAGAAGAAAATCTGTAATTTGTGAAGGAGTTAATGACGAATATACCCCTAATCAGGTGAGCATAAATTGTGAAAATAGTGAGTGGTGTGTTTTTTTAATTTGGGGGTCAATTATTTATGAGTAGTTGTTGTTGAGGGTCTGAAGTTTATATTCTAATCCACAGGACCACATCATTCCACAATTTAATTAATCCTCCAAACAAACACATCATGTTCACATTACCAGTAGTACTACAACGGTTGACTTCTTAATATACATTCATCTTGTTCAAGTTTCTTTGCAATCAATTTGTATAACTTTCCACAATTAACCAGGTTTTGATTTTAAAGGATCCCTCAAGCATAGTTTCAATGGCATCTTCTTCAACTTCATCGGTTCACAAGAGCTTTAAGTATGAGGTTTTTTTGAGTTTTAGAGGTGAAGACACTCGTAAGACATTCGTTGATCATCTTTATCATGCTCTTCAGAACAAAAACATTCATACGTACAAGGATGACGAAAGAATCAAGAAAGGGGAGAGGATTGATGATGAACTCATCAAATCCATTGAAGACTCAAAGTTCTATATAATCGTTTTTTCCAAGAACTATGCATCTTCATCTTGGTGCTTGGATGAGCTTGTAAAGATTATGGAGTGCCAGAAGACGAGTGAGCATACTGCTTACCCTGTGTTCTATGATGTGGAACCCACTGAAGTCCGCAAAAAAAGTGGGGAATTTGGAAAAGCCTTTGCCAAACAAGAGAAGAAAGAGACAACTGAGAAATGGAGAGAGGCTCTAAAAGAAGCAAGCGATCTAGCTGGGTGGGAGTTGAAGAACACACTTGATGGGTAATTCCTCCATATATAATAGATCTGACATATTATTTCTTTTTGATTCTTTCTAATCTACCTTTACCCTATGATGTGAAACTGTCGTCCATGGCATATCATGTTGACACAATATGAAAACGTGGAAGGGATCGAAAAACGTATAAATCCAAAATGATAATGAGCCTACCAGCGTAGAACCCGGAAAATAAAAGAAAACTCTTATAAAATTAGAGATAAAACTCTAAAATATAATTTTAATGATCAATGATCTGAATATTAATGAAAACAATGAATCCTATTTATGGGCTAAACTAAAATAAGTGATAACTATGAAACTGAATTCTAGTTTATTCTAATTCTAAGCTAACCCTAAAACTTAATAAGATAATTAACTAAAAGTAAAGATAAGTTTTAAAGATAAATTAGAATAACATAGTAAATCAATCAGCTTTAGGGAAACCATCAGCATCAGCTTTAGGGAAACTTAAGTCGCATGGGATGTTGCATTAGACACCGTTGAATCGATTTTCGGTGGGCTAGCTAGGCGACTTTCCCGGCGACTTGGGTCACGTGGGAAGTTACGTGACTTCTGTTTTGGTCTTTTGGCCAGGTTCATTTGTTCCTCGATTCGAGTTGCTAGCCGCTCTACATCACATGTTGTGATGCCAAATTCTAACTCAAATCTGAGTCCTGTTGAAAGATTAAACATGAAATATGATTACATGACTATCTTAATTACTTCATATTCATATGTATGTTATAGATCTGAAATTAAATGAATTGTTCACGTGGGATTAATTTTGAGCAAGCTAATTTTGTCATTTTTTAATATACAGCCATGAAGCTAAATTTATCCAAAAAATTGTTGAAGAGATCTCACTGGAGTTGCGATCCATGAATTTTAGCGTTGATGAAAAATTAATAGGCATGGAGGATCGAATGGGAGATATTGTCTCAGCTTTAGAAATTGCTCTCAGTGACGTTCGAATGATAGGAATCAAGGGGATGGGAGGTGGTGGGAAGACAACTTTGGCCAGAGCTGTTTTTGATCACATATCCTTTTAGTTCGAAGGTAGCAGTTTTGTTGAGAATGTTAGGGAAAATTCAAATCCCAATTTCTCTGGTTTGAAGAAGTTACAAGAACAAGTCCTTAAAGATGTGTTAAATGATCAGGGCATCAACATAAGTAGTGTTCATGATGGGAAAAAGATGCTGAAAAAGATGATGCATTGTAGAAAGGTTCTTATTGTTCTAGATGATGTGGATCATATAGACCAACTTAAGGCATTAGCAGGTGAGCTTAATTGGTTTGATAATGGAAGTAGATTTATCATTACAACAAGAGATGAGCAAGTGTTGGTAGCACATCAAGTGAACTTGATACGTGATGTCAATCTTTTATCTCATGAGGAAGCACTTTGCCTCTTCAGTAGGTATGCATTTGGGAGAGATATTCCAATTCAAGGGTACGAAGAGCTATCAAGCCAAGTTGTACTTTATGCTGCTGGTCTTCCCTTAACAACCACAGTTTTGGGGTTGTTTCTCTGTGGTAAAGTTGAGGTCGAATGGGAAAGTGCCATTCAAAGACTTAAAACAATTCCGTCGAAGGATACTTTGGACATATTGGAAATAAGCTATATCGGTCTAGAGGAAGAGCACAAGGAAATATTTTTAGATGTTACATGCATACTAAAAGGTCGTCATAAAGAGGATGCAATAAGAGCGCTTGAAAGTTGTGGATTTTATGCTAGAATCGGTTTAAAAGTTCTTGAGCAAAAATCTCTCATAACTATTTCTAAAGATGGGGAGTTGGACATGCATGACAGAATTGAAGAAATGGGCCAGTATATTGTTCGTCGTCTGCACCCTGAGGAGCCTAACAAACACAGCCGGTTATGGATCCAACAGGAAATTGAAGATATATTGGTTAGTGATCAGGTAAGGATGAAGTAAAGTTATTTGTAAGGTTGAGAAAACTAACACATTTTCATTTGTTATGACATAATTTTCATGGTTATTGCTTTTTGATTATAGGGCACTAATGAAGCAGTAAGATGTATAAAATTGAACAGATCGAAACTCAATCCAGAAATTGTTATGAAAGGCCTTGGAAACATGAAGAAACTTAGATTTCTTCAAGTGTATCGTGACCGTGTGGATTTTAGCAATAGCAATGGGGAATTTGATGAAGTTTGGCAGTACATTCCAAATGCTTTACGTTGTTTGAGGTGGACGGAGCCCCCCCCCCCCCCCCCCCCTTTTTTGTGTTATATTCCAAATGCAAAATTGTACAACTTAGGGAAGGGGGAGATAGAAAGGTAGAATATTAATGGTTGATTGGTTATTTTGCATTATTCATTATATATAATACTCACTTTTTGGTTTGGCTTGTTATATATATTACACCAATTAATACTCACTTTTATTTTTGTTTACAATAGGCTCTTAACAACCTCACATTCCTTGATCTTAGTCAAACAAACTTGAAGTACCTTGATCTTGGTATGACTCCAAACCTGGAGACACTGAATCTTCAAGGATGTTCTGATTTGATAGAACTTCACATTCCTGTTGAATGTCTAAAGCTCGAATCCGTCTACATCTACGGTTCAAAGTTGAAGACACTTGACCTTCGAGGCACTTTGAATCTCAAGACATTACGTGTTAAATATACAAGTTTGGTAGAGCTTCACATTCCCGTTGAATGTCTAAAGCTCAAATCCATCAACATCAACGGTTCAAAGTTGAGGACACTTGACCTTCGAGGGACTCCGTATCTCGAGACATTAAGTGTTGTAAGTTGCTCTGATTTGGTAGAACTTCACATGCCCGCTGAATGTCCAAAGCTCATATACATCAACATCGTAGATTCAAAGTTGAAAACACTTGACCTTCGAGGGACGACTTCGAATCTCGAGACATTACGTGTTAGAGGATGTGTTGATTTGGTAGAACTTCACATTCCCGTTGAACGTCTAAAGCTCAAATCCATCGACATCGACGGTTCAAAGTTGAAGACACTTGACCTTCGAGGGACTCCGAATCTTGAGACATTATGTGTTAAGGATTGTGTTGATTTGGTAGAACTTCACATTCCCGATGAATGTCTAAAGCTCGAATCCATCGACATCAGAGGTTCAAAGTTGAGGACCCTTGACCTTCGAGGGACTCCGAATCTCGAGACATTAAGTGTTGCAGAATGTGTTGATTTGGAAGAACTTCACATTCCCATTGAATGTCTAAAGCTCAAATCCTTCGACAACGACGGTTCAAAGTTGAGGACCCTTGACCTTCGAGGGGCTCGAAATCTCGAGACATTAAGTGTTGCAGAATGTGTTGATTTGGAAGAACTTCACATCCCCGTTGAATGTCTAAAGCTCGAATCCATCGACATCGACGGTTCAAAGTTGAGGACCCTTGTCCTTCGAGGGGCTCGAAATCTCGAGACGTTAAGTGTTGTAGAATGTGTTGATTTGGAAGAACTTCACATCCCCGTTGAATTTCTAAAGCTCGAATCCATCGACATCGACGGTTCAAAGTTGAGGACCCTTGACCTTCGAGGGGCTCGAAATCTCGAGAGGTTAAGTGTTGTAGAATGTGTTGATTTGGAAGAACTTCACATTCATGTTAAATGTCTAAAGCTCAAATCCATCGACATCATGGGTGCAAAGTTGAGGACCTTTGACCTTGGATTGACTTGGAATCTCGAGAGGTTAAGTCTTACGGAATGTTATCATTTGGTAGAAGTTTACACACCTGTTGGGTGTCTAAAGAAGCTTGACCACTTAGAGTTGAGTGGTTGTTTGAGGTTTAAATCTTTTGAATTCAACAAAAGGTCTGAATCACTTGAAGTTGGTTCTTTATCCGAGTTACATCTGATTGCAGAGTCCCTAGATATGTGCCTGTTGCACTCCGACAATAATTTGCCAAAGTTTCGATTTGCATGTTTTTATGAAGAAGATGCAGCCTCATCGCTTGGAAATCTAGAGAAGCTTATCTCTATAGGTCTATGTGCTTGCACAAATCTTGAGAACTTTTCTCGAAACATTTGTGGTTTACATTGTTTAACAAGTCTTACACTCGAAGGTAGCATTAAAGAGGCACCCAAGGACCTTGATCAGTTGGAATGTTTACTGGAGCTAAGTTTGTTGTCTACAAAGATTACACATCTGCCGGATAGCATTTGTAAGTTGAAACATCTGAAACGTCTCGAAGTTAAATCTTGCTATCTTCTTGAGAAGTTGCCAGAAGATCTTGGCCTATTAGAATGTCTGGAGAAGCTAATCCTATGGGACTGTACAGTTTTACGAGATATTCCAAACAGCATCTGTGACATGAAACATCTAGATTGTTTTTATCTCGGCGGCTGTACTGGTGTTGAGAAATTGCCAGAGGAAATTGGACGTTTAATTTGCTTAAAAGAGTTACGTATAGATGGTACAGACATAACACGTCTTCCGGATAGCATTTTTGAGTTGAAAGGTCTGTGTGTTGTTGGGTCTAAATTTCTTCTTGAGTTGTGTGGTTTTACATCCGAGATACAAACAATAGAAGATGAAACAGTGGGCTACGTACAGCTGTGAATAACATTCAGGAAACCACAGCTGGAGTCTCCAAGGATGATTCGGAGAGCTCCGAAGGCCCAAAGAAGCTAATTCAGAAACAACGGTTGTAACAGGTACTTTCTTCATTTCTATTTATCATCCTACTTTGATTTGAATTTTCAATTGGATGTATAACGATAACTAATTTTTGGAAAAAGTTCTGCATTTAAAATTTTATGTATCTTACTATCGATCCTAACATTTGAACCATTTCTTGCAATTAGAAGTACTTTTGATGACCAGGAAGCAATATAACACACAAGGTAATTTTTTTTACCATTTGGTTTGTTTTATGTTTTATTCTCGACATTCAAACTTAAAATGATCATACATATTATGTATCTTTTTCTTACTAAATGTATCATCGTCGTAACAAGTTTTTTTTTGTCTGCATTTAGCAATTCATTGAACCGAAGAATCATGTCCTCTTCACATGCTGTGATGAACTCGATGTTCAATCTCCGACTTCAATGGTCTGGTACCGGCTCTATCAATTTTGAAGCTCTGTTTGTTCTGCATCAGGTATAAACTTCACCTGATGCATTACATAAATTACTGTTTTTCGATTCAAAAGATTCCAACTTACATTTGTTCCGGTCATTTGGTTAAATTCAATGATGATGGTATTTTGAAAAAGCATAAGTACACAACTAGTGGCACTGGAACAAACAGCAGTTGATTTTTGTTGTACACAATGAACCAGTTAGTTAACTCACTTTGAAAAGATGACTTCTTGTAGAGCATCAACAATGCTCAATGGAACCTATCGGGTAGCTCAACTGGTCAGACTTTAGTTCTCGATAACTATTTCTGTTTGTTGTAACAGGTGATTGCAATTGGGTTCTGTTTTTCTTTTGTTCATCATCCACAAAAAAACCAATTCCTTAATAGAAAATTTTCCCTATGAGGTAAGTCGTAAGCAGAAGTCCTTAGTGATCATCCTTAAAATTTTCTTCTTGTTATGTTATATCTGCAGATTCTTACTCAAATTATCCGTTGCAGTTCCAATTATGCGAGTGCCATGGATGTGCAATATCGTGTGTCTCGTGACACTTTAATGAGAAATCAGCCACATGATTCAAGGAGATAACAGACGCTGAGCATCGAGTCAGCATGTAATAAGACACTTATTCCAGGAAATTTTTATAAAAATTACTTCATGGGTTATCACATCTCATTCATTTTCGAGCAATTTTTTACAGGATTTTGGACAATCTGTCTTTGGTTATTCGTATAGCAGGACTCTCATGTTCTATATCAGTATGGATATCTTGTGGGTCATGCACAGAGTTTTGTTGTCTGCTTCTTAATAACTCAAACCATTAGGATATGCAGAACCGGTTTAGGTGATCTATGATATATTTATTGTTGTTTTTGCTTCAAGAAATGCACAAAAACAATGTTTAGGCGATCTATGTTTATGTTTTGTTATGCGGGGTTTTGGTTTATGTCCCCAGTTGTATTATATACTTTTATTTAATAAAAGTTGGCGTGGAGATGAGCCGCCTAGCTTGACTAGGTTCCAAACCCCTTCAAAATTAGTGTGTTTTGTTTGTATTTCTTATAATGGGGACGCGTTAATTTAGCCTCTCTGCCTTGGGCATGAAACGCCTCATGACCGCCCTAATTCAAGAATACGTCATATTTTCCAGCTTGTGTAATTCTTCCGTCCTTCAAGACCTGATCAGATGACAATTATATCTTAAATCCTTAAGATATAATGTTACCGATTGCTGTATCAACTGATGCAGTGGCCTCATCAAGAACCAAAAGGCCAATCATGGGTTTGCAGCTTGGTCGAGATGCACGAGTTTATCCACTATGCACGCACAAAGAATGAAGTTTTTCACAAATTAGAATAATTTCATACTTAGGGCAAATTGCATGAAAATGCAACGTACTTTACTTTGATTCCTAATTTGGGTAATATACTTCTAAAACCTTTATTTTAGTACCTAAGATGCAAATTTTCAAACTTTTAAGTACATGGATTACCTATTCATCAGGTAACAGGTAAACTAAAATGACATGTAATTTTTGAAAAAATGACATGGAATATATTTTAAAAAATGACATGGAAAATAAAATATTTAGATTTAAAAAACTTTTCATTCTTCAAAGAAAACCCTAATAGACCACCGCCGCCGTCTCTCTCCACCTGTGTCCAGTGTCCTCCATTAAAACTTTGTTGCAACATTCAAGTTCAACCAAAATCAACAACACTTGATTGTCACACATGCTTGGTATACATATTCGTCATCTCCGTCTTCAACCGTCGTCACTCTCACACATTTGAACTCTGCCGGAGCACGCACTTGCCACGACAACGATTGCATAAAACTTGCACCTAAATTTTAAGAACCGTAAAACAAGATTTAATTGCACCGTAAAATCAGACCTAGAAAGTACTGAAAGGAAATCCGTCCGCCATTAACGGACACGGTGTTTTCTTACCTTGGTGGTGATGGCTAGAAGGGTTGTTGAAGCTTCTTGGAGGTGTGGTATTTGAAGTTGAAGTGTGGGAGGCGGTGGTGGCGGTCTGGGGAGTGAGTCGATGCTTTTTGGTGGCGGAAGTGGAAGCTGACAAATCTGCTGCAGCGCCGCCGGTGGTGGGTTATGCAGAAAGTGGTATGGTGGTGGAAGGAATAAGGGAAAGGCAGAGGGAAGGATGTTGTGCGGTGTAGAGACGGAGAAGAAAGGTGGCGACGGAGAAGGAGGGCGACACCGGAGAAGAGGGTCGGCATCGGAGAAGGATTTGTCCAGTGTAGGGATTGGGTTTACAAACATTTAGTTAATTTTTTTTGAATTATTTGTTACTAAAAAAACAAGCCTAAAATATACAAAACATTATAATTAATTAAAAATGCATCTTTTACAATGGTTTTTATAATAATAGAAATACATTCTTTAGAATATAACGTCAATTTTTACGATAATTTAAAAAAACAATGATATATATTTTTGTTTGATTAAAGAAATACATATTTTATATTTTCAAAATAATGATATGGAATAGTAGGCATTAAAAAATTAAAAAAAGCAATACAACGTCAGAAAAACTTGATCCCAGTCAGCATTTATAGGTCACCAGGTAAAGTATGTACTTAAAAGTTTAAAAATTACATCTTAGGTACTAAAATGAAGGTTTTCAAAGTATATTACCCAAATTAGGAATCAAAGTAAAGTACGTTGCATTTTTATGCAATTTGCCCGGTGGCCTCATCAAGAACCAAAAGGCCAATCATGGGTTTGCAGCTTGGTCGAGATGCACGAGTTTATCCACTATGCACGCACAAAGAAAAAAGTTTTTCACAAATTAGAATAATTTCATACTTATGTCAACAACCAATTCTGATTATAGATATTGTAGAACTTGTAGAATTTGGAAAATGATTCTCAGCAACTCTGCTTACTTATGTTACTAGAGTTTGACATCGCGTTGTACGTACTTAGCGATCAGCTTTCAAAACCAACATGACTTCTCTTAATTAAAACATGCAATATTGTCGGAGAATCATATTCTTCAAGCAAACCTGCAAATTATTGGTTAAATAAACAAATCAGAATCAAACTTCCTCCACCAGCACCCCAGTCAAAACTGGCCAAGGGCTCAATATGACAAGATTAAGTTCACACAAACCGTTGTTTAAAACTAAAACCATGTCACGATGGACCAGTCAAAACGTGATTCGATGCGCTATTGTTATGACATTAGAGTCCAATAAGTGTTCCCTGATCGTTTTCTGAATCATGTTATTTGTCGCTGCTGTATCAACTGATGCAGTGGCCTCGTCAAAAACCAGTACATTGCTTTTTTTGGGTAGTACGCGGCCGAGACACATACTCCATTTTCAGTAACCGTGGCAATTTTGTGATAATGGATTGTGAAAAGTTTGTAATTAGTGCAAAGAAAATTCTTTAGTTTTTCATTTTTTTGAGATTTCCCTTAAACCCCCCCCCCCCCCCCCCCCCCTCTCTCTCTCTCTCTATATATATATATATATATTAAATATTGTATGCACGCATATCCAAACCCACCAAATTCATGATGTGAGTTTTGATCCATCATAGATAGACAAGCTTCCACAAATTCAACACAACAAGGCGCATGCATGCTTCATCACCCTTGAAACTACCTGTACTTATCTTGTGATTGACCAAGATAAGTATCTGAGTTTGAGAGTTTAAAATGAGAGGGAAGATTGTTTCAAGGGTCAAAAACAAATAAAAGGAAAGAGTTGAAGGACTTGTTATGCCATACCTATTATTCTCCTGAATGTTAAAGAAACAATGTTAAAATAATTAACATAGCATTAATTCTTTACTTAAAAACATTAAAAATGAGAAAAGTCATATGTACAGTTGTACTATACACCACTAGGTTTTTTTTATTAATTATATATCCAGGTAGTTTAAGATTTTTTTTAATTAAAAGAATATATATATATATATATATATATATATATATAATAATTAGATCTAATTGCCAATTGTCATTATAACCATTAATATAGAAAATAAAATAATTTCAATTATTAAGTGCGCGTTCAAACACTCCTACGTCATAAACTAATGATATTAATTGGTTAATTATTAACTTATAACATAAATATCAAACGATATTAAAGTAAATAAAAATTTATGGAGTAAAAATGACGAATATACCCCTAATCAAGTGAGTATAACTTGTGAAAATTATGAATTTACTTTTGAGATGGGTTAATTATGTACAGGCATAGTGAGTGGTGTGTGTTTTAATTTGGGGGTCAATTATATATGAGTTGTGGTTGTTGATGAGGGTGTGAAGTTTATTTTCTAATTTAAATAAGGAATGCTATGTGACCAAATAAGAGGCTCTTGTTTCTCCACATCAATCCACAATTTAATCCTCCAAACAAACACATCATGTTCACATTACCAGTATTACTACAACCATTGACTTCTTAATATACATTCATCTTATTCAAGTTTCTTTGCAATCAATTTGTATAACTTTCCACAATTAACCAGGTTTTGATTTTAAAGGATCCCTCAAGCATACTTTCAATGGCATCTTCTTCAACTTCATCGGTTCACAAGAGCTTTAAGTATGAGGTTTTTTTGAGTTTTAGAGGTGAAGACACTCGTAAGACATTCGTTGATCATCTCTATCATGCTCTTCAGAACAAAAGCATTCATACGTACAAGGATGACGAAAGAATCAAGAAAGGGGAGAGGATTGATGATGAACTCATCAAATCCATTGAAGACTCAAAGTTCTATATAATCGTTTTTTCCAAGAACTATGCATCTTCATCTTGGTGCTTGGATGAGCTTGTAAAGATTATTGAGTGCCAGAAGACAACCGAGCATACAGCTTACCCTGTGTTCTATGATGTGGAACCCAATGAAGTCCGCAAACAAAGTGGGGAATTCGGAGAGGCCTTTGCGAAACAAGAAAAGAAAGAGACTGCTCAGAAATGGAGAGAGGCTCTAACAGAAGCAAGCGATCTAGCTGGGTGGGAGTTGAAAAACACACTTGATGGGTAATTCTTCCATGGTATCATTTTTGATTCTTTCTAATCTACTTTTACCCTGGGATATAAAAGGGTCATCCATGGCATCTCATGTTTTGTTGTCAAATTCGAGCTTTTGAGTCTTGTTGAAAAATTCTACACGATATACAATTATATGACTATCTTAATTACTTAAAATACATATCTATGTTATAGATCTGAAATCAATTGTTCATGTGGGATTTTGAGCAAGCTAACGATTTTATCTTCTTTAACATACAGGCATGAAGCTAAGTTTATCAAGAAAATTGTTAAAGAGATCTCACTAGAGTTACGTTCCATCAATGTCAGCATTGATGAAAAATTAGTAGGCATGAAGACTCGGATTAAGGATGTTGTTTCATCTTTAGAAATGGGTTTTGATGATGTTTGGATGCTAGGGATCAAGGGGATGGGAGGCGGTGGGAAGACAACTTTGGCCAGAGCCGTTTTCGATCAAATATCCATCCAGTTCGAAGGTAAAAGCTTTGTTGAGAATGTTAGGGAAATTTCAAATGGTTCTTTGTCCGGTTTGAAGTCGTTGCAAGAAAAAATCCTTTCTAATGTGTTAAATGATAAGCACGTCACCGTAGATAGTGTTTATGATGGGAAAAATATGTTGAAAAGAACGATGTGTGGTAGAAAGGTTCTTCTTGTTCTTGATGATGTGGATCATATACACCAGCTTGAGGCGTTAGCCGGCGGACCTAGTTGGTTTAAGTCGGGAAGTAGAATCATCATTACAACAAGAGATGAGCAACCGCTGGAAGCACACCAAGTGAACTCGATTCATGATGTCAGTTTGTTATCAAATAGGGAAGCACTTTGCCTATTCAATACGTATGCATTTGGGAGAGAGATTCCAATTCAAGGGTACGAAGAGCTATCAAGCCAAGTTGTACATTATGCTGCTGGCCTTCCCTTAACAATCAAAGTTTTGGGTTCGTTTCTTTGTGGTAAAAATGAGCTCGAATGGAAAAATGTCATTCAAAGACTAAAAACAATTCCGTCGAAGGATACTTTGGACATATTGGAAATAAGCTATATCGGTCTAGAGGAAGAGCACAAGGAAATATTTCTAGATGTTGCATGCATACTAAAAGGTTGCAAAAAAGAGGATGCAATGAGAGCGCTTGAAAGTTGTGGATTTTATGCTAGAATTGGTTTGAAAGTTCTTGAGCAAAAATCTCTCATAACTGTTTCTAAATATGGGTGCTTGGACATGCATGACAGAATTGAAGAAATGGGCCAGTATATTGTTCGTCGTAAACTCGAGGAGCCTAACAAACACAGCCGATTATGGATCGAGGAGGAAATTGAAGATATATTGGTTAGTGATCAGGTAAGGATGAAGTAAAGTTATTTGTAAGGTTGAGAAAACTAACACATTTTCATTTGTTATGACATAATTTTCATGGTTATTGTTTTTTGATTATAGGGCACTAATGAAGCAGTAAGATGCATAAAATTGAAGACATCAGAACTCAATCCAGAAATTGTTATGAAAGGCCTTGGAAACATGAAGAAACTTAGATTTCTTCAAGTGTATTGTGACGGTGTGGATTGTAGCAATAGTACCTGGGAATTTGATGAAGTTTGGCAGTACTTTCCAAATGCTTTACGATGTTTGAGGTGGGAGGGGTACTACCCTTTTGGGTCTTTACCAAAATCATTCCAAGCAAATAATCTAGTTGAACTTGAAATACGTAATAGCAATATTGTACAACTTTGGGAAGGGGGAGATAAAAAGGTAGAATATTAATAGTTGATTGGTTATTATGCATTATTCATTATAATACTCACTTTTTGGTTTGGTTTGTTACATATATTACACCAAGACTCATTTTTTTTTTTAAAATAGGTTCTTAACAAGCTCAGATTCCTTGATCTCCATGATTCATGCTTGGAATACCTTGATCTTGGTCTGACTCCAAATCTGGAGACATTGAATCTTGAAGGATGTTCTGATTTGGTAGAACTTCACATGCCCGCTGAATGTCCAAAGCTCATATCCCTCAAACTCAGTGATTCAAAGTTGACGACACTTGTCTTTCCAAAGACTCCAAATCTCGAGACGTTAAGTGTTGAAAGTTGTTTTGATTTGGAAGAACTTCACATTCCCATTGAATGTCTTAAGCTCAAATCCATCTACATCAATGGTTCAAAGTTGAAGACACTTGAACTTCGAGGGACTCCAAATCTCGAG
The DNA here is from genome assembly GCA_954870635.1 of Arctium minus. Taxonomy (NCBI): domain Eukaryota; kingdom Viridiplantae; phylum Streptophyta; class Magnoliopsida; order Asterales; family Asteraceae; genus Arctium; species Arctium minus. Next base: position 98,573,135 of record OX941087.1, read on the forward strand.
AGGTTAAGTGTTTTAAGTTGTTTTGATATGGTAGAACTTCACATTGAATGTCTAAAGCTCATTTCCATCAACATCAACTATTCAAAGTTGAAGACACTTGACCTTCGACAGACTCCGAATCTCTGGATGTTAAGTCTTACAGAATGTTATCATTTGGTAGCAGTTTACGCACTTGTTCGGTGTCTAAGGAAGCTTGTCCACTTAGACTTGAGTGGTTGTTTGAGGTTTAAATCTTTTAAATTCACGAAATGGTCTAGATCACTTGAAGTTGGTTCTTCCGAGTTACATCTGATTGCAGAATCCCTAGATATGTGCCCATTGCACTCCGACAATAATTTGCCAAAGTTTCGATTTGCATGTTCTTATGAAGAAAATGCACCCTCATCGCTTGTAAATCTAGAGAAGCTTATCTGTATAGGTCTATGTGCTTGCACAAATCTTGAGAACTTTTCTCGAAACATTTGTGGTTTACATTGTTTAACAAAGCTTACACTCGAAGGTAGTATTGAAGAGGCACCCAAGGACCTTGATCAGTTGGAATGTCTAGTGGAGCTAAGTTTGTTGTCAACAAAGATTACACATCTTCCGGATAGCATTTGTAAGTTGAAACATTTGAAATGTCTCAAACTTATATCTTGTTCGCTTCTTGAGAAGTTACCAGAAGATCTAGGCCTATTAGAATGTCTGGAGGTGCTATTCCTATCGGAATGTACAGTTTTACGAGAGATTCCAAATAGCATCTGTGACATGAAACATCTAGAATATTTTGATATCCACGGCTGTACTGGTGTTGAGCAATTGCCAGAGGAAATTGGACGTTTAATTTGCTTAAAAGAGTTAAATATAGAAGGTACAGACATAAGACATCTTCCACAAAGCATTTTTGAGTTGAAAGGTCTGCGCATTTTACATCCCAGATACAAACATTCAGGAAACCATAGCAGGAGTCTCCAAGGATGATTCGGAGAGCTCCGAAGGCCCAAAGAAGCTAATTCAGAAACAATGATTGTAACAGGTACTTTCTCCATTTTCTTTTTATCATCCTACTTAATTCGATTTGAATTTTCAAATGGATGTATAACAATAACTAATTTTTAGAAAAAGTTCTGCATTTGAAACTGTATGTATCTTACTATTGATCCTAACATTTCAACCATTTCTTGCAATTAGAAGTACTTTTGATGACCAGGAAGCAATATAAAAAAAAAGGTAGACGCCACCCTCTGAGGCGTCTCCACAGCACCGGTCCCACAATCATCATGGGAGAGGTAAATCAGTGCATGCATGCATCCCATTGGCAGAGGAGCGATGCTCTAGGACCTCACACATATGGATTACACTCACACCTCTACCGCTGACACAGATCAACAGACGACCAAGAAGCAATATAACACACAAGGTAATTTTTTTACCATTTGGTTTGTTTTATGTTTTATTCTCAACATTCAAACTTAAAATGATCATACACATTCTGTATCTTTTTCTTACTAAATGTTTCATCGTCGTAACATGTTCTTCTTTTTTTGTCTGCATTTTAGCAGTTCATTTAATCTCCTACCTCAATGGTCTGGTTTTGGCTCTATCAATTTTGAAGATCTGTTTGTTCTGCATCAGGTATAAACTCGACCTGATGCATTACATAAATTATTGTCTTAGATTCAAAAGATTCCAACTTACATTTGTTTCGGTCATTTGGTTAAATTCAATAATTTGTGATATTTTGAAAAAGCAAAAGTACACAACTAGTGGCACTGGAACAAACAGCAGTTGATTTTTGTTAGGACACAATGAACCAGTTAGCTAACTCACTTTGAAAAGATGACTTCTTGTAGAGCATCAACAACGCTCAATGGAACCTATCGGGTAGCTCAATTGGTCAGACTTTAGTTCTCGATAACTATTTGCGTTTGTTATAACAGGTGATTGCAATTGGGTTCTGTTTTTCTTTAGCTCATCATCCACAAAAACCCAACTCCTTTATAGAAAATTCTCCCTGTGAGGTAAGTCGTAAGCGGAAGATCTTAGAGATTATTCTTCAAATTTGCTTCTTCTTATGTTATATCTGCAGATTCTTACCCAAATTATCCGTTGCAGTTCGTAACACTTCAATGAGATATCAGCCACAGGATTCAAGGAGAAAATAGACGATGAGTATTGAGTCAACATGTGAGACACTAATTCCAGGAAATTTCTATAAAATTACTTCATGGGTTATCACATTTCATTCATTTTCGAGCAATTTTTTACAGGATTTTGGACAATCTGCCTTTGGTCATTCCTATAGCAGGACTCTCATGTTCTATATCAGTATGGATATCTTGTGGGTCACAGAGTTTTGTTGTCTGCCTCTTAATAACTCAAACCGTTAGGATATGCAGAACCAGGTTTAGGTGATCTATATATATTTATTGTTGTTTTTGCTTAAAGAAATGCACGAAAACAATGTTTAGGCAATCTATGTTTATGTTTTGTTACTCGGGGTTTTGGTTTATGTCCCTAGTTGTATTATATACTTTTATTTAATAAAAATCGGCGTGGGATGAGCCGCCTAGCTCTACTAGGTTCCAAACCCCTTAAAAATAGGTGGTTAGCACAATGGTCGACGACCAATAAAATCACGAGATGAGCTTATGTTTTGTCTTAATTATGAAGTTTGAGTTTAAGATTTGTTTCGTTAAAGCTCGATTTATGTTAAATCGATGATAGTTCGCAATATTCTGATCAAAGAAAACCTGAAAGAGGTCGATTTTGCTTTTACGGATCAATTGCATAACGATTTCATAAGTGGACTTGTGAACCTATCATTTCAAGAATGGACTTGGGAAGTGCAAGATTACAATGGTGCAGTTGAATACTATTCAAAGGTTTTTTTTACATTATTCATGATTTCATATAAATTGAACCTTAAATGCATATCTTTATGGCACTAAATACTTGAGTTCTAGGAAGAAACCATAGGTTCAGCATGACTTAAACTTGCAAATATTTTGCTTGATTTGGGTCTATGAAATGCATTGAACTTGCATATTGTTGCTCATTGTCTTGTATTAAGTTATTTTTAATGTTATTTACAATTGCCAGGCGAATCTTCCATGGCGAGATGGAGAATAATAATTGTTCAACACTCTGGAGTTTCTTTGCATCCCAACACTCTGGTTTTTCCGAGGATTATATACAATAGATACCAAAACGCCTTTATGCCTGCAGAATGCATCGGCTGCGAACAGCAGAGCCATAGAATCATTGAGGGAAATGCAGGATGTTCATTTATCTTGCATGGCCTATTTTTCTCATTAAAACTAGATCTCTTCTATTCCTATCATTAATAAATGGACCTTGGATCTTTCTGCTTGTAACATAAATGTTGATATGATTCTACTTGCTCCAAGTAAATCATATTCTCCTCTATGAGGAATTACATTGATTTTCCGATTTCAACTTATAATAAACTTTTACATCTTATCGTGTGGGTATATAACTAGTATTGAAGTATACAAGTAACTGGAGTTGTTCTGTACATGTTCATCGTGTGCTAGTCTTTGGTTTTTTTACATGTCTAATCACACTCTCAGGGGTCTTAATGGAAACAGCTGCTCTACTTGTTGTTGTAGAGGTTAGGTCTGTGTGCATGTCACCCTCTCCAAAACCTACTTTCGAGCGGGATTTATTGGGTCCATTTCGTTTGGTTTGAAAAGATGGCTTCGGTGATATCATCCACAACATTGAACGGTTCATCGAATAGATAAATATCAGCATCTTGGTACTGAGTTAGTACCTGCAATCTGAATTCTCTGTTTCTGGCCTCTGCTCAAATTGATTCCCCTATCACCTGTAACTGTTTGAGCACCAAACGAGAGAATTTCAATGTCTTTCTTCAAAGCACATGCTTCAAGTACCGTATTGTACCTTTCTATGTCCATCTCCGTACGAAACAAGATATTCTCTTTCAATATTTACACTTTGTATCCATGGTGATTGACCAACATAAACCTTTGGCTTGTTTTTTTGTTCTGTTGGTGTGTATGGAGTATGTATAATTTTTTATGGGGTTTGGTTTAGGGGTGATTTTCGCACCAGATTTTGATACAACAGGGGCTTTTTGCTAGTTTTCTATAGTTTCTGGTGCTTGTTTTGTTGCCGATTTTCTGTTTTCTTGATGTCGATTTGCTGCTACAGAAGCTGTTGGTGTAATCCTTTGCCTCAATTAGCTTATGTTGCATCATTCTTGCAAACCCAACTGTTGTTTTGCTTGTGAAAATTGGGGCTGCTCCTTTTTAGCATTTTTACTAGAAACTGATACACTTCACCTACAAGATTACAATTCAATTATAGTGACATCCTCTTGACCTTCGAATGGCTTTAAATCTCAAGAAGTTACATCTTGTAGGATGCCATAATCTGATAGAACTTCACATGCCTCCGAATCTCGAGAAGTTAAGCCTTACAGAATGTTATCATTTGGTAGAACTTCAAGCTCTTATTGGATATCTAAAAAATCTTGACCGCCTAATTTTAAGTGGTTGTTTGAGGTTTGAAATAGCTTTCTATAACGCAGTGGAATCATATGATGTTGGTTCTTTATCCATGTTAAAATTGGTTATGATATCCCTAGGTATATGCTCGTTGCACCAGGACAAATGTTTGCCAATGTTTCAATTTGAGTGTTCTGTTGAAAAGCATGAACCGTCAACGATTGGAAATCTACAAAAGCTTATCTCTGTAGGTCTTTGTGCGTGTACAAACCCTGAGAGGTTTTACGCAGCATTTGTGGTTTTCGTCATTTAACACATCTTACACTAGTGGGTAGTGTTCCATGGGTGCCCAAAGATCTTGAGCGGTTACAATGTCTAAAGATGCTAACTTTGTCGTCTGGAGAGTTTAAATATCTTCCTAATAGTATTTGTATGTTGAAGGGTCTGAAATATCTCAACCTTAGATCTTGTTTGCTTCTTGAGGAGTTACCTGAGGATCTTGGCCGATTAAAACATTTAAAGCAGCTAATCGTTACGACTTGTATCCGCTTACAATATATTCCGAACAGCATCTGCGAGATGAGACGTCTACGATATTTACATCTCTCCTATTGCACTGAAGTTAAGAAATTACCTGAGGAACTTGGACGTTTAAAGTGTTTAAGAGAGTTACGCATAGAAGATACCAACATAAGCCATCTTCCGCAGAGCATTTTTTGAATGAAAGGTTTGTGTATTGGTTGGTCTAGACGGCGTCTTCAGTCATATGGTTTTACATCCGAGATACAAACCTCAGAAGGTCGCACGTTTTGCTTCATAGGTGATTACAAGATTCCTCATTTTGCATCACTTAAATAGTATGAAACTTCAATGTTTTGAGTAGTTCCTTTGTACCCTTTTCCATCATATTGTCGCACTTCCATTCCCTTTTTCATCGAAATTTAACTTAAGTTTTGTATATGGTAGTTTTTCGTATTATCCCTTCCCATGACTGTAGTTTTGTATTATTCTGTCATTGATCACAATCATCTTCTAATCTCTAATTGGTTGGTTCGTATTTTTTGTTGAAGGCCTCTCTGCAAATAATGGGCAGAATTCTAACATAGAGGCCAGTGGACCTCCTGTGCAATTTGCTGGACAAGCGAATGAGGACAATATGGATCCTCAGCAGTTGAACCACAACAACAACAATGATGATGATGATGATTCATATTCGAAAAGGAGGTGATGAAGTTGGACAGATCCCTTGGCAAATTATGACTGTAAGACATCAGCAGCCCTGATTAAACATCAGTGGCCACAATTGCAATTGTTGTGTAGTACGCCTGGATTCGAACCCTGGATGGAATATTCCAACATATCCCCCATGGCCTTGACCAGTACGCCACAACCCTTGTGGTTTACTCTGTAATTTGTTGTTGGTTGCACATAAAATGCTAATATATATATTCACTGATTTTTAGTTGTGCTCAGGCAAACAGATATTGGTGCCGTTGATGTGATTCCGGTGGATAAGCGTGTCCGTGAGCCATTTGTGGTTCTCCATACTAAATCCGATGTTGGCATGCCGGATGATGGATACTATTGGCTTAACTTAAGTATGGCCAAAGAGTTGTACATGGCAATCCTAATCCTAGGTGCATATTCATTTCATGATCAAATAACAAAAAACTGTTAAAAAGGCTACTTGTTTCTGTATCTTGTTCCAATTATGATCTACTCAAGTCTCGATCATATATCTAACTTAGGGGCTGTTCGCTAAACACTTACCGTAGCTGAACATTTATTGCAACAATCTTATAAGGTGCCATTTTGCTAACCGAGAATCTTACCCGGTTAGCGCTTACTGGGTAATTAATTAAGAGATGCTTATATATATACTATATATGCTATTGGTAAAGTAAGTGAGGGTGGTTACTATTACGACCTAAGAATAAATTAAATCTTTGGATTTAATTTAATATTTAATTGTTGTTATAGAGTCAATTGTAACTAATAAATCAGCAACTATTTTAGCTCCTAAATAGTCTCCTAGTCAATTGTAACTATAAATCAGTAGCTAGTTTAGCTCCTAAATTGTTTCCTTGTCTAATGTACATTTTGGCCATATATATATAGCCCCTCTCTGTAAATCGATTATATAATAGAAATCCTAAAGAGCTTGTATGGTATCAGAGCTCCAATTGCTCTAGAGAGCCGATCCTCTTTTCTCTGCGTTCTACTTCTTCTCTCTGCACTTCCAATGGCACCAAACACCACCATCCAGATTAGTGTTGCCACTCACTTTCCAATCAGACTCACTGCCAACAATTTCCCAGTGTGGCGCCGTCAAGTTGAATCAACCCTAATAGGGCTCGAACTTGATGTCTTTATCATTGGCAATCAACAGCCTCCAAAACGAACTCTTGATGACAAAGACGGTCCTAAACCAAATCCATAATATCTCTCTTGGTACCGCCAGGATCAAATAATCTTTAGCGTTATTCTAGGTTGTTGCTCAGACTCCATTCAGCCTCTAATTGCATCAGCTACCACCTCATGAGATGCTTGGGAACGACTCAATGCCAGCTTTGCCAGTGAGTCTAGGTCTCGCGTCATCTCTCTCAAATCCAAACTTGTCAAAAATCCAAAAGGTACCCGCGTTCAATAACTGAATATCTCCAGGACACATGCGAACCATTGCTATGATTTAGCACTAGCACAAAGTCCTGTTGCAGAAGAAGACTTACTGGTTCATATTTTATCACAACTCGGTGATAAATATGGCACTATCGTTGCCGCTATCAAAGTGAGTGAAACATCACTGTCTTACTCAGAATTATTTGAGAAATTGACTGATTTTGAGCGAGCCCTGAAGGAACAAACTGCAACCCCTGAACCTATGCTAACTACTGCCAATTACACTGCAAGACAGTCCGACCGGCAACCTGGCCGATCTGATAATTTCAACCAACAACGTGGCAGTAACAATCGCTTCTCCAATCAGCATCGTAGTTCAACCAATCACACTCAATGGTCTTCTTCAACCCCTGGAGGTAATCGACAAAACAGATCCATTTCTTTTTGTCAGTTCTGTAATATTCCAGGCCACATGACACGTGATTGTCGCAAGCTATCTCGGTTCTTACGAGAATATCTCGGTTCTTACGAGAAAACAACATCACTGTCAACACCTCTTAGTCGAATGCTCCTGTAGCCAATGTCAACATGTCTGGCTCACCTTCTGTTAGGTTATTTGATAGTGGTGCTTCCAATCATGTCACCTGTGATCGTTCCACACTACAAAATGTCTCGGACTACGGCGGACCCGATGAAATCATTCTCGGGAATGGTAATAGCTTACAAATTTCACACGTCGGTTCTAAACACAATAACACACCACTCAAGACTCTAAATTTACCTCATGTGTTATGTGATCCATAATTAACAAGGAACCTTATTTCTGTGGCTAAATTATGCAAGACTAACCGAGTTTCTCTTGAATTTTTTCCCACTCATTTTTTTGTGAAGGATCTTCGCATGGGGGCCCGTCTCATGCGGGGGGAGAACCATAAAGATGTTTACTATGCCAACTTACCATCCAAATTGCACCTGAATGTTACCACCAAAGTTTCACCTCTTCAATGGCATCATACCTTAGGCCATCCATCCACAAAAGTTTTCAAGTCTCTTCTTTCCAATCTAGGTCTTAGTTCTAAGCTTTCTGATATGCATTGTCCATCTTGTTTCAGTTAATAAAAGTCACAAATTGTCTTTTGGTTTCTTTCCTTTGTTGTTACAAAACCATTGCAATTGATATATTCTGATGTGTGGGGTCCGATCCAGAGCTCTATGTTGGGAAATTCAGAAATGCACAAGTATGGTTAATGCTGCTGGAACTAAATGGTTACTACTTCTGAGATTAATGCTGCTGAATGAAGTTAATGCTGCTTAACAAGATTAATACTGCTAGAGGAGATTACTACTGCTAAGCAATCTTAGTACTGCTAGTAGTTAGTACTGCTGGAGTTAGTGCTGCCAGAACAACTTAATACTGCTCATGAAGACTTAATGCTGCTTATGAGATATTGAAGACTTCGGATGGAATGAAGACAGCTGGATTATTTGAAGATAATATGGAAGGCTTGAAGATAAATATGGAAGACTATTCTGAAGATCTTTTATTATATGTAATTATCTTTTATCTTCAATATATATAGAATAGATTAGAATTGATAGAAAAAGAATAGAATTCTGAATTTCTGTTTTCATAGAAAGAATCAACCTCAAGGTTTGTAATCCTAATTCTATAGAAGTAGAATTCGTATTGGTGAGTATGTTCATCAATATTGAGGTTGAGTGTTGAATCTTGTAACTTTATAATCATTCAATAAAGTTTGCAAGTTGTTCTTTTGATTCACTGTTCCAGTAATTATTGAATATCAAAGTGTTATTCCGCAAACTCCTTTGATATTGTTTCTGAGTGTTTATTCTTGTTTAGAATTAAGATCCTGACAAGTGGTATCAGAGCCTGTGTAACTCAGAAAGCAAAATCATCAATGGCTAAAGGTTCAGACTCTTCAAGCACAGAAATCCCCACAGAGGTCATTTCTAATCTATGCTCTAAAACCTGTATTGAAACTGTTAAAAAGTACATGGATCACAACCAATGCATGAGTGATGACCTTAAAAGGTTACAGAAAGATATACAAGACTATGTGAGAATAGTTGAGAGGTTTGAAGAACAGATTAAAGGTTTTCAAGCCAAATAACTCCAACACTCATATGACACCAATTACTGGAAGTGGGAGAAAAAGGATCTAGAACTTAAACTGACAAAGTCTAAAGAGGAGAGTGAAAAGTTGAGAGAAGAGCTAGCCAAAGTTAAGCTAGATGTAGAAAAGTTTTCCAATGCTTCTAAAGCAATGGACTCTTTACTACAAACTCAGATTCATGATAAGCTGAGAAGAGGAATTGGGTATAATTCCACACCACCACCTTATAACAACAATTACATTCCTCCTACCTCAGACTTGCTAGAGACCAAGGATAGGAAGGACTTGCCTGAGGAAGCCACTAAGGTAGATCCATTAGACAAAGTGGTGGTTGAAACGGACTCTGAAGAAGAGAACTCTAATGATAAGAGTAAGGAGAACACTGTGAGTGGTGAGATTCCTCTAGAAAATCACATCATCACCAATGAGGGATGTGGAAAGATTTGGGTCAAATCTAAGGACATAGAGAAGACTGAGAGAAAGTCTGAGAAGGTCCATTATAAACATACCACAGTTGTGAATCCTGTCCCTTGCAAACAGTGTGCATGCAATAAATCTGATCCCCAAAAACATGATAAACCAAGGGGAAATCAGATAAACTGGAATAATCAGTGGGCACAAAAACAAGGGATTGATCTGGGTAAAATCAATAGACCAAAACCTTGTTTCATCTGTGGCAAATTGAATCATCTTGCCAAATACTGTTATTTCAATCCTATTAACCAAAGAGTCACTTTTCAAAGACAACCACAAAACTCTTTTGGTTATAGGAATCAAAGAAGGAATCAAATGGCTGAGAAAAGAGCACCTAAAAAGTATCATGCTCAGAACAAGTTTGCTAATACAAAGAAAAATACTCCAAATAAGCCAAGGAGTAATTTAAAGACAAAGAAAGCAAACAACTTTGTTCAAGTTTGGGTTCCAATTGTAAAGAAACCTGTTAGTACTGCTATCCCAGATAGTACTGCTAACAGAAATAGTGCTGCTAACTCAGTTGGTACTGCTAACCAGGTTGGTACTGCTAACCAGGTTGGTACTGCTAACCACGTTGGTACTGCTAACAAGGCTAGTGTTGCTTCTAGTAGTAATGTTGTCAAACCTATAATCTTGACAAAGTATTCCAGCCATGAGGTTCCTAAACAACTCATCCAGACCAAACTGACAGATTATATAAATGAGAAAGGACAGCCCAATACCACTTTGGCTTGGGTTCCCTCCAAAACTAACTGATTTATCAAGTGTGCAGGGCAACCAAAAGCTCAAGAGGAATAGCAGTTGGAATGTAGATAGTGGTTGCTCTTGGCACACAACAGGTAACATGGACTGCCTTCAAATTCTTCAAAAGATTTGATGGAGGACATGTTGCATTTGATTCAGAAGGAGGTATGACAAATTAATGCTCAAGGCATGAGTTAAAAGGTAAGTTGACTTTGGACGATTTCATTGAGCATGATGCTACTAACCTGTGTGTTTAAGTGTTTCAGGTTGCAGTTAGTAATACTCCAGAGGGAGTGATGATCATGTAGGATCAAGAAGAAAAGGATCAGGGGATGGACAAAGTAGTAAAAAGTATGAGTAAAAGGATGGTGTCAAAAAGTGTAAGTGTAGTTAATGCTGCCAGTGCAGTTTTAATACTGCCAGTGCAAAGTTAATACTGCTAGTGGTTAATACTTCTTGCTAGTGGTTAATACTGCTAGTTAGTTAATACTGCTAGTGGTTAATACTGTTAGTTAGTTAATACTGCTAGTGGTTAATACTGCTCTCAGTTAATACTGCTAGTTAGTTAATACTGCTAGTTGTTAATACTGCTCTCAGTTAATACTGCTAGTTAGTTAATACTGCTTATGTCCCGAATCGTATAAATACACTCTTTGCCCGCCTAAAAGATCATAACGACTCTTTGAATACTGTTCACCTTCTTTCTAACCCTTTTCTCTCAAGAACAAGTGTTTCAGGCAAGAACATACTCAAGTTCAATGGCTTCCATGGCTTTCATTGATGAGCACAACGAGATTGCGATGTTACAGAAGCCGAAACAAGCTGCTGGATTCCACCAGATTGTGGATTTTCTCAAATCCAGCCACATTGCCCATGCTCTTACTGTGTCGCCAACAATATACATAGAGCATCAAAGGCAATTCTGGGCATATGACACCGTTGTTACTGAGAATGGTGTGCAAGTGATCAAGACAAAGGTGTGTGGCAAACCCTTGACAGTTACTGAAGAGGTAATTCGCATCAGTCTACGTCTAGACGATGCCTCTGGTATCTCATCTATCTCTAATGATGAACTGTTTTCCACTCTTACAAGAATGGGGTATGGAGGACCATTGGGTGTTTTCAAGTTATCAAAAGCTACATTTTCACCCCAATGGCGTTTCTTTGTCCATACCCTTATGCATTGTATTTCTAAAAAGACTACTGGATGGAGTGAGTTCAGCAGTACCATTGCTTATGCTTTGGTCTGCTTGGCCACTGCCAGAAAGTACAATTTTTCCAAAATGATTTTCAATGACCTTGTGTCAAACTTGGGAAGCAAAAAGAATTTTTATATGTACCCAAGATTTGTACAGGTAGTTATCACCCAAGAATTGACGGATATGCCTCACTTTGATGAGGTATATGTACCCAAAATTCCCAAAGGTAAGGTCTTTTCAAACATGAAAAGATCTCCATTGGACTCGGAAGGAGTTGACACCCCATTGTTCTCTACAATGATGGTGGTGTCCCACAATGAAGAAGGTATGGCAGCAGGGTCAAGGCCCTCATTAGACCATCCCACTGCTAGCCTATCCCAACCTTCACCCTCTATATCAATCCCTTAGTTCCTACTTCAAAAGCCAACTTCTCCAATCACCCAAACCTACATAAGGAAAAAGGTAAAGAAGGTTCCTTCCCTTCTTGTACCATCACCCACAGAGCCTCTAAGCCCTCTAATGGAGAATTCTCCATTAGAGAATATCTACAGGGAAACCACAGGGGTGTCTCCCAACCCCAAGGAGGTGCTCACTGAGGAGATGGTTGAGCATATGGGTGCTAAGGTTGCCACTACTCCTGCTAGCACAGAGGAGGTCAGTGGTAACATAAATAAGACCTTCCCCATGGCAACTTTGGGTGATCAATCATCCAAAGGTCCCTGGTGCCAAGAACCCAAGGGGGTAGCAGGTGCTTCTGCTAGGCAGAAGACCTCTACTACTAAAAGATCCAATGATCCTCCAAATGTGGTAAAAACACCCAAAGGAGGTGAGGACAGATATAACTACAATGAATTGATGGACACACTTGGTACCATTAGTCTGGATGTGCATAACCAAGATCTGGAAATCAAAGAGATGAAGAAAGTCATTATATCTCAACAAAACCAGATAATAAAATTGAAGAAAATGGTGCTGAAATTGGTATAGAAAAAGAGGAGAAAGCAATTTGTGCTAAAGAAGAGGGATAGTGCTAAAGATGCTTCCAACAAGGGGGAGAATCAAGAGAATGAAACAGAGAAGGAAAGCAAATCTGAGATGGGATTTGATGTTGAGGGGGAGAAAGAACCTGAAATAGAGAAAGAACTTGATGTTGAGGGGGGAGAAAGAAGCAGAAATAGAGAAAGAAACAGAATCTCAAGCAGCAGCAGTAACAGAAGATAAAGAAGCAGAAACAGTTAATACTGCTGAAGTAAAAGAAGCAGCAGTAACAGAAGCAGCAATAGGGCTTTCTGTAGAAGAATTGGAGATTGCAGAGACATTGGTAAAAGCTAAGAATGACACACCTAAGGCTACTCAAAAGGTCAAGGGAGTGGTCATCAATGAAGGAGGCCTTTCAAAGAAAAGAAAAGAGTCAAGTGAGGCAAGTTTGAAGGATACAAAGGGAAAGGAAAAGATTGTTGAACCTGAACAACCTTCAAAGAAGAAAAGTCAGATTGAGTTAGATGAAGAGGTGGCAAAGCAGCTTCAGGATGAGATGGAAAAGGAAGAACAACTTCAATCAGAGAAGGATAGAGAGCTTGCACTAATAATGGCCAGAAAGCTAAATGAAGAGTATCAGAAAAGCATGAAAACAGCAGCTCAGGTCAAGAAAGTACCAGTCAAAAGAATGCCACTCAAAAAGCAGAAAAGACAACCCTCCAAGACCTTTTTGGCCAATCAGGAAAGGAGAAAAATGATAAATTTCCTGAAAGGTTCAATTGGTGTCAAAGGAGAGATGTTCACCAACATGGCATACAACAAGGTTAAGGAGTTGTATAAGAAAGAAATGGCTAAACTTCAAGGGGGCTCCTCACAAAGGGAAGAGGCTGAAAGAAGGATGAAGGAGAGACATGATCTAAACATCCAACAACCATTCCCTGAGGAGACCACACCTTCAAAGGATAAAGGTGAAGAAAAGAAAGAAGAGCAAGAGAGTGTTGGTGTGGAAGTAAAATCTTCAAAGAGAATAAAGTCTATAGCTTCCAAGAAGCAGTCCAAAAGGACAAGAGTTGAAGAAAGAGCAGAAACTGAAGCAGAACCTCCTGTTACACCTTCAGCAGAACCAAATCAGAATCCAGAATCATCCAACAAGCAATCAAATGAGCAGGTTGAACTGTTCATGACATTAACTAATGATGATCCAGTACAAGCAGATCCTATCTCTGTCCAAGCTCCTGAAATCATCTTTTGGGATATCTTGGAAGATCAAAGAAAGAAATTCTTCAGGATTAAGAGACTAGGGGACATATATGAGGTGTATCCTTCTTGGGGAAATTTCATCAGAAGTTGTACAAGATCAGATCTAGAAGAGATGTTTAGAGTTGGAATGAGATTGTATGAAAAGGAGCTGACAGGAGAAGCAAGGAGCTTAATCAGATTAGCCATGGAGTACTTATGCATGATGTTTGAACCTAGTAAAGTTCAACATGTGATCAGGGATTTGCATCTGGAGAATAAATGTAACACCCGTAAATTCCTGTCTGTGAAAGCCAATCCTTTGAGAAATCCTTGATTCTGATCATGGAATTTCATCCCTTACGCCTTACCTTTTAAGCCTTATCGCATCGTGGGTGCTCCGGATGAAAATAGAAGAAATCGGGGCTCGGGACACTCGGGGCGATAGTGCCCTGGGCACAATCGCCGGGCACAATCGTCAACAGAGTGGTGCCCGCGGTACAGTTTGGGCGATAGTGCCCTGGCGAGAGTGCCTTGGGCACAATCGCCGGGCACAATCGCCTGCGGCCTCTGGTTGTTTTAAAATCGATTTTTGAGCAGCCCACCTCATTATTTCTCAACCCATTTCACCCTTTTCTCTCTAGAAACCGAACCCAAACCCTAAAAATCGGTTTTATACCTTCAAGTCACCAAATCCATGATGTTCCAAGTGTTCTCCTCCACCTAACAAAGATTAGAAGCTCCACCTTCACCTTCCTCATCAAGTTCTTCGGTTGGGAGCTCGGGTTGAAATGTTGGATTGGGTGTTCTCGGAAGTCTCTTTGTCTTCAAGGGTAAGTTTTCTTGTAATAAGTTATAAAATGCTCCATTGATGGTTTCTTAGTGAATTTGGTTTCTCAAATCTCGGATTTGGTAAGTTTTGGAGAAAACTAGGGTTTTGATCTCGTTTGGGGTTTTGGTATATTGTTTGGGGGAAATGCTTCTAAATGATTGAGTATGGATATTTATGGTTTGAAATGTTTGGATCTAGGTTTTGGAAGTTTCCGGCTTGAGGATTCAAGCGGCCTTCAAAAGAGCTCGTTGGGTAAAATCTAGATTTAGCCTAAACCTAGCAAGGTGAGTTCAAGTTGATTTGTGAAAACGTTGTACATGCCAAAATGTTTATTTTAAAGCATCTATGTGTTTTACATGAAATTATCAACTATTGAGTTGTTTGGTAACTTTTGATTATTTGAAGTGTTTAGCTTATTAAACCTTGTAAAACACCACATTTGGGATATTTTGATAAATGTGTTACAAAGGAATGTGACTTGGTGATTTATTGCATAAATGGGTATTTGGTCAAAAATGCACTTTTAAGTGTTTGTCGGGTTTTATGCATCATTCATGAAATGAGATACTTTGAAAAGTACGAAGGTGTGAGTCCTTTGGTTTTGGGTCGATCCCGACCTTGAGAACGCTTTAGAAAATGATAATCCTTTTTGGGTTTTGGGCCGAAGGCCAAATGTGACTTGAGAAACAAAGTTTTGAGAAAGATGTATTTTGGTTTATGTAACCACTTTGGCTCTCGTATTTTAGTCGACCATACATTATGCCTTTTTGGGGCTTGGTTTGCACTCAAATGAGTCTTCGGAACAATTGTTCAGTTTTGGTAGCCTGTTAAGGAGCCTTGTCATGTGGTGTACCTAGTTGCATCTCATTTGTGAGTTACGTGTATTGGAGGCGTTAGCTCATCCGTTGGAGCCATGTAACGTGTTAGGTTGTAATGCAATGGATCCATAGGCATAGAGGTTGGTTTTTATCGTGTAAATAGGATAAGATTCCTGTGTTTTAATTTGGAAATAGGCATTGATAATACGATGTAAGTCCTACATAATCAAGTGTGTCAAGGATGGAGAGATCCCAAGGTAAAGATCTGGATAGGATTGAACTTGGTGATTATTATGACTAAAGACCTGGAGAGGGTTGATGTCTATCCTGACTAAAGACCTGGATAGGGTTGATGTCCATTATGACTAAAGACCTGGAGAGGGTTGATGTCTATCCTGACTAAAGACCTGGATAGGGTTGATGTCCATTATGACTAAAGACCTGGAGAGGGTTGATGCCTATCCTAACTAAAGACCTGGATAGGGTTGATGTCTACCGTGACTAAAGACCTAGATAGGGTTGATGTCAATGGTTGTTTATCCTTGAAGATACACTTATAACATACATCTGTGGTTTAACTTGTGTACCTGCCACATTCAATGGAATCGGGTCTTCCCCGTCACTGAAAGGTGTTGTTTTGGGTACTGAGTCTTGTGTCCATGTTTTCGGTGACATATTGCATATGAGATTTATTAACTATGATTTATAGGTTGAGTGTCATGCCCCACTCGTGATGTGGGTGTTTTGGGATGTGAAGTGTTATTCACGGTATCGTAATTGGGAGTCGATTTATATTCATGTTTTGAGTGAGTTTTGGATCACATCGTTTTATAAATAATGGTTGTTTTGGAACGTTGTCTTTAATGGTGTAAACTGTGGAAAACGGGTCGTCTCTATTTCTAAAGTAATTAGTTTGAAAGATCTTGATTTGAACTGTTTTCCTTTCTTTTAAAGATATACCCATTCATGTTAAAACTCTTGAACTCACTAGGCGTTAGCCTAACCTTTTATTTGTCGGCATGTGCATCAGGTTCCAGGTGGGGGTTGGTCCTAGCAGTTCTATGAAGAGATGTGCTTAGTCTTTCGCGAGTGTAAGTTTTGGTGAAGTCTTCCGCAGTTTAGAGATAGTGACTTCTTTTGGGTTTTAGTAGCACCCATCCGTATTGTAGACTTTATGTATAGAATGCATGTGTGTAATGAGGTTAAATCTTAGATTGTGATTGCAGATGAATCAATTATTGATGTATTTAGAATTTTTTTTAATTAGTTGCTATAGAGTCAATTGTAACTGATAAACTAGCAGCTATTTTAGCTCCTAAATAGTCTCCTAGTCAATTGTAACTGATAAATCAGTAGCTAGTTTAGTTCCTAAATTGCTTCCTTGTCTAATGTACATTTTGGCTATATATATATAGCCCCTCTCTGTAAATCGATTATATAATAGAAATCCTAAAGAGCTTATAGTTACTCTTACAAAGTAATCACTTACCCAGTTTGTATTGATAAACATACTAAGTAGAGAGAAAATAACTACAAGTCTTTAGCTGCTTAATTGGTAGGGCCAATTAATCATCCATTGCAAAACTGAACAACTTATGGACATGATCATGCAGGAGTTATTACAAGTGCGCAATTGCTGGATGCACTGTAAGAAAGCAAGAAGAGAGGGAATCCCATGATCCTGGATTAGTCAAAGTCACATATGAGGGACGCCACGATCATGATTCACCTGAAGAGAAGAATAGTAGCTATTATGTTTTATGGGGTGGAAAATAATCCAGAGGCAGACCTATTAAGAGAGCGGGGGTTGTACGGGACCGCTCAATTGTTCTGTCGTAATTGAATTTTTTATGGACAATAATACCTGATAGAGTAAGAATGGTTAGGATGTTACCTTTTAGGTGAAGATTTCTATTCTTGTTTGAAGCAAAATTCTAATTTTTACCAATTAGCTATTACTACTTTCAATTTATTAGTTGTCCCCATCTTACTTTTATTTCTTTTTTTTTTCCAAAAAAAATTCGTTCCAATTTACCCATTAATCTTGAAATTAATTTTTCGTCTCGTTTTAACGACAATACATGTTTATCTAAAATAAATAAAAATAATCACATTTAACAATTAATTCTTTGTACGTTTTTTTTTTAAATCTTAATAATACTTGAAAATCGATTATTATTCTTCTATATATGAATTTGATAAAGTTATATATTTTTTGTTGAGCTGCCTATTACGAATTCAAGAAGCCAGCAATGATTAAGTTTGAGACATTTCAAATGTTTTAGCTTACAAATGCTATCCGGCAGATGTGTAATCTTTGTAGACAAAAAATTTAGCTCCTCTAGACAGTCCAACCGGTCAAGGTTTTTGGGCGACTCTGGAATACTACCTTCGAGTGTAAGCTTTGTTAAGCATCGTAAATCACAAATGCTTCGAGAAAAACGCTCAAGGTTTGTGCAAGCACATAGACCAAAAGAGATAAGTTTCTCTAGATTTCCAATCCATGGAGGTCCATGTTCTTCATAAAAACCTGCAAATCGGAACTTCAGAAAATCATTGCCAAAGTGCAACGAGCACATATCTAGGGACTCTGCAATCAAATGTAACTTAGAGACACAACCAACTTCAACCGATTCAAACAGTCTTATAAACAAAAAGTAATTAAACCTCACACAGTTACTTAAGTTTATGTGGTCAAGCATTTTTAGACACCCATCACGTGCATGAACATCTACCAAATGATAGCATTCTTTAAGACTTAACGTCGTCTTGAGATTCGGAGTCCACCCAAGGTCAAAGGTCCTCAACTTTGCACCCATGATGTCGATAGATTTGAGCTTTAGACATTCAATGTGAACGTGAAGTTCTACCAAATCATAGCATCCTTAACACTTAATGTCTCGAGATTTGGAGACCCTCGGAGGTCAAGGGTCCTCAACATGAAGTTCTACCAAATCATTGCATAGTCTGTTATAACAAACGCAAATAGTTATCGAGAACTAAAAAGTCTGACCAGTTGAGCTACCCGATTGGTTCCATTGAGCGTCATTGATGCGCTACAAGAAGTCATCTTTTCAAGTGAGTTAACTAACTGGTTTATTGTGTCCATTATCAAAAATCAACTGTTGTTGTGTTCCAGTGCCACTAGTTGTGTACTTATGCTTTTTCAAAATATCATCATTATTGAATTTAACCAAATGACCTGAACGAATGTAAGTTGGAAATTTTTTGAATCGAAAACAGTAATTTATGTAATGTATCAGGTGGAGTTTATACCTGATGCAGAACAAACAGAGCTTCAAAATTGATAGAGCCGATACCAGGACCATTGAGGTAGGATTTTAAACATCGAGCTAATCACTGCATTTGAAGAGGACATGATCCTTCTGTTCAATGAATTGTTAAAATGCAGACAAAAAAAAGAACATGTTGCAACGATGAAATTACTAAGAAAAAGATACATAATATGTATGATCATTTTAAGTTTGAATGTTGAGAATAAAACATAAAACAAACCGATGGCAATAAAAATTACCTTGTGTGCTATATTGCTCCCTGGGTCGTCCCTGCTGATCTGTGCCAGCGGTAGAGATGTGGGTGTAATCCATATGTATGAGGTTTTAGGTTCAAGCCTGGGCATCGCTTCTCTGCCAATGGGATGCATACGCTGATTTACCTCCCATGTGATGACCGTGGGACCGGTGCGGTTGGGGCGCCTCAGAGGGTGGCATCTACCTTTTTTTTTATATTTTGCTTCCTGCTCATCAAAAGTACTTCTAATTGCAAGAAATCGTTCAAATGTTAGAATCGATAGTAAGATACATACAACTTCAAATGCAGAGCTTTTTCCAAAAATTAGTTATTGTTATACATCCATTTGAAAATTCAAATCAAAGTAGGATGATAAATAGAAAATGGAGAAAGTACCTGTTCAATTGTTGTTTCTGAATTAGCTTCTTTAGGCCTTAAGAGCTCTCCGAATCATCCTTGGAGACTCCTGCTGTGGTTTCCTGAATGTTATTCACAGCTCTACGTAGCAGAATGCTTTCTGGAAGATGTCTTATGTTTGTACCTTGTATACATAACTGTTTCAAGCAAATTAAACGTCCAATTTCCTCTGGCAATTTCTCAACACCAGTACAGCCACCGAGATGAAAATGTTCTAGATGTTTCATGTCACAGATGCTGTTCGGAATATCTCGTAAAACTGTACATTCCGATAGGATTAACTCCTCTAGACATTCTAATAGGCCAAGATCCCCTGGTAACTTCTCAAGAAGATAGCAAGATTGAAGTCCGAGACGTTTCAGATGTTTCAACTTACAAATGCTATCCGGAAGATGTGTAATCTTTGTTGACAACAAAAATAGCTCCTCTAAACATTCTAACTGATCAAGGTCCTTGGGTGCCTCTTCAATACTACCTTCGAGTGTAAGACTTGTTAAACAATGTAAACCACAAATATTTCGAGAAAAATTCTCAAGATTTGTGCAAGCACATAGACCTATAGAGATAAGCTTCTCTAGGTTTCCAAGCGATGAGGGTACATGTTCTTCATAAAAACATGTAAATTGAAACTTTGGCAAATTATTGTCGGAGTGCAACGGGCACATATCTAGGGACTCTGCAATCAGATGTAACTCGGATAAAGAACCAACTTCAAGTGATTCAGACCTTTTGTTGAATTCAAAAGATTTAAACCTCAAACAACCACTCAACTCTAAGTGGTGAAGCTCCTTTAGACACCCAACAGGTGCGTAAACTTCTACCAAATGATAACATTGCGTAAGACTTAACCACTCGAGATTCAAAGTCAACCCAAGGTCAAAGGTCCTCAACTTTGCACCCATGATGTCGATGGATTTGAGCTTTAGACATTTAACATGAATGTGAAGTTCTTCCAAATCAACACATTCTACAACACTTAACCTCTCGATATTTCGAGCCCCTCGAAGGTCAAGGGTCCTCAACTTTGAACCGTCGATGTCGATGGATTCGAGCTTTAGACATTCAACGGGGATGTTAAGTTCTTCCAAATCAACACATTCTAAAACACTTAACCTCTCGAGATTTCGAGCCCCTCGAAGGTCAAGGGTCCTCAACTTTGAACCGTCGATGTCGATGGATTCGAGCTTTAGACATTCAACGGGGATGTGAAGTTCTTCCAAATCAACACATTCTGCAACACTTAACGTCTCGAGATTTCGAGCCCCTCGAAGGTCAAGGGTCCTCAACTTTGAACCATCGTTGTCGAAGGATTTGAGCTTTAGACATTCAATGGGAATGTGAAGTTCTTCCAAATCAACACATTCTGCAACACTTAATGTCTTGAGATTCAGAGTCCTTCGAAGGTCAAGGGTCCTCAACTTTGAACCTCTGATGTCAATGGATTCGAGCTTTAGACATTCATCAGGAATGTGAAGTTCTACCAAATTAACACATTTTTTAACACTTAATGTCTTGAGATTCGGAGTCCTTCGAAGATAAAGGGTCCTAAACTTTGAATTGCTGATGTCGATGGATTTGAGCTTTAGACATTGAACGGGAATGTGAAGTTCTACCAAATCAACACATTCCTTAACACATAATGTCTCGAGATTCGGAGTCCCTCGAAGGTCAAGTGTCTTCAACTTTGAACCGTCGATGTCGATGGATTTGAGCTTTAGCCGTTCAACGGGAATGTGAAGTTCTACCAAATCAACACATCCTCTAACACGTAATGTCTCGAGATTAGAAGTCGTCCTTCGAAGGTCAAGTGTTTTCAACTTTGAATCTACGATGTTGATGTCTATGAGCTTTGGACATTCAGCGGGCATGTGAAGTTCTACCAAATCAGAACAACTTACAACACTTAATGTCTCTAGATACGGAGTCCCTCGAAGGTCAAGTGTCCTCAACTTTGAACCGTCGATGTTGATGGATTTGAGCTTTAGACATTCAACGGGAATGTGAAGTTCTATCAAATCAGAACATCCTCCAAGACTTAATGTCCCGAGATTTGGAGTCTTTCGAAGGTCAAGTGTCCTCAACTTTGAACTGTCAATGTTGATGTATATGAGCTTTGGACATTCAACGGGCATGTGAAGTTCTACCAAATAATAACAATATGTAATATATAATCTCTCCAGGTTTGGAGTCAGACCAAGGTCAAGGTTCTTCAATTTTGAGCCACTGAGATCAAGGAATCTGAGGTTGTTAAGAACCTATTGTAAACAAAAATAAAAGTGAGTATTAATTGGTGTAATATAAATAACCAATCAACTATTAATATTCTACCTTTCTATCTCCCCCTTCCCGAAGTTGTACAATCTTGCATTTGGAAAAGAGGGGGGGCAGTTGGGTCCACCTCAAACATCGTAAAGCATTTGGAAAGTACTGCCAAACTTCATCAAATTCCCAATTGTTATCGCCACACCTCATTTGAAGAAATCTAAGTTTCTTCATGTTTCCAAGGCCTTTCATAACAATTTCTGGATTGAGTTCTGATGTAATAATCAACTTTATACATCTTACTGCTTCATTAGTGCCCTATAATCAAAAAGCAATAAGCATGAAATTAAATTATGTCATAACAAATGAAAATGTGTTAGTTTTCTCAACCTTACAAATAACTTTACTTCATCCTTACCTGATCATTAACCAATATATCTTTAATTTCCTCGTCTATCCATAACCGGCTGTGTTTGTTAGGCTCATCAGGGTGCAGACGACGAACAATATACTGGCCCATTTCTTCAATTCTGTCATGCATCTCCAACCACCCATCTTCAGAAACAGTTATGAGAGATTTTTGCTCAAGAACTTTTAAACCGATTCTAGCATAAAATCCACAACTTTCAAGCGCTCTTATTGCATCCTCTTTACGACAACCTTTTAGTATGCATGCAACATCTAGAAATATTTCCTTGTGCTCTTCCTCTAGACCGATATAGCTTATTTCCAATATGTCCAAAGTATCCTTCGACGGAATTGTTTTTAGTCTTTGAATGGCATTTTTCCATTCGAGCTCATTTTTACCACAGAGAAACGAACCCAAAACTGTGATTGTTAAGGGAAGGCCAGCAGCATAAAGTACAACTTGGCTTGATAGCTCTTCGTACCCTTGAATTGGAATCTCTCTCCCAAATGCATACTTACTGAAGAGGCAAAGTGCTTCCACATCAGATAAAAGATTGACATCACGTATCAAATTCACTTGATGTGCTACCAACACTTGCTCATCTCTTGTTGTAATGATAATTCTACTTCCTTCGTTAAACCAATTAAGCTCACCGGCTAACGCTTCAAGTTGTTTCGTATGATCCACATCATCGAGAACAACAAGAACCTTTCTACAATGCATCATCTTTTTCATCATCTTTTTCCCATCATGAACATTACTTATGTTGATGCCCTGATCATTTAACACATCTTTAAGGACTTGTTCTTGTAACTTCTTCAAACCAAAGAAATTGGGATTTGAATTTTCCCTGACATTCTCAACAAAACTGCTACCTTCGAACTGAAAGGATATATGATCAAAAACAGCTCTGGCCAAAGTTGTTTTCCCACCACCTCCCATCCCCTTGATTCCTATCATTCGAACGTCACCGACACCAATTTCTAAAGTTGAAACAATATCTCTTGTTCGATCCTTCATGCCTATTAATTTTTCATCAACGCTGAAATTGATGGATCGCAACTCCAGTGAGATCTCTTCAACAATTTTTTGGATAAATTTAGCTTCATGGCTGTATATTAAAAAAAGACAAAATTAGCTTGCTCAAAATCCCACATGAACAATTCATTTAATTTCAGATCTATAACATACATATGAATGTGAAGTAATTAAGATAGTCATGTTATCATATTTCATGTTTGCTCTTTCAACAGGACTCAAGTGTGAGTTAGAATTTGACATCACAACATGTGATGTAGAGCGGCTAGCAACTCGAATTGAGGAAGAGATGAACCGGGCCAAAAGACCAAAACAGAAGTCATGAGACTTCACACGCGACTCAAGTCGCCGAGAAAGTCGCGTAGCCCACCGGAAATCGATTCAACAGTGTCTAACGTGACTTCCCACGCAACTTAAGTTGCGTAGAAAGTCGCCCGACCGTGGTTTGATGGTTTCCCTAGAGCTGATCGATTTCCTATGTTATTCTAGTTTATCTATAAAACTTAATTATCTTTATTTTTAGTTAATTATCTTACTAGGCTTAGCTTAGAATTAGAATAGACTAGAATTTAGTTTCATAGTTATCACTTATTTTAGTTTAGCCTATAAATAGGATTCATTGTTTTCATTAGTATTCAAATTATTGATCATTAAAATTATCATTTTGGATTTATAGGTTTTTCGATCCCTTCCACGTTTTCATATTGTGTCAACATGATATGCCATGGATGAGTGTTTCACATCATAGGGTAAAGGTAGATTAGAAAGAATCAAAATGAAATAATATGGCAGATATATTATATATGGAGGAATTACCCATCATATGTGTTCTTCAACTCCCACCCAGCTAGATCGCTTGCTTCTTTTAGAGCCTCTCTCCATTTCTCAGCAGTCTCTTTCTTTTCTTGTTTCGCAAAGGCTTTTCCAAATTCCCCACTTTGTTTGCGGACTTCAGTGGGTTCCACATCATAGAACACAGGGTAAGCAGTATGCTTGATCGTCTTCTGGCACTCCATAATCTTTACAAGCTCATCCAAGCACCAAGATGAAGACGCATAGTTCTTAGAGAAAACGATTATATAGAACTTTGAGTCTTCAATGGATTTGATGAGTTCATCATCGATCCTCTCCCCTTTCTTGATTCTTTCATCGTCCTTGTAAGTATGAATGCTTTTCTTCTGAAGAGCATGATAAAGATGATCAACGAATGTCTTACGAGTATCTTCACCTCTAAAACTCAAAAAAACCTCATACTTAAAGCTCTTTTCAACGGATGAAGTTGAAGAAGAAGACGCCATTGAAGTTATGCTTGAAGGATCCTATTAATCGAATCAAAACTTTGTTGTGGGAAATATAAGCGATATGAATGCAAAGAAACCTGGATGAGATGAATAAATGCTCAAGAGCGAATTTAACTAAGAAGATAATATGGTTCTGGTACTGATAATGTGATCGTGATATGTGCATTTGGAAAGGGGTGTGTGTGTGGATACAAAATTAAGATTATTATTTGCTTTATCAAAAGAAAAAGAAAAGGCGATATGAGAATCCTTCTAACTCTTTTTTTCAAGTCAAGAATGTGTAAACCGAGGCCATTGAATCTGCTGCGGATGTCATCATAGAAGAAGAAGCTGTTCTTTTTTCTGCATCAGCTACTAATCACACGTTTGGAATCGATCTAGCTGCTTAGCTTATCTTATGTGGTTTGGGCATACGGATTCGACTAGCATTCATGTGGATGTGAGTGTGAAACATTGTCGTATTTTTGTCTGTTTGCCTTTTAATAATATTTTCCTGTCAAGATTTATTGATCCCATGGAAATTTAGAAACTAATAAAAGTAAGGAAAATAATGTTGATTTTCCTCCCCAAATGTGGGAGGAAAGAAATAATTTAAAATAATTAAAAATATTTATAAATTTACATATATACTCATCAATTGTATTCCACTATAAAATAAATAAGGGTATATTTGTAAAAGTGACATCTTTCCTTTCTCTCCTACTCAAAAACATGAAAGTTTATTTTATTTTCGTCCCTTTCTTTTCTTTCCCTTCAATCTCAATCTCAAGAACACAAATAAAATTATTTCTTTCTTTTCTTTTGTTTTCTTTTTTTTCCTTCCAAAATTCGAGAACACGGCGTAAGAGTGTCAGGTGTGTTTGTGTGTGTGTATATATCAATTATCACCTCAGTTGTATGTTTTATCGATAGCTATGATCAGCGCCATATTCACATAAATTCAAAGCCATTCTTCCTCAATCTCTCTGGAACGATCACCAAGGTACATGATTATCGATTCAGGTTTTGAACGAAGAAATCTGTTTCTTATTTGCTTGAAATTGGGAACTGGTTTAGGTTTTGGTCTTTTGCACAGACTAATGAAGTTATGGTTTGATTTTGGTGTTGAAATCATTCTCTTGATGATGATCATGTGGTTATCAATGATTTTGATGATGATCATGCGGTTATCGATGATTTTGATGATGATCGATGTTTCATTTTCAAAAAAGAGGTGATGAAGTTGGACTAAAGTACTCTCTATTTTGTTAATATTGGTTGCCCTTAGCAGTCTGCTATCTTGTTGCTAATTTGCTGTTTTCTTGATGTTGATTTGCTGCTACAGCACCTGTTGGTGTAATCATTTGTCTCAATTACCTTCTGCAAACTCAGCTTTCGTCTTGCGTCTGAAAATTGGGGCTGCTCCTTTTTAGCTTGTTACTAGAAACTTTGGGGATCATTCTCAGAGGTCACCGGTTCGAATCCTGCAAGGTCATTGGGAATTTTATTGGCTATTCTTCCGGGAGGGCCTGGGATTAGTCGAGGTCGCACAAGCTGGCCCGGACACCCACGGTTGAAATAAACTCATACACTTAAAGACACTCCAAACCACTCTTTTCTTGGTAAAAGTACAAATTATTAGAGTTAATTATTATCCATGTGCAGACTCTATGATTTATGTATGCATCTTTTTCAAATATCATTATCACAAAATTCATCCAAAGCATATTGGTTTTGAAGAAGTGTGATGTGACCATATGAATAATATCAAAAACTAAATCCTTGGAGCTTTTGAGCTTCTGATTTTTACAGTTTGGCCACAAAGTTCTAAACAGAAAGTTCATTTCTTTGTACTTTGGCCACTAAATTGATAACCGCTTGCTGCCACAGCCAAGGAAAGGGAGGAATGAAGAAAGTAAGGGAGAGGTTAATCTAAATACAGTCGAGCAATTGATTGATAGAAGCTGAGAAGGTGAAGATGTATATAAAAGCTAAATAAGAAAGGCCAAAGGCTTCAATATTAAAACTATATATATATATATATATACAGAGAGAGAGAGAGAGAGAGATGGAGGTTCAGGAAACCTCAAAAAAATATAAAACTGAGAAACACTTTGATAGGTCTTCATCAGGACGGTATGCACTTATGCATACAAGTAGATGAAGTTGTTTTCTTGGTTTTTATGCACGTGTGCATTATGCACATGTGCATGTTACAAATTACTTGTATGCACAAGTGCATATCGTCCAAATGAAGGGCTACCAGCGTGTTCCTCGGTTTTTCACTTTTTTTTTAGGTTTTCCCGTGAACCTGACCCTATATATATACATATGTGTGTGTATGTATGTACCTAAACCATGATGTTCAAGTGTTTTAATCTAGGGGTGTATAACAATCTTTTGATAGAGCGGATCCTCTTTTTATTTTCAGTTTAAGTTGCAAAGAACACGTGCATCGTAGTTTTAAATGGAGAAGGTTTCTTTATATATGTAAACTGACCATATATGAAAGAAATTGAAAGTTTGGGATTTTTCCATATATTTATACTTTCAAGTTGCGAAGAACTACATAATGACCCAGGAGAACAAAAGATGTGAATGTATATTATCCTAGTTTTGATTTTTACAGTTTGGCCACAAAGTTCTAAACAAAAAGTTGATTTCTTTTTCTACTTTGGCCTTTGAGTAGTTTAATTCTGGTACCCTTTTCTATCCACAATCTCATATTTAGAATATAACCCCTTCTCGTATCTTATCTTTTCTTCTCCTTTTTCATAAGCATATGTATATGGACCACCACACAATAAAGAAAACCTGCAGGACCCTAGGGATCGAATATCGATAATTAACCATTATATTAACTGGCTTGGGTTCCGTGAGAAGCTGAAGTTAACGTGAGAAGTGATTATCAACCGTTGGATGAAGAATGGATGCACATTAGGATGAGATGAACTGAGATAAGATGTATCACTGGATCAATTCCCTTCTAAGCCGCAATTCATGGGAGGACATTTGATTAAAAATGATCAATGGTTCAGATCCACTTCTCACGCTTCTCACGTTAACCTCAACTTCGCACACGATCCTTTGCCTATATTAACTTCATGAAGACTTCAGAGACAGTGACATGCCGTTAGGAGTTATTACTATTATCTTCTGTTAGTTGATTTTTTATCTCTTAGCCAGCAATTGGTGATTGAAAATTATAACATTACCACTTGATGGAATTCGATTCTTGTATGCTTGTAAAATATAGTTGGATGATTGAAAAACCATGGTGAGAAGTGATCAGTCGATGATTTTTGAACCATGATACTTGCTTTTCGGTGCAAATAAACATTGTTATAATGTCCAAAAATAAACAACATAAATTCAAGAATTAGAAATATGAAAATATAAAAACAAAGAGCATAGTATCATTGCACGTTTT
Organism: Arctium minus; assembly: GCA_954870635.1. Classification (NCBI taxonomy): domain Eukaryota; kingdom Viridiplantae; phylum Streptophyta; class Magnoliopsida; order Asterales; family Asteraceae; genus Arctium; species Arctium minus. Next base: position 98,601,009 of record OX941087.1, read on the forward strand.
CTTTAATCAAATAAGGCATCTTTATCTTTTTTAAAGAGGCTTTTGTCCACATCATTTCATAGTTTCTCCAAACAAACATATCAGTTTCACATTACCATTGCTGGAACCATTGCCTTCTTACACTCTTGAAGGTTATACATCTAATCATCTCATCCAACAAAGATTTGATTTAATTAATAGGTTCCTTCAAGCATAATTTCGATGGCAACTTCTTCAACTTCATCCATTCATAAGAGCTTCAAGTATGATGTGTTTTTGAGTTTTAGAGGTGAAGACACCCGTAGGAACTTTGTTGATCATCTTTATTATGCTCTTCAGCAGAAAAACATTCACACTTACAAGGATGACGAGAGAATCGAGAAAGGGGAGAGGATAAGTGATCAACTCATGAAATCCATTGAAGACTCAAGATTCCACATCATAATTTTCTCCAAAAACTATGCATCTTCATCTTGGCGCTTGGAAGAGCTTGTAAAGATTGTGGAGTGCCAAAAGACACACGAGCAGACTGCCTGTGTTTTATGACGTGGAACCCTCAGAAGTCCGCAAACAAATTGGGGTATTTGGAAAAGTGTTTGCCGAACATATTGAAAAGAAAGAGGCTGCTGGGAAATGGAGAAAGGCTTTGGAAGAAGCAGCCAATCTGGCTGGGTGGGAGTTAAAGAATACTGCTGATGGGTACGTAATTTCTCGTCATATCTTTGCAATATTCTTCCATTGTGATTCTTTCTAATCTACGTTTACCCTCGGATGTAAAAGGGTCATTCTAGGCATGTTTTATTGTCAAATTCTAACTCAAATCCGAGTCTTCTAGAAAGATTAAACTGAAGTATGATTACAAGTACGTTATTACTTCATATATGTTGTGCATTTTATAGATCTAAAACTAATTTCTCATGTGGGCTTTTGAGCAAACTAAATCAATCTTCTTTAATATACAGGCATGAAGCTAAATTTATCCAAAAAATTGTTGAAGAGGTCTCACTAGAGTTACGTTCCATCAATTCCAGCATTGATGACAAATTAGTAGGCATGGAGACTCGGATAAAGGATATCGTTTCATCTTTAGAAACTAGTTCCGATGATGTTCGCATGATAGGGATCAAGGGGATAGGAGGTGGTGGGAAGACAACTTTGGCCAGAGCAATTTTTGATCAAATATCCATTCAGTTTGAAGGTAAAAGCTTTGTTGAGAATGTCAGAGAAGTTTCAAAAGGCTCTTTATCCGGTTTAAAGTCGTTGCAAAAACAAGTCCTTCCTGATGTATTAAATGATCAAGGTATCAGTACTGCTAGTAATGTTAATGACTTGAAAAACATGATGAAACAGAGGATGTCTGGTAGAAAGGTTCTTATTGTTCTAGATGATGTGGATCATGTAAACCAACTTCAGGCCTTAGCCGGCGAGCGTAATTGGTTTAAGCCAGGAAGTAGAATTATCATTACAACAAGAGATGAGCAAGTTTTGGTAGCACACCGAGTTAGCTTGATTCGTGATGTTAATTTGTTATCACATAAGGAAGCAATTTGCCTCTTTAGTAGGTACGCATTTGGGAAAGAGATTCCAATTCAAGGGTATGAAGAGTTGTCAGGACAAGTTGTACATTATGCTGCTGGTCTTCCCTTAACTATCAGTGTTTTGGGCTCGTTTCTATGTGGTAAAAATGAACTTGAATGGGAAGATACTCTAGAAAGACTAAAAACAATTCTGTTGAAGGAAACTCTAGAAAAGTTGGAATTGAGCTATATTGGTCTTGAGGAGGATTACAAAGAAATATTCCTAGATATTGCATGCATGCTGAAAGGTTCACCAAAAGACGAAGCAATCAGAGTCCTTGAAAGCTGTGGGTTTCATGCTTGAAATGGATTAAGAGTTCTTGAGCAAAAATCTCTTATAAATATTTCTAAACATGGATACTTGGGCATGCACGACCATCTAGAAGAAATGGGCAGGAATATTGTTCGACGTTTGCACCCTGATGAGCCTAACAGACATAGCCGGTTGTCGATTAACGAGGAAATTGAAGATATATTGACTAATGACTTGGTAAGGATCTAGTTTATTTGTAATTCGGAGAAAACTAACACATTTTAAGTTTTTATGAGAAGTTTCATGGTTACTACTTTTGGATTACAGGGTACTAAAGCAACAAGATGTATAAAATTGTTCACGTGGAAACTCAATGCAAAAATTGTTATGAATGGTGTTGTGAACACGAAGAAACTTAGATATCTTTGTGTGTCTTCTGCAAGTGCAAGTGATTATTTCTGTGGCGATTGGAGATTTGATGAAGTTAGCCAATACTTTCCAAATGCTTTACGATATCTGCATTGGACCAATTACCCTTTTTGTTCTTTACCCAAGACATTTAAAGCAAATAATCTTGTTGGACTTGACATGTTTCAAAGCAAAATTATGCAATTGTGGGAAGGGGGAGAAAGAAAGGTATAATACTAGTTGATTGTTTGTTTTTTGCATAATGTTATATATATTTCGGGTTTGCTATTACACCAATATTCATAATTTTTTGTTGTTGCTTATAACAGGTTCTTAACAAGCTTAGATTCCTTAATATTTTCAATTCAGATAAGTTGAGGACCCTCGACCTTGGGATGGCTCCAAATCTTGAGGAGCTGAGTAGTCTTAAAGGATATTACTATTTGGTAGAACTTCACATGCCCTTTGAATGTCTAAAGCTCAGATCCCTCAATCTCGTTGGTTCAAAGTTGATGACCTTTGACCTCAGGCTGACTCCAAATCTCGAGATGTTGTGTCTTGAAAGATGTGATTATTTGGTAGAACTTCGTATGCTTGTTGGATGTCTAAAGCTCAAATCTCTTAACCTCGTTTATTTGAAGTTGAGGACCCTTCAACTTGGACCAAGTCCAAATCTTGAGACGTTGAGTCTTAAATATTGTTTTTATTTGGTAGAGCTTCACATGCCACTTGGATGTATAAAGCTCAAATCCGTTAACATCAGTTATTCGAAGTTGAGGACCCTTAAGTTGACTCCAAATCTCGAGATGTTGAATCTTGAAGGATGTGATGATTTCACAGAACTTTACATGCATGTTGAATGTCTAAAGCTCACATCCCTCAATCTCAGATATTCTAAGTTGAGGACCCTTGACCTTGGGAGGAGTCCGAATATTGAGATGTTGAATCTCGAGAGATGTGATGATTTCGTGGAACTTCACATGCCTGTTGAATGTCTAAAGCTCAGATACCTCAATCTCAGTCATTCTAAGTTGAGGACCCTTGACCTTGGGACGAGTCCAAATCTCGAGACGTTGAATCTTGAAAGATGTGATGATTTGGTACAACTTCACATGCCCATTAAATGTATAAAGCTCATATCCCTCAACCTTGATCATTCTAAGTTGAGGACCCTTGACCTTGGAAAGAGTCCAAATCTCGAGACATTAAGTCTTAAAGAATGTTATCATTTGGTAGAACTTCACGCTCCCGTTGGGTGCCTAAAAAACCTTGCCTACCTACACTTAAGTAGTTGCTTGAGGTTTAAAGCTTTTTCATTTCAAAGACGGTTCAAATCATATATGATTGCTTCCATATCTGAGTTACATCTGACTATGGAGTCCCTCGATATTTGTCGGTTGCACTTTAACAGTAATTTGCCAAAGTTTCGATTTACATGTGTTTATAAAGAAGGTGTACCCTCATCGATTGGAAATCTAGAGAAGCTTGTCTCTATAGGTCTCTGTGTTTGCACAAACCTCGAGAGCTTTTCTCGAATCATTTGTGGTTTACAAGGTTTAACAAAGCTTACACTTGAAGGTAGTATTCCAGAGGCTCCCAAGGACCTTGAACAGTTACATTGTCTACATGAGCTAAGTTTGTTGTCTACAAAGATTAAACATCTGCCGGATAGCATTTGTATGTTGAGACATCTAAAATGTCTCAAACTTACTCCTTGTAGGCTTCTTGAGAAGTTACCGGAAGATCTTGGCCGATTAGAATGTTTAGAGAAGCTAATCCTATCAGATTGTGTGTTTTTACGAGATATTCCTGACAGCATCTGTAAGATGAAACGTGTAAGATATTTTCATCTCCGGTACTGTGCTGCTGTTGAGAAATTGCCAGAGGAACTTGGACGTTTAAAATGCTTAGAAGAGTTGAATATAGAAGGTACAAGCATAAGAAATCTTCCGCAGAGCATTTTTGTGTTGAAAGGTCTGCGTGTTGTTGGGTTTAGATGGCTTCTTGTGTCGTTTGGTTTTACATCCGAGATACAAACCTCAGAACGCGAAACATTCTGCTATATATAGCGAAGAAGCTCCGAAGGCCCAAAGAAGCCAATTCACAAACACCTATTCTAAGAGGGTACTTTCTCCTCCTTCTATTAATCATCTTACTTTGATTTGAATTTTCAAATTGAGATATAACAACAATTAATTTTTTTATATAACTATATTAAATACAAGATGTTTGTTTTTACCATTTCTCTTGTTTTATGTTTTATGTTTCATCCTCAACATTCAAACATTTTATTAATTTCTCAAACTTGAAATTAATTTTTTTTTATTGTTTACCTTCATGTACTAATCAGAGTTTGTGTTTTTCGGCACTTCATGGAACCGAAGACCCATGCCTTGATTCATATGTCGAACTCTCCAATGGCGTACGTCTTGTTCTACTTCATCAGTTCACAAGAGCTTCAAGTATGTTGTATTTTTATGCTTTAAAGGTGAAGACACCCATATATAAGAACTTCATGGATTGATCACCTGTAAGGTCAGTTTTGCTTGTAACCGGTGGTTCAAATGGATGTTCAAACCTGTAAGGTTTGATTGCATGCCGATTTCATTAAGATTTGAAGGATGATGTTTATGTGTTTATGGAGTGAGTTCCTGCTTGGGTCTAAACCAGCAGAAAAGTGAAGTTACATATACATATGGAGTCTTATTTGAGCTAAAACCGGTAACGACTTAGCACTTCCAAAATGCTACAATTCTTTTTCATGCAGCGAGAATTCAAGAATCAATCGAAAATAGTTCTCACATCTTCTTACCAATGTGACTAGAGTTTGACCTCCTGTTATACTCGCAAACCAGCTTTGAAAATGAAGATGACTTCTCTTCTAACAATATTTTAGGAGAATCATATTCTTCGATCAAACCTGCAAATTTTATAACGGTAAAATAAACAAATCAGGATCGCGGTTGTTCTACCCATAAGAATAGGAGGACCCCTAGGGATCAATATGACAAGATTGAGTTCACACAAACCGTTGTTTAAGACTAAAACCATGTCACCATTGACCACAGAGGTGATTCTATGCGCGATGGTTATGACAGTAGAGTCTGAGAAGTGTTCCCTAATCGTTTTCTGAATCATGTTATCTGTTGCTGTATCAACCGATGCAGTGGCCTCATCAAGAACCAGTATCTTGCTTTTCTTGAGTAGTACGCGGCCAAGACACACCAGTTGCTGCTGACCCATACTCCAATTCTCACCATTTTCGGTAACTGTGGCAATTTTGTGAACACGGGTTGTGAAAAATTTGTGATTTTGTGCAAATAAAACTTTTATTAAAATGGTGGAGGGACGAGGAATTACCTGTTGAATCGAGCTGACCTTCCTTCTTTCTAACCTCATCTCCAATCTGGCATTTATCAAGAGCCTGAAATATATGATGAACTACATGTAACTAATAGCATACAAGACGAAGGTTCAGGGGAAAACCTCAAAAAAACATAAAACTGGAGAACACTCTAGTAGTCTTTCATCTGGACGGTATGCACTTGTGCATACAGGTAAATTATGTTGTTTTTTTGGTTTTTATGCACTTGTGCATATGCACGTGTGCATGTTACAAATTACTTGTATGCATAAGTGCATACCGTCCAGATGAAGGGCGGCTACCAGGTGTTCTTTAGTTTTCCCTTTTTTTTGAGGTTTCCCCTGAACCTGACCCTAGCATACAAATCATATTACAGGGCTAGCTAGGCCAGTATAACTGTATAAGCCGTTCAATCGATCAAGAGTACCTCCCAAATCTGATCATCCGTATACTCTTCAAGTGGGTCCATGTTGGTTCGTATGGTTCCATTGAACATAGTTGGATCTTGAGGGATTATGCTTAATCTAGATCGTAAATCATGGAGCCCGATTGATAATATATTAATCCCATCTATCAGAATCTCCCCGTCAGCAGGTTCAACAACACGAAAAAGCGTTTGTATAAGAGTAGATTTACCGCTTCCGGTTCTCCCAACGATTCCGGTCTTTGTACCTCCATGGAATGTGCATGTAAGGCCTCGCAATACAAGTGGCATGTGCAGGGCATATCGGACCTATCAATCAGAAGTGAAATAAGACTTCAGACTTCAACACCTCTTAAAAAACAAACATTATAGCATCTGATTTCACTGGAATGAAACAATAGAAAGAAAGATAGTAATTAATTACCTCCAGATTGTGGATATCGACTTTTCCTTGCGATGGCCATAAGTGATGAGGTCTATTCGAGTCTATAACAAGAGGAGGCTCACTCGGGATAGAACTGTATTGAAATATTCTTTCCACCGATATAAATCGTATTTCCACATTGCAAAGTTTTTGTATTGCCCAACCTTGCATCTTGTTCAAATATAGTCCATATGTCACTGCTAATCCCGCGGTTCCTTCAAATTTGTTGGGTAGGGGTGAGTCGTTTATGTAAATTACGGATTTGTCCTTGCTAATATTTTATCACAAGGTAGGATATATAGAGTTTACAATAAAACACAATTCTATACAAACTAGGGAAGGTAAACATAAACAAAGAGTGAGGTTAAAGATTGAGGTTCAGGGGAAATCCCCAACAATGAGAAAAACTTAAGAACACCCTAATAACCATTTATCTGGACGGTATGCACACGTGTATACAAGTATGTCTGGCATAACAATGCACACGACATAGAGACCAAGATGCATTTTCAATTACTTGTATGAACATATGCATGTGTTCAGATGAATGCTTATTAGAGTGTTCCAAAGTTTTTCATTTTTTGCGGTTTTCCCCTGAACCTGGCCCTATTTTACATATTTATTTATCTATTAACAGTTTATTCCATGAAATTGTAATCCAAGGTGCGTCGTTAAAAGTTGCTTACTTGGATCAATAGTTCCTTGAGGAACGGAGACTAGAAAAACTAGAGTGAAGGCGAACATAAAAGAAGACAGCATATCTAAACGTAAGCCTAGCCAATCCAACACACCGGTCACGTGTAACTTTGGTCTAGAATAATCGTCAATCAGCTTCAAGCACATGTCTTCAAATCTGCATTTCTGATCAAAGCTTCTAATTGTTGTTGATCCAGAAATTGTTTCAGAAAAATGTTGTATGACCGGGGCTTTGCATGCTCCAACTAGTCTTGCTAATTCTCGTGCCGAAGGTATGTAATATTGCTTCAAATACAATAAATACATGTAAAACAGAAGTTGAAAATAAAGTAATAAGATTATCACACATATATATATATATATATATATATCAGACATGAGGGATCGAGGTTCAGGGAAAAACCCCCAAAAAAATAAAAAAACTAGGGAACACCCTGGTAACATTTCATCTGGACGGTACGCGCATGTGCATGCAAGTAATTGAAGTTGTTTCTTGGTTTTATGCACATGTGAATATCGGACAAATTGTTTACATGTTACTTGTATGCACATGTGCATGACTGCGAGATGGATGGTTACCAGGTTCCTTAGTTTTTCACTTTTTTGCGGTTTTCCCTTGAACCTGGCCCTATCACCCTATCAGACATACAAAAGTTGTATACGATATATAATCAAATTATTGAAACAAACTTCTAAGCGTGATTGATTACAAGCAATGTGGACTACGAATTGAACAACTATTTGCAAAGAAGGATCATGGCTAATTACCTGTAAACGAATGGACATTACAATCATGGGAAAGAACAGAAGGAACACCGGCCAAGCAGCAAGTGACATAACTACAACAATGCCGAAAAGCTGTATGACCACAGCGACAAATAGGATGATTGTATTTGGTATCGTCAAGTCCACTACACTTTGGTCTGTAGATACCTGCAAAAAAAATTCGTAAAGCTTTCCTTATAAAACTATTCCTATTTCCTAACTACAATCAATTACGCAAAACAAGTGTTCACTTACTCTGTTGAGAACTCGTCCAGATGGGTTGGCATCAAAGAAAGACATGGGTGCACGAAATATACAAAAATGCATCTTGTAGAACAGTCGGTTGGCTGTCACATATCCGGCTTTCATAACAAGCATCGCTCTTGCTAGAATACACAAAGAACACCCTATTCCAAAAGTCACATAAACAATAATGAGTTTAGAGCCTCCCACACGAGCTGTACTACTTTCTGATGCGGCAGATGCCAATGCCATCCAGTAATTGCCCGAGATTTGAAGTAGCTCAAACAGAATTTGCGCTAACAATACCAAAAGTGCGAGTGCCCCTCCGTATGCAGTTGTAATGTATTTCCAGTAAGCCGACGAGCCAACATTACCTTTTTCTCTTTCTTCTTGTTCCACGAGCTGCTTTTTTTTCCCCTCCGATTTACCATTTTCACCATTTATAATCTCTTCTTGGATGTTTTTCCGGAAAGTTCTCTGGTTCTGAAAAACGTCACCCAATATATCAGACTCTGAATTCTTTCCGGCTAAATCTATTTCCAATAAAGCCTCTTTGTGTGCACCAACAAGTTGTATAAAATCGCTTCCTGAGTTGAGAATATCGTCATATTTTCCAGCTTGTGTAATTCTTCCATTCTTCAAGACCTGGCGGGGTGACCATTATATCCAGATACGTGCGCACACACACACACACATATATATATACAGGGTAACGTTTGGGGGAAACCGCAAAAAAATGAAAAACTGAGGAACACTCTGATAACCATTCATGTTCATGGTCACGTGGATTCAAGTAATTTTTCCAGTATGCACATGTGCATAACATGCACACGTGCATAGAAATCAAGAAACATTTTCAATTACTTGTATGCACTTGTATATACCATATAGATGAATGGTTACTAGGGTGTTTCTCAGTTTTTCATTTTTTTTGGGGGGGGGGGGGGGGGGGGTTCAGCTAAACCTCACTTATACAAAAGCTTACCAGGATGATATCTGCATCAGGTAAAAACTCCACCTGATGCGTTACGTAAATCACCGTCTTTGATTTCAAGAAGTCTAGAATACATTCCTGTCAATAAATTACCCAATCTAGTAAAATTCAAAAAGTAACGAAAAATTCAAAGAGCATATGTACACGGCTAGTAATACTGAAACAATCAACAGTTGTTTTGTTGTTAGGAATGAGGATTAATAGAAATCTAGAATCGAGAAGTGATCAACTCACTTTGAAAAGATGACTTCCTGTATGAGCATCAACAGCGCTGAACGGATCATCAAATAGATAAATATCGGCATTTTGATAAAGTGCCCGCGCTATTTGTATTCTCTGTTTCTGACCACCACTCAAGTTGACTCCCCTCTCGCCTATAACCGTTTGATCACCAAACGAGAGAGCTTCTAGATCTTTCTTCAAAGCGCATGCTTCTAGAACCTCATCGTACCTTTTTCTATCCATCTCCTTACCAAACAATATATTCTCTTCTATCTTTCCGCTCTGTATCCACGGTGATTGACCAACATAAGCCCTTGTGCCACTGAGTTTGACTCGACCCGACAATTTAGGCACTTCTCCTAGTATACAAGACAGTAAGCTCGACTTCCCCGAGCCAACACCGCCACAAACGGCAACCTTCATACCATGAACAACTCCAAAATTTACATCAATTAACGTCGGATTAGAAGATGTTACATCCCATGAGAAATTCCCATCAACTACCTCAACGGCAGTGTCAGAAGTACCTCTCGGGAGCATTTCTACTTGATCGGGATCTAAGTCATCAAGACGAAGGAATGACGAAATACGATCTAGTGACACTTTAGTTTGCGCTATCATAGATATCGTCCCGGGAAGATTAAACGCGGAGTCTTGGAGAATCTTGAACGTTGCAAGCGCAGAAAATACCTTCCCGGAGTCGAGTGGAGTACCAACAAGTACACAAGTCCCGAAAGTGGCTATAGCCACGAATGTGGGTGCAACCCAGAAAGCAAAAGTGGTCATAGCGTCGGTGAAAATGTGTTTATACAACCAACGTGTCTCATCGCTCCTGATATCAACGATTCTAGACAAGAATTTCATCTCCCAGCCTTGAAGCTTTAGAATCCTCATGTTCTTCAAAATTTCAGAAGTTGCTTTCATCCTTTTATCTTTATATTTCATTAACTTCTCTTGAAACTTCTTCTGATAACGCCCTAACGGTATATTCGCCATAACCACTATTATGGTGGCAATGCAAGCAGCAAGTGAAGAAATCCCAAGATTTTTACATAAAATCGCTAGCGCCAAACCGACCTGCACGATCGCTAGCCAAGGATTGTGCATGTAGCGGCTAAATTCCCCGATTCTTTCAGCATCAATAGCCATGAAATTAATAATCTCGCCATTCGACTTCCCCTGCTTCGACTGCGACGAAAGTGTCAAACCTTTAAGGTAGATCATTGCAACAAGAGCAGCTCGGGCCTTGATTCCCGCCTGTTGCACCTTAAAATCTTGATGCCGTTGTGCCAAGCACTCCACGATCTTACCAAAAACGAGAGCAGAAGCTAGAAGAAAACCCGCGTATAAATCTTGATCTCCATTTAGATATTCTACAAATGTATCTACGAGGAAAGGCCCAACATATGAAGCCAAAGTGTACACAAGAGCTAGGAGTCCCGTGATTATAATGTCTTTCCATGCTGTCGAAATCACAGCCTTGACGAGCCTAAAACTAGTGATTTCGCTATTTTCTCTCGTATCCGACTCTAGTCTATTTTTTAAAACCGAAAAGGCTGTTCTTGCACTATCGACACTCTCAAGTTCTGGAACATCTTCAAGATCTAATGGCTTCTTATATCCTATAGCAATCAAAGGATGAATCCACGAGAAAGTTAAACGACTAAAGACACTGCTCGTTATTGAAGGGGTTATAACCACACCCACAGTTTTGAACTCTCTACGGTTAACCGCGACACCTGAACTGTCATTCGAGATGGATTCTTGACGGTTTATTTCACGTTCGTTCTTACCAGATAACCCCACATAACAGAGAAACAGACCAAGAAAAGTAGATGAAGCATCAAAAACCAAGAATTGAGCTGCCAAATATTGGTTGTTTTTGTAGTAAGCATAGTCAAAGATAAGACAAAAACAAGAAATTGAGAAAAAAGAAACCCACAAAACCCTTAATACAAAGGGATACATAGATTCTTTGGAGTTAGAAATATGAATAGAAACAAATAACCAGACAAATGTCGCAAGAAAGGTATCGCGGGAGATAATAATGTTTTCATCGGTTCGACCATTTCTATACCAATAAAAAAGGTTCAAGAAACACATAAAGAGGTTAAGAAGCACAAGAGCCACACAACAAAACAGGGTTTGTTTGTGAAACAATCCACCATTGTTGGATCTAAGCATTTGTTTAGGACCTCCATTGCTATTGTTTCTAAGTTTTCTGCTAAAAAATAGAAGTAGCAAGAAACCAAGGTATATTGAACCAGAAAATCCATGCAAGAGTCTGGGGTTCAGGAGAAAGTTGCTATCATTATCTGGCAATAAAGTTGAAAATGGAGAAAACTTAACTATGATACCCATTAATGATGTTTCAGGATCTTCCATGTCTAAGTTTATGAAATGTTTGGTCTTGATGGAAGAAATAGGGTTTGGTCAATGATCATTGGCTTCTAAAGTGCTAGTGATACTGATGGGTTAGGTACATCCATAAACAAAGCATTATAATTTATATATACTATAGTGTTGACCAAGGATATGATCAAGTCTTCCTTTCTATATATAATATATGTTGTTGACCAAGGATATCAAGTCTCTCTCTCTATATATATATATATAGGGGAAAACCCAAAAAAATGAAAAAATAAGAACACCTTTGTAACCATTCATTTGGACGGTATGCACATGTGCATACAAGTAAATGTAGTTGTTTTTATGCATGCGTGCATGTGATGCACATGTGCATATGCACCTGTGCATGTTATAAATTACTTGTATGCATATGTGCATACCGTCCAGATGAACAGTTACAAGGGTGTTCCTCGGTTTTTCATTTTTTGTGGTTTTCCTCTGAAACTAACCCTACCACACAGAAAAAGGCTTGTGTAGACAAATGCAAAAAGTTTATTTTTTTAAGCATTTATCAAGCATATGGGTACTCAACTTTGTGCAAACAGGTTAGCAAACAATGGGGTTCACTTATTGATATAATAATTTGTTTCATCCTTCTTTTTCTCATAATTCTAACAAACAAATCATTTCAGGCCAACACTATTCCAACATGATTCAAGAATCTTAAACATCCACCTAAAAAGGCATGAAATATATGACCGAATAAATCATCTTTAATTTGATTTTAAGCACCCTCTTAAGTAATTTAAGACATCTTACAGTAAGAAACTAGTTATGCTTATAAGCATCGAAAATCTTGAAAACCGATAGAACTATGCCACCAGGGTCATGGTAGCATCCATCAACGGGTGACCGTGGTGCACCAAGCTCCTCAGTGCTCTAGAAAACTAGAACCTACACATAGTTTACGTCACATAGTTTCCTATGTCTACATGTTCATCTGTGAAATCAAGATCAGATCATCAAACACCATTAATTACCACCAGCATTAGTGATGCCAACTCTTGATACCAAAATAGATTGTTGCAGCTAAGTTTCAAAACTTGAATTCGATCTCATGCTATACTCAGCAACGAGCTTTGCAAATGAAGACGATTTATCTTCCAGCAACTTTGTTGGGTAATCATATTCATCAATCAAACCTGCATATGGAACAAAAAGCACCCAGATTAAGACTTCGAGCCAACAAACATCAGGGCCAAAAATTAAAGTTGCTTAACGAACCTTGTTCTAAAACCAAAACCATGTCGCTATCGAGCACAGAGGTGATCCGATGGGCGATCATTATCACGGTCGAGTCACTAAAGTGTTGTGCGAGCGTTTGCTGAATCATACCATCAGTTGCTGTGTCGACTGATGCAGTAGCCTCGTCAAGTACCAAGACTTTGGTTTTCTTGAGTAGCACACGCCCGAGACACACCAGCTGCCTTTGACCCACACTCCAGTTTTCTCCATTCTCAGTAACTATAACGTTTTATATGAAACTAGTTAGCAAATGTAATAAAACGCTCAATGTAAAGACTACGAACAAGAGTTTGGATTCAAGTAATGGAGGGATAAAAAACCTGTCGAATCGAGCTTCCCTTCCTTGTTTCTCACTTCATCTCCAAGCTGGCACTTATCAAGAGCCTGAAGTAACAAATATTGTTAGATTATAGGACCAGGGTCACGTTCACGGAAAACCACAAAAAATGAAAAATTGATGAACACCCTAGTAGTCGTTCATCTAGACAATCTACACATGTGCATACAAGTAATTTGCAACATGCACACATGCATAACAAACAAAAAGCAGCTTCAATTACTTGTATGCACATGTCCAAATGAACGGTTACGAGGGTGTTCCTCGGTTTTTCATTTTTTGGGCGTTTTCCCTGAGCTTCCCTCTATAGGACCATATGCTTATATTTACTATCAGAAACCATACTACGTAATTTAGCTACCTCCCAAATCTTGTCGTCGGTATACTCTTCAAGGGGATCTAGATTGCTTCGAATAGTTCCTTCAAACATGGTTGGATCTTGAGGAATTATGCTCAATTTTGAACGCAGATCATGAAGTCCGATCGTGGATATGTTAATTCCATCTATCATAATCTCTCCAGCCGCTGGCTCCACAAGGCGGAAGAGTGTTTGTATAAGAGTCGACTTCCCACTACCAGTTCTTCCAACGATCCCAGTTTTCTTTCCCCCATTGAAAGTGCATGTAAGGCCTCGCAACACAAGTGGCATATGTGGTGCATACCGGACCTTTTTTTAAAAGAAACCATTATATTCAATAAAGCTACCTACTTTACATGTATAAGATCATTATGCAAGAAAAGAATACGATTTAAGTACCTGCAGATGACGGATATCGACTTCTCCCTGTGATGGCCACTGATCATCAGGCCTATTTGATTCTATAACGAGAGGAGGTTCGCTGGGGATAGAAGAATATTGAAATATTCTTTCGACCGAAATAATTTTGTTTTCGAGGTTGGTAAGTGTCCATACCACCCATCCATTTAACGTGTTTAAAGTAAGCCCGTAAGTAGCAGCCAAACCCGCGATACCTTGAGAACATAAAAATGAGAGCATTGTCGGTTATCTATTCTTCGCTAGTGATAAATGTAGTACGTGAAATGGAAGAACGACTTACTTGGATCAATAGTTCCTTCGGGGATAGAAATCAAGAAAATTAGAAAAGCAGCAAATGTAACCGAAGACAGCATGTCCAAACGTATGCCTAACCATTCCATGGCAGCAGCACCGTGGAACTTAGGCCTAGAAAAATCGTCATTAAGTTTCAGATTTGTGTCCTGGAACCTGCCTTGTTGATCAAAGCTCCTAATGGTCGTTGATCCTGATATCGTTTCAGAAAAATTCTGGATCACGGGGCCTTTACAAACTCCAGCTAGCCGTGCCATTTCTCTAGCTGAAGGCAAGTAATATTGCTGTAACCAGATGCACATTCCACCGACGGGAACAAACAAAATGATCACCTGCCAAGCAGCCTGTGACATAACTACGACAATCCCAAGAAGTTGAATGATAGCGAATACAAACGATCCAACTTGGTAAGGAATTTGCATGTCCACCGCACTTTGGTCCGTAGATGCCTATCAAGAAATTTTTGTTAGAAAGGAACAACAGTCACTACAACAAAATTGGATTTATATGTAACTACTCATCCCACATGGATAGGAAATGGGATTTGTGAGCTCCTTTTAAGCCTCAAGTTGTGGGTTACCAATATCTTCCACCATGGTTTTGAGTTGGACATGAAGTTATTGGGTCAGCCTGTTCCTTTGGACTTTCGGGTGTTACATTATAGGATGCCAAATATGTCTTTATTGTAAAATGATTAGGCAAGAGAAGAGAAGTTAAGACGTTTTCTTACCCTATTTAGTATTCTTCCGCTTGGAGTAGAGTCGAAGAAAGACATGGGTGAACGGAAAATGGACAAGTGCATTTTGTGGAAGAGAATAGTAGCTGCCTTATATGCAACAGTTGCAAGAAGCAAGCCTCTTGCAAGTATGCAAAATGCACATCCAACTGCTAAAGCTACGTAAACGATGATGAGCGTTGAGCCTGTAACCGGGGCTGGATCACTTGCCGACACCGGAGATGCCCATGCCATCCAGTAAGTGCTACCGATTTGAAGTATTTGGAAGACAATTTGTGCCAAAATAATGAACGGTGCAAGAGCCCCTCCGAAAGCAGTAGTTATGTATTTCCAGTAGACTGAGAAACCTACTCGACCCTTTTCTCGTTCTTCTTCTTGAACGAGCTGTGCTTTAGTACTTGAAATATCATCTGTTTTGCCATTTTGACCATCGTTCGTATTCTCCTTAGAACTCGCTACTTTTTCCTGCACATTTGTTTCTATGGAATCAATCGCTGATAAAGCTTCTTTGTGTGCACCTACAAGTTCCATAAAGTCGCTTCCGGAATTGAGAATGTCATTGTACTTTCCGGCTTGTGTAATCCTTCCATCTCTCAAAACCTGATTGTGATATCATTCAGACAGTGTATTTAGCACAACAAACAGATAGCGCAGTTTAGCTTAATCCATACAGACAAACAACAAAACATTCCCTTAGATATATAGCTTACCAGGATGAGATCTGCAGCAGGTAAAAACTCTACTTGATGTGTGATGTAAATCACTGTCTTTGAGACCAGAAATTGCAACATGCATTCCTGTCATGGAAAAACAGAAAATCAGACTTAAGGCCTGTTTGTTAGCAGCTTAATGAGCTTAATGGGATTTACAACTTTATTCGGTCAACTATACATGACTCTTTGGTAGTGAATTAATGATATAGAAAGAGTCTTATTTAGTAAGCTTCTAGAGGGAGGTTTATGCAGAAAGTCTAGTTTTTTCCAAACCTGCCAAAAAAACACTGCTCATTCCATCTACAAAAAATCATCCCAAACAAAAATCTTCCTAATCTATATAGACACAGACAACTTTATCCATACAAGACTTAATGGAAAATCAACCAAACAGCCCCTAAGAAACATTAGTTTTCAAAGTGGTAGATCGAATCTAAAGGAGCAAAATCGGATCACTTACTTTAAAAAGATGGCTTCCCGTATGAGCATCAACAGCGCTGAACGGATCATCAAAAAGATATATATCCGCATCTTGATAAAGAGCGCGTGCGATCTGTATTCGTTGCTTCTGACCACCGCTCAAGTTAATCCCCCTCTCACCGATAACTGTCTGGTCACCAAACGAAAGAATTTCAAGATCTTTCTTCAACGAGCACGCTTCAAGAACTTTGTCGTACCTTTCTCTGTCCATCTCCCTACCAAACAAGATATTATCTTCGATCTTTCCACTTTGTATCCACGGCGATTGAGCTACATATGCCTTCGTTCCCGCTACTTTTACAGTTCCTGAAATCTTGGAAACTTCTCCTAGGATACAAGAAAGTAAGCTGGATTTGCCTGATCCAACAGTGCCACAAACAGCAACCCTCGTACCACGATTCACTTTGATGTTTATATCTTTTAGTGTCGGGTTAGGAGAGGTTACATCCCAAGAGAAATCCCCATTGATTATCTCTATAGCCGTGTCAGAACTGCCTCGTGGAACCTTATCTATAGCGTTAGAATCTATGTCGTTGAGACGAAGGAATGTGGCTATGCGATCAAGCGAGACTTTAGTTTGGAAAAACACTGATATCGAGTCGGGAAGATTGTAAATCGGCTCTTGAAGTATTTTAAACGTTGCAAGCGCAGAAAGTACCTTTCCTGATTCAAGCGGGATGCCGGCAAACAAACATGTCGCGAAAGTGACTACAGCCACAACGATCGGAGCACCCCAGAACAAGAACGAAGTCATCGACAAAGTGTACATGTATTTCTTCAATGCACCTTCTTCTTCATCGCGAAGTTTGATGATTTTCGACAAAAACTTCATCTCCCAACCCTGCAGCTTAAGAATCCTCATGTTTCTCAAGATTTCAGATGTTGCTTTCATCCTCTTATCTTTAGATTTCATCAAGTCATCTTGAAGCTTTTCTTGTAAATTCCCTAGTGGAAGATTGGCTAACAAAACTAAAATCGTAGCGACTAACGAAGCGACAGCGGCAAGCCCGAGATTCCTGTATAAGAGCGCTAACGCCACGCCTACTTGCACAAACACGAGCCAAAAATCGTGCATGTACCAAGCATAGTCACCAACTCTTTCGGCATCAACGGCCATGAAGTTGATGATCTCGCCACTCGAGTTCCCTTGCTTCGACTGGCCAGAAATGGTTAAACCCTTTTGGTAAATCATTGCAACGATAGCGGATCTAGCTCGAATCCCCGCTTGTTGGAGCTTAAAGTACCAATGTCTTTGAGTGAAACACCCAACAATCTTCGAAACGCTGAATGCAGCCACCAAAACAAGACCTTGGTTTTCAAAATCGCGGTGTCCGTTCAAGTATTGAACGAACGCGTCAATGAGGTAAGGACCAACAAAACTACACAACGAAGATGCTAACCCGAGAAATCCTGTAATAACCACTTCCTTCCACACGATGTAGAACAAAGCTTTTGTGAGCCCGAATGTAGTGATTTCGTTATTCTCATTGCTAAAGGACTCAACTTTATCTCTCAAAACGGGAAAAACTCCTCGCACACTATCGATATCCGCGAGCTGCGGCACGTCCTCGAGGTCTAACGGCTTTTTATTGCCTTTTGCAATCACAGAACTCATCCAAGAAAATGTCAACAGGCTAAAGAAACTTGCATTTTCATAAGTTGATGCAATCTCACCCCTAACTCTAGAACCACTAGAATTCAAAAGGGGTTCTTCAAGATTATTATGACTTTGAGCTTCTCCCTCACTCTTATTAAATAACCCCACAAAACAAAGAAACAAACCCATGAAACTAGATACAGAATCAGACACAAAGAACATCATAGAAGGTGAATTATGGTTCTTTTTGTAGTAAAAATAATCCACCAAAAGGGAATAACAAGAAACCGAAAAGAAAAACACCCACCAAACCCTTAACACCAATGGGTACTTGCAAGATTGTGTCGAAGAATTCGAAAGGAGAGTGTGCAAATAAACAACAACAAGAAACCAAACAAGTGTTCCTAGAACAGCATGCAAAAGGGTTACAATCTTTTCATCAGTCCAGCCAGTTGTGTACCAATAAAAATGATTCAAGAAACACAAAACAAGATTGAAAAGTGATAGAACAACACAAGAAAACAGAGTTTGTTTGTATAACAAATACCCAAAACTCTGTTTTGGAACCAAAGTTGGATCAAGTCTGAATCTTTTCAATAACCATGAGATCAAAATGAAAAGCAAGAACATAAATTGTAGAGAAGCAACAAACCCATGTAGGAAAACTGGGTTTAACCAGAATTCAGGAGGTGGGTTCATCGTAGATTCATAGAAAAACATACCAAAAATGGAAAGATTATGATTCTTCTCCATGGTTTTATATTTGCTGCTGTTGTTGTTTTTCACCACTCTCGTAATGCACGAGTGATGTGAGGAATTTTGAGGTTTATTGTGATGGTTTTAATACTGTTTTTTAGGGGGAGGGAGTCAAAATTGGTTTCTTGAAAATAAGCGTGGAGGCCAAGAATCGCGAGACGGAAACAACAACAATACAAACAAAAATGCGTGATGGCCAAATTTCATATTTTAACTCTTGTATTTCAAAAGATTCGTTTTGATAATTATTTTCTCGTAAAAAAAGATAACAATAAAGGCATTATTTGACAAAAATAAGCTAGCTATATATGTTTGGATAGACATAAGCTAGCTTATAAACTAGCTTATAAGCTAGTTTTTTTATAAACTACTTGGAATAGTTTATGAGAAGTTTTTATGATTATTCTAATTATACCCTCATTAATATCCATTATTTTAATTGATTATTTTTTTTATATATTTTTTTTAGTAATTTTACATGCTTATAAGCTAGTTTTTATCAAACGTGACTTTTTCATCAGTTGGCTTATCAGTCATCAGCTAGCTTATCAGCTAGTTTGCCAAACATAGTCAAAGTATCCCACTTCGGGGCTGTTTGTTATTAAGAGGCAATCTCTGAATCGTTAAGAGATAAATCTTGTTTGGCAAAAAATAGGTTTGCCTCTTAATGGTTCTAAAACCCTCTTAATGATTTAGTGTCTTGACCCTGTCTTAACCATTCAAAGCCCTGATTTCATCATGAACAATTAGCAAACAACTATATTTCATTTCGCATTATATCATAAGAGCCTCTTAATCATTCTGATCACTTAATTATTTCGCACCTAATCATTCAACAACTGACAAACAGCCCCTTCCTCTAGAATTTTGAAGTTACAGTTTATTTCGAAATATTAATTTATAAGGCAAGTCATGAAGATAAAATTTGTTGGTGCCTGATTGATTATAAATTATTTAGATTCTTCAGAAAAGAAGATATTAGTTTAATTAGTATAGTTTTAAATGAAAATAAATAGCTTTTAATATTTAAATAACATGTTTTTGCTTATAATTGTTTGATGGTTAAATGGTAGAAAAGAATACTAACATGTGAGTATTTTCTTAATTAATTGAACATATAAATTTTAATACGAAGGCATAATTACGAAAAAGATAACTATATATTAGGACCAACGAAACAAAAAGATGTGTAATGAAAAACTAGAAGCGTACTCGCGCAATGCAGCGAGATACATCACGATTTTAATATTTCTTTTTATTTTTTGTTTTACAGTACGATTTTGGATGGTTTTTAGAGATGATAATGTTTTTTTATATAAATTTGTTTAATTTAGACTTAATAATATAATGTTTTTATATTAAAAAAAACTAAGTAGTTTGTTAAAATTCATTAATTATCTTATATATTTTAAATTTTTTATATTTAAATTGAGATGTTTATCCTGTTTTGATTATGTTTATCAGATTTCAAATTTCATAATTTTAAGGTTTGGGGATTAGAGATAAGGATTTTGGGGGATAAGGGTGAAATTTATTAATTAGGGTTAAAAACATTTAAAAGTAGTACATATTGCTTCATTAGTTGTTTTTTAAGAGATTTTAAGTAGATTAACATTAAATAATGCTTAATGAGTTGTTTTTAAGAGTTTTTTATATCTCTTTTATAATATAGTATAGATAAAAACTTAAACAACACATAGAAGTAATCTAATAATCTGGTAAACCGGGTTCATATCGTCGAGGATTATTGAAATATTGTTCGAACAAATGAGATGCAAGATGTTTTCTTTTAGAATGTGTTAATTGAATGTTATTGTTCAAACGAAATTTATGAAAGTATGTTGATATTTCGTGCTTTTAACTCAAAAATATATTAATTTTAATACTTAAAGACATATGTATTTTTATTTTAAATGTTCATTACAATGTAAGTTTTCGTATTTAATTGAATGATTGTTATAATATAACTTTTAATATTTAATTGAATGTTTGTTACAATGTAAGTTTTATTATTTAATTGAATGCTTGTTTTAGACAATTTAATTTGTAAATAATTAGGAACAATTTAATTTTATTAAAATAGTATAATAATGTAAATTACCAAGTTATTATAAAAATAAGAAACATGTATATATAATTTGTAAAGTTAGATAAATATAAAGGTAACCATTTAAAATCTATTAAATAAAAATATACCCAGAATATTCTATTTTGGTGTAACCAATAATGTAATGAGTTATAGAATGTACTACAAAACTGGTTTTAGTATACGTTAGCATACTAATAAAATACTTTATAAAATTTTACTTTATAGAACCAAACTATAAAACATATTATCTACAAGTGTTATAATAGGTTTACAATATGCTTTTAAACTTTTCAATAAGTTTTTAGAACGTTTAAAAAAACATATTGTATTATATATTTTACAAGACACTTTTGAAAAGTGTCTTATAAACTATCTTTTTTATAAGACATTTGTGTTTATATGACACTTTTTCAAATAGTTAAAAAACATCTATAAAAAACTTATTGAAGTGCCTAAAAATATTCTATAAAAATATTGACACTTTTAGATATGACGTTTTATAACTTAAATCCTACAAATTCTTTTATTAAGACGTCTAAATATTTTAGATATCTTAATTTTATTGTAGTGATATTTTATTTTTTATTTTTATACTATTTTTATATTAAAATAATACAAAATTTAATGTAATGGGTCGGAGATAGTCTAAATAATACTCAATACCATCCGGGAAAAATGAAATATAATCTTAAACAATAGTAGTGCGTTCAAACACTATCATCTACGTCATGTTTCAATATCACGTCATTGAGTAATTAATTGTAGTGTGTGCATTAAAATTTTAATTTCCATGAAAATTTTATCATTAATTTTAATTAAATCATTTTCCCAACACTAATTCACCACCAATGTATCAATCAAGGATTCATACATGGCACTAAATCTAGAAATAAAATCGTATTATTTCAACCTATAAATGTCATGTTTTTAAATAACATCTTTATTTTTTTTTAAAAATAACATCTTATTAAGAGATAAATGTGAAACAATTATTTGGATTATTTTCATTATATATATTATAAAGTATTTATCACATGTTTTAGTATCTTTTAAAATTCAAATTTATAATTTTTTATTGATAAAAACATCTAAATACAAGATAAATATTGAGTTATATAAAAATACTAAATATTTAATATTAAAATGATTTACATTCTTATTTTTAAATCTAAACTTTAAATTATAATAAAATTTTGATTTAGACAAATTACTACACCAGTAAAAATAAGAATATTATAATATTTAATTCTTTTGAAAAAATAGGAAAAAAGTTCTTAAATCAAATAATACATCAAACATATGATTAAACAATTGTTAATGATACCAAAACCTAAAAGATGATGACAAAAACTCACTCTCAATAAAATAAAAATAAAAAAGTCACAAATTTGAGCCCCTCTAGCTCCAAGGTTAATTATTAGGAACATTTTTAGCTATTCTCTAGGGTTCAAGCTAGTCGAGGTGTATGGAAGCAGACTCGGACACTCACGATTAAAAATATTAACTGCATATGGAGACTTGCAATTTAGATGCACACCATTAAAATCAATCTTTAGCAGAGATCTTTGGGGAGGGTCGTTACAAATTTGTTAACAATCGTCATTATTTGATATCCCTTCTCGATTAAATTTCTTTGAAGAGCCTTTTAAACATCTATTTTCTTTCAAAAACTTGGTTGCCAAACCTTTTTAAGTGACTACTTCCCTTGATCTATTGGAAAATTTTCCTTTTCTTTATCGATTTAGTTCAAAATAATAGCTCTCGTTGTCACTTTCTTGAAAGTTTTGTATAGTCGCCAAGAAAGAATGGTAATGGCTAATTAATGGCTAATGGGTGGTGATTGAATGACTTTGGTTCGGTGTAATATGGAGTTGGTGATGATAAAGACTCTGATAATAATTGAAATAGATATAAGGAAATATATATGTGGATGTTATTAAACTGTTACAAAGTTTTCTATGTATATCATTACAAAATATAAGGAAATATATCTCTGAATGATAAAACCTAGAGGTTCTATAATAGATTATGTAAAATGAAGATTTTGGATGAGGTTTCTTGTTCTAATAGATTTTCTATAAATTAAAAGTTCTCTAAAATGAAAAAAAAAGGATAAATAGTTTTTATTATATTTTCATCAATAAGAATTTCTTGAAATTACATGCTTATAAACGAAAAATAATATTTTATTATATATATATATATATATATAGACTTAGAATCACGTGAGACCAACATGTTTTCGTGAGACCCGTGAGACCACAACTTTACACTTGAAACTTCACAGCAAAACGTTGTGAAGGTAAAAACCTTCACAGCAAAAAACTGTGAAGGTTTGGATTTTTTTACCTTCACAGCATTTTGCTGTGAAGGTTCAAGAGTAAATTTGTGGTCTCACGGGTCTCACAAAAACATGTTGGTCTCACGTGAACCCAACCCTATATATATATATATATATATATATATAGTGGAAGGATATATATATATGGAATATAATTTTTAGAGAATTTATTATAGATGATTTTTAGTTCTATTATAATGTTAATGTATATGTGTAGAGGGCCTAGGCCCATGTCCGTATAAGACCCAGACACATATAGTCTCTGTATAAATACATTCCCATGTCCGTATAAGGTCCAGACCCATATAGTCTCTGTATAAATACATTAACATATAATATCTCATTTATTTAATGTAAAAATATTGTATGGGTCTTATTAAAGATTTGACTAATTGTTTCAGTCTATGATTAATTGATTATTAGTAGTTGATAGATGTTTTGGTCTTGATAATGAAAGTTGGGATATGACGAAACACCAATTATTAGATCGCCATTTATCTATTTAATTGATTTTAAAAGAAAATTTGGCGTTGATTTCAAAATATTAGTCAACAAATATTGTTTTTTCATATAAATAGGCAAAAGCAATAATTGAATGAACATTTTTTTTTCCAAATAAACAACAGGTTTAAGTTCGAATCTTGCGAGGCTTGAATCATTCTGCTAGCATCAGTCGTTATATCAGCTTCGAAATACCTCCTCACATGGTATTCCTAGAAAGCAAGTTCAGTGTGGGCCTATTGTAAGACCTCACATTGGTTGGGGAGGGGAACGAAGGTTGTCTTATAAGAAATTTGATACCTACTCTATCAGACGCGTTTTAAAGTCGTGAGTCCATGTGTGTGGACAAAACGGATAGTATATGGCGCTAGACCCCCAAAAGGGGTGGATTGTAAGATCCCACATTGGTTGGGGAGGGGAACGAATGTTGCCTTATAAGAGACTTAATACCTCATCTATTAGACGCGTTTTAAAACCGTGAGTCCATGTATATAAACAAAGCAGACAATATCTGATACAATTGGCTTACATCTATCAAGATTACCAATAATGAACCCTTCTGCTCAAGGAAAGTAGATCAATTTATGTTTTTTTTAAACAAACACACACACTCGAAAAAGCTATATGTATTTGTGGAAAAATGGGGACTACTTTTTGTAAAGGGGGATTACAACAGGATAAGATGGATTTTGTCGATTTGGGAAAGATTCCCTTTCCCAGTATTTTCTTGTTACTTACGCATATTTAACGTTTTCTCTTATTTTCTATATGAAAATCACCCCATAAATAATTATAATAATTCATTCTAATTATTATGTTTTAATATTGTTTCCGTTTTGATTCGTTGATTTTTTATGATTAAAATATTTAGATTTCAGGGACCTTCATCAGTTCGATGTTTGGGGGTTTCCGTTTCTGCAGAAAAATCCAAAAAAAATGTAAAATTTATTAACACCAAGTAATTAAAGATGTTTATTGGTTTCTATCCACATGTTCATACTGGAAAAATTACGTACAAATTACTTGTAGGCACGTGTGCATATTGATGACCGGTTATTAGGGTGTCCTTTAGTTTTCCGTTTTTTACGGTTTTCTCCTGAACCCGACTCTTCAATTATAATATTGAATAAAAATGGAACTTATCTCGTCTTGATTTCTATTTTAGGTAGCATACTTTAGAACATTTATTTAGATATCTAAGATGTGATATAACATTTAAGTATTTATGGGTATCCACTTTAAGTATTGATCGGTCATCATACTGATGTGTCGAATGACGTGACATACAACTCAATATCATTTGTTGACGGATGTGGTTTAAACATTAGCCACTTGTATTTTGAGGCCTTAATTAAAGACCGGAATCATAGGGAGAACCGGAAGTGGTAAATCTACTCTTATATATATACAAAACACCCTTTCGTATTCTGATAGATGATATTAAGGGGTTGTTTGTTTACCTCTTAATGGTTCAATTAAGAGGCAACCTCTGAATCGCTAAGAGGTAAATCTTGTTTGGCAAAAAAAATGTTGCATCTTAATGGTTCCAAAATCCTCTTAATGATTTTGTATTTTGGCCCTCCCTTAACCATTAAGAGCCCTTATTTCATTACGAATAATTAGCAAACAACCATATTTCATTTTACACTATATCATAAAAACCTCTTAATCATTCAGACCACTTAATCATTTTGCACTAAACCATTCAGCAATTACCAAACAGCCCCTAACGTTTCATCCATTCGACTCCATGATTTACGATCTAAATTAAGCATAATCCCTCAAGATTCAATCAACTATGTTCAAGATTTCTGGCTTGAGATGTACTGTATTGGTCTGTGTTTGTTTTGGCTTTTAGTTAACCATAGTTTTAGTGGTTGATGTTGAGCACTTCAGTTCGTCGATGGGGCCTATTTTTTATTCTTTTCTACAATATTTGCCAGATTTGTCATCCTCTTTCCAAAAAAAAATTATGGACCCACTTGAAGAATATACAAATGATCTTATTTGGGGAGGTACTCTTGATTGAATTTAAACAGCTTATGCTGCATGGCCTGTAATATGATTGATTTGTATGTTGTTAAATACATTTAGTTCATCATATATTTCAGACTCTTGATAAATGCTAGATTGGAGATGAGGTTAGAAAAGAAGGAAGGCCAGCTTAATTCAACAGGTTCATGCCTCTGGCGTGTAGCTCAGTTGGGAAAAGTGTGGGGCGACTTTACCCAAATACAAGACAGGTCCCGGGTTCGATCCAATGCCCCCGGCCCTGTGCTACCTCAACCGCTGAGTGAGCCAAAAAATGCCCCCTCACATGAGGCGGGTTCCGTATGAGATCAGTTTGATTATGATTCTCCTGCAAAATTGTTAGAAATCAAGTCATCTTGGTTTTCAAAGGTGGTTGCTGAGTACAACAGGAGGGCAAATTCTAGTCATATTAGTAACCAGAACTGAGAATTTATTCCAAATTCTACATTCTATGATTAATTTGTAGCTCAACTGTGACAAAATAGACATTAATTACGCCTAAATCCGTGGCTAACATGTAGGCCGATGTACAAAAGAATACGATCAAGTATCACCTTAAGTTACGACTACTTATTATTTTGCTTAATAACTTCACTTCGTGCCCTTGGCAAAGTATCCGGACACCACACCAGAGCTTGACCGCCCATGAGCCAATACAACGAAGTTGAGATTGAAACCCCGAAGTGAAATGCGCATCTGACATTTTAACGAAAGGTTTTGGAGATTGCGAAAATTGATTGAGCCGAAACTCGAGGCCGGAGATCAAACATCAAGTTCATTACTGCATGAAAAAAATTGCAAACAAATGGACTACTTATCATATCACAATTTCAAAATCAAATCAAAGCAAGATGATATTAAGAATGTAAAAATTACCTGTTGCAATTGCTATACTTCTTTGGCTCTTTTTGAGAACGGTATTCACGACTATATGCAGCAATAGGCTACGGATCCCGACATTTGGATTACAGATGCGAAACCAAACGACTCAAGAACCCATCTAAACCCAACAATACGTAGACCTTTCAACGAAAAACACTCTGCGGTAGATGACTTATGCATGTACCTTCTATATTCAACACTTTTAGGCATTCTAAACATCCAAGTTCCTGATCTTATTTAAAAAACTTAAAAACTCATGAGGCAATTTCTCAACTAGAATACAATGAAGTAGATGAAATATTTTAGACGTTTCATCTTACATATGCTGTTTGGGATATCTCGTAAAAAAATACACTCCGATAGGATTAGTTCCTCTAGAGATTCTAATAGGCCAAGATCCTCGGGTAACTTCTCAAGAAGCCAACAAGATTTAAGTTCGAGAACTTTCAGATGTTTCAACATACAAATGCTATCCGGAAGATGTGTAATCTTGTTTGTCGATAAACTTAGCTCCACTAGACATTCTAACTGGCCAAGGTCCTTGGGTGCCTCTAGAATCCCACCCTCGAGTGTAAGCTTTGTTAAACATCATAAACCACAAACAGTTCGAGAAAAACTCTCGATGTGCAAGCACACATACCTATGGAAATAAGCTTTTCTAGATTTCCAATCGACGAGGGTACATGTTCTTCATAAGAACATGTAAATCGAAACTTTGGCAAATTATTGTCAGAGTTCAATGGGCACGTATCTAGGGACTCTAGAATCAGATGTAACTCGGATAAAGAACCAACTTCAAGTGATTCAAACCTTTGCTTAAATGAAAAAGATTTAAACCTCAAACAACCACTCAAGTCTAAGCGGGCAAGCTTTTTTAGACCCAACACGAGCGTGAAGTTCTACCAAACGATAACATTATGTAAGACATAACGACTCGAGATTTGGATTCAACCCAAGGTCAAGGGTCCTCAACTTTGAATAACTAAGGTCGAGGATTGTAAGCTTTGGACATTAAGTGCTCATGTGAAATTTTACCAAATCATCATATCTACAAAGCCTTAATGTCTTGAGATTCGGAGTCGCTCCAAGGTCAAAGGTCCTCAATTTAGAACCGATGAGGTCAAGAGATTTAAGCTTCAGACATTCAACGGGCATGTGAAGTTCTTCCAAATCAATGCAACCTACAAGACTTATTGTCTCGAGATTCAGAGTCCGCCTAAGGTCAAGGGTCTTCAACTTAGAATCACCGAGGTCGATGGATATGAGCTTTAGACATTCATTTCTCATGTGAAGTTCCACCAAATATTCTAAACATTCTACAAGACTTAATGTCTCAAGATTCGGCGTCATTCCAAGGTCAAGGGTCTTCAACTTTGAATAGCCAAGATCGAGGAATCTAAGCTTGTTAAGAACCTATTCGAAAGTAACAAAAAAAAGTGAATATTGGTGTAATAACATGCCAATAGATGTTTATAACATTAAATGGATCATGAAATTATTCTACCTTTGTTTCTCCCCCTTCCGAAAGTTGTTCAATTCTGCTACCATACATGTGAAGTGTAACAAGATTATTTGCTTGAAATGTTTTCGGTAAAAACTGAAAAGGGTAATCGTCCCACCTCAGATATCTTAAAGCATTTGGAAAGTATTGCCTCACTTCATCAAGTTTCCAATTGCTATGAAAACTATTAGATTGTCCGGAATACACACGAAGACATCTAAGATTCTTCATGTTTCCAAGACCTTTCATAATAGTTTTCGGATTGACTTCCGGTGTGATAAGTTGTATACATCTTGTTGCTTCAGTACCCTGTGATGTGATCATCCAAAAGCAATAACCATGAAACTTGTGTCATAACAAATGAAAATGTGTTAGTTTTTCAGATCACCTTAATTACAAACAAACTTTATGCTTACCATGTCATTAGCCAATATATCCTCCAATTTCCTCCTCGATCCACAATCGGCTATGCCTGTTAGGCTCATCAGGGTGCAAACGGCGAACAATATTCATGCCCAATTCTTGTATATGGTCATGCATGCCTAAGAACCCATGTTTAGAAATTTTTATAAGAGATTTTTTCTCAAGAACTCTTAAACCGTTTCTAGCATGAAATCCACAACTTTCAAGCATTATGATTGCGTCGTTTTTCATCCAAGATTTTAGTATGCATGCAACATCTAGAAATATTTCCTTGTAATCCTCCTCTAGATCGATATAGCTTAATTCCAATTTTTTCAAAATTTCCTTCAATGGAATTGTTTTTAGTCTTTCTAGGGCATCTATCCATTCAAGCTCATTTTTACCACAGAGAAACGAACCCAAAACTTTGATTGTTAAGGGAAGACCGGCAACATAACCTACAACTCGTCTTGATAGATCTTCGTACCCGTGAATTGGAACCTCTCTCCCAAATGCATACCTACTAAAAAGGCAAATTGCTTCATGATGTGATAACAAATTGACATCACAAATCCATGTCACTCCATGTGCTACAAGCACTTGCTCATATCTTGTTGTGATGATAATTTTACTTCCCGACTTAAACCACTTAGGTCCACTGGCTAACGTCTCAAGCTGGTGTATATGATCCACATCATCTAGAATAACAAGAACCTTTCTGCCCCAGGCATCTTCTTTTTCATCATCATTTTCCCGTCAAGAACACCTGTTACAGTGATCTCTTGCGTATTTAACACATCTCTAAGAACTTGTTGTTGAGACGACTTCAGACCTAATAAAGGTGTATTTGAAACTTCTCGGACATTCTCAACAAAGCTAATACCTTCGAACTCATTGCATATTTGATCAAAAACAGCTCTAGCCAAAGTTGTCTTCCCACCACCTCCCATCCCCTTGATCCCTATCATACGAACATCATCAAAACCCAATTCTAAAGATGAAACAACATCCTTTATCCGTGTCTCCATGCCTACTAATTTTCCATCAACACTAAAATTGATGGAACGTAACTCTAGTGAAATCACTTCAACAATTTTTTGGATAAATTTAGCTTCATGCCTCTATAATGTTAAAGAATATTCAATTAGCTTGCTCAAAATTCGACACGAACAATTAACTAATGATCTATTACATACTTATATATATGATTTATGAAATAATAACATATATAACCATATAAGCATATTTCACGTTTAATCTTTCGACAAGACTCAAGTTTGAGTTAGAATTTAACTAGACAACATGAGATGCCATGGATGACCCTTTTACATCAATCCAAGGTATAAACATAGATTATAAAGAATTAAAATGAAATAATACAATAGAGATATCATTGAGGAATTACCCATCAACAGGGTTCTTCAACTCCCACCCAACCAAAGATGTTGCTTCTTTTAGAGCCTCTCTCCATTTCTCAACAGCCTCTAACTTTTCATGTTTGGTAAAGGCTTTTCCGCACTCCCCACTTGGTTTGCAGACTTCGGAGGGTTCCACATCATAAAAGACGGGGTAAGCAGTGTGCTCGGCCGTCTTCTGGAACTCAATAATCTTTACAAGCTCATCCAAGCACCAAGATGAAGGTGCATAGCTCTTGGAGAAAACTATGATGTGGAATGTTGAGTCTTGAATGGATTTGATGAGTTCATCACTAATCCTTTTCCCTTTCTCAATTCTCTCATCATCCTTGTAAGTTTGAATGCTTTTCTGCTCAAGAGCATAATAAAGATGATCAACAAAGTTCTTACGAGTGTCTTCACCTCTAAAACTTAAAAACACGTCATACTTAAAGCTCTTGTGAACGGATGAAGTTGAAGAAGACGCCATTGAAGGTATGTTTGAAGGATCGTATTAAATCAAAACTTCATCGGGGAAATCTATACGAAATGATTGCAAAGAAAATTGGATGAGATGAATAACCATCAAGAGTGTACATTAAGAAGGCAATGGTCTAGCATTATTAATGTGAAAGTGATTTGTTTATTTGGAGAAAGTGTTGAATATTGTGGAGAAACAGAAGTCTCTTATTTGGTCAAAATAGATAAGATGCAATATGTTTTTTGTATTTATATTTCCATATATATTTGTTCAGTTTTTTTTTGGGAAAAGGGGACGGAACCCCCGGGAAAATTTTATTCAAAAAATAAAAGAAAATATACAAATTACGAGGGGCATATTCCAAGATTTACAAATCGAAAGCTCAAAATATGTTTGGGCAAAAGCGAACCTATAATTTTGTCCCATCTATCCATCATAGGAAAATACAACCAAAGATCCCACAAAAAAACCATATTATGTCCACCACTAAAATATAAACCATAAAGTGACCAACCAACCTTTGAGGAGAATAAGCTTCACCAATCATATTTGTTGATATGCATAGCCCCATTCTTCAAAAAAACACAACCCAAACAAAGTCTTATTGGAATTACTCTGTACAAGCTTGCAGTGCAAAACCTGTTCAGTTTGCATCAAACAATTAACATCAAAAACAGCAGGGTTCCACCCAAGCATTATCGTTCTTCCAGCACAAACCAGATTATTTGATATCCATTCCCAACCTTTGAATATTTCATCAAACCCACATCTTTTAATTTTCCACTACAAACCTTTGTTTCCGGAATGACACACATATCAATATTATTAGCAGCAATCCACCTTTTAACTGTTGGAAACAAAAGCCTAAAAAAAAAAAAACTCACACAGATGGAAAAAACAAACTGAGAGAAAAACAATTACGTAAACCAGAACACTATATTAAAACAGTAACTGCTATCGATCCATTGCTTCAAAGGGAAAACACATCTACTCCTATTTAAAGCAACAAAAACTAAAAACTAGAGACCCCATGAACTCCTAAACTATAGCTACCCACTACCCATTATTCTCCACTAAAACTTGGTCAACTAAAGACCAAGTCCAAGAAAACTAAAACTGACTCGAAAGCTACTGAACCGTAACCCGCTAACCCGTAAACAATACCGATTAATCCAACATTAACTTCCTGTTGGTGATTTTAGTGAAATCATCGGTCATTTTGTGTAATTGGATTCACAAGATAATAATGGGGTTTGTAGCTAAGCTATAACACGAGTTAGGAGGTGTGGAGTGCACACTCGTGTAAGCTAACTATGACCCGGGATTGTTGGACGGTCGTTTGGTGTTTGTGGGACAAACAGTGGCTCACGTGGGTTGTGCCGCGGGTTAACCCGCGCGGCTACTCGCGTGGTGCATTGGAATTTTGGGATGGAACAGAGGCTCACGCGGGTTGTGCCACAGGTTAACCCGCGCGGCTACCCGCGTGACGCACTATTGCAGGTGCGGTTTTATAACCCCCAAAAACCAACCCTTTTGTATCTCCCAATTTGTTTTGTAACTCCCAATTTGGTTTGTAACCTACACCATTTGACTAATTAACAATCAATACCATTAAATGGGTGATTATTATCATTAATATTATAGCATCGGTTACATTCTCTTGGTGTTTAAATAGGATCGATTTCTGCCAGAATCGATACCGTGAATTTGAGATTATCCTCGAGTGAATTTCGTGATACCCAGGCAGATTAGGGTCGAAATATCACTTAAGGAAAGCGATCTCTCACGCGATCTCACATTCTATCCAAGTCGATCACACTTCTCTCTTCTCTACCCAATGATTTCTGCACATACATACCCGAAGCTCCCCAACAATCTTAAGTGATATTTCTCGTGAGAGAGATGGTGAGTGATCAATCCGTGAGAGACATGACGACAAAGTTCACGAAACTGGAGAAGTTCGAAGGCGTCGACTTTCGACGTTGGCAAAAGAAGATGCACTTCTTGTTGACCACGTTGAAGGTCGTGTACGTGTTGAGCACGTCGATGCCGGAAGTAATGGAGGACGAGACGTTGGAGATGATCCGGCGTCGTGGCAAATGGGAAAACGATGACTACATATGTCGCGGCCACATCTTAAACGGTATGTGTGACTCCCTCTTCGATATTTATCAAAATGTTGAATCCGCTAAAGAGCTATGGGACTCTCTTGAGTCCAAATACATGGCGGAGGATGCTTCTAGTAAGAAGTTCCTCGTGAGTAATTTTAATAATTACAAAATGGTGGATTCAAGGCCTATGATGGAGCAATACAATGAGCTCTTACGCATCTTAGGCCAATATGCTCAACACAATATGAAGATGGACGAATCCATCTCCGTATCGAGCATAATTGATAAATTGCCTCCCTCTTGGAAAGACTTCAAACACATGTTGAAACACAAGAAGGAAGAGTTGTCTCTTGTACAACTCGGTAGTCACTTGCACATAGAGGAATCTCTTCGGGCACAAGAGACTGAGAAACCCAAGATAAAAGAGGTTTCTACACCTTCGGTGAACATGGTGGAATAGGGAAGATCCAACAACTTCAAAGGAAAACATAAGTTCAATGAAGCCAAGAAAGGGCCCAACAAAAAGTTTAAATTAACGTGTTGGACTTGTGGTATGACCGGACATCTCAAGCGGGATTGTCGGGTTGTCAAGAATAAAAGTGGAGCAAGCACAAGTGGTGGTGGGCAAGGATCCAAGGATCAACACCCACGGCAAGGTCAGTTTATTGACTTTGGTTTTAATTCAAATTTGAATTATGTACCACTAATATCCGAATCATTTTATGTACAGGATGATGATGCTTGGTGGATTGACACGGGTGCCTCGAGTCATGTGTGCAAGGATCGACGTTGGTTCACCTCTTTTGAACCGGTTGAAGACGGATCTGTGCTACACATGGGGAATGAGTCAAATGTTCCCATTCTTGGACGCGACTTAGTTAGGCTAGAATTTAGTTATAATAAAATAATTGAACTTGTTGACGTTTTGTTTGTACCACAAATTCAAAAGAATTTGGTTTCCGGTAGTACCTTGAATAAGTTAGGATATAGGCAAGTTTTTTAGTCCGGAAAGTTTACCTTGTCTAAAGGTGGCTCTTTTGTAGGATTCGGTTATTTGAATAATGATATGTTTATGTTGAGTTTAAATAAAAGGAATTTTGTTTCGAATTCTATTTATGTTGCAAATAAGAATTGTGTTGATTCTTTTTTATGGCATGCAAGGCTTGGTCATGTTAATTTTAAAAGAATGGTTGAAATGTCAAAATACGGTCTTCTTCCGGCTTTTGACGTTAAAACCGAAAAATGTAGAACTTGCATGTTGACAAAGATCACTAGACAACCTTTTCCTAACGTGAAAAGGGACTCTTCGGTGCTTGAATTAATTTATAGTGATCTTTGTGATTTGCATTCAACTCCGTCTTTTGGTAATAAAAAGTACGTTGTTACTTTTATTGACGACACTTCACGGTTTTGTTATATTTATTTATTGCACTCAAAAGATGAAGCGTTGGAAAATTTTAAAATTTATAAAACGGAAGTTGAATTGCAAATGAACGGTATAATTAAATGTTTACGCACCGATCGTGGTGGGGAATACTACGACCCCATGTTTTTCCAATCCGTATGAATTATCCATGGGACTACGGCGCCTTATACACCACAACAAAATGGTGTGGCGGAACGGAAAAATAGAGTTCTCAAAGAAATGGTGAACTCTATGTTATCCTACTCGGGGTTGAGTGATGGATTTTGGGGTGAAGCCATGTTAACGGCTTGTTATTTACTAAATCGAGTTCTCAATAAAAGGAACAAGATTACCTCGTATGAACTTTGGTTCGAGAAGATGCCTAACTTGAATTATATTCGAGTTTGGGGTTGTCGAGCAGTCGTTCGACTACCCGAACCCAAAAGGAAAACTTTGGGTGAAAAAGGTATTGAATGCATCTTTGTTGGATATGTCGAGCATTCCAAGGCATATAGGTTCTATGTTATTGAACCTAATGACTCTATAGTGATTCACACCGTTATAGAATCGAGAGATGCATTATTTGATGAGAATAAATTCTCTTCAATACCTAGGCCGAAGGATCTTGTTCCAAATACTAGTGTAACTAGTGAGGTTGAAGAACAAACAATTGTTCCAATCGAATCTCCGATGCTTCGAAGGAGCAAAAGAGGAAGGATTGAAAAATCCTTTGGTCCCGATTTCCAAGTATACTTGGTAGAGGGATCAAGAGATGAGATTGGGTCACGATTCTCTTACTGTTATAGTATTGAGGAAGATCCAAAATCATTTGACGAGGCTATGAAGTCTCAAGATATTGCTTTCTGGAAAGAAACAATAAATGATGAGATGGATTCCATCATGGGGAATAATACTTGGGTATTATCGGACTTGCCACCGGGTTGTAAACCTTTGGGATGCAAGTGGATCTTCAAAAGGAAGATGAAAGCCGATGGATCAATCGACAAGTTCAAAGCTCGATTAGTAATCCAAGGCTTTAGGCAACGGGAAGGAATCGATTATTTTGATACCTATGCCCCGGTTGCAAGGATCTCCACGATTAGATTGTTGATAACCTTAGGAGCTATCCACAATTTAGTGATTCACCAAATGGATGTCAAGACGACATTCTTGAATGGTGACTTGGAGGAAGAAGTTTACATGAAACAACCGGAAGGTTTTGTTATGCCCGGGATGTAGCATAAGGTGTGTAAACTTGTAAAATCATTGTATGGGTTGAAACAAGCACCCAAACAATGGCATCAAAAATTTGATGAGGTTATCTTGTCCAATGGCTTCATGTTAAACCAAGCGGACAAGTGTGTATATAGCAAATTTGACACATCCGGTAACGGAGTAATCATTTGCTTATATGTTGATGACATGTTGATCTTTGGCACCGATCAAAATCAAGTTGATAAAACCAAAGAGTTTTTGTCATCAAGATTCTCCATGAAAGATATGGGAGAGGCGGAGGTGATCCTTGGAATAAGGATCAAGCGTGAGAACAAAGGGATTGCAATTACGCAATCTCATTACATTGATAAAGTATTAAAGAAATTTAATTGCTTTGATTGTTCTCTGGTGAGTACTCCATTTGATCCGAGTGTGAAGCTTATGCCCAATTCGGGTGAAACGGTGTCACAACTCGAGTACTCAAAGGCTATTGGATGCTTGATGTATGCCATGACAAGCACTAGGCCGGATATCGCCTTTGTCGTAGGCAAGTTGAGTAGGTATACTAGTAATCCTAGTATACGTCATTGGCAAGCGATAAGACGAGTATTTAAATACTTGAAAAAAATCATTGATTATGGTTTGTCATATGTCGGGTTTCCTTCGGTATTAGAGGGATATTCGGATGCAAGTTGGATTACCAACTTAGAAGATCACTCTTCCACGAGTGGTTGGGTATACTTGCTTGGGGGAGGTGCCATATTATGGGCTTCCAAAAAGCAAACTTGCATCACGAGTTCGACTATGGAGTCCGAATTTGTAGCATTAGCCGCTGCCGGTAAAGAGGCGGAGTGGCTAAGGAATTTAGTCCATGAAATTCCGTTATGGTCGAAACCAATATCACCCATTTCTATCCGTTGTGATAGTGCGGCTACTTTGGCTAAAGCTTATAGTCAAGTATACAATGGCAAGTCTAGACACTTAGGTGTTAGACATAGCATGATTCGTGAGCTAATCACGAATGGGGTGATTTCGGTTGAATTTGTTCGGTCGCAACAAAATCTAGCGGACCACTTGACGAAGGTGTTAGCTAGGGACTTGGTTCACAAGTCGGTGATCGGTATGGGTTTAAAGTCCATTTGAATCTCTAACGGTGAGATACCTAATTCCCTTCTAATACAACGTTAGAAGTTGAATTCAATGGGAAAGCTCACTCTAAGGGATTGGAGCACAAGGTAATCATCCCAAGGTATGTGCTCGGTACTGCAAGCGAGGAGGTAATTGTTCTTTCGTAAAAATGCATGTGCAGATGCATGATGAAAGGGACTACCTATATGAGTGCGAAGTGTGGCCGCTTCAAGAAGCTTGGACTTAGCTTTGATGCACTCACGAATGGATAAGGACACACGGCCTGTATAGTGTCAAGTTTAAACTTTAGAGAATTTTTAAATTCATGTGTATGTTATTTTCTGGTACCCAAATGGGTTGAAGGGTTCAATCCTTAGGACACCCGGATTCTCGAGTATTTGAAATGTGTAATGTACTAAGATGGAAATTCAATCTTTTAGATATTTTCATTTATGCATGAGTTTGTTTGCTATATTAATCTTGTTTGTGAATCAAGGATTGCACTAAAATGGGGGAGGAATGTTGGTGATTTTAGTGAAATCATCGGTCATTTTGTGTAATTGGATTCACAAGATAATAATGGGGTTTGTAGCTAAGCTATAACACGAGTAAGGAGGTGTGGAGTGCACACTCGTGTAAGCTAACTATGACCCGGGATTGTTGGACGGTCGTTTGGTGTTTGTGGGACAAACAGTGGCTCACGCGGGTTGTGCCGCGGATTAAGCCGCGCGGCGCACTGTTTCGTGTGGGAGACAGTGGCTCATGCGGGTTGTGTCGTGGGTTAACCCGCACGGCTACTCGCGTGGTGCACTGGAATTTTGGGATGGAACAGAGGCTCACGCGGGTTGTACCGCGGGTTAACCCGCGCGGCTACCCGCGTGACGCACTGTTGCAGGTGCGGTTTTATAACCCCCAAAAACCAACCCTTTTGTAACTCCCAATTTGTTTTGTAACTCCCAATTTGGTTTGTAACCTACACCATTTGACTAATTAACAATCAATACCATTAAATGGGTGATTATTATCATTAATATTATAGCATCGGTTACATTCTCTTGGTGTTTAAATAGGATCGATTTCTGCCAGAATCGATACCGTGAATTTGAGATTATCCTCGAGTGAATTTCGTGATACCCAGGCAGATTATGGTCGAAATATCACTTAAGGAAAGCGAGCTCTCACGCGATCTCACATTCTATCCAAGTCGATCACACTTCTCTCTTCTCTACCCATCGATTTCTGCACATACATACCCGAAGCTCCCCAACACTTCCTTCGTTTTAGAGGTCACATTCAAACCTCTTATATTCCAAGCAGCTACTTTAACCATTGGAGCTAAAACTTGGATTTAGCAGCCCTATCACCCCCTCTCCTCCAATCATCCTTGTCACATTTCATAAAACCAGGGCTATCTTCTTTATCATAAACATCCTCACCAGTATGCATGGCCCAAAAGTATTTCTGCAATCTTTTTGACCAAGTGCTGAAAATAGAATTTGGAGGCCTGACACCCAATTCCAGGTAGTGGTTAGCATTTTGTTTTTCAATAAACCACTTATGATCCTCAACATCCTCCTCCAATTCATCTAACACTCCAAAAGAATTCTGAACTTGCACAGCCTCTTGCACAAAAACAGGATCACCATTCTTGTTAATCTCAATTCTGACATTTCCAGAATTAGATCCCTCCATCAACTGAGTCTTATTATCAACAGGTTTATAAGGCCCTTCATCCACCTTACTCCCTACCAAATTGTTTTGAACACTTTTCTGCTCTTGCCTTGAAATAGTCTCTTCCTGGCTTTTGCTTGAACTACCCCCTTCAACATTCTTTGTGTTACTATATTGCCCCATTTCCATTGAATTCAACTTTCCATTTTTAGTCACAACTTTTGTTTTGTTCTGATCAGCACCCAAGCTAGCATTATGCTTCTCTTGCCCAACTTTAGATTTATCAACAGGTTTTGCTTGCCAAACCCCATTTCCTCCTTGATTCTGCCCCTTGGAACCATTCACACCACCATTATTCTGAAATTTTTGGCCTTGCTTTCCAGATCCATTCTGAGAATTCTGACTTTGAGAGACAAACCTTTGATTGACCCAATGCCTTGATTCTGATTTTGAACAGGCTTGTTTTTCTTCCCCACAACATGAAATCCATCATCACCTGACCAATTTGGACTATTCTTATTTGCTTCATCACTTTTCAAACTTGCAATCTTTTCCTCATCAGTTAGGGGTCTCACTTTACAATCCCCAAATGAATGACCAAAAACATTACAGTGACCACATCTAGAGGTTTCCATCCATATTCTGCCCTTATCAAAACCTCTTTCTCAGATAAACCATCACTAGTAGGTATCAGTCCCACTATGACATCTGGTATTTTCTTATCAGCAGTAACTTCAACAAGAATCCTAGCAAAGCCAACTCTACCAGAATGAGTTAAACATCTCTCCTCAGTTACCCTGTCTAAAGTGAGAGGCACTCCAATCCCACTAGCTAATTCACTTAATCCTTGAACATTCAAGATTTCCAAAGGAACACCATATAAGTTTACCCATAAAGGTAAAGATTTCAGTACAGGTCTCCCAAGAGCAAAACCAATCTCCCATTTTTTAACAAACAGTATAGTCCATATATATTTTCATATATATTTGTTCAGTTTTGTTAGTTCTTGAAACTATTTTTTTGGCATTTTCACAAAAGATGTTGTTTATTTGGGACCCATAGTATAGTCCAATCATTAAAGAGATAAAGTATTTAGGAATAATCCACCAATGTTGACCAGGTCACTATAATTGTCTTGTAAATCTTTTCTGTATCAGTTTATAGTAAAAAGCTATAAACAAATAAAAAAAGAGCTAGCAGCGCCAATTTTTACAAGCAAAACAGCAGTTGAGTTTGCAAGAAGGATGCAACAGAAGCTCATTCAGGCAAAGGATTACATAATGTAAGTATTAGTTTTAATAGTCAGTGGGAGAGTATTAGTTTTAATAGTCAGTGGGAGACCTAGTATTTTTGCTGAACGGGTACACCTCTAACGTAGATCAAAGGACTGCAAAGTCGTCTTGATGTCTTTTTAGCCAAATTCCACTATTTCAAAGGGTTATTTTAAGTCTTTTTGTTGACTTCAAGGGATTTTTTAAGTTTTTTGGTTGATTTACATGGACATTTTCGGTTTTTTTGGTTGATTTCAAAATATTTTTATGGGTTTTTTGGTTAATATCCCGTGTATTTTCTAATATCC
Source organism: Arctium minus (assembly GCA_954870635.1). Classification (NCBI taxonomy): domain Eukaryota; kingdom Viridiplantae; phylum Streptophyta; class Magnoliopsida; order Asterales; family Asteraceae; genus Arctium; species Arctium minus. The sequence continues at coordinate 98,640,431 of OX941087.1, forward strand.
CATAACACTATTCAAAGTCTAGCATTTACACCTTTCATACCGCAAAAAGATTTCTACCTGCAAAAATTGGTTTCATGGGTGCAGGGGACCACTAGCCACTGGGCCATTATAGGTCCGCCCCTGCTAATAGTCTTCAATCTTGCGAAATTTAATTTCCATTCATGATATAATTTTAACTACAATACATGAAAAGATATCAAGAAGAAGGCTATAATATTCAAAATCACCAATTTCTATCGATTCGAAGTGAAACAATAGCAATAGAGGATCGATCGGATTCAAAACAAGGGATTCAATCATTATGAATGAGCTAGGTTTAGGGGATTGGATAATATAATGGTAAAAACACACATAAAATACATACCTAATGCTTTGATACAATGCAAACTGATTCATCAAGTCATTGATGAACATTAAAATAGGAAATGAAGCTTGAAACAAAGGAAAACACATATATACCTAATACTAAACATTGAAATGACAAAACTAGCCCCTATACAATACATACAGAATAGTTATATAACATAACATAGTCTAAAAGCCTAAATATTTTTTATTTTGTTACATTATATTTAAAACCCATCCATCAAGGGTGACCATGGTGCACCAAGCTCCTCGTGCCAAAGAATATTAGAACTCATATATCTGTTTATTTGCGGCTTAATGAGCTTAATGGTACTGAGGGCTTATTCGCTCATGATTATTGAGCACCATTACAACCAGCAATAGGATGTCTACTTTTCTTGACACCAAATATTATGTTGTTGCTAAGTTTTCAAAACTAGAATTCGATCTGATACTATACTCAGCAATGAGCTTTGCAAACGAAGATGATTGATCATCCAGCAACTTTGTTGGAGAATCATATTCATCAATCAGACCTGCATATGGAACAAAAAGCACCCAGATTAACAAGACTTAAAACCGCGGAACATCAGAGACAACAAAATTAAGTAGCTTAACGAACCTTGTTCTAAAACCAAGACCATGTCGCTATCAAGCACAGAGGTGATACGATGGGCGATCATCATCACTGTAGAGTCACTAAAGTGTTGTGCGAGCGTTTGCTGAATCATACCATCAGTTGCTGTGTCGACTGATGCAGTAGCTTCGTCAAGTACCAAGACTTTGGTTTTCTTGAGTAGCACACGCCCGAGACACACCAGCTGCCTTTGACCCACACTCCAGTTCTCTCCATTCTCGGTAACTATAACGTGTTATATGAAACTAATAAGTAAACTTAGTAACAACGCTTGTTAGGATATGTGAAACCCCAGTTACTCTGAAAAGAGCCATTCAGGAGAGATGTTGGGGGGGGGGATCCAAGATGTCCCCGAGTGTCGAGTCCCGGGTAAAGATGTCCCAGATGATTGACTTTGGTTCTGATACCATGTTATGATATGTGGAACCCCATTAGATTACCCTCCAAAAGAGAGCCCTTGAGGAGGGGCACTACAACAAAATTGGATTTATAGGCGCCACCAATTTCTAAGTGTCCCAATAGACTGGTTTTTAAGACTTAATTAATAGGACAAAAAAAATCGTCCTATCTAAAAGCGTTGTAATAAGTTTATAGGACACTTTTGGTGTCTTAACAAGATTTTTAGGACACTTTTGAGAAAGTGTCCTATAAAATCGCTAATACAACACTTTTTTTATAGAAGTGCCCTCAAAAACTTGCTACGAAGCCCAAAAACGTCCTATAAACTTATTACAACGCCTTTAAATAGGACGTTTTATTTTTTGGTCCTGTAAATGAATTCTTATAAAGTGGTCTATTATGACGCTTAGAAATTTTTGGTGTCCTATAAACCCAATTTTGTTGTAGTGAGGCCTGGGTGGGGAGGGGGGGGGGGGGGGGAGGGGTTCCAACATATATCGGAAAATGTCCAAATTTAGGTGATATGAGACTCTAACAACGCTCAAAGTAAAGACGATGAACAAGAGTTTGGATTCAAGTAATGGAGGGGTAAAAAGACCTGATGAATCAAGCTTCCCTTCCTTCTTTCTCACTTCATCTCCAAGCTGGCACTTATCAAGAGCCTGAAGTAACAAATATTGCTAGATTATAAGACCACATGGTGTTTCATAGAATTAAAATCCATATTATGTAGTTTATCTACCTCCCAAATCTTATCATCTGTATACTCCTCAAGGGGATCCATGTTGCTTCGAATAGTTCCTTCAAACATGGTTGGATCTTGAGGAATTATGCTCAATTTTGAACGCAGATCATGAAGTCCGATCGTGGATATGTTAATTCCATCTATCATAATTTGTCCGGCTGCTGGCTCTACAAGGCGGAAGAGTGTTTGTATAAGAGTTGACTTCCCACTACCAGTTCTTCCAACGATCCCAGTTTTCTTTCCCCCATTGAAAGTGCACGTAAGGCCTTGCAAAACAAGTGGCATATGTGGCGCATACCGGACCTTTTCAAAGGAATCATCGTATTCAATAATGCTATCTACTTGACTTGTATAAAATTAATATTATGCAAGAAAAGAATATGATTTTAAGTACCTGCAGATGACGAATATCGACTTCTCCCTGTGATGGCCATTGATCATCGGGCCTATTTGATTCTATAATGAGAGGAGGTTCGCTGGGGATAGAAGAATACTGAAATATTCTTTCAACCGAAATAATTTTGTTTTCGAGGTTGGTAAGATTCCATACTACAAATGATTGTAGCCGGTTCAAAGTAAGCCCGTAAGTAACAGCCACGCCCGCAATACCTTGAGAACATAGATGTGAGAGGTACTGTCAGTGCATGTTATATGGTGTCGAGTTTTGGGCGGTAAATAAAGGGCATGAAAGGAAGTTAGAAGTTGTAAGGAAGTTAGAAGTTGTAGAGATGAGGATGCTTGGGTGGACTAGTGGTCGAACTAAGTTGAAATAATTCCAATTGAACTAAGTTTATAGGACCAAACATTTGTGTGTCATATCTAAATATGTTGTAATAAGTTTATATGATGCTTTTAGGCGTCTCAAAAAGTTTTTTAGGACACTTTTGAAACAAAATGTCCTATTAGCCCTTTCATAGGACACTATTTGAAAAAGGTGTCTTATAAAACAAATGTTCTATAAAAAGATGTGTTTAAAGGACAATTTGTTTTCAAAAGTATAAACTTGTTAGATGCTCAAAAGTGTCCTATAAACTTAATACAACACTTTTAAAAGTGCACACAAAGGTTTGGTCTTGTGCCTACAAGTCTTATGAAGTAGTCTAGTATGATACTTAAACGCTTTTGGCATGCTATAAACTCGATTTTGTTGTAGTGAGAAGGATCGAAAACGCACTACAGTATGTAAGAAGAAAGAACGACTTACTTGGATCAATAGTTCCTTCCGGGACAGAAATCAAGAAAACTAGAAAAGCCACAAATGTAACAGAAGACAACATATCCAAACGTATGCATAACCATTCCATCGCAGCCACAGCATGAAACTTTGGCCTAGAAAAATCATCGTTCAGTTTCAGATTCATGTCCTGGAATCTGCCTTGTTGATCAAAGCTCCTAATGGTCGTTGATCCTGATATTGTTTCGTAAAAATTCTGGATCACCGGGCCTTTACAAACTCCAACTAGCCGTGCCATTTCTCTTGCCGAAGGCAAGTAATATTGCTGTAACCAGATGCAAATTCCAGCAACAGGAACAAAGAAAAGAATCACCTGCCAAGCAGCTTGTGACATAACTGCAACAATCCCAAAAAGTTGAACGATAGCGAAAACAAATGATCCAACTTGGTAAGGAACTTGCGTATCCACCGCACTTTGGTCCGTAGATGCCTATCAAGAAACCTTCATTAGAAATGAACAACGGTCGGATTTATAGGACGCCAAATATGTCTAAATGTCTTAATAGACTGTTATCCGTCTAGCATTATTCAATTACCTTTATTGTAAAATGAGTAGGCAAGACAAGAAATACTACAACAAAATTGAGTTTATAAGACGCCTAAAGTGTTTAAGCGTCCTAATAGAGTGGCTAAGGACTTAATTTTATAGGACCTAAAAAATCAAAAGATGTTATTAATAAGTATATAGGACGCTTTTGGGCATCGTAACAAGTTTTGTAGTACACTTCTAAAATAAAGTGTCATATTAGCTATAACATCTTTGAGAAATGTCCTATAAGTCCATCTTTTTATAGGACACTTTTTCAATAGCGTCCTAGGAAATAGATAATACGAGACTATTTTAAAATGGTTCTGAAAAACTTTTTACGAGGTTGAAACACGTCCTATAAATTTTTTGTAACACTTTTAGATAGGATGCTTTATTTTTCTGTCCTACAAGGCGCTCTATTAGGAAGCTCTGTTTGGTTGGTTTTTCATTAAGTCCTGTATGGATAAAACTGTCTGTGTGGATTAATCTATCTGTATATATTGAGAAAGTTTTTCTGTGGGTGGGTTTTTTCATAGATGGAATAAACGTGTTTTTTAATTGGATGGCCAAATTTGGAAAAAACTTGATTTTCTGCATAAAGCTCCCCCATAGAAACTTAATGAATAAGCCACTTTCTATATCATTAACCACTACCAAACAGTCATATATAACTGACCGAATAAGCTATGAGCTGAGCTCATTAAGCTACTAACAAACAGGCCCTTAGACACTCATAGGGTCTATAAACTCAATTTTATTGTAGTGAGAAAACGTTTTCTTACCCTATTTAGTATTCTTCCGCTTGGAGTTGAGTCGAAGAAAGACATGGGCGAACGGAAAATGGCGAAGTGCATCTTGTCGAAGAGAAGAGTGGCTGCCTTATATGCAACAGTTGCAAGAAGCAAGCCTCTTGTAAGTATGCACAATGCACATCCAACTGCTAAAGCTACGTAAACGGTGATGAGGATCGAGCCCGTAACGCGGGCTGGATCACTTGCCGACACCGGAGACCCCCATGCCATCCAGTAATTGCTTCCGATTTCAAGCATTTGGAAGAAAATTTGCGCCAGTATTATAAATGGTCCAAGAGCCCCTCCATAAGCCGTGGTTACATATTTCCAGTAGACTGAGAAACCTACTCTACCCTTTTCTCGTTCTTCTTCTTGAACTAGCTGCGCTTTCGTACCTGAAATATCATCTGTTTCGCCATTTTGACTATCGTTTGAATGCTTCTTAGAACTTTCTATTCCTTCCGGAGTGTTTGTCTTTATGGAATCAATCGCGGATAAAGCTTCTTTGTGTGCACCTACAAGGCCCATAAAGTCACTTCCTGAATTGAGAATGTCATTGTACTTTCCTGCTTGTGTAATCTTTCCATCTCTCAAAACCTGATTGTCATGTCATTCAGACAGTTTATTCAGCACAACAAACAAACAACGGTTTAGCTTAATCCACACATACATAACAACCAAACAGTCCCTTTGATAGCTTACCAGGATGAGATCTGCAGCAGGTAAGAACTCTACTTGATGTGTGATGTAAATCACTGTCTTGGACACCAAAAATTGCAGCATGCATTCCTGTCATGGAAAAACAGAAAATCAGACTTAGGGCCTGTTTGTTAGCAGCTTCATGAGGTTAACGGGACTCGCAACTTATTTGGTCAGCTATACATGACTGTTTGGTAGTGACTTAATGATATAGAAAGTGGCTTATTTAGTAAATTTCTAGGAGGAGATTTATGCAGAAAGTCAAGTTTTTTCCAAACCTGCCCTTCCCAATTAAAAAACACCAGTCATTCCATCTACGAAAAACCTTCCCAATCTATACAGACAAAATAATCCACACAGAAAACTTTATCCATACGGCACTTAATGGAAAACCAACCAAACAGCCCCTAAGAAGCATTAGTTTTCAAAGTGGTAGATCGAATCTAAAGGAGCAAAAAAGGATCACTTACTTTAAAAATATGACTTCCCGTATGAGCATCAACAGCGCTGAACGGATCATCAAAAAGATATATATCGGCATCTTGATAAAGAGCGCGTGAAATCTGTATTCGTTGCTTCTGACCACCGCTCAAGTTGATTCCCCTCTCACCGATAACTGTCTGATCACCAAACGAAAGAACTTCAAGATCTTTCTTCAATGAACATGCCTCGAGAACCTTATTGTACCTCTCTCTATCCATCTCCCTACCGAACAAGATATTATCTTCGATCTTTCCACTTTGTATCCATGGTGATTGAGCTATATATGCCTTCGTTCCCGCTACTTTTACAGTTCCTGAAATCTTGGAAACTTCTCCTAGGATACAAGAAAGTAAGCTGGACTTGCCTGATCCAACAGTGCCACAAACAGCAACTCTCATCCCATGATTCACTCGGATGTTTATATCTTTTAGTGTCGGGTTAGGAGAAGTTACATCCCAAGAGAAATTCCCGTTGATTATCTCTATAGCCGTGTCAGAGCTGCCTGGTGGAACCTTATCGATAGCGTTAGAATCTATGCCGTTGAGACGAAGGAATGTGGCTATGCGATCAAGTGAGACTTTTGTTTGGAAAAACACTGATATCAAGTCGGGAAGATTGTAAATTGGCCCTTGAAGTATTTTAAATGTTGCAAGCGCAGAAAGTACCTTTCCTGATTCAAGCGGGATGCCAGCAAACAAACATGTCGCGAAAGTGACTACAGCCACAACAATCGGAGCACCCCAGAACAAGAACGAAGTCATCGACAAAGTGTACATGTATTTCTTCAATGCACCTTCTTCTTCATCGCGAAGTTTGATGATTTTCGACAAAAACTTCATCTCCCAACCCTGCAGCTTAAGAATCCTCATGTTTCTCAAGATTTCAGATGTTGCTTTCATCCTCTTATCTTTAGATTTCATCAAGTCGTCTTGAAGCTTTTCTTGTATATGTCCTAGTGGAAGATTGGCTAACAAAACAAAAATCATAGCAACTAATGCAGCGATCGCGGCAAGCCCAAGGTTCCTATATAAAAGAGCTAACCCCACGCCTACTTGCATGAACACGAGCCAAAAATCGTGCATATACCAACCGTAGTCGCCAATTCTTTCAGCATCAACGGCCATGAGGTTAATGATCTCACCACTTGAGCTCCCTTGCTTGGACTGACCGGAAATGGTTAAACCCTTTTGGTAAATCATGGCAACGATAGCGGATCTGGCTCTAATCCCCACCTGTTGGAGCTTAAAATACCAGTGTCTTTGCGCGATGGACCCAACAATCTTTGAAACAGCGAATGCAGCCACCAAAACAAAACCTTGGTGTTCAAAATCTCGGTGCCCATTTAAATATTGAACGAATGAGTCGATGAGGTAAGGACCAACGAAATTAGACAGCGAATATACTAACACGAGTAATCCTGTAATAACTACTTCTTTCCACATGATGTACAGTAAAGCTTTCGTGAGACCGAATGTAGTGATTTGATTATTCCCATTGCTTAAAGACTCTACTTTATCTCTCAAAACGGAAAAAACTCCTCGCACGCTATCGATATCCGCGAGCTGCGGCACGTCCTCGAGGTCTAACGGCTTTTTGTTACCTTTTGCAATCACAGAACTCATCCAAGAAAATGTCAACAAGCTAAAGAAACTTGCATTTTCATAAGTTGATGCAATCTCACCCCTAACCCTAGAACCACTAGACTTCAAAAGGGGTTCTTCAAGATTATGATTTTGAGGTTCTCCCTCACTTTTATTAAACAACCCCACAAAACAAAGAAACAAACCCATGAAACTAGATACAGAATCAGACACAAAGAACATCATAGAAGGTGAATTATGGTTCTTTTTGTAGTTAAAATAATCCACCAAAAGGGAATAACAAGAAACCGAAAAGAAAAACACCCACCAAACCCTTAACACCAATGGGTACTTGCAAGATTCTGTCGACGAATTCGAAACGAGAGTGTGCAAATAAACAACAACAAGTAGCCAAACAAGTGTTCCTAGAACAGCATGCAAAAGGGTTACAATCTTTTCATCAGTCCAGCCAGTTGTGTACCAATAAAAATGATTCAAGAAACACAAAACAAGATTGAAAAGTGAAAGAACAAGACAAGAAAACAGAGTTTGTTTGTATAACAAATACCCAAAACTCTGTTTTGGAACCAAAGTTGGATCAAGTCTGAATCTTTTCAATAACCATGAGATCAAAATGAAAATCAAGAACATAAATTGTATAGAAGCAACAAACCCATGTAGGAAAACTGGGTTTAACCAGAAATCAGGAGGTGGGTTCATCGTAGATTCATAAAAAAACATACCAAAAATGGAAAGATTATGATTCTTCTCCATGGTTTATATTTGGTGTTGTTTTGAGTGATATGAGGATTTTTGAGGTTTATTGCGATGGTTTTAATAATATTAAAATAGTAAAATAACGTAATTTACCAAGTTATTATAAAAATAAGAAACATGTATGTATAATTTCTAAAGTTCGATAAATATAAAAGTATTATTTAAAGAGATAGATAACGATTTAAAGAAATAAAGGGACAATTCTAGACCAATCATAATTATTAAACAAATAATTAATTTTTTAAATAAAGAAATTTATAAAAGGGTATTTTGGTCTTTTTTTACTTCTGATTATTTTAGGATAATCTTCAACTACTAAATATAATTGATTTTCTAATTATTAGCTCTCTGTCTATCTCTCTCTCTCTCTCTCTCTCGATTTAATCCTAAAACAATCACGTTCTTCTGATGAATCCTTCTTCACTATTTCATGGCGGCATCCACAACAGAGAAAATCAACGAAATCGTCGAAGGTGGTTCTGAAGGCAAAGGGCAAATCAACGAAAGGATCATCATCATCGGCAAAAGGATCATCATCATCGTCGAAGGCAAAGGTGGTTCTTCATCGATTTTCTGCAATTGTTCATCGATTTGCTTCTGCAACTGTTCTTCAACGATCTGCTTCTCTCCGTTCTTCTGCTATGTTCTTCATTAATATGCTTCATCGATGCTTCTGCTCATGAAAAAGTCAAAAGCAAGAAAGGAAGTCAGAAAAAGTCAAAAGAAAGAAAGGATGCATTATAGGGTTTGTATTTTTCTGTTTTTGTGCATTTGAGGACGTGAGTTAGGGTTTGTATTTTTCAATTTATATGGAAACATCGACTATTCTGTTTTTCATATCCAATTTATATGGAAACATTTTGTCTAAGTTATTTAGAACAAAATCACATATGATTTTGGTGTTAAGTATTATAGCCAAGTTATTTAGTATAAAATCATATATGATTTTGGTGTTAAGTGTGAACTTGGTGTTAAGTATTTAGAACAAAATCACATGTGATTTTGGTGTCAAATATTATAGCCAAGTTATTTAGTACAAAATCATATATGATTTTGGTGTTAAGTATGAATTTGGTGTTACGTATTTAGAACAACATCACATGTGATTTTGGTGTCAAGTATTATAGCCAAGTTATTTAGTACAAAATCATATGTGATTTTGGTGTTAAGTATGAATCTGGTGTTAAGTATTTAGAACAAAATCACATGTGATTTAGGGTTGCAAACTAATAACATCATTTACTATAAGGTATAATCACATGTGATGCATACTACACTTAAACAATCTGTCAAATTTCTTTACAATATAATCATAAATGATTTTGGATTGCATATTGTACACCATATAATCATCTGTGATTTGGGATACATAATTCGGGATTTGCTTGAAAAAACAAACAGACCAGGTAAACTACCAAAATGGATTAACCGGATTTGCTTTAATAAAGGAAAATGATAAATACGTTTTTTATTTGAATTAAATATTATAATCCATGTTTTTTGGAAGTTAATACTATCCTAAATTATCCATAGCATAATATGACTTTATTGCCCTTTTACTCTTAATTTTAGAAACTATTATTTTCGAAATTAATTTAATAAATGATTGGCTGAGAATCGTCTCTTTATTCTTTTAAATACACTATGTTCTCGTTTGAGCCCACCCCATTATTTAAAATCTATAATATAGTAGTAATAATTGAATAGAAATATATCAAGAATATTCTATTTTGGGGTCAGCAATTATGTAGTGCACTTCCCCAAGATTCTGTAAAATGAAGGTTTTAGAATTTTTGCTCTAATAGATTCTCTAAAACTTTCTAGAAAATATGAGAGAGATGATAAAAATCTTCAAAGTTAGAGATTCCTCTAAAAATGATTAGTTATGAGAAATAAATTCATTCTATCAATGAAATTCCTTTAAATTAAATGTTTCAGAGAGAGAAATAAAATTAGTTTTATCATACATCTACAATGTCTAATCGTCCTAATATAATAATTTATAAAACTTAAGTTTATATGACCAATATAACTATAAATCATTCTATCTAAAAGTGTTACAATATAGGACACTTTTAGGTGTTCCAACAAGTTCTTAGATCGTTTCTAAGTCCTATAAACTTAAACTCTAAAAGAAATTATTAGGATATCAAGGCATGTTAGACATCTCAATTTTGTTGTAGTGATAATTGATTTTTATACTATTTTTATATTAAAATAATATAAAATATAATGTATGTATGGGTTGAAGATGGTTTAAATAATATTCAATACCATCCAGGGAAAAAAATTATAATCTTAAACAATAGTAGTGAGTTCAAACACTATCATCTACGTCATGTTTCAATATCACGTCATTGAGTAATTGTAGTGTGTGCATTAAAATTTATTTTCCATGTAAATTTTATCATTAATTTAATTAAATCATTTCCCAACACTAATTCACCACCAATTTATCAATATTCATAATTGTTTTGTACTATTTAATCATCAATTACAAATTACTATTAAAAGTCATGTTAAAAAGAAAAAGTAATGTTCATGGCACTAAGGCTATGGCTATGTTTGACAAAAAAAAAACTAGCTTATTGAAACGCTACTTAAATTAGCGTTTTGAAAAGCTAGTTTATCAGCTACAAGCTAGCTTAGAGCATCTCCAACAGTTATGCTAAAACAGAAAAAAGTGGGATTTTAGCATTTTTATTGCTCCAACAGCTATGTTATCCCTTATGCTAAACTAGAAAAATGAGAAGAGAGATTACAAAAATCTCTAAATTTAGAGAAATATCTAAATTTTTAGAGAAGAAAGAGAAATAGCATAGTTGTTGGAGTTGAATGTAAAAAGTTTTAGAGATTTTGACTTTTTTTCTCTATTTTAGAAAAAATTTAGCATAGCTGTTGGAGATGCTCTTATAAGCTAGTTTGCCAAACAAAGCCTAAATCTAGAAATAAAATCGTATTATTTTAATTCAACCTATAAATGTCATGTTTTTAAATAACATCTTATTAAGAGATAATTATGAAACAATTAGTTGGATGATCTTTATTATATATATTAAAAAGTATTTATCGCGTGTTTTTAGTATCTTTTAAATTTTAAATTTAATATTAATAAAAATATTTAAATACTTTGATAAATGTTGAGATATATAGGAATACTAAATCTTTACTATTAAAATGATTTTATATTCTTATTTTTAAATCTAAACTTTAAATTATAATAAAATTTTGATTTAGACAAATTACACCAATAAAAATGAGAATTTTATAATATTTAATTATTTCAAAAAATAGGAAAAAAGTTCTTAAACTCAAAGAATAAAGTATTCCAAAGTTTACCAAAATTGAAGAGGGTGTGTGAATTTATTTGTTTCATCATATGTTGTATATAAATTATATACATCAAACTATGATCCAACAATTAATTGTTAATAGTACCAAAACCTAAAAGATGGTGGCAAAAACTCACTGTCAATAAATCAAAAAGTCACAAGTTCGAGTCCCTTCAGCTCTAAGGTTAATTATTGAGGATATTTTTACCTGTTCTCCTCCAGGTCCCAGGTTAGTCGAGGTGCACGTAAGCAAACTCGGATACTTACGATTAGAAATAGTAACTGCATATGGAGACTTGCAAGTCATTGTTTGATGTCCAAAATCAATCTTTAGCAGACATCTTTTGGGTACAATTCTGTTAACAATCATCATTGTTTGATGTCCCTTCTCGGTTAAATTTTTTGGAAGGCCTTTCAAACGTCTATTTTCTTACAAAAACTTAATTAGTTGTCAAACCTTTTAAAGTGACTACTTCCCTTGACCTATTAGAAAATTTTCTTTTCTTTATCGATTGAGTCCAAAATAATAGCTCTCATTGTCACTTTCATCGAAAGTTTTGTAGTTGCCAAGAAAGAATGGTAATGGTCTAATGGGCAATGGCTAATGGTGGTGAATGACTTTGGTTCAGTGTAATATAGAGCTGGTGATGATAAAGACTGTGATAATAATTGAAATAGATATAAGGAAATATATATGTGGATGTTATTAAACTGTTACAAAGTTTTCTATGTATATCGTTAAAAAATATAAGGAAATATATTTATGGATGATAAAACCTAGAGTTTCTATAATAGATTTGTAAAATGAAGATTTTGGATGAGGTTTCGATCTTGTTCTAATATAGATTTTCTAAAAATTAAAAGTTCTCCAAAATGAAAAAAAAAGGATAAATAGTTTTTATTATATTTTCATTAATAAGAATTTCTTGAAATTACATGCTTATAAACGAGAAATAATGTTTTATTATATATATATATATATATATAGCGTTTGGTTCATTTGAGAAATGGTAAATATATGAGAAATAGAGAAGTAATCCTAGCCATTCATATGGTCAAGATCGGATTTGACTAGTCAAATATTGCGGCTTTGACCGGTCAAAAGTTGCGGCTTTGACTGGTCAAAAGTTGCTGCTATCCCAAAAATAGAAGGACAATTTCGTAAATTTTACAAAACACATGGGTTGTGTTCATATATGAATATGTATAATTCACATATGAACTATATGTTCATATATGAACCAGTGCAATTCACAACTGAACTCTTTTAACTGATTCATATATGAACCATTGTGATTCATATATGAATCAGTTGAACTAACTAACAGATTCATATATGAATCTGTATGAATCACAAAGATTCATATACAAATCAGTTGAACTAATTAACAGATTCATATATGAATCTTTGTGATTCATACAGATTCATATATGAACTCATCCCGTGCATTTTACGAAATTACCCCTCTACCTTCTATAGACCACACAAGGAATTATCCGGTGCTTCACGGTCAAAGCCGCAAATGTTGACCAGATGAATGGCTAAGATTACTTCTCTATTTCTCATATATTTACCATTTCTCAAATGAACCTCTTCCTATATATATATATATATATATGGAATATCATTTTTAGAGAATTTATTATAGATGATTTTTAGTTCTATTATAATATCTCATTTATTTAATGTAAAAATATCGTATGGGTCTTATTAAAGATTTGACTAATTGTTTCAGTCTATGATTAATTGATTATTAGTAGTTGATAGATGTTTTGGTCTTGATAATGAAAGTTGGGATATGACGAAACACCAATTATTAGATCGCCATTTATCTATTTAATTGATTTTAAAAGAAAATTTGGCGTTGATTTCAAAATATTAGTCAACAAATATTGTTTTTTCATATAAATAGGCAAAAGCAATAATTGAATGAACATTTTTTTTTCCAAATAAACAACAGGTTTAAGTTCGAATCTTGCGAGGCTTGAATCATTCTGCTAGCATCAGTCGTTATATCAGCTTCGAAATACCTCCTCACATTGGTATTCCTAGAAAGCAGGTTCGTGTGGGCCTATTGTAAGACCCCACACATTGGTTGGGGAGGGGAATAAATGTTGCCTTATAAGAGACTTGATACCTCCTCTATCAGATGCGTTTTAAAACCGTGAGTCCAGGTGTGTGAACAAAGCGGATAGTATCTGGCGCTAGACTCCCAAAGGGGGTGGATTGTAAGATCCCACATTGGTTGGGGAGGGGAACGAAGGTTGCCTTATAAGAGACTTGATACCTCATCTATTAGACGCGTTTTAAAATCGTGAGTCCAGGTGTGTAAACAAAGCAGACAGTATCTGGTACAGTTGGCCTAGGATATTACACCTATCGATCGAGATTACCAATAATGAACCCTTTTGCTCAAGTAAAGTAGATCAATTTATGTTTTTTTTTTAACAAACACACACAACTCGAAAAAGCTATATGTATTTGTGGAAAAATGGGGACTACTTTATGTAAAGGGGGATTACAACAGGATAAGATGGATTTTGTCGATTTGGGAGAGATTCCTTTCCGAGTATTTTCTTGTTACTTACGCATATTTAACGTTTTCTCTTATTTTCTATATGAAAGTCACCCCATAAATAATTATAACAATTTGTTTTATTTTGTTTTAATATTGTTCAGTTTTGATTCGTTGATTTTTTATGATTAAAATAATTAGAATTCAATTACTTATAAATTATTTGTATGCATATATTGTAAGGGTCGGTGGCAGTTACAAATCGTATTTCAAGTGATTTACGGTCCCTAAAATTGATAACAATAAATCACGTGCAACTGACTCGTTACAATAAATGCGGAATAACGAGATCTAAATATTGTATATTTTGGTCTATTGATTCATACTGATCCACAAACGTAAATATAACAGTTATCGAATATACGATAAAATATAACGAAACAGCAAATAAATCGAGACAGCAAGATTTAACGTGATTCCACTATCAGTGTGATAGTGTACATCCACAGGGAGAGAGAGATCTTTATATTACCAACCGGGAGAAATTACAACGTGTTTACGAGATCCTTGGATCAACAAATCAACTAACCAAATGTTCCCCCAAAACAAGATATATAAATATATATCAATGATATATATATATAGGGTGTGTTTCTTTTGCAACCCAAGCAATTTGTACAAACTATGCAAACCAATCTTAGCCGTTCATCAAGTCTAATGAATATATGATTTTATTATGTTTCCTAATTATAATCATGATTATAATGAATAAACTTAACATTTTCTAATTTAAAATCATGATTATAATGAATAAATTTAACATTTTCCATATATATATCACAATCATTATTAATGAATCATAATCATTATCCATAAATATATCTATTGTTTCCTAATATAATGGTTTGCATAGTTTGTACAAATTACTTGGGTTGCAAAAGAAACGCACCATATATATATATATATATATATATATATATATTATATATATATCAACAAAAAGGAACAAGGAAGAAGAAAAAGAAAGTTAGAAAGAAAACTTCTAACTTCTTGTTGGTGTATTTTGGGATGGAAATGATGCATGTATTTATAGGGATAGAATGGTGCAAGAAGACAAATGGGTATGGGTTGGCAAATGGATGCAAGTTGGCATCCAAGATATCTTCCATATTTCCCATGCAAAAAAGAAAATCAAGTCAAGTAAACTTCCAAAAATATGTGGCTTAAATTAATCCACATATCCAAGCTTTAAACACTTGTACAGTGTGCTTGGTGAGTTGCACATCAACAAAAAAACTTATTTGATTTAAGTTTTTCAACACTCCACCATGATGTGCAAATCACCCGACGAAACCAAAGCACGAACCAATCCCCCGAATACAGACAAATAGCTGATAGAGATTGACACGAGGTAACATAATGCATTTTGACCGTGACGAGCTTCGGCTCGGCCATCACCCATCAAAATCAAAAGCAAAAAATCCTCAAGTGAGCAATCTCAATAAACGAATGAGTTAAGCAACCCAAAAACACGTACCAAGTAATAACTCCCCAAAGATGTCGCTATGTCATCTGTAGTAATATTCTCATCTCTCCCACAAGGTGCCAAACGACACTAACACAATCTGAGCTGGATCAAAATCGAGCAATGCTCGAATGCGGCTGGCGGTAACGACTTGGTGAACATATCGGCAGCATTATCTTCAGATAATATTTTCTTCAAGTACACAACCTTTGTGTCGTGCAAAGCTACCAGAAATGCATCACGCACATTAATGTGCTTCGTTCGAGAGTTGAATGCCAAATTTGTAGCCAAGTGAATAACACTCTGGCTATCACAATTAATACGGACAGTAGTCTGCTTCAGGCCCAAACCAATTAAGAGTTCCTGTAAATGAATTGCTTCTTTAGCAGACTCGACCGCTGCAATAAGTTCAGCTTCGGTAGTCGATAATGCAACAACAGACTGTAATCGAGATCTCCAACTGACAGCTGTTCCACCTAATGTAAAAACATAACCAGAGGTGGATTTCCAACTGAAACGATCACCTGCGTAATCTGAATCGCAGTAACCAAGAATATCACAGCTGTTTTGCATACCATAAATGAGGTTGTGAGTTTCCGTACCTTTCAAGTAACGAAATACAGTTTTCACTGCATTCCAATGTGACTTACCCGGGTTCGATAGAAACCGACTAATCACACCAACGGAATGTGCAAGATCGGGACGGGTGCATACCATAGCATACATGAGGCTCCCGACTGCACTGGCATACGAAATCTTTGCCATCTCAGCCTTTCCAATATCGTCTACCGGACAATCGTCTCTTGTAATCTTGATGTGTCTTGGAAGTGGCGTAGACATCGACTTTGCTCCATCAAGATTAAACCGCTTCAGAATCTTCTGAATATAGCCCTTCTGTGTTAACCTGAGAGTATGAGACTTTTTGTCCCGAACAATTTCCATGCCGAGAATAACACGAGCTTCACCGAGATCTTTCATTTCAAGTTCTGATTTCAACCTATCTTTCAAACGGTTGATTTCAGAATGATCACTGCAAGCTATCAGCATGTCATCAACATAAAGAAGTAGATAAATAGAAATGCCACCGCTTGATTTATGATAGACACAAGCGTCTTTCTCACTACGCTCAAAACCCAACGAGAGCATAAATAAATCAAACTTCTTGTACCACTGTCGAGGCGACTGTTTAAGTCCATACAGGGACTTTTTCAATCTACAGACCCAATCAGGTTTGTTGTCGGAGATCAAACCTTCTGGTTGCTTCATATAGATGGTTTCTTCAAGATCTCCGTCCAGAAAAGTTGTTTTCACATCTAACTGTTCGAGCTCCATATCAAGAATTTCCACAAGGGCTAGAAGGACCCGGATAGATGTGTGTCGAACCACAGGCGCGAATATATCGTCATACTCGATACCCTTCCGTTGTGCAAAGCCTTTCGCAACCAGGCGAGCTTTATAACGCTTATCGTCTTTGACTTTATAGACCCATTTGCAGCCAATTGCACGACTGTCTTTCAGTAATGGACAAAGCTCCCAAGTGTTATTTTTAGATAGAGCTTCCATTTCCTCATGCATAGCTCCTAACCACTTATCACAGTGGCTCGAAGCTAGGGCATCTGAATAGTCAAACGGCTCATCCTGTACAACATGCAAAGCATACTCTAGTTGGTCAGTAAAACTCATATTTGCAAAATCCCAATCACCATACCTATTAGGAGGACGGATAGTTCTCTGGCTCTGCCTCACAGGTACTGATACTGGAATTGTATCGCCTTGACCTCCACCATTATTCAGAATTTCTTCCTGAACTGAGCTAACTGGATCAGAAGTAGATGTATCTGGTGGACTAACATCTTCTTCAGATTCTGATCCCAAAGTGAAACCACGAGCAGATGAGTTGAGTACAATAGGACTGACAATTATCTCATCTCCATCGGTTGTTGGAGAAACAGAAGAGATAATTTCCGGTTCTGGAGCGGGTTGTCGATTATGATTAGACTTGAACATAGTCGACTCATCGAAGGTCACATGTCGAGAGTGAATCACCTTTCGAGTGACCGGGTTCCAGATTCGGTAACCCTTGATTCCATCTGTATAGCCGAGTAGGAATCCCTTGGTGGCTCTGGGATCCAACTTGTCCTGACCTGTCACATGAATATACACAGAACATCCAAATACACGTATGTATTTCAAACAAATACAACCCTTACCCCTCCAAATTTCTTCCGGAATTTCCCCCCAATGGCTGAACACGGTAACCGATTCACAATGTGTACAGCAGTGTGAAATGCTTCAACCCAAAATATTTTAGGGAAACCAGATGTAACTAACATCCATCGGACTTTTTCTAACAAAGTCCTATTCATCCGCTCGGTGACTCCGTTTGATTGCGGATCGCCAGGTGTGGTGTAGTGTCGGTGAATACCTCTACGTGAACAAAAGTCTTTAAAGTTACCACTAGTGTATTCACCACCATTGTCAGATCTAATCACTTTTAATTTTCTACCAGTCTCGACTTCGACTAGTGCTAACCAAGTTTTGAATATTTCAAAAACATCTGACTTTAACTTAATCACATACACCCAAAGTTTGTGCGAGAAATCATCAATAAAAGTAACATAGTACTTACCTCCACTGAGGGATTGTGTCGAAGATGGTCCCCAGATGTCGGTATGAACATAATCGAGGATCCCTTTGGTGTTGTGTTTTCCAACACCAAAAGAAACACGCGCCTGTTTACCCGAGACACATTCTGAACAAAAGTCCAGACTCGTAGGTGTATCAACTGCAATGAGTTTCCGCTTGCGCAGAATCTCCAAATTCTTCTCTGAAGTGTGTCCCAACCTAAGATGCCACAAACGCGTAGCATCTAAGTTTTTCGAACTATCCGCGACACACGCATCAGAAACTGACTGTTTCGCCTACCAGATGAAACAAGTTATTTTCTGCCTGTTCACCTTTCATCACAACAAAGTTCCCTCTGGAGATGCCCATACTCCCATTCTCTATTCGAATCTTACAACCAAGTTTGGACAGTTGTCCAACAAAAATCAAAGAACGAGTCATAGATGGTACAAATTTAATATTTGATAAGGTTAGAATAGTACCGTCAAACATTTTGATTCTGACTGAACCGATGCCCCGAGTGACACACGATGTACTGTTTCCCATATAAATATGGTCACCTTCGAACTCCTCGAAAGTAGTGAAACAGTCCCGAAATGGTGTCATGTGGCACGAAGCTCCGGTATCCAACACCCAACGCCTATCGCCTTGCGGTGCAGTAACCGTTGCTAAGAAGCCTGTATCTTGTTCGGTTGCAACTGCTGAAGATTCTGCTTTGTTCTTGTCCTTGTTTTTCAAATTCGGACAATCTATGACCCAATGACCTGGTTTGTGACAATAATTACAATTGCCACGTTGCTTATATTTCCCACGATGACCAGGTTTACGAGATTGGGAGCGGCCACGAGTTCTTCCCCTGAGCTAATCGTCTTGGTCTCTTTCGGCAAATAGACCACGATTGTTGTGGTTGTTCTCCCGCGAACTGTTAGCGATTTTCATCTGAATTCTCTGTTCTTCACAGATCATCCCTGCTTTCACGTCAGACAAAGATATGGAATCTCTTCCATAAATAAAACTGTTAGTGAACTGGGAATATTTTTCGGGAAGTGAATACAACAGAATCAAGGCGAGTGCCTCATTATCTGTGGCAAAAATAGAATATGTTGCCTTCAACTTCATTATGATGTCTTCGAATTCAGTCATGTGGGCCTGAATGGTAGTGTCTTCCTTCATTTTGAAGAACAGACACGACCTCATCAATAACAGTCGGTTAGTTAAAGTTTTCTTGAGATAAAGATTCTCAAGTCTTTTCCAAATCCCTGCGGCTGTCTTTTCAGAAACGATTTCAGAAATTACATTTAGACCCATAGCCATTTGTAAGGTAGTGAAGGCCCAAGCTTCCATTTCCTTAGCTTCTAAGGTGGACATATCCGGATCTATTTCTTCCGGAGCAAAGACTACGGGATGAACATCGTTTTTCCTAAGTGTTGTTGCTGTAGTAAACTGCCATTTACCAAAATCACCCTCCCCGTTCCATTTTTCTATTCTAATCTCGGCCCCCGATAATTTAAAAGCACCTTTTTGATAAACATTTGGGTCCGAGTTGGAAACGGAACCGGCGAATGGATTTCCTGAATCAACAGACATTTTAACGGGCACTTATCGTGCGACCAAAAAAAAATATACAATCCAAAACAAATTTAGATCTAGCAGCTCTGATACCAATTGTAAGGGTCGGTTACTGTTACAAATCGTATTTCAAGTGATTTACGGTCCCTAAAATTGATAACAATAAATCACGTGCAACTGACCCGTTACAACAAATGCAGAATAACGAGATCTAAATATTGTATATTTTGGTCTATTGATTCATACTGATCCACAAGCGTAAATATAGCAGTTATCGAATATACGATAAAATATAACGAAACAACAAATAAATCGAGACAGCAAGATTTAACGTGGTTCCACTATCAGTGTAATAGTGTACATCCACAGGGAGAGAGAGATCTTTATATTACCAACCGGGAGAAATTACAACGTGTTTACGAGATCCTTGGATCAACAAATCAACTAACCAAATGTTCCCCCAAAACAAGATATATAAATATATATCAATGATATATATATATATATATATAGATAGATGGAGGTTCAAGGGAAAACCACAAAAAAAGGGAAAACTGAAGAACACTCTGGTAGCCCTTCATCTGGACGGTATGCACTTGTGCATACAGATAAATTATGTTGTTTTTTGGTTTTTATGCACAAGTGTATTATGCACTTGTGCATATTCACAAATGCATGTTACAAATTACCTGTATGCACAAGTGTGCATACCGTCCAGATAAAGGACTACCAAGGTGTTCCTCAGTTTTTCTTGTTGTGATGATAATTTTACTTCCCGACTTAAACCACTTAGGTCCACTGGCTAACGTCTCAAGCTGGTGTATATGATCCACATCATCTAGAATAACAAGAACCTTTCTGCCCCAGGCATCTTCTTTTTCATCATCATTTTCCCGTCAAGAACACCTGTTACAGTGATCTCTTGCGTATTTAACACATCTCTAAGAACTTGTTGTTGAGACGACTTCAGACCTAATAAAGGTGTATTTGAAACTTCTCGGACATTCTCAACAAAGCTAATACCTTCGAACTCATTGCATATTTGATCAAAAACAGCTCTAGCCAAAGTTGTCTTCCCACCACCTCCCATCCCCTTGATCCCTATCATACGAACATCATCAAAACCCAATTCTAAAGATGAAACAACATCCTTTATCCGTGTCTCCATGCCTACTAATTTTCCATCAACACTAAAATTGATGGAACGTAACTCTAGTGAAATCACTTCAACAATTTTTTGGATAAATTTAGCTTCATGCCTCTATAATGTTAAAGAATATTCAATTAGCTTGCTCAAAATTCGACACGAACAATTAACTAATGATCTATTACATACTTATATATATGATTTATGAAATAATAACATATATAACCATATAAGCATATTTCACGTTTAATCTTTCGACAAGACTCAAGTTTGAGTTAGAATTTAACTAGACAACATGAGATGCCATGGATGACCCTTTTACATCAATCCAAGGTATAAACATAGATTATAAAGAATTAAAATGAAATAATACAATAGAGATATCATTGAGGAATTACCCATCAACAGGGTTCTTCAACTCCCACCCAACCAAAGATGTTGCTTCTTTTAGAGCCTCTCTCCATTTCTCAACAGCCTCTAACTTTTCATGTTTGGTAAAGGCTTTTCCGCACTCCCCACTTGGTTTGCAGACTTCGGAGGGTTCCACATCATAAAAGACGGGGTAAGCAGTGTGCTCGGCCGTCTTCTGGAACTCAATAATCTTTACAAGCTCATCCAAGCACCAAGATGAAGGTGCATAGCTCTTGGAGAAAACTATGATGTGGAATGTTGAGTCTTGAATGGATTTGATGAGTTCATCACTAATCCTTTTCCCTTTCTCAATTCTCTCATCATCCTTGTAAGTTTGAATGCTTTTCTGCTCAAGAGCATAATAAAGATGATCAACAAAGTTCTTACGAGTGTCTTCACCTCTAAAACTTAAAAACACGTCATACTTAAAGCTCTTGTGAACGGATGAAGTTGAAGAAGACGCCATTGAAGGTATGTTTGAAGGATCGTATTAAATCAAAACTTCATCGGGGAAATCTATACGAAATGATTGCAAAGAAAATTGGATGAGATGAATAACCATCAAGAGTGTACATTAAGAAGGCAATGGTCTAGCATTATTAATGTGAAAGTGATTTGTTTATTTGGAGAAAGTGTTGAATATTGTGGAGAAACAGAAGTCTCTTATTTGGTCAAAATAGATAAGATGCAATATGTTTTTTGTATTTATATTTCCATATATATTTGTTCAGTTTTTTTTTGGGAAAAGGGGACGGAACCCCCGGGAAAATTTTATTCAAAAAATAAAAGAAAATATACAAATTACGAGGGGCATATTCCAAGATTTACAAATCGAAAGCTCAAAATATGTTTGGGCAAAAGCGAACCTATAATTTTGTCCCATCTATCCATCATAGGAAAATACAACCAAAGATCCCACAAAAAAACCATATTATGTCCACCACTAAAATATAAACCATAAAGTGACCAACCAACCTTTGAGGAGAATAAGCTTCACCAATCATATTTGTTGATATGCATAGCCCCATTCTTCAAAAAAACACAACCCAAACAAAGTCTTATTGGAATTACTCTGTACAAGCTTGCAGTGCAAAACCTGTTCAGTTTGCATCAAACAATTAACATCAAAAACAGCAGGGTTCCACCCAAGCATTATCGTTCTTCCAGCACAAACCAGATTATTTGATATCCATTCCCAACCTTTGAATATTTCATCAAACCCACATCTTTTAATTTTCCACTACAAACCTTTGTTTCCGGAATGACACACATATCAATATTATTAGCAGCAATCCACCTTTTAACTGTTGGAAACAAAAGCCTAAAAAAAAAAAAACTCACACAGATGGAAAAAACAAACTGAGAGAAAAACAATTACGTAAACCAGAACACTATATTAAAACAGTAACTGCTATCGATCCATTGCTTCAAAGGGAAAACACATCTACTCCTATTTAAAGCAACAAAAACTAAAAACTAGAGACCCCATGAACTCCTAAACTATAGCTACCCACTACCCATTATTCTCCACTAAAACTTGGTCAACTAAAGACCAAGTCCAAGAAAACTAAAACTGACTCGAAAGCTACTGAACCGTAACCCGCTAACCCGTAAACAATACCGATTAATCCAACATTAACTTCCTGTTGGTGATTTTAGTGAAATCATCGGTCATTTTGTGTAATTGGATTCACAAGATAATAATGGGGTTTGTAGCTAAGCTATAACACGAGTTAGGAGGTGTGGAGTGCACACTCGTGTAAGCTAACTATGACCCGGGATTGTTGGACGGTCGTTTGGTGTTTGTGGGACAAACAGTGGCTCACGTGGGTTGTGCCGCGGGTTAACCCGCGCGGCTACTCGCGTGGTGCATTGGAATTTTGGGATGGAACAGAGGCTCACGCGGGTTGTGCCACAGGTTAACCCGCGCGGCTACCCGCGTGACGCACTATTGCAGGTGCGGTTTTATAACCCCCAAAAACCAACCCTTTTGTATCTCCCAATTTGTTTTGTAACTCCCAATTTGGTTTGTAACCTACACCATTTGACTAATTAACAATCAATACCATTAAATGGGTGATTATTATCATTAATATTATAGCATCGGTTACATTCTCTTGGTGTTTAAATAGGATCGATTTCTGCCAGAATCGATACCGTGAATTTGAGATTATCCTCGAGTGAATTTCGTGATACCCAGGCAGATTAGGGTCGAAATATCACTTAAGGAAAGCGATCTCTCACGCGATCTCACATTCTATCCAAGTCGATCACACTTCTCTCTTCTCTACCCAATGATTTCTGCACATACATACCCGAAGCTCCCCAACAATCTTAAGTGATATTTCTCGTGAGAGAGATGGTGAGTGATCAATCCGTGAGAGACATGACGACAAAGTTCACGAAACTGGAGAAGTTCGAAGGCGTCGACTTTCGACGTTGGCAAAAGAAGATGCACTTCTTGTTGACCACGTTGAAGGTCGTGTACGTGTTGAGCACGTCGATGCCGGAAGTAATGGAGGACGAGACGTTGGAGATGATCCGGCGTCGTGGCAAATGGGAAAACGATGACTACATATGTCGCGGCCACATCTTAAACGGTATGTGTGACTCCCTCTTCGATATTTATCAAAATGTTGAATCCGCTAAAGAGCTATGGGACTCTCTTGAGTCCAAATACATGGCGGAGGATGCTTCTAGTAAGAAGTTCCTCGTGAGTAATTTTAATAATTACAAAATGGTGGATTCAAGGCCTATGATGGAGCAATACAATGAGCTCTTACGCATCTTAGGCCAATATGCTCAACACAATATGAAGATGGACGAATCCATCTCCGTATCGAGCATAATTGATAAATTGCCTCCCTCTTGGAAAGACTTCAAACACATGTTGAAACACAAGAAGGAAGAGTTGTCTCTTGTACAACTCGGTAGTCACTTGCACATAGAGGAATCTCTTCGGGCACAAGAGACTGAGAAACCCAAGATAAAAGAGGTTTCTACACCTTCGGTGAACATGGTGGAATAGGGAAGATCCAACAACTTCAAAGGAAAACATAAGTTCAATGAAGCCAAGAAAGGGCCCAACAAAAAGTTTAAATTAACGTGTTGGACTTGTGGTATGACCGGACATCTCAAGCGGGATTGTCGGGTTGTCAAGAATAAAAGTGGAGCAAGCACAAGTGGTGGTGGGCAAGGATCCAAGGATCAACACCCACGGCAAGGTCAGTTTATTGACTTTGGTTTTAATTCAAATTTGAATTATGTACCACTAATATCCGAATCATTTTATGTACAGGATGATGATGCTTGGTGGATTGACACGGGTGCCTCGAGTCATGTGTGCAAGGATCGACGTTGGTTCACCTCTTTTGAACCGGTTGAAGACGGATCTGTGCTACACATGGGGAATGAGTCAAATGTTCCCATTCTTGGACGCGACTTAGTTAGGCTAGAATTTAGTTATAATAAAATAATTGAACTTGTTGACGTTTTGTTTGTACCACAAATTCAAAAGAATTTGGTTTCCGGTAGTACCTTGAATAAGTTAGGATATAGGCAAGTTTTTTAGTCCGGAAAGTTTACCTTGTCTAAAGGTGGCTCTTTTGTAGGATTCGGTTATTTGAATAATGATATGTTTATGTTGAGTTTAAATAAAAGGAATTTTGTTTCGAATTCTATTTATGTTGCAAATAAGAATTGTGTTGATTCTTTTTTATGGCATGCAAGGCTTGGTCATGTTAATTTTAAAAGAATGGTTGAAATGTCAAAATACGGTCTTCTTCCGGCTTTTGACGTTAAAACCGAAAAATGTAGAACTTGCATGTTGACAAAGATCACTAGACAACCTTTTCCTAACGTGAAAAGGGACTCTTCGGTGCTTGAATTAATTTATAGTGATCTTTGTGATTTGCATTCAACTCCGTCTTTTGGTAATAAAAAGTACGTTGTTACTTTTATTGACGACACTTCACGGTTTTGTTATATTTATTTATTGCACTCAAAAGATGAAGCGTTGGAAAATTTTAAAATTTATAAAACGGAAGTTGAATTGCAAATGAACGGTATAATTAAATGTTTACGCACCGATCGTGGTGGGGAATACTACGACCCCATGTTTTTCCAATCCGTATGAATTATCCATGGGACTACGGCGCCTTATACACCACAACAAAATGGTGTGGCGGAACGGAAAAATAGAGTTCTCAAAGAAATGGTGAACTCTATGTTATCCTACTCGGGGTTGAGTGATGGATTTTGGGGTGAAGCCATGTTAACGGCTTGTTATTTACTAAATCGAGTTCTCAATAAAAGGAACAAGATTACCTCGTATGAACTTTGGTTCGAGAAGATGCCTAACTTGAATTATATTCGAGTTTGGGGTTGTCGAGCAGTCGTTCGACTACCCGAACCCAAAAGGAAAACTTTGGGTGAAAAAGGTATTGAATGCATCTTTGTTGGATATGTCGAGCATTCCAAGGCATATAGGTTCTATGTTATTGAACCTAATGACTCTATAGTGATTCACACCGTTATAGAATCGAGAGATGCATTATTTGATGAGAATAAATTCTCTTCAATACCTAGGCCGAAGGATCTTGTTCCAAATACTAGTGTAACTAGTGAGGTTGAAGAACAAACAATTGTTCCAATCGAATCTCCGATGCTTCGAAGGAGCAAAAGAGGAAGGATTGAAAAATCCTTTGGTCCCGATTTCCAAGTATACTTGGTAGAGGGATCAAGAGATGAGATTGGGTCACGATTCTCTTACTGTTATAGTATTGAGGAAGATCCAAAATCATTTGACGAGGCTATGAAGTCTCAAGATATTGCTTTCTGGAAAGAAACAATAAATGATGAGATGGATTCCATCATGGGGAATAATACTTGGGTATTATCGGACTTGCCACCGGGTTGTAAACCTTTGGGATGCAAGTGGATCTTCAAAAGGAAGATGAAAGCCGATGGATCAATCGACAAGTTCAAAGCTCGATTAGTAATCCAAGGCTTTAGGCAACGGGAAGGAATCGATTATTTTGATACCTATGCCCCGGTTGCAAGGATCTCCACGATTAGATTGTTGATAACCTTAGGAGCTATCCACAATTTAGTGATTCACCAAATGGATGTCAAGACGACATTCTTGAATGGTGACTTGGAGGAAGAAGTTTACATGAAACAACCGGAAGGTTTTGTTATGCCCGGGATGTAGCATAAGGTGTGTAAACTTGTAAAATCATTGTATGGGTTGAAACAAGCACCCAAACAATGGCATCAAAAATTTGATGAGGTTATCTTGTCCAATGGCTTCATGTTAAACCAAGCGGACAAGTGTGTATATAGCAAATTTGACACATCCGGTAACGGAGTAATCATTTGCTTATATGTTGATGACATGTTGATCTTTGGCACCGATCAAAATCAAGTTGATAAAACCAAAGAGTTTTTGTCATCAAGATTCTCCATGAAAGATATGGGAGAGGCGGAGGTGATCCTTGGAATAAGGATCAAGCGTGAGAACAAAGGGATTGCAATTACGCAATCTCATTACATTGATAAAGTATTAAAGAAATTTAATTGCTTTGATTGTTCTCTGGTGAGTACTCCATTTGATCCGAGTGTGAAGCTTATGCCCAATTCGGGTGAAACGGTGTCACAACTCGAGTACTCAAAGGCTATTGGATGCTTGATGTATGCCATGACAAGCACTAGGCCGGATATCGCCTTTGTCGTAGGCAAGTTGAGTAGGTATACTAGTAATCCTAGTATACGTCATTGGCAAGCGATAAGACGAGTATTTAAATACTTGAAAAAAATCATTGATTATGGTTTGTCATATGTCGGGTTTCCTTCGGTATTAGAGGGATATTCGGATGCAAGTTGGATTACCAACTTAGAAGATCACTCTTCCACGAGTGGTTGGGTATACTTGCTTGGGGGAGGTGCCATATTATGGGCTTCCAAAAAGCAAACTTGCATCACGAGTTCGACTATGGAGTCCGAATTTGTAGCATTAGCCGCTGCCGGTAAAGAGGCGGAGTGGCTAAGGAATTTAGTCCATGAAATTCCGTTATGGTCGAAACCAATATCACCCATTTCTATCCGTTGTGATAGTGCGGCTACTTTGGCTAAAGCTTATAGTCAAGTATACAATGGCAAGTCTAGACACTTAGGTGTTAGACATAGCATGATTCGTGAGCTAATCACGAATGGGGTGATTTCGGTTGAATTTGTTCGGTCGCAACAAAATCTAGCGGACCACTTGACGAAGGTGTTAGCTAGGGACTTGGTTCACAAGTCGGTGATCGGTATGGGTTTAAAGTCCATTTGAATCTCTAACGGTGAGATACCTAATTCCCTTCTAATACAACGTTAGAAGTTGAATTCAATGGGAAAGCTCACTCTAAGGGATTGGAGCACAAGGTAATCATCCCAAGGTATGTGCTCGGTACTGCAAGCGAGGAGGTAATTGTTCTTTCGTAAAAATGCATGTGCAGATGCATGATGAAAGGGACTACCTATATGAGTGCGAAGTGTGGCCGCTTCAAGAAGCTTGGACTTAGCTTTGATGCACTCACGAATGGATAAGGACACACGGCCTGTATAGTGTCAAGTTTAAACTTTAGAGAATTTTTAAATTCATGTGTATGTTATTTTCTGGTACCCAAATGGGTTGAAGGGTTCAATCCTTAGGACACCCGGATTCTCGAGTATTTGAAATGTGTAATGTACTAAGATGGAAATTCAATCTTTTAGATATTTTCATTTATGCATGAGTTTGTTTGCTATATTAATCTTGTTTGTGAATCAAGGATTGCACTAAAATGGGGGAGGAATGTTGGTGATTTTAGTGAAATCATCGGTCATTTTGTGTAATTGGATTCACAAGATAATAATGGGGTTTGTAGCTAAGCTATAACACGAGTAAGGAGGTGTGGAGTGCACACTCGTGTAAGCTAACTATGACCCGGGATTGTTGGACGGTCGTTTGGTGTTTGTGGGACAAACAGTGGCTCACGCGGGTTGTGCCGCGGATTAAGCCGCGCGGCGCACTGTTTCGTGTGGGAGACAGTGGCTCATGCGGGTTGTGTCGTGGGTTAACCCGCACGGCTACTCGCGTGGTGCACTGGAATTTTGGGATGGAACAGAGGCTCACGCGGGTTGTACCGCGGGTTAACCCGCGCGGCTACCCGCGTGACGCACTGTTGCAGGTGCGGTTTTATAACCCCCAAAAACCAACCCTTTTGTAACTCCCAATTTGTTTTGTAACTCCCAATTTGGTTTGTAACCTACACCATTTGACTAATTAACAATCAATACCATTAAATGGGTGATTATTATCATTAATATTATAGCATCGGTTACATTCTCTTGGTGTTTAAATAGGATCGATTTCTGCCAGAATCGATACCGTGAATTTGAGATTATCCTCGAGTGAATTTCGTGATACCCAGGCAGATTATGGTCGAAATATCACTTAAGGAAAGCGAGCTCTCACGCGATCTCACATTCTATCCAAGTCGATCACACTTCTCTCTTCTCTACCCATCGATTTCTGCACATACATACCCGAAGCTCCCCAACACTTCCTTCGTTTTAGAGGTCACATTCAAACCTCTTATATTCCAAGCAGCTACTTTAACCATTGGAGCTAAAACTTGGATTTAGCAGCCCTATCACCCCCTCTCCTCCAATCATCCTTGTCACATTTCATAAAACCAGGGCTATCTTCTTTATCATAAACATCCTCACCAGTATGCATGGCCCAAAAGTATTTCTGCAATCTTTTTGACCAAGTGCTGAAAATAGAATTTGGAGGCCTGACACCCAATTCCAGGTAGTGGTTAGCATTTTGTTTTTCAATAAACCACTTATGATCCTCAACATCCTCCTCCAATTCATCTAACACTCCAAAAGAATTCTGAACTTGCACAGCCTCTTGCACAAAAACAGGATCACCATTCTTGTTAATCTCAATTCTGACATTTCCAGAATTAGATCCCTCCATCAACTGAGTCTTATTATCAACAGGTTTATAAGGCCCTTCATCCACCTTACTCCCTACCAAATTGTTTTGAACACTTTTCTGCTCTTGCCTTGAAATAGTCTCTTCCTGGCTTTTGCTTGAACTACCCCCTTCAACATTCTTTGTGTTACTATATTGCCCCATTTCCATTGAATTCAACTTTCCATTTTTAGTCACAACTTTTGTTTTGTTCTGATCAGCACCCAAGCTAGCATTATGCTTCTCTTGCCCAACTTTAGATTTATCAACAGGTTTTGCTTGCCAAACCCCATTTCCTCCTTGATTCTGCCCCTTGGAACCATTCACACCACCATTATTCTGAAATTTTTGGCCTTGCTTTCCAGATCCATTCTGAGAATTCTGACTTTGAGAGACAAACCTTTGATTGACCCAATGCCTTGATTCTGATTTTGAACAGGCTTGTTTTTCTTCCCCACAACATGAAATCCATCATCACCTGACCAATTTGGACTATTCTTATTTGCTTCATCACTTTTCAAACTTGCAATCTTTTCCTCATCAGTTAGGGGTCTCACTTTACAATCCCCAAATGAATGACCAAAAACATTACAGTGACCACATCTAGAGGTTTCCATCCATATTCTGCCCTTATCAAAACCTCTTTCTCAGATAAACCATCACTAGTAGGTATCAGTCCCACTATGACATCTGGTATTTTCTTATCAGCAGTAACTTCAACAAGAATCCTAGCAAAGCCAACTCTACCAGAATGAGTTAAACATCTCTCCTCAGTTACCCTGTCTAAAGTGAGAGGCACTCCAATCCCACTAGCTAATTCACTTAATCCTTGAACATTCAAGATTTCCAAAGGAACACCATATAAGTTTACCCATAAAGGTAAAGATTTCAGTACAGGTCTCCCAAGAGCAAAACCAATCTCCCATTTTTTAACAAACAGTATAGTCCATATATATTTTCATATATATTTGTTCAGTTTTGTTAGTTCTTGAAACTATTTTTTTGGCATTTTCACAAAAGATGTTGTTTATTTGGGACCCATAGTATAGTCCAATCATTAAAGAGATAAAGTATTTAGGAATAATCCACCAATGTTGACCAGGTCACTATAATTGTCTTGTAAATCTTTTCTGTATCAGTTTATAGTAAAAAGCTATAAACAAATAAAAAAAGAGCTAGCAGCGCCAATTTTTACAAGCAAAACAGCAGTTGAGTTTGCAAGAAGGATGCAACAGAAGCTCATTCAGGCAAAGGATTACATAATGTAAGTATTAGTTTTAATAGTCAGTGGGAGAGTATTAGTTTTAATAGTCAGTGGGAGACCTAGTATTTTTGCTGAACGGGTACACCTCTAACGTAGATCAAAGGACTGCAAAGTCGTCTTGATGTCTTTTTAGCCAAATTCCACTATTTCAAAGGGTTATTTTAAGTCTTTTTGTTGACTTCAAGGGATTTTTTAAGTTTTTTGGTTGATTTACATGGACATTTTCGGTTTTTTTGGTTGATTTCAAAATATTTTTATGGGTTTTTTGGTTAATATCCCGTGTATTTTCTAATATCCCATAACACTATTCAAAGTCTAGCATTTACACCTTTCATACCGCAAAAAGATTTCTACCTGCAAAAATTGGTTTCATGGGTGCAGGGGACCACTAGCCACTGGGCCATTATAGGTCCGCCCCTGCTAATAGTCTTCAATCTTGCGAAATTTAATTTCCATTCATGATATAATTTTAACTACAATACATGAAAAGATATCAAGAAGAAGGCTATAATATTCAAAATCACCAATTTCTATCGATTCGAAGTGAAACAATAGCAATAGAGGATCGATCGGATTCAAAACAAGGGATTCAATCATTATGAATGAGCTAGGTTTAGGGGATTGGATAATATAATGGTAAAAACACACATAAAATACATACCTAATGCTTTGATACAATGCAAACTGATTCATCAAGTCATTGATGAACATTAAAATAGGAAATGAAGCTTGAAACAAAGGAAAACACATATATACCTAATACTAAACATTGAAATGACAAAACTAGCCCCTATACAATACATACAGAATAGTTATATAACATAACATAGTCTAAAAGCCTAAATATTTTTTATTTTGTTACATTATATTTAAAACCCATCCATCAAGGGTGACCATGGTGCACCAAGCTCCTCGTGCCAAAGAATATTAGAACTCATATATCTGTTTATTTGCGGCTTAATGAGCTTAATGGTACTGAGGGCTTATTCGCTCATGATTATTGAGCACCATTACAACCAGCAATAGGATGTCTACTTTTCTTGACACCAAATATTATGTTGTTGCTAAGTTTTCAAAACTAGAATTCGATCTGATACTATACTCAGCAATGAGCTTTGCAAACGAAGATGATTGATCATCCAGCAACTTTGTTGGAGAATCATATTCATCAATCAGACCTGCATATGGAACAAAAAGCACCCAGATTAACAAGACTTAAAACCGCGGAACATCAGAGACAACAAAATTAAGTAGCTTAACGAACCTTGTTCTAAAACCAAGACCATGTCGCTATCAAGCACAGAGGTGATACGATGGGCGATCATCATCACTGTAGAGTCACTAAAGTGTTGTGCGAGCGTTTGCTGAATCATACCATCAGTTGCTGTGTCGACTGATGCAGTAGCTTCGTCAAGTACCAAGACTTTGGTTTTCTTGAGTAGCACACGCCCGAGACACACCAGCTGCCTTTGACCCACACTCCAGTTCTCTCCATTCTCGGTAACTATAACGTGTTATATGAAACTAATAAGTAAACTTAGTAACAACGCTTGTTAGGATATGTGAAACCCCAGTTACTCTGAAAAGAGCCATTCAGGAGAGATGTTGGGGGGGGGGATCCAAGATGTCCCCGAGTGTCGAGTCCCGGGTAAAGATGTCCCAGATGATTGACTTTGGTTCTGATACCATGTTATGATATGTGGAACCCCATTAGATTACCCTCCAAAAGAGAGCCCTTGAGGAGGGGCACTACAACAAAATTGGATTTATAGGCGCCACCAATTTCTAAGTGTCCCAATAGACTGGTTTTTAAGACTTAATTAATAGGACAAAAAAAATCGTCCTATCTAAAAGCGTTGTAATAAGTTTATAGGACACTTTTGGTGTCTTAACAAGATTTTTAGGACACTTTTGAGAAAGTGTCCTATAAAATCGCTAATACAACACTTTTTTTATAGAAGTGCCCTCAAAAACTTGCTACGAAGCCCAAAAACGTCCTATAAACTTATTACAACGCCTTTAAATAGGACGTTTTATTTTTTGGTCCTGTAAATGAATTCTTATAAAGTGGTCTATTATGACGCTTAGAAATTTTTGGTGTCCTATAAACCCAATTTTGTTGTAGTGAGGCCTGGGTGGGGAGGGGGGGGGGGGGGGGAGGGGTTCCAACATATATCGGAAAATGTCCAAATTTAGGTGATATGAGAC
Organism: Arctium minus; assembly: GCA_954870635.1. Lineage (NCBI taxonomy): Eukaryota > Viridiplantae > Streptophyta > Magnoliopsida > Asterales > Asteraceae > Arctium > Arctium minus. The sequence goes on from OX941087.1 coordinate 98,673,252, forward strand.
TCTAACAACGCTCAAAGTAAAGACGATGAACAAGAGTTTGGATTCAAGTAATGGAGGGGTAAAAAGACCTGATGAATCAAGCTTCCCTTCCTTCTTTCTCACTTCATCTCCAAGCTGGCACTTATCAAGAGCCTGAAGTAACAAATATTGCTAGATTATAAGACCACATGGTGTTTCATAGAATTAAAATCCATATTATGTAGTTTATCTACCTCCCAAATCTTATCATCTGTATACTCCTCAAGGGGATCCATGTTGCTTCGAATAGTTCCTTCAAACATGGTTGGATCTTGAGGAATTATGCTCAATTTTGAACGCAGATCATGAAGTCCGATCGTGGATATGTTAATTCCATCTATCATAATTTGTCCGGCTGCTGGCTCTACAAGGCGGAAGAGTGTTTGTATAAGAGTTGACTTCCCACTACCAGTTCTTCCAACGATCCCAGTTTTCTTTCCCCCATTGAAAGTGCACGTAAGGCCTTGCAAAACAAGTGGCATATGTGGCGCATACCGGACCTTTTCAAAGGAATCATCGTATTCAATAATGCTATCTACTTGACTTGTATAAAATTAATATTATGCAAGAAAAGAATATGATTTTAAGTACCTGCAGATGACGAATATCGACTTCTCCCTGTGATGGCCATTGATCATCGGGCCTATTTGATTCTATAATGAGAGGAGGTTCGCTGGGGATAGAAGAATACTGAAATATTCTTTCAACCGAAATAATTTTGTTTTCGAGGTTGGTAAGATTCCATACTACAAATGATTGTAGCCGGTTCAAAGTAAGCCCGTAAGTAACAGCCACGCCCGCAATACCTTGAGAACATAGATGTGAGAGGTACTGTCAGTGCATGTTATATGGTGTCGAGTTTTGGGCGGTAAATAAAGGGCATGAAAGGAAGTTAGAAGTTGTAAGGAAGTTAGAAGTTGTAGAGATGAGGATGCTTGGGTGGACTAGTGGTCGAACTAAGTTGAAATAATTCCAATTGAACTAAGTTTATAGGACCAAACATTTGTGTGTCATATCTAAATATGTTGTAATAAGTTTATATGATGCTTTTAGGCGTCTCAAAAAGTTTTTTAGGACACTTTTGAAACAAAATGTCCTATTAGCCCTTTCATAGGACACTATTTGAAAAAGGTGTCTTATAAAACAAATGTTCTATAAAAAGATGTGTTTAAAGGACAATTTGTTTTCAAAAGTATAAACTTGTTAGATGCTCAAAAGTGTCCTATAAACTTAATACAACACTTTTAAAAGTGCACACAAAGGTTTGGTCTTGTGCCTACAAGTCTTATGAAGTAGTCTAGTATGATACTTAAACGCTTTTGGCATGCTATAAACTCGATTTTGTTGTAGTGAGAAGGATCGAAAACGCACTACAGTATGTAAGAAGAAAGAACGACTTACTTGGATCAATAGTTCCTTCCGGGACAGAAATCAAGAAAACTAGAAAAGCCACAAATGTAACAGAAGACAACATATCCAAACGTATGCATAACCATTCCATCGCAGCCACAGCATGAAACTTTGGCCTAGAAAAATCATCGTTCAGTTTCAGATTCATGTCCTGGAATCTGCCTTGTTGATCAAAGCTCCTAATGGTCGTTGATCCTGATATTGTTTCGTAAAAATTCTGGATCACCGGGCCTTTACAAACTCCAACTAGCCGTGCCATTTCTCTTGCCGAAGGCAAGTAATATTGCTGTAACCAGATGCAAATTCCAGCAACAGGAACAAAGAAAAGAATCACCTGCCAAGCAGCTTGTGACATAACTGCAACAATCCCAAAAAGTTGAACGATAGCGAAAACAAATGATCCAACTTGGTAAGGAACTTGCGTATCCACCGCACTTTGGTCCGTAGATGCCTATCAAGAAACCTTCATTAGAAATGAACAACGGTCGGATTTATAGGACGCCAAATATGTCTAAATGTCTTAATAGACTGTTATCCGTCTAGCATTATTCAATTACCTTTATTGTAAAATGAGTAGGCAAGACAAGAAATACTACAACAAAATTGAGTTTATAAGACGCCTAAAGTGTTTAAGCGTCCTAATAGAGTGGCTAAGGACTTAATTTTATAGGACCTAAAAAATCAAAAGATGTTATTAATAAGTATATAGGACGCTTTTGGGCATCGTAACAAGTTTTGTAGTACACTTCTAAAATAAAGTGTCATATTAGCTATAACATCTTTGAGAAATGTCCTATAAGTCCATCTTTTTATAGGACACTTTTTCAATAGCGTCCTAGGAAATAGATAATACGAGACTATTTTAAAATGGTTCTGAAAAACTTTTTACGAGGTTGAAACACGTCCTATAAATTTTTTGTAACACTTTTAGATAGGATGCTTTATTTTTCTGTCCTACAAGGCGCTCTATTAGGAAGCTCTGTTTGGTTGGTTTTTCATTAAGTCCTGTATGGATAAAACTGTCTGTGTGGATTAATCTATCTGTATATATTGAGAAAGTTTTTCTGTGGGTGGGTTTTTTCATAGATGGAATAAACGTGTTTTTTAATTGGATGGCCAAATTTGGAAAAAACTTGATTTTCTGCATAAAGCTCCCCCATAGAAACTTAATGAATAAGCCACTTTCTATATCATTAACCACTACCAAACAGTCATATATAACTGACCGAATAAGCTATGAGCTGAGCTCATTAAGCTACTAACAAACAGGCCCTTAGACACTCATAGGGTCTATAAACTCAATTTTATTGTAGTGAGAAAACGTTTTCTTACCCTATTTAGTATTCTTCCGCTTGGAGTTGAGTCGAAGAAAGACATGGGCGAACGGAAAATGGCGAAGTGCATCTTGTCGAAGAGAAGAGTGGCTGCCTTATATGCAACAGTTGCAAGAAGCAAGCCTCTTGTAAGTATGCACAATGCACATCCAACTGCTAAAGCTACGTAAACGGTGATGAGGATCGAGCCCGTAACGCGGGCTGGATCACTTGCCGACACCGGAGACCCCCATGCCATCCAGTAATTGCTTCCGATTTCAAGCATTTGGAAGAAAATTTGCGCCAGTATTATAAATGGTCCAAGAGCCCCTCCATAAGCCGTGGTTACATATTTCCAGTAGACTGAGAAACCTACTCTACCCTTTTCTCGTTCTTCTTCTTGAACTAGCTGCGCTTTCGTACCTGAAATATCATCTGTTTCGCCATTTTGACTATCGTTTGAATGCTTCTTAGAACTTTCTATTCCTTCCGGAGTGTTTGTCTTTATGGAATCAATCGCGGATAAAGCTTCTTTGTGTGCACCTACAAGGCCCATAAAGTCACTTCCTGAATTGAGAATGTCATTGTACTTTCCTGCTTGTGTAATCTTTCCATCTCTCAAAACCTGATTGTCATGTCATTCAGACAGTTTATTCAGCACAACAAACAAACAACGGTTTAGCTTAATCCACACATACATAACAACCAAACAGTCCCTTTGATAGCTTACCAGGATGAGATCTGCAGCAGGTAAGAACTCTACTTGATGTGTGATGTAAATCACTGTCTTGGACACCAAAAATTGCAGCATGCATTCCTGTCATGGAAAAACAGAAAATCAGACTTAGGGCCTGTTTGTTAGCAGCTTCATGAGGTTAACGGGACTCGCAACTTATTTGGTCAGCTATACATGACTGTTTGGTAGTGACTTAATGATATAGAAAGTGGCTTATTTAGTAAATTTCTAGGAGGAGATTTATGCAGAAAGTCAAGTTTTTTCCAAACCTGCCCTTCCCAATTAAAAAACACCAGTCATTCCATCTACGAAAAACCTTCCCAATCTATACAGACAAAATAATCCACACAGAAAACTTTATCCATACGGCACTTAATGGAAAACCAACCAAACAGCCCCTAAGAAGCATTAGTTTTCAAAGTGGTAGATCGAATCTAAAGGAGCAAAAAAGGATCACTTACTTTAAAAATATGACTTCCCGTATGAGCATCAACAGCGCTGAACGGATCATCAAAAAGATATATATCGGCATCTTGATAAAGAGCGCGTGAAATCTGTATTCGTTGCTTCTGACCACCGCTCAAGTTGATTCCCCTCTCACCGATAACTGTCTGATCACCAAACGAAAGAACTTCAAGATCTTTCTTCAATGAACATGCCTCGAGAACCTTATTGTACCTCTCTCTATCCATCTCCCTACCGAACAAGATATTATCTTCGATCTTTCCACTTTGTATCCATGGTGATTGAGCTATATATGCCTTCGTTCCCGCTACTTTTACAGTTCCTGAAATCTTGGAAACTTCTCCTAGGATACAAGAAAGTAAGCTGGACTTGCCTGATCCAACAGTGCCACAAACAGCAACTCTCATCCCATGATTCACTCGGATGTTTATATCTTTTAGTGTCGGGTTAGGAGAAGTTACATCCCAAGAGAAATTCCCGTTGATTATCTCTATAGCCGTGTCAGAGCTGCCTGGTGGAACCTTATCGATAGCGTTAGAATCTATGCCGTTGAGACGAAGGAATGTGGCTATGCGATCAAGTGAGACTTTTGTTTGGAAAAACACTGATATCAAGTCGGGAAGATTGTAAATTGGCCCTTGAAGTATTTTAAATGTTGCAAGCGCAGAAAGTACCTTTCCTGATTCAAGCGGGATGCCAGCAAACAAACATGTCGCGAAAGTGACTACAGCCACAACAATCGGAGCACCCCAGAACAAGAACGAAGTCATCGACAAAGTGTACATGTATTTCTTCAATGCACCTTCTTCTTCATCGCGAAGTTTGATGATTTTCGACAAAAACTTCATCTCCCAACCCTGCAGCTTAAGAATCCTCATGTTTCTCAAGATTTCAGATGTTGCTTTCATCCTCTTATCTTTAGATTTCATCAAGTCGTCTTGAAGCTTTTCTTGTATATGTCCTAGTGGAAGATTGGCTAACAAAACAAAAATCATAGCAACTAATGCAGCGATCGCGGCAAGCCCAAGGTTCCTATATAAAAGAGCTAACCCCACGCCTACTTGCATGAACACGAGCCAAAAATCGTGCATATACCAACCGTAGTCGCCAATTCTTTCAGCATCAACGGCCATGAGGTTAATGATCTCACCACTTGAGCTCCCTTGCTTGGACTGACCGGAAATGGTTAAACCCTTTTGGTAAATCATGGCAACGATAGCGGATCTGGCTCTAATCCCCACCTGTTGGAGCTTAAAATACCAGTGTCTTTGCGCGATGGACCCAACAATCTTTGAAACAGCGAATGCAGCCACCAAAACAAAACCTTGGTGTTCAAAATCTCGGTGCCCATTTAAATATTGAACGAATGAGTCGATGAGGTAAGGACCAACGAAATTAGACAGCGAATATACTAACACGAGTAATCCTGTAATAACTACTTCTTTCCACATGATGTACAGTAAAGCTTTCGTGAGACCGAATGTAGTGATTTGATTATTCCCATTGCTTAAAGACTCTACTTTATCTCTCAAAACGGAAAAAACTCCTCGCACGCTATCGATATCCGCGAGCTGCGGCACGTCCTCGAGGTCTAACGGCTTTTTGTTACCTTTTGCAATCACAGAACTCATCCAAGAAAATGTCAACAAGCTAAAGAAACTTGCATTTTCATAAGTTGATGCAATCTCACCCCTAACCCTAGAACCACTAGACTTCAAAAGGGGTTCTTCAAGATTATGATTTTGAGGTTCTCCCTCACTTTTATTAAACAACCCCACAAAACAAAGAAACAAACCCATGAAACTAGATACAGAATCAGACACAAAGAACATCATAGAAGGTGAATTATGGTTCTTTTTGTAGTTAAAATAATCCACCAAAAGGGAATAACAAGAAACCGAAAAGAAAAACACCCACCAAACCCTTAACACCAATGGGTACTTGCAAGATTCTGTCGACGAATTCGAAACGAGAGTGTGCAAATAAACAACAACAAGTAGCCAAACAAGTGTTCCTAGAACAGCATGCAAAAGGGTTACAATCTTTTCATCAGTCCAGCCAGTTGTGTACCAATAAAAATGATTCAAGAAACACAAAACAAGATTGAAAAGTGAAAGAACAAGACAAGAAAACAGAGTTTGTTTGTATAACAAATACCCAAAACTCTGTTTTGGAACCAAAGTTGGATCAAGTCTGAATCTTTTCAATAACCATGAGATCAAAATGAAAATCAAGAACATAAATTGTATAGAAGCAACAAACCCATGTAGGAAAACTGGGTTTAACCAGAAATCAGGAGGTGGGTTCATCGTAGATTCATAAAAAAACATACCAAAAATGGAAAGATTATGATTCTTCTCCATGGTTTATATTTGGTGTTGTTTTGAGTGATATGAGGATTTTTGAGGTTTATTGCGATGGTTTTAATAATATTAAAATAGTAAAATAACGTAATTTACCAAGTTATTATAAAAATAAGAAACATGTATGTATAATTTCTAAAGTTCGATAAATATAAAAGTATTATTTAAAGAGATAGATAACGATTTAAAGAAATAAAGGGACAATTCTAGACCAATCATAATTATTAAACAAATAATTAATTTTTTAAATAAAGAAATTTATAAAAGGGTATTTTGGTCTTTTTTTACTTCTGATTATTTTAGGATAATCTTCAACTACTAAATATAATTGATTTTCTAATTATTAGCTCTCTGTCTATCTCTCTCTCTCTCTCTCTCTCGATTTAATCCTAAAACAATCACGTTCTTCTGATGAATCCTTCTTCACTATTTCATGGCGGCATCCACAACAGAGAAAATCAACGAAATCGTCGAAGGTGGTTCTGAAGGCAAAGGGCAAATCAACGAAAGGATCATCATCATCGGCAAAAGGATCATCATCATCGTCGAAGGCAAAGGTGGTTCTTCATCGATTTTCTGCAATTGTTCATCGATTTGCTTCTGCAACTGTTCTTCAACGATCTGCTTCTCTCCGTTCTTCTGCTATGTTCTTCATTAATATGCTTCATCGATGCTTCTGCTCATGAAAAAGTCAAAAGCAAGAAAGGAAGTCAGAAAAAGTCAAAAGAAAGAAAGGATGCATTATAGGGTTTGTATTTTTCTGTTTTTGTGCATTTGAGGACGTGAGTTAGGGTTTGTATTTTTCAATTTATATGGAAACATCGACTATTCTGTTTTTCATATCCAATTTATATGGAAACATTTTGTCTAAGTTATTTAGAACAAAATCACATATGATTTTGGTGTTAAGTATTATAGCCAAGTTATTTAGTATAAAATCATATATGATTTTGGTGTTAAGTGTGAACTTGGTGTTAAGTATTTAGAACAAAATCACATGTGATTTTGGTGTCAAATATTATAGCCAAGTTATTTAGTACAAAATCATATATGATTTTGGTGTTAAGTATGAATTTGGTGTTACGTATTTAGAACAACATCACATGTGATTTTGGTGTCAAGTATTATAGCCAAGTTATTTAGTACAAAATCATATGTGATTTTGGTGTTAAGTATGAATCTGGTGTTAAGTATTTAGAACAAAATCACATGTGATTTAGGGTTGCAAACTAATAACATCATTTACTATAAGGTATAATCACATGTGATGCATACTACACTTAAACAATCTGTCAAATTTCTTTACAATATAATCATAAATGATTTTGGATTGCATATTGTACACCATATAATCATCTGTGATTTGGGATACATAATTCGGGATTTGCTTGAAAAAACAAACAGACCAGGTAAACTACCAAAATGGATTAACCGGATTTGCTTTAATAAAGGAAAATGATAAATACGTTTTTTATTTGAATTAAATATTATAATCCATGTTTTTTGGAAGTTAATACTATCCTAAATTATCCATAGCATAATATGACTTTATTGCCCTTTTACTCTTAATTTTAGAAACTATTATTTTCGAAATTAATTTAATAAATGATTGGCTGAGAATCGTCTCTTTATTCTTTTAAATACACTATGTTCTCGTTTGAGCCCACCCCATTATTTAAAATCTATAATATAGTAGTAATAATTGAATAGAAATATATCAAGAATATTCTATTTTGGGGTCAGCAATTATGTAGTGCACTTCCCCAAGATTCTGTAAAATGAAGGTTTTAGAATTTTTGCTCTAATAGATTCTCTAAAACTTTCTAGAAAATATGAGAGAGATGATAAAAATCTTCAAAGTTAGAGATTCCTCTAAAAATGATTAGTTATGAGAAATAAATTCATTCTATCAATGAAATTCCTTTAAATTAAATGTTTCAGAGAGAGAAATAAAATTAGTTTTATCATACATCTACAATGTCTAATCGTCCTAATATAATAATTTATAAAACTTAAGTTTATATGACCAATATAACTATAAATCATTCTATCTAAAAGTGTTACAATATAGGACACTTTTAGGTGTTCCAACAAGTTCTTAGATCGTTTCTAAGTCCTATAAACTTAAACTCTAAAAGAAATTATTAGGATATCAAGGCATGTTAGACATCTCAATTTTGTTGTAGTGATAATTGATTTTTATACTATTTTTATATTAAAATAATATAAAATATAATGTATGTATGGGTTGAAGATGGTTTAAATAATATTCAATACCATCCAGGGAAAAAAATTATAATCTTAAACAATAGTAGTGAGTTCAAACACTATCATCTACGTCATGTTTCAATATCACGTCATTGAGTAATTGTAGTGTGTGCATTAAAATTTATTTTCCATGTAAATTTTATCATTAATTTAATTAAATCATTTCCCAACACTAATTCACCACCAATTTATCAATATTCATAATTGTTTTGTACTATTTAATCATCAATTACAAATTACTATTAAAAGTCATGTTAAAAAGAAAAAGTAATGTTCATGGCACTAAGGCTATGGCTATGTTTGACAAAAAAAAAACTAGCTTATTGAAACGCTACTTAAATTAGCGTTTTGAAAAGCTAGTTTATCAGCTACAAGCTAGCTTAGAGCATCTCCAACAGTTATGCTAAAACAGAAAAAAGTGGGATTTTAGCATTTTTATTGCTCCAACAGCTATGTTATCCCTTATGCTAAACTAGAAAAATGAGAAGAGAGATTACAAAAATCTCTAAATTTAGAGAAATATCTAAATTTTTAGAGAAGAAAGAGAAATAGCATAGTTGTTGGAGTTGAATGTAAAAAGTTTTAGAGATTTTGACTTTTTTTCTCTATTTTAGAAAAAATTTAGCATAGCTGTTGGAGATGCTCTTATAAGCTAGTTTGCCAAACAAAGCCTAAATCTAGAAATAAAATCGTATTATTTTAATTCAACCTATAAATGTCATGTTTTTAAATAACATCTTATTAAGAGATAATTATGAAACAATTAGTTGGATGATCTTTATTATATATATTAAAAAGTATTTATCGCGTGTTTTTAGTATCTTTTAAATTTTAAATTTAATATTAATAAAAATATTTAAATACTTTGATAAATGTTGAGATATATAGGAATACTAAATCTTTACTATTAAAATGATTTTATATTCTTATTTTTAAATCTAAACTTTAAATTATAATAAAATTTTGATTTAGACAAATTACACCAATAAAAATGAGAATTTTATAATATTTAATTATTTCAAAAAATAGGAAAAAAGTTCTTAAACTCAAAGAATAAAGTATTCCAAAGTTTACCAAAATTGAAGAGGGTGTGTGAATTTATTTGTTTCATCATATGTTGTATATAAATTATATACATCAAACTATGATCCAACAATTAATTGTTAATAGTACCAAAACCTAAAAGATGGTGGCAAAAACTCACTGTCAATAAATCAAAAAGTCACAAGTTCGAGTCCCTTCAGCTCTAAGGTTAATTATTGAGGATATTTTTACCTGTTCTCCTCCAGGTCCCAGGTTAGTCGAGGTGCACGTAAGCAAACTCGGATACTTACGATTAGAAATAGTAACTGCATATGGAGACTTGCAAGTCATTGTTTGATGTCCAAAATCAATCTTTAGCAGACATCTTTTGGGTACAATTCTGTTAACAATCATCATTGTTTGATGTCCCTTCTCGGTTAAATTTTTTGGAAGGCCTTTCAAACGTCTATTTTCTTACAAAAACTTAATTAGTTGTCAAACCTTTTAAAGTGACTACTTCCCTTGACCTATTAGAAAATTTTCTTTTCTTTATCGATTGAGTCCAAAATAATAGCTCTCATTGTCACTTTCATCGAAAGTTTTGTAGTTGCCAAGAAAGAATGGTAATGGTCTAATGGGCAATGGCTAATGGTGGTGAATGACTTTGGTTCAGTGTAATATAGAGCTGGTGATGATAAAGACTGTGATAATAATTGAAATAGATATAAGGAAATATATATGTGGATGTTATTAAACTGTTACAAAGTTTTCTATGTATATCGTTAAAAAATATAAGGAAATATATTTATGGATGATAAAACCTAGAGTTTCTATAATAGATTTGTAAAATGAAGATTTTGGATGAGGTTTCGATCTTGTTCTAATATAGATTTTCTAAAAATTAAAAGTTCTCCAAAATGAAAAAAAAAGGATAAATAGTTTTTATTATATTTTCATTAATAAGAATTTCTTGAAATTACATGCTTATAAACGAGAAATAATGTTTTATTATATATATATATATATATATAGCGTTTGGTTCATTTGAGAAATGGTAAATATATGAGAAATAGAGAAGTAATCCTAGCCATTCATATGGTCAAGATCGGATTTGACTAGTCAAATATTGCGGCTTTGACCGGTCAAAAGTTGCGGCTTTGACTGGTCAAAAGTTGCTGCTATCCCAAAAATAGAAGGACAATTTCGTAAATTTTACAAAACACATGGGTTGTGTTCATATATGAATATGTATAATTCACATATGAACTATATGTTCATATATGAACCAGTGCAATTCACAACTGAACTCTTTTAACTGATTCATATATGAACCATTGTGATTCATATATGAATCAGTTGAACTAACTAACAGATTCATATATGAATCTGTATGAATCACAAAGATTCATATACAAATCAGTTGAACTAATTAACAGATTCATATATGAATCTTTGTGATTCATACAGATTCATATATGAACTCATCCCGTGCATTTTACGAAATTACCCCTCTACCTTCTATAGACCACACAAGGAATTATCCGGTGCTTCACGGTCAAAGCCGCAAATGTTGACCAGATGAATGGCTAAGATTACTTCTCTATTTCTCATATATTTACCATTTCTCAAATGAACCTCTTCCTATATATATATATATATATATGGAATATCATTTTTAGAGAATTTATTATAGATGATTTTTAGTTCTATTATAATATCTCATTTATTTAATGTAAAAATATCGTATGGGTCTTATTAAAGATTTGACTAATTGTTTCAGTCTATGATTAATTGATTATTAGTAGTTGATAGATGTTTTGGTCTTGATAATGAAAGTTGGGATATGACGAAACACCAATTATTAGATCGCCATTTATCTATTTAATTGATTTTAAAAGAAAATTTGGCGTTGATTTCAAAATATTAGTCAACAAATATTGTTTTTTCATATAAATAGGCAAAAGCAATAATTGAATGAACATTTTTTTTTCCAAATAAACAACAGGTTTAAGTTCGAATCTTGCGAGGCTTGAATCATTCTGCTAGCATCAGTCGTTATATCAGCTTCGAAATACCTCCTCACATTGGTATTCCTAGAAAGCAGGTTCGTGTGGGCCTATTGTAAGACCCCACACATTGGTTGGGGAGGGGAATAAATGTTGCCTTATAAGAGACTTGATACCTCCTCTATCAGATGCGTTTTAAAACCGTGAGTCCAGGTGTGTGAACAAAGCGGATAGTATCTGGCGCTAGACTCCCAAAGGGGGTGGATTGTAAGATCCCACATTGGTTGGGGAGGGGAACGAAGGTTGCCTTATAAGAGACTTGATACCTCATCTATTAGACGCGTTTTAAAATCGTGAGTCCAGGTGTGTAAACAAAGCAGACAGTATCTGGTACAGTTGGCCTAGGATATTACACCTATCGATCGAGATTACCAATAATGAACCCTTTTGCTCAAGTAAAGTAGATCAATTTATGTTTTTTTTTTAACAAACACACACAACTCGAAAAAGCTATATGTATTTGTGGAAAAATGGGGACTACTTTATGTAAAGGGGGATTACAACAGGATAAGATGGATTTTGTCGATTTGGGAGAGATTCCTTTCCGAGTATTTTCTTGTTACTTACGCATATTTAACGTTTTCTCTTATTTTCTATATGAAAGTCACCCCATAAATAATTATAACAATTTGTTTTATTTTGTTTTAATATTGTTCAGTTTTGATTCGTTGATTTTTTATGATTAAAATAATTAGAATTCAATTACTTATAAATTATTTGTATGCATATATTGTAAGGGTCGGTGGCAGTTACAAATCGTATTTCAAGTGATTTACGGTCCCTAAAATTGATAACAATAAATCACGTGCAACTGACTCGTTACAATAAATGCGGAATAACGAGATCTAAATATTGTATATTTTGGTCTATTGATTCATACTGATCCACAAACGTAAATATAACAGTTATCGAATATACGATAAAATATAACGAAACAGCAAATAAATCGAGACAGCAAGATTTAACGTGATTCCACTATCAGTGTGATAGTGTACATCCACAGGGAGAGAGAGATCTTTATATTACCAACCGGGAGAAATTACAACGTGTTTACGAGATCCTTGGATCAACAAATCAACTAACCAAATGTTCCCCCAAAACAAGATATATAAATATATATCAATGATATATATATATAGGGTGTGTTTCTTTTGCAACCCAAGCAATTTGTACAAACTATGCAAACCAATCTTAGCCGTTCATCAAGTCTAATGAATATATGATTTTATTATGTTTCCTAATTATAATCATGATTATAATGAATAAACTTAACATTTTCTAATTTAAAATCATGATTATAATGAATAAATTTAACATTTTCCATATATATATCACAATCATTATTAATGAATCATAATCATTATCCATAAATATATCTATTGTTTCCTAATATAATGGTTTGCATAGTTTGTACAAATTACTTGGGTTGCAAAAGAAACGCACCATATATATATATATATATATATATATTTATATATATATCAACAAAAAGGAACAAGGAAGAAGAAAAAGAAAGTTAGAAAGAAAACTTCTAACTTCTTGTTGGTGTATTTTGGGATGGAAATGATGCATGTATTTATAGGGATAGAATGGTGCAAGAAGACAAATGGGTATGGGTTGGCAAATGGATGCAAGTTGGCATCCAAGATATCTTCCATATTTCCCATGCAAAAAAGAAAATCAAGTCAAGTAAACTTCCAAAAATATGTGGCTTAAATTAATCCACATATCCAAGCTTTAAACACTTGTACAGTGTGCTTGGTGAGTTGCACATCAACAAAAAAACTTATTTGATTTAAGTTTTTCAACACTCCACCATGATGTGCAAATCACCCGACGAAACCAAAGCACGAACCAATCCCCCGAATACAGACAAATAGCTGATAGAGATTGACACGAGGTAACATAATGCATTTTGACCGTGACGAGCTTCGGCTCGGCCATCACCCATCAAAATCAAAAGCAAAAAATCCTCAAGTGAGCAATCTCAATAAACGAATGAGTTAAGCAACCCAAAAACACGTACCAAGTAATAACTCCCCAAAGATGTCGCTATGTCATCTGTAGTAATATTCTCATCTCTCCCACAAGGTGCCAAACGACACTAACACAATCTGAGCTGGATCAAAATCGAGCAATGCTCGAATGCGGCTGGCGGTAACGACTTGGTGAACATATCGGCAGCATTATCTTCAGATAATATTTTCTTCAAGTACACAACCTTTGTGTCGTGCAAAGCTACCAGAAATGCATCACGCACATTAATGTGCTTCGTTCGAGAGTTGAATGCCAAATTTGTAGCCAAGTGAATAACACTCTGGCTATCACAATTAATACGGACAGTAGTCTGCTTCAGGCCCAAACCAATTAAGAGTTCCTGTAAATGAATTGCTTCTTTAGCAGACTCGACCGCTGCAATAAGTTCAGCTTCGGTAGTCGATAATGCAACAACAGACTGTAATCGAGATCTCCAACTGACAGCTGTTCCACCTAATGTAAAAACATAACCAGAGGTGGATTTCCAACTGAAACGATCACCTGCGTAATCTGAATCGCAGTAACCAAGAATATCACAGCTGTTTTGCATACCATAAATGAGGTTGTGAGTTTCCGTACCTTTCAAGTAACGAAATACAGTTTTCACTGCATTCCAATGTGACTTACCCGGGTTCGATAGAAACCGACTAATCACACCAACGGAATGTGCAAGATCGGGACGGGTGCATACCATAGCATACATGAGGCTCCCGACTGCACTGGCATACGAAATCTTTGCCATCTCAGCCTTTCCAATATCGTCTACCGGACAATCGTCTCTTGTAATCTTGATGTGTCTTGGAAGTGGCGTAGACATCGACTTTGCTCCATCAAGATTAAACCGCTTCAGAATCTTCTGAATATAGCCCTTCTGTGTTAACCTGAGAGTATGAGACTTTTTGTCCCGAACAATTTCCATGCCGAGAATAACACGAGCTTCACCGAGATCTTTCATTTCAAGTTCTGATTTCAACCTATCTTTCAAACGGTTGATTTCAGAATGATCACTGCAAGCTATCAGCATGTCATCAACATAAAGAAGTAGATAAATAGAAATGCCACCGCTTGATTTATGATAGACACAAGCGTCTTTCTCACTACGCTCAAAACCCAACGAGAGCATAAATAAATCAAACTTCTTGTACCACTGTCGAGGCGACTGTTTAAGTCCATACAGGGACTTTTTCAATCTACAGACCCAATCAGGTTTGTTGTCGGAGATCAAACCTTCTGGTTGCTTCATATAGATGGTTTCTTCAAGATCTCCGTCCAGAAAAGTTGTTTTCACATCTAACTGTTCGAGCTCCATATCAAGAATTTCCACAAGGGCTAGAAGGACCCGGATAGATGTGTGTCGAACCACAGGCGCGAATATATCGTCA
This sequence comes from Arctium minus, assembly GCA_954870635.1. NCBI lineage: Eukaryota > Viridiplantae > Streptophyta > Magnoliopsida > Asterales > Asteraceae > Arctium > Arctium minus. Next base: position 98,688,333 of record OX941087.1, read on the forward strand.
TACTCGATACCCTTCCGTTGTGCAAAGCCTTTCGCAACCAGGCGAGCTTTATAACGCTTATCGTCTTTGACTTTATAGACCCATTTGCAGCCAATTGCACGACTGTCTTTCAGTAATGGACAAAGCTCCCAAGTGTTATTTTTAGATAGAGCTTCCATTTCCTCATGCATAGCTCCTAACCACTTATCACAGTGGCTCGAAGCTAGGGCATCTGAATAGTCAAACGGCTCATCCTGTACAACATGCAAAGCATACTCTAGTTGGTCAGTAAAACTCATATTTGCAAAATCCCAATCACCATACCTATTAGGAGGACGGATAGTTCTCTGGCTCTGCCTCACAGGTACTGATACTGGAATTGTATCGCCTTGACCTCCACCATTATTCAGAATTTCTTCCTGAACTGAGCTAACTGGATCAGAAGTAGATGTATCTGGTGGACTAACATCTTCTTCAGATTCTGATCCCAAAGTGAAACCACGAGCAGATGAGTTGAGTACAATAGGACTGACAATTATCTCATCTCCATCGGTTGTTGGAGAAACAGAAGAGATAATTTCCGGTTCTGGAGCGGGTTGTCGATTATGATTAGACTTGAACATAGTCGACTCATCGAAGGTCACATGTCGAGAGTGAATCACCTTTCGAGTGACCGGGTTCCAGATTCGGTAACCCTTGATTCCATCTGTATAGCCGAGTAGGAATCCCTTGGTGGCTCTGGGATCCAACTTGTCCTGACCTGTCACATGAATATACACAGAACATCCAAATACACGTATGTATTTCAAACAAATACAACCCTTACCCCTCCAAATTTCTTCCGGAATTTCCCCCCAATGGCTGAACACGGTAACCGATTCACAATGTGTACAGCAGTGTGAAATGCTTCAACCCAAAATATTTTAGGGAAACCAGATGTAACTAACATCCATCGGACTTTTTCTAACAAAGTCCTATTCATCCGCTCGGTGACTCCGTTTGATTGCGGATCGCCAGGTGTGGTGTAGTGTCGGTGAATACCTCTACGTGAACAAAAGTCTTTAAAGTTACCACTAGTGTATTCACCACCATTGTCAGATCTAATCACTTTTAATTTTCTACCAGTCTCGACTTCGACTAGTGCTAACCAAGTTTTGAATATTTCAAAAACATCTGACTTTAACTTAATCACATACACCCAAAGTTTGTGCGAGAAATCATCAATAAAAGTAACATAGTACTTACCTCCACTGAGGGATTGTGTCGAAGATGGTCCCCAGATGTCGGTATGAACATAATCGAGGATCCCTTTGGTGTTGTGTTTTCCAACACCAAAAGAAACACGCGCCTGTTTACCCGAGACACATTCTGAACAAAAGTCCAGACTCGTAGGTGTATCAACTGCAATGAGTTTCCGCTTGCGCAGAATCTCCAAATTCTTCTCTGAAGTGTGTCCCAACCTAAGATGCCACAAACGCGTAGCATCTAAGTTTTTCGAACTATCCGCGACACACGCATCAGAAACTGACTGTTTCGCCTACCAGATGAAACAAGTTATTTTCTGCCTGTTCACCTTTCATCACAACAAAGTTCCCTCTGGAGATGCCCATACTCCCATTCTCTATTCGAATCTTACAACCAAGTTTGGACAGTTGTCCAACAAAAATCAAAGAACGAGTCATAGATGGTACAAATTTAATATTTGATAAGGTTAGAATAGTACCGTCAAACATTTTGATTCTGACTGAACCGATGCCCCGAGTGACACACGATGTACTGTTTCCCATATAAATATGGTCACCTTCGAACTCCTCGAAAGTAGTGAAACAGTCCCGAAATGGTGTCATGTGGCACGAAGCTCCGGTATCCAACACCCAACGCCTATCGCCTTGCGGTGCAGTAACCGTTGCTAAGAAGCCTGTATCTTGTTCGGTTGCAACTGCTGAAGATTCTGCTTTGTTCTTGTCCTTGTTTTTCAAATTCGGACAATCTATGACCCAATGACCTGGTTTGTGACAATAATTACAATTGCCACGTTGCTTATATTTCCCACGATGACCAGGTTTACGAGATTGGGAGCGGCCACGAGTTCTTCCCCTGAGCTAATCGTCTTGGTCTCTTTCGGCAAATAGACCACGATTGTTGTGGTTGTTCTCCCGCGAACTGTTAGCGATTTTCATCTGAATTCTCTGTTCTTCACAGATCATCCCTGCTTTCACGTCAGACAAAGATATGGAATCTCTTCCATAAATAAAACTGTTAGTGAACTGGGAATATTTTTCGGGAAGTGAATACAACAGAATCAAGGCGAGTGCCTCATTATCTGTGGCAAAAATAGAATATGTTGCCTTCAACTTCATTATGATGTCTTCGAATTCAGTCATGTGGGCCTGAATGGTAGTGTCTTCCTTCATTTTGAAGAACAGACACGACCTCATCAATAACAGTCGGTTAGTTAAAGTTTTCTTGAGATAAAGATTCTCAAGTCTTTTCCAAATCCCTGCGGCTGTCTTTTCAGAAACGATTTCAGAAATTACATTTAGACCCATAGCCATTTGTAAGGTAGTGAAGGCCCAAGCTTCCATTTCCTTAGCTTCTAAGGTGGACATATCCGGATCTATTTCTTCCGGAGCAAAGACTACGGGATGAACATCGTTTTTCCTAAGTGTTGTTGCTGTAGTAAACTGCCATTTACCAAAATCACCCTCCCCGTTCCATTTTTCTATTCTAATCTCGGCCCCCGATAATTTAAAAGCACCTTTTTGATAAACATTTGGGTCCGAGTTGGAAACGGAACCGGCGAATGGATTTCCTGAATCAACAGACATTTTAACGGGCACTTATCGTGCGACCAAAAAAAAATATACAATCCAAAACAAATTTAGATCTAGCAGCTCTGATACCAATTGTAAGGGTCGGTTACTGTTACAAATCGTATTTCAAGTGATTTACGGTCCCTAAAATTGATAACAATAAATCACGTGCAACTGACCCGTTACAACAAATGCAGAATAACGAGATCTAAATATTGTATATTTTGGTCTATTGATTCATACTGATCCACAAGCGTAAATATAGCAGTTATCGAATATACGATAAAATATAACGAAACAACAAATAAATCGAGACAGCAAGATTTAACGTGGTTCCACTATCAGTGTAATAGTGTACATCCACAGGGAGAGAGAGATCTTTATATTACCAACCGGGAGAAATTACAACGTGTTTACGAGATCCTTGGATCAACAAATCAACTAACCAAATGTTCCCCCAAAACAAGATATATAAATATATATCAATGATATATATATATATATATAGATAGATGGAGGTTCAAGGGAAAACCACAAAAAAAGGGAAAACTGAAGAACACTCTGGTAGCCCTTCATCTGGACGGTATGCACTTGTGCATACAGATAAATTATGTTGTTTTTTGGTTTTTATGCACAAGTGTATTATGCACTTGTGCATATTCACAAATGCATGTTACAAATTACCTGTATGCACAAGTGTGCATACCGTCCAGATAAAGGACTACCAAGGTGTTCCTCAGTTTTTCGTTTTTTTGAGGTTTTCCCCTGAACCTGACCCTATATATATATATATATATATATATATATATATATATATATATATATATATATATATTAACAAAAGGGAACAAGGAAGAAGAAAAAGAAAGTTAGAAAGAAGACTTCTAACTTCTTGTTGATGTATTTTGGGATGGAAATGATGCATGTATTTATAGAGATAGAATGGTGCAAGAAGACAAATGGGTATGGGTTGGCAAATGGATGCAAGTTGGCATCCAAGATATCTTCCATATTTCCCATGCAAAAAAGAAAATCAAGTCAAGTAAACTTCCAAAAATATGTGGCTTAAATTAATCCACATATCCAAGCTTTAAACACTTGTACAGTGTGCTTGGTGAGTTGCACAGCAACAAAAAAAACTTATCTGATTTAAGTTTTTCAACATATATGCATACTTTCAGATGAATTGTTACTAGTAGTGATGGCCATCTCGGCCCGGCCCGGTCGGTTAATCGAGCCCGACCCGCTTGAAAGCCCGGCCCAACCCGGTGGAAAACCGGTTTGGAGCCCGAAAACATGAACCGGTTCATGTTTTTGGAGGATTTGGCGGCCCGAGCCCGGTTCACGGCCCGGTTTTTGGCCCGGCCCGGCCCGATTCGTATTTTTCAAAAAAAAAAGAGCCGTTATGTTACCGTTTATATACTTTTTTGACCTTTTTTGTATTTTTTACCTCCCCAAACCTCTATAAATACTTGTATTGTAAGTTTGTAACTTAAAATTATATATAAAACGTATTTTTAAAGTGTATTTTAGTGATTTATTATAAATAAAACACATTTTTAAAGTGTATTTTAGTGATCCAATCCAATTTTTATTTTTTAAAGCTTAGTAATTAATTATTATATAAATAATTTTTTTTTTAAAATACGGAAAAATGCTCGGCCCGATCACGGCCCGGTTTGGGCCCGGCCTGACCCGGTTTTCCTATAACCGGTTTTTTCCAACATTAAACGGGCCACACATATTCGGGTGAAGCCCGGCCCGAAGCCCGATTGGCCCGGTTTTTGGGTTTACTATTTGGGCCCGAAGCCCGTTTTGGCCCGTCTCGGCCCTGCCCGGGCCCGGTTTTTGGCCATCACTAGTTACTAGGGTGTTCCTCAGTTTTTCGTTTTTTTACGGTTTTCTCCTGAACCCAACCCTTCAATTATAATATTGAATAAAAATGGAACTTATCTCGTTTTGATTTCTATTTTAGGTAGCATACTTTAGAACATTCATTTTGATATCTAAGATGTGATATCTCAAACATTTAAGTATTTATGGGTATCCGGTTTAAGTATTAATCGGTTATCATACTGATGTGTCGAATGACGTGGCATACAACTCAATATTATTTGCTTATGTGGTTTAAACATTAACCACTTGTGTTGTGAGGCCTTAAAGATGGAAATCATAGTGAGAATCGGAAGTGGTAAATCTACTCTTATATATACAAACACCCTTTCGTATTATCGAACCTGCTGGCGGGAAGATTCTGATAGATGGTATTAACATTTCATCCATCCGACTCCATGATTTATGATCTAGATTAAGCATAATCCTTCAAGATTCAATCAACTATGTTCAAGATTTTTGGCTTGTTATGTACGGACTCAGGATTTTAGGTGAACGGGTGTTAGTTTTAGTTCGTTTTGTTAATCTGCTGTTCTGTTGGTTAAGCTTGTTGCAATGCCCTCGTGGAAGAGTGTTTATTTTTTTTTTTTCCTTGTATAAATAGGCTGCTGATGTATTGGCCTTAATCAATTAATACAAAATATCTTCCACATACTTTCTCTCTCTATCTCTACATCTCTCTGTTTCTTTCTTCTCTCTAAACTTTAAAAACGGATGCACAAACGAAAAACTTAAGAAATTGTTGTCGATGTGTTTTTAGCCGAATTCCCCTATTGGGGGACTTTTTATGTTTTTGGTTGATTTCGAGGGATTTTTTAAGCTTCGATGGACTTTTTTGGTTTTTTTTGTGTTGATTCGAGGGACTTTTTTGGGTTTTTTTGATTGGTTTCAAGAGATTTTTTCGATTTTATGGTTGATTTCGAGAGTAAATGTTGTTTTTTTTGGGACTTGTGCACCTTTCACCCTTCAAAAACGTATATATCACGGTGCACCCTGTAGTTGAGTGGGTGCACCTTACGTACCGAAAAAAATTTCGCCCTTACGAAACAAACTTGAGCGGGTGCACGGGACCCCCTTGGGAAGGGTAGGTCCGCCCCTGGTTATGTACTGTATTGGTTTGTGTTTGTTTTGGTTTTTAGTTAACCGGTTATGGTGGGTGTTCCTACCGATTAGTTTTAGTGGTTGATGTTGAGCACTTCAGTTCGTCGATGGGGCCTATCCTATATGACGGTCTAGACGCTTTTGGGTGGCTAGTTCCGTGGCGTATTTTTTATTCTTTTCTATAATATTTGCCAGAGTTGTCGTCCTCTTTCCAAAAAAAAAATATGGACCCACTTGAAGAATATACAAATGATCTTATTTGGGGAGGTACTCTTGATTGAATTTAAAGGGTTTATGCTGACCTGTAATATGATTTGATTTGCCAGAGTTCATCATTTCAGGCTCTTGATAAAATGCCAAATAGGAGATGAGGTTAGAAAAGAAGGAAGGCCAGCTTAATTCAACAGGTTCGTGCCTCTGACGTGTAGCTCAGTTGGGAAAAATGTAGGACGATTTTGCCCAAATACAAGACAGGTCCGGGTTCGAACCCGGGACCCCACCCCGTGCTAGCCTCAGCCGCTGAGTGAGCCAAAAAATGCCCCCTCACATTGGTGTCCTTGGAGGCGGGTTCCGTATGAGGCCAGTTTGATTGAAGAATATGATTCTCTGCAAAATTGTTAGAAATCAAGTCATCTTGGTTTTCAAAGGTGGTTGCTGAGTACAACAGGGGGGCATATTCTAGTCATATTAGTAACCAGAACTGAGAATTTATTCCAAATTCTACATTCTATGATTAATTTGTAGCTCAACTGTGACAAAATAGACATTAGTTACGCCTAAATCCGTGGCTAACATGAAGGCGGATGTACAAAAGAAATACGAACCAGCATCACCTTAATTTACGACTACTTATTATTTTGCTTAATTACTTCGCTTCATGCCCTTGGCAAAGTATCCGGACACCACACCAGAGCTTGACCGCCCATGAGCCAATACAACGAAGTCGAGATTGAAACCCCGAAGTGAAATGGGCATCTGACATTTAACGAAAGGTTTTGGAGATGGCGAAAATTGATTGAGCCGAAACTTGAGGCCGGAGATCAAACATCAAGTTCATTACTGCATGAAAAAAATTGCAAACAAGTGGACTACTTATCATATCACAATTTCAAAATCAAATCAAAGCAAGATGATATTAAGAATGTAGAAAATACCTGTTGCAATTGCTATACTTCTTAGGCTCTTTTTGAGAACGGTATTCACGACTATATGCAGCAATAGGCTACGGATCTCGACATTTGGATTACAGATGCGAAACCAAACGACTCGAGAACCCATCTAAACCCAACAATACGCAGACCTTTCAACGAAAAAATACTCCGTGGAAGATGACTTATGCATGTACCTTCTATATTCAACACTTTTAGGCATTCTAAACATCCAAGTTCCTCAGGCAATTTCTCAACTAGAAGACAATGAAGTAGATGAATATATTTTAGACGTTTCATCTTACAGATGCTGTTTGGGATATCTCGTAAAAAAATACACTCCGATACGATTAGTTCCTCTAGACATTCTAACACACCAAGATCCTCGGGTAACTTCTCAAGAAGCCAACAAGATTTAAGTTCGAGAACTTTCAGATGTTTCAACATACAAATGCTATCCGGAAGATGTGTAATATTGTTTGTCGATAAACTTAGCTCCACTAGACATTCTAACTGGCCAAGGTCTTTGGGTGCCTCTGGAATACTACCCTCGAGTGTAAGCTTTGTTAAACATCGTAAACCACAAACATTTCGAGAAAAACTCTCGAGGTTTGTGCAAGCACACATACCTATGGAAATAAGCTTTTCTAGATTTCCAATCGACGAGGGTACATGTTCTTCATAAGAACATGTAAATCGAAACTTTGGCAAATTATTGTCATAGTGCAATGGGCACGTATCTAGGGACTCTAGAATCAGATGTAACTCGGATAAAGAACCAACTTCAAGTGATTCAAACCTTTGCTTAAATGAAAAAGATTTAAACCTCAAACAACCACTCAAGTCTAAGCGGGCAAGCTTTTTTAGACACCCAACACGAGCGTGAAGTTCTACCAAACGATAACATTCTGTAAGATTTAACGACTCGAGATTTGGAGTCAACCCAAGGTCAAGGGTCCTCAACTTTGAATTACTGAGGTCGAGGAATCTAAGCTTTGGACATTCAACAGACATGTGAAATTCTACCAAATCATTGCATCTACGAAGCCTTAATGTCTTGAGATTCGGAGTCACTCCAAGGTCAAAGGTCCTCAATTTAGAACCGATGAGACCAAGAGATCTAAGCTTCAGACATTCAACGGGCATGTGAAGTTCTTCCAAATCAATGCAACCTACAAGACTTATTGTCTCGAGATTCAAAGTCCGCCTAAGGTCAAAGGTCCTCAACTTAGAATCACCGAGGTCGATGGATATGAGCTTTAGACATTCATTACTCATGTGAAGTTCCACCAAATCTGAACATTCTACAAGACTTAATGTCTCGAGATTCGGCGTCATCCCAAGGTCGAGGGTCTTCAACTTTGAATAGCCAAGATCGAGGAATTTGAGCTTGTTAAGAACCTATTCGAAAGTAACAAAAAAAAGTGAATATTGGTGTAATAGCATGCCAATAGATGTATATAACATTAAATGAATCATGAAATTATTCTACCTTTCTTTCTCCCTCTTCCCAAAGTTGTTCAATTCTGCTACCATACATGTGAAGTGTAACAAGATTATTTGCTTGAAATGTTTTTGGTAGAAACTGAAAAGGGTAACTATCCCACCTCAGATATCTTAAAGCATTTGGAAAGTATTTCCTATCTTCATCAGGTAATTTCCAATTGCTATGAAAACTATTAGATTGTCCAGAATACGCACGAAGACATCTAAGATTCTTCATGTTTCCAAGACCTTTCATAATAGTTTTCGTATTGACTTCCGATGTGATAAATTTTATACATCTTGTTGCTTCAGTACCCTGTGATGTGATCCAAAAGCAATATATAACCATGAATCTTGTGTCATAACAAATGAAAATGTGTTAATTACAAACAAACTTTATCCTTACCATGTCATTAGCCAATATATCTCCAATTTCCTCCTCAATCCACAATCGGCTATGCCTGTTAGGCTCATCAGGGTGCAAACGGCGAACAATATTCATGCCCAATTCTTCTATATGGTCATGCATGCCTAAGGACCCATGTTTAGAAATTTTTATAAGAGATTTTTGCTCAAGAACTCTTAAACCGTTTCTAGCATGAAATCCACAACTTTCAAGCACTATGATTGCGTCGTTTTTCATCCAGGATTTTAGTATGCATGCAACATCTAGAAATATTTCTTTGTAATCCTCCTCTAGATCGATATAGCTTAATTCCAATTTTTTCAGAGTTTCCTTCAATGGAATTGTTTTTAGTCTTTCTAGGGCATCTATCCATTCAAGCTCATTTTTACCACAGAGAAACGAACCCAAAACTTTGATTGTTAAGGGAAGACCGGCTGCATAACCTACAACTCGTCTTGATAGCTCTTCGTACCCGTGAATTGGAACCTCTCTCCCAAATGCATACCTACTAAAAAGGCAAATTGCTTCATGATGTGATAACAAATTGACATCACAAATCCATGTCACTCCATGTGCTACAAGCACTTGGTCATCTCTTGTTGTGATAATAATTCTACTTCCCGGCTTAAACCAATTAGGTCCACCGGCTAACGCCTCAAGCTGGTGTATATGATCCACATCATCTAGAACAACAAGAACCTTTCTACCCGCCATCTTCTTTTTCATCATCGTTTTCCCGTCAAGAACACCGCTTACAGTGATGCCTAGATCATTTAGCACATCTCTAAGGACTTGTCTTTGCAACTTCTTCAAACCGGAGAAATTGGGTTTTGAAACTTCTCAGACATTCTCAACAAAGTTGATACCTTCGAACTCATTGCATATTTGATCAAAAACAGCTCTAGCCAAAGTTGTCTTCCCACCACCTCCCATCCCCTTGATCCCTATCATACGAACATCATCAAAACCCAATTCTAAAGATGAAACAACATCCTTTATCCGTGTCTCCATGCCTACTAATTTTCCATCAACACTAAAATTGATGGAACGTAACTCTAGTGAAATCTCTTCAACAATTCTTTGGATAAATTTAGCTTCATGCCTGTATAATATTAAATAATATTCAATTAATTAGCTTGCTCAAAATTCGACACGATCTACAATTAGTTTCAAATCTATTACATACTTATATATATGATTTATGAAATAATAACATAACCATATAACCATATTTCATGTTTAATCTTTCGAGAAGACTCAAGTTTGAGTTAGAATTTGACTAGACAACATGAGATGTCATGGATGACCCTTTTACATCAATCCAAGGTTTAAACATAGATTATAAAGAATTAAAATGAAATAATACAATAGAGATATCATTGAGGAATTACCCATCAACAGTGTTCTTCAACTCCCACCCAGCCAAAGACGCTGCTTCTTTTAGAGCCTCTCTCCATTTCTTAGCAGCCTCTAACTTTTCATGTTTGGTAAAGGCTTTTCCGAACTCCCCACTTGGTTTACGGACTTCAGAGGGTTCCACATCATAAAAGACCGGGTAAGCAGTGTGCTCGGCCGTCTTCTGGCACTCCATAATCTTTACAAGCTCGTCCAAGCACCAAGATGAAGATGCATAGTTCTTGGAGAAAACAATGATGTGGAATCTTGAGTCTCGAATGGATTTGATGAGTTCATCACTAATCCTTTTCCCTTTCTCAATTCTCTCGTCATCCTTGTAAGTATGAATGCTTTTCTGCTCAAGAGCATAATAAAGATGATCAACAAAGTTCTTACGGGTGTCTTCACCTCTAAAACTTAAAAACACGTCATACTTAAAGCTCTTGTGAACGGATGAAGTTGAAGAAGACACCATTGAAGGTATGTTTGAAGGATCTTATTAAATCAAAACTTTGTTGGAGAAATCTATTTGAAATTATTGTAAAGAAAATTGGATGAGATGAATAACCCTCAAGAGTGTACATTAAGAAGGCAATGGTTCTAGCACTGTTAATGTGAAAGTGATTTGTTTCTTTAATTGGAGAAACTGTTGAATAAAGTGGAGAAACAGAAGTCTCTTATTTGGTCAAAATAGATAAGATGCAAGATGGTTTTTGTATTTATATTTTCATATATATTTGTTCAGTTTTGTTAGTTCTTGAAACTATTTTTTTTTTTTTTTTTGACATTTTAACAAAAGATGATGTTTATTTGTGACCCATGGAATAGTCCAATCATTAAAGAGAAAGTATTTAGGAATAATCCACCAATGTTGACCAGGTCACTATAATTGTCTTGTAATCTTTTCTGTATCAGTTGATAGTAAAAAGCTAAAAAAAAGGAGCAGCCCCAATTTTTCACAAAACAGCAGTTGAATTTGCAAGAAGGATGCAACAGAAGCTCATTGAGGCAAAGGATTACATCATGTAATTATTAGTTTTAATAGTCAGTGGGGGACCTAGTATTTTTGCCGAACGGGTGCACCTTTAACGTGGATCAAAGGTATGCAAAGTAGTCTGATGTCTTTTTAGCCGAATTCCACTATTTCGAGGGGTTATTTTAAGTTTTTTGGTTGACTTCAAGGGATTTATTAAGTTTTTTGGTTGATTCAGAGGGACAATTTCAGTTTCTTTTGGTTGATTTCGAGATATTTTTTTGGGTTTTTTGGTTGATATCCCATGTATTTTCTAATATCCCATATCACTCTTCAAAGTTTAGCACTTACACATTTCATACCACAAAAAGATTTCTACATGCAAAGATTGGTTTCATGGGTGCAAGGGACCCCACTGGCCACTGGGCCTTCATAGGTCCCCTGCTAATAGTCTTCAATCATGCAAAATTTAATTTCCATTCATGATATGATTTTAACTACAATACATGAAAAGATATCAAGAAGAAGGCTATAATATTCAAAATCACCAATTTCTATCGATTCGAAGTGAAACAATAGCAATAGAGGATCGATCGGATTCAAAACAAGGGATTAAATTATTATGAATGAGCTAGGTTTAGGGGATTGGATAATATAATGGTAAAAACACACATAAAATACATACCTGATGCTTTGATATATACAATGCAAACTGATTCATCAAGTCATTGATGAACATTAAAATAGGAAATGAAGCTTGAAACAAAGGAAAACACATATATACCTAATACTAAACATTGAAATGACAAAACTAGCCCCTATACAATACATACAGAATAGTTATATAACATAACATAGTCTAAAAGCCTAAATACTTTTTATTTTGTTACATTATATTTAAAACCCATCCATCAAGGGTGACCATGGTGCACCAAGCTCCTCGCGCCAAAGAATATCAGCACCCATTTATCTGTTTATTTGAGACTTAATGAGCTTAATGGTACTGAGGGCTTATTCACTCATGATTATTGAGCACCATTACAACCAGCAATAGGATGTCTACTTTTCGTGATACCAAAATATTATGTTGCTGTTAAGTTTTCAAAACTGGAATGTGATCTGATACTATACTCAGCAACGAGCTTTGCAAACGAAGATGATTGATCATCCAGCAACTTTGTTGGAGAATCATATTCATCAATCAGACCTGCATATGGAACAAAAAGCACCCAGATTAACAAGACTTAAAACCGCAGAACATCAGAGACAACAAAATTAAGTAGCTTAACGAACCTTGTTCTAAAACCAAGACCATGTCGCTATCAAGCACAGAGGTGATACGATGGGCGATCATCATCACTGTAGAGTCACTAAAGTGTTGTGCGAGCGTTTGCTGAATCATACCATCAGTTGCTGTGTCGACTGATGCAGTAGCTTCGTCAAGTACCAAGACTTTGGTTTTCTTGAGTAGCACACGCCCGAGACACACCAGCTGCCGTTGACCCACGCTCCAGTTCTCTCCATTCTCGGTAACTATAATGTGTAATATGAAACTAATAAGTAAATTTAGTAAAAACGCTTGTTAGATATGTGAAACCCCAGTTACTCTGTAAAAGAGCCATTCAGAGGGGGGGGGGGGGGTCCAAGTGTCCCTGAGTGTCGAGTCTCGGCTAAAAATGTCCCAGATGATCGACCTTGGCTCTGATACCATGTTATAATATGTGGAACCCCATTAGATTACTCTCCATAAGAGCCCTTTAGTAGTAGAGGCACTACAAGAAAATTGGATTTATAGGATATGTCACCAATGTTTAAGCGTCCCAATAGACCGGTTTATAAAACTTGACTTATAGGATAAAAAAAATCATCATATTTAAAAGCGTTGTAATAAGTTTATAAGACAATTTTGGGCCGTCTAACAAGTTTTTTAGGACACTTTTGAGAAAGTGTCATATATAAAATCACTAATATGACACTTTTTTATAGAAGTACCCTGAAAAACTTGTTACGATGCCCACAAACGTCCTATAAACATATTACAACGCCTTTAAATAGGACGGTTTACTTTTTGATCCTATAAATTAAGTCTTATAAACCCAATTTTGCTGTAGTGAGGCCGGGTGGCCGGGGGTTTGGGGGGGGGGGGGGTTCCAACATATATCGGAAAATGTCCAAATTTAGGTGAGATGAGACTCTAATCAATGTAAAGACGATGAACAAGAGTTTGGATTCAAGTAATGGAGGGATAAAAAGACCTGATGAATCAAGCTTCCCTTCCTTCTTTCTCACTTCATCTCCAAGCTGGCACTTGTCAAGAGCCTGAAATAACAAATATTAATGTTCGATTGTAAGACCTTATGATGTTTTATAGAATTAAAATCCATATTATGCAACTTATCTACCTCCCAAATCTTATCATCTGTATACTCTTCAAGGGGATCCATGTTGCTTCGAATAGTTCCTTCAAACATGGTTGGATCTTGCGGAATTATGCTCAATCTTGAACGCAGATCATGAAGTCCGATTGTTGATATGTTAATTCCATCTATCAGAATCTTTCCAACCGATGGCTCCACAATGCGGAAGAGTGTTTGTATGAGAGTCGACTTCCCACTACCGGTTCTTCCAACGATCCCGGTTTTCTTTCCCCCCTCGAAAGTGCACGTAAGGCCTCGCAAAACAAGTGGCATATGTGGCGCATACCGGACCTTTTCAAAGGAACCATCGTATTCAATAATGCTATCTACTTGACTTGTATAAAATCAACATTATGCAAGAAAAGAATATGATTTAAGTACCTGCAGATGACGGATATCGACTGCTCCCTGTGATGGCCATTGATCATCGGGCCTATTTGATTCTATAATGAGAGGAGGTTCGGCAGGGATAGAAGAATACTGAAATATTCTTTCAACCGAAATAATTTTGTTTTCGAGGTTGGTAAGAGTCCATACTACCCATGCTTGTAGCCCGTTCAAAGTAAGCCCGTAAGTAACAGCCACGCCCGCGATACCTTGAGAATATATAGAAGTGAGAGGTATTGTCAGTCATGTTATATGGTGTCGAGTTTTGGGCCGTAAATAAGGCGTGTGAAAGGAAGTTAGAAGTTGTAGAGATGAGGATGCTTGGGTGGACTAGTGGTCGAACTAAGTTGGACTAATTCCAATTGAACTAAGTTTATAGGACCAAACATTTTTGTGTCCTATCTAAAGGTGTTGTAACAAGTTTATATGATACATTTAGACGTCCCAAAAAGTTTTTTAGCACACTTTTGAAACAAAATGTCCTATCAGCCCTATTATAGGACAATATTTGAAAAAGGTATCTTATAAAACAAGTGTTCAATAAAAAGACGTGTTTATAGGACACTTTGTTTCAGAAGTATCTTAAAAAGCTTGTTAGATGCTCAAAAACGTACTATAAACATATTACAACACTTTTAGATGGGACACACAAAAGTTTGGTCCTATAAACTAAGTCCTATGAAGTAGTCTATTAGGAAATTAAAACACTTTTAGCGTCCTATAAACTCGATTTTGTTGTATTGAGGGTCGAAAGCGCAATTCATTACGTAATAAGAAAGATCGAACGACTTACTTGGATCAATAGTTCCTTCCGGGATAGAAATCAAGAAAACTAGAAAAGCCGCAAATGTAACAGAAGACAGCATATCCAAACGTATGCATAACCATTCCATCGCAGCCACAGCATGAAACTTTGGCCTAGAAAAATCATCGTTCAGTTTAAGATTCGTGTCCTGGAATCTGCCTTGTTGATCGAAGCTCCTAATGGTCATTGATCCTGATATTGTTTCGGAAAAATTCTGGATCACCGGGCCTTTACAAACTCCAACTAGCCGTGCCATTTCTCTTGCTGAAGGCAAGTAATATTGCTGTAACCAGATGCAAATTCCAGCAACAGGAACAAAGAAAAGAATCACCTGCCAAGCAGCTTGTGACATCACTGCAACGATCCCAAAAAGTTGAACGATAGCGAAAACAAATGATCCAACTTGGTAAGGAACTTGCGTATCCACTGCACTTTGGTCCGTAGATGCCTATCAAGAAACCTTCGTTAGAAATGAACAACAGTCGGCTTTTTTTCTTTTTTTTTGGGAAGGGAACAGTCGGCTTTATAGGACGCCAAATATGTCTAAATGTCTTAATAGACTGTTATCCGTCTAGTATTCTTCTATTACCTTTATTGTAAAATGAGTAGGCCAGAGAAGAAATACTACAACAAAATTGAGTGTATTGTACGCCTAAAGTGTTTAAGCGTCCTAATAGAGTGCCTTACATGACTTAATTTTATAGGACCAAAAAATAAAGTGTCCTATAAATTAGATAATACGATGCTTTATTTTAAATTGGTTCTAAAAAACTTGTTACTACGCCGAAAGACGTCCTATAAACTTGTAACACTTTTAGACAAGACGCTTTGTTTTTTGATCCTATAAGGCACTCTATTAGGAAGCTTAAACACTTTAGGCATCCTATAAACTCAATTTGTTGTAGTGAGAAGACATTATCTTACCCTATTTAGTATTCTTCCGCTTGGAGTGGAGTCGAAGAAAGACATGGGCGAACGGAAAATGGCCAAGTGCATTTTGTGGAAGAGAAGAGTGGCTGCCTTATATGCAACAGTTGCAAGAAGCAAGCCTCTTGTAAGTATGCACAATGCACATCCAACTGCTAAAGCTACGTAAACTGTGATGAGGGTCGAGCCCGTAACGCGGGCTGGATCACTTGCCGACACCGGAGACGCCCATGCCATCCAGTAATTGCTTCCGATTTCAAGCATTTGGAAGCAAATTTGCGCTAATATTATAAACGGTCCAAGAGCCCCTCCATAAGCCGTGGTTACGTATTTCCAGTAGACTGAGAAACCTACTCTACCCTTTTCTCGTTCTTCTTCTTGAACTAGCTGCGCTTTCGTACCTGAAAAATCATCTGTTTCGCCATTTTGACTATCGTTTGAATTCTTCTTTGAACTTTCTATTCCTTCCGGATTGTTTGTCTTTATCGAATCAATCGCGGATAAAGCTTCTTTGTGTGCACCTACAAGGCCCATAAAGTCACTTCCTGAATTGAGAATGTCATTGTACTTTCCTGCTTGTGTAATCCTTCCATCTCTCAAAACCTGATTGTCAGTTTATTCAGCACAACAAACAAGTAACAATTTAGCTTAATCCATACAGACAAACAACCAAACAGTCCCTAGATAGCTTACCAGGATGAGATCTGCAGCAGGTAAAAACTCCACTTGATGTGTGATGTAAATCACTGTCTTTGACACCAGAAATTGCAACATGCATTCCTGTCATGGGGAAAGAGAAAATCATACTTAATAAGCTTAATGGTACTCACAACTTATTTGGTCAGCTCTATACATGACTGTTTGGTAGTGACTTAATGATATAGAAAGTGTCTTATGCTTTATGCAGAAAGCCAAGTTTTTTCCAGACCTACCCTTCCCTATTAAAAAACACCGCTCATTCCATCTACGAAAAACCATCCTAATCAAAAACCTTCCCCATCTATACAGACAACTTTATCCATACAGGACTTAATGGAAAACCAACCAAAAAGCATTAGCTTTCAAAGTGGTAGATCGAATCTAAAGGAGCAAAAAAGGATCACTTACTTTAAAAATATGACTTCCCGTATGAGCATCGACAGCGCTGAACGGATCATCAAAAAGATATATATCCGCATCTTGATAAAGAGCGCGTGCGATCTGTATTCGTTGCTTCTGACCACCGCTCAAGTTGATCCCCCTCTCGCCGATAACTGTCTGATCACAAAACGAAAGAACTTCAAGATCTTTCTTCAAAGAACATGCTTCAAGAACCTTATCGTACCTCTCTCTATCCATCTCCCTACCGAACAAGATATTATCTTCAATCTTTCCACTTTGTATCCACGGCGATTGAGCTACATAAGCCTTTGTTCCTGCTACTTTTACACTTCCTGAAATCTTGGACACTTCTCCTAGCATACAAGAAAGTAAGCTGGACTTGCCTGATCCAACAGTCCCACAAACAGCAACTCTCATCCCATGATTCACTCGGATGTTTATATCTTTCAGTGTCGGGTTTGGAGAAGTTACATCCCAAGAGAAATTCCCGTTAATTATCTCTACAGACATGTCTGAACCGCCTCGTGGAACCTTATCTATAGCTTTAGAATCTATGTCATTGAGACGAAGAAAGGTGGCTATGCGATCAAGCGAGACTTTTGTTTGGAAAAACACTGATATCGAGTCTGGAAGATTGTAAATAGGCTCTTCGAGTATTTGAAACGTTGCTAATGTAGAAATTACCTTTCCTGATTCAAGCGGGATGCCGGTAAGCAAACAAGTAGCGAAAGTGACCACAGCTACAACAATCGGAGCACCCCAGAACAAGAAAGAATTCACGGACAACGTATACAAGTATTTCTTCAGTGGCCGTTCCTCTTCATCGCGGAGTTTGATGATTTTCGACAAAAACTTCATCTCCCAACCCTGCAGCTTTAGAATCCTCATGTTCCTCAAGATTTCAGATGTTGCTTTCATCCTCTTATCTTTAGATTTCATCAAGTCATCTTGAAGCTTTTCTTGTAAACTCCCTAGTGGAAGATTGGCTAACAAAACTAAAATCATAGCAACTAATGCAGCGATCGCGGCAAGCCCAAGATTCCTATATAAAAGAGCTAACCCCACGCCTACTTGCACGAACACGAGCCAAAAATCATGCATATACCAACCATAGTCGCCAATTCTTTCAGCATCAACGGCCATGAGGTTAATGATCTCACCACTTGAGCTCCCTTGCTTCGACTGGCCGGAAATGGTTAAACCCTTTTGGTAAATCATGGCAACGATAGCGGATCTGGCTCTAATCCCCGCCTGTTGGAGCTTAAAATACCAGTGTCGTTGCGCGATGGAGCCAACAATCTTTGAAACAGTGAATGCAGCCACCAAAACATAACCTTGGTGTTCAAAATCTCGGTGCCCGTTTAAATATTGAACGAATGAGTCGATAAGGTAAGGACCAACAAAATTAGACAACGAATATACTAACACGAGTAATCCTGTAATAACTACTTCTTTCCACATGATGTAAAGTAAAGCTTTCGTGAGACCGAATGTAGTGATTTGATTATCCCCATTGCTTAAAGACTCTACTTTATCTCTCAAAACAGGAAACACTCTGCTCACGCTATCTATTTCCGCGAGCGTAGGCACATCCTTGAGGTCTAATGGCTTTTTGTTGCCATTTGCAATCACAGAACTCATCCAAGAAAATGTCAGCAGACTAAAGAAACTTGCATTTTCATAAGTTGATTCAATCTCATCCCTAACTCTAAGGCCACTAGAATTCAAAAGGGGTTCTTCAAGATTATGGTTTCGATCTTCTTCTTCGGTCTTGTGGAATAACCCCACAATACAAAGAAACAAGCCCATGAAACTAGATACAAAATCAGACACATTGAACATCATAGAAGGTGAATTATGAGTTCTTTTGTAGTAAACATAATCCAACAAAAGGGAATAACAAGAAACCGAAAAGAAAAACACCCACCAAACTCTTAGAACGAACGGGTACCTTGAAGATTGAGTCGACGAATTTGAATCAAGTGTGTGCAAATATACAGAAACAAATAACCAAATAAGTGTTCCAAGAACAGAATGCAAAAGGGTTACAATCTTTTCATCAGTCCAACCACTTCTGTACCAATAAAAATGATTCAAGAAACACAAAACAAGATTGAAGAGTGAAAGAACAAGACAAGAAAAGAGAGTTTGTTTGTAAAACAAATACCGAAAAGTCAGTTTTGGAACGACGGTTCGATCAATTCTGAATCTTTTCGAGAGCCAAGAGATGAATATGAAAAGCAAGAACACAAATTGTATGGAAGCAACACACCCATGTAAGAAAACTGGGTTTAGCAAGAAATCTTGAGTAGCATGGTTCATGATCATAGAATTGTAAAACATACCAAAAATGGGAATACTAGAAATCTCCATTGTTTGTATAGCAAATGGGTTGTGCAAGATGTTGTTGTTTTCAGTTTTGTTGGTTTTGATCACTCACTCATTGAATAGTGGCTCATGAAGCACGAGTGGTGATGGGTTTAATGGGTTTATGGGTGTTGTTTTTATAGTATTTTCTTGAAAAAATAACGTGGTGGCCAAGAATCAAGAGATGTAGACAATAATAGCATTTATAGACAACTGCGTTGTGTGGATTGTGGACTTTGGAGTTCCAGTTTCAGATTTAATTTTTTTTGTATTTTGAAAGATTCTTTTGATATGTTTTCATAAATATCCAATGAATTTTGAAGTTACCATTCTATTGATTACTGAAGGTCAACTCAAGGTATCATCATTAAATTCAATTAAAAAAATTAACTTCTTGTATCATATAATTTGACAGCTTTTGTTAAAACAAAATCTAAATTTATGAGGGAGGATCAGAGTGTTAACAGGGTTTTGGCAGATCTTTAGAAGAAAAAAAACAAGTTTGAAAGAAGACCGAAATCCTGCATCGAGAACTGAAGGACATACGGTCTGGTGACTTCTCCCGTGAATTGGGTCAGGCGCATATTGTCGAATCCTGCATGGATTGCATTCGTTTGTTTATTTTGTTTCTTAAATCATTTAGGATTATTATTTGTTAGTTTTAGTTATTAATTATTTGTTTCATAATTAGATTTCGATTATTAATTATTATTAGTTTATTTTTAGTTATATCTTACTTGCTTTCCTAGTTGGTTTAGAGTTAGTATTAACTTTGATTATAAATTTCTAGTTTATCTCTTAGTATTTAATCTATAAATAGGATTTTCTTTTTTCATTGACATGAAGTTTATTAAGGGTGCGTTTGGTACGCAGACAGGACAGGACAAGATGGAACAGGACGGAACAGAACAGGACAGCTGTCCAGCGTTTGGCAAGACATGACAGAACTGAACTAGACTGGTTAAATGACGAATTTACCCCTGATGAAAAATCATAGATTACATCACATAAAACTAATTTACATCACTAATACATATTGCAATGGATTATCAAAAACATAAAACTAATTTATCACGATTGAAACTTTCAACTCAATATTCACCTTCTAGTTAAAAGATATTATGTGCATTAGTGGAAAAATGAGTTGTCAACCATTTCTCCAGAAGAGGGGTCAGAGGATGAATGGCTTTGTCGATTTGGGTCCAATTAATTTCTTGCTACTTACGCATATTTGACATTTTCTAAATTTCAAAGACACTATAACATGTTTGACCATGAAATATATGATATAATTTAAAGGTATAATAATAATTAGTCGAACTGATTTTTGTTTTTTGTTTTTTTATGATCAAAATAATGGTTTAATTCTTTGTGGGTTTGAATAAACTGATGTTTGACAAACTATACTTGAGAGTTGGTTGTTGACTAATAGCTAGATAATAAATATGTAATGTGTATTTATATATGAATATACACACAAATATATACGAATACACCCATAGTTTTCCTATACATATAGTCACATTGAAATACAACTATGGATGGAGGGAGGGAGGGATGGGGAAATGGATGGATGGATGAACGGAGGGAGGGAGGAGGGGACAGACGATAAAATTAACTCGGGTTCGAACCCCTGTCATTTACATATGCATTTGTGGCCACTGAGAGATTTACCTTAGCGTTTGGGCAAATCCTATAATCATGACTTACCATAGGATTTAGTCTAGGGAGAATCTTAAAATCACCCATTTCAAAAAAAAAAGGAAGAATATGTTTGCAGAAAGGTATAACTAAAAACCCCAAGACAACAAAGATTTTTATTCATCATAATCTACAACAACATTCATGGTTTAACAAACAGCTACATTACACCAGGAGAGCCCTAACTCTCACTTGGATAAAAAGTCTGTATTCCAGGTATCTATCTCAAATACCCCACTTCTATGTGGGATATATTGGGTTTGTTTAGTTTCGTTCAGATATCATCTGACATCCAACAAAAAACTAAACTTTACAACCTTTTCCTCCCTAAATCACATAATCACACCACTCATTTACATATTGAATATGGTCCATAGTTAAACCAGGAATCTTATCAACTTTAACTGGATTTTGTTTCCCTCCAATTAACTTAGCAGGGTTTCCAACAGCAGTAGTTCTTGCAGGTACATCCTTCAACACCACCGATCCCGCCCCAATCTTCGCCCCTTCTCCAATCCCAATATTCCCCAAAACACAACTGCCGGCACCGATCAAAACCCCATCTCCAATCTTCGGATGGCGGTCGCCCCCACTCTTTCCGGTGCCACCCAATGTCACATTATGCAGAATTGAAACATTGTCTCCGATCACCGCAGTCTCTCCGATGACAACTCCGGTGGCGTGATCAAGCATTAAACCGTGCCCAATCTTCGCACCCGGATGTATATCCAATCCAAACACCTCAGAAACCCTATTTTGGATCAAAAGTGCTAAAATTTTCCGATCTTGTGACCATAATTTGTGTGATATTCTATAAGCTTGACAACCAAGAAACCCTTTAAAGTTCAAGAAACAATGAACATAGCTAATACAAGCTGGGTCTCTTTCCTTTACTGCCCTTAAATCATCTTTAACACATCTTACAATATCTTGATCCTCTGTGAGCACACCCACGAAAAGATCATATAGGGTCCCACTTGGGAGACTTAAAGTACTCAACTTTATGGAAAGATGATCAGCTAGAGCACTTTCCATTGAACTATGAGACAAGATTGCAGTGAAATAATAGTTTGACAAGATGGGTTCTTGATCAACATCAGATCGAGCTTCATCTTTGATTTTCAGCCATAGATCATCATCATCATCTTGATTTTGATCTTTGTGGACTGTATTCGAGATGGGTTTGCAAGAAAACTGATTTGGGTAATCAGATCTGCAGAATTTGGTGTAGTTTTGATTACATTCGAATTCAAGAACTTGTGGTCTGCATCTGTGAATACAAGCAGTCATCTTAGTATGTTTTTTTGGGGGAAATTGATGGAATTGGTTTGTGGGTTGGATTGAGGTTGAAGATGATTATGAGGGTGAAGGATGTAAGTCTATATATATGGGTAAAGATCGGAGCTTTGACCGGAAAAAGGGTAAAAAGATGGTGGTGGAGGGTTGATCTGGTTGTAGGAATGGTGGGATTGGAGTCGCAGGTGTTGGTCGGAGGTGGTGTTGGAAATTGTATTGAAAACTTGTTTATACAAACAAGTGAATAAATAGGTTTCCAAAACCAATTTTGCTTCATCTTAAGTATTGTTTATTCGCAATCATTTGGGGTGTTTTGGACGCTAAACTTAATTAATGTAATTGGGTCAAATATTTTTGTTGAGTCATTGCATATTTGAGGTGAATCAAAGGCATATAAAGTTATACGATGTCTTTTCTAGTCGAAGTCCATCGTTCCGAGGGGATATTTTTTAAGTTTTTTGGTTAATTTCGGGGGGCTTCTTCGGGTTTTTAGACTGATTTCGAGAGACTTTTTTGTTTTTTTAGTTATTTTTTAGGGAGTTTTTCGGTTTTTGGGCTGATGTAGCTTGTATTTTATAATATCCCAGGACACCCTTAAAGTTTAGCGTTTCCACCTTTCTTATCAAAAAGATATATTTTTTCGAGAATCGGTTGAACGGATGCAAGGGGCTCTGTTGGGGCCTTTACAAGTCCGCCCTTGACTGTGATTGTAGTTTTGATTCTATTTGTTTAGAGTTACAATAAGCATATAAGAAATTGACTTAAGCAAAAAAATTAATTTTTGATTGTAAATAAATCATCTTACACTTTTTAAGTTTAAATTTTGATTATCTGATTTTGATTCTTAAACGTTGCAATAATCAATTTAAAAATGTTCAACGAAACACTCTTTTGATGTCCTATTTATTAAAGCAATAAAAATCATATGTCGACATTTTTTATGTATAAAAAATTGTTCCGAAGGAAGTTATTTTCTTGTGGCCTATACTAGTTAGTGCCCGAAAGTAGTGACAATAACTAACAATATCGTGTTCAAACTAATTTGAAAGTTGTATTGGATCTAGCTGGAACTACAATTGAGACTTTTTTTTTATTATATCATATATCATATATTATTTTTTAAGTCGAAGATTCAGAATTGTTACAAATAAAATGACGTTAGAGATTATGTTTTTTTATTTGTATCCATTGTATAATAATTTCAACATTTTGTAAATAATATTTAGTTTTGCTTATATAATATGTTTCTTGAATGTTCGTTTTGTTATGACCATTAAAATACATATATCCTTAAATCACCTATAAGATTCTAAATACCAATATACCATAATATCTCATACAAAGTCGAGAGTTCTCATAAAAATGGATTTTTTATTCATTGAGATAGTCATGAAGGCCTAAAAACCGGTTAAGGTCTATATCTAAACCAGAATGTTAGATACATTTTTACCAAATATAACCAACTATTTTTTTCTTTTTATCAAATACGGTTTTCTAACGAGCGGTAAATGTTAAACTTGTTAATACCAAGACTTTATAAAAGCGTCACTTAGCACGTACCTATTGATCAACTAATCGATTAGAGAGGACGGAGTTTTAAGGACAAGTTATACGAGTCCAAATCAATTACACATTTTGAGTGAGGAACCAATTATACCATAATCGGTTACATGGTGGCACGTTTTGACCATAGTGGTCGGTTAACCTGACTTTGCTCATCTTGTTTTGACTCAGATTAAGTATGACGAGTTACTAAACACGATCGACCTATTCATTTTGTCACCTTTGGTAACAAAGTTAACCATTTTAGTATTTCTTGTTGTTAACAGTCAAATATGGTGAATCTATAAAGATACATGTGATACGCTTAATATAAAAAGACTGATTGGAACAAAGTTATCTCACAAAGGTTGGTCTAATGGAAATTACTTACACAAGGTATATCATGAAGTATAGATACTATGCTTATTAAAAAGGGTTTAATGCAAAAAAGTTGACATGTAATTTTGTCACTTCTAATTTTGTGTTTAGAAATATCAAATAAATATTTTATCTTTATAAAAGTTTAATTCAAGATAATGTGATATTATGGGTTCTTTACCAAAAGCTTATCCACGTAAGCAATGAGTGTAAATTTTACCTGGTAAAAAATAAGATACGAAAGGAGAATCTTACGTGATAAGTAAGAAGGTTGACTCTTACCTGATTAGTGTTTATGAGAGCATCTCCAATGCAAGGTTCTTGTAAAAACTACCATTGTGGAAAGTTCTTATAAGAACCTACCCCTTTTGAGTTCTTATTTAATAACCTTGGTTCTTACCATGAAGTTTGTGATTGACAGTTAAATTAAATATTTGATATTTATTTATAAATATATAATAACTATTGATGTTGACATGAGGTTCTTGTAAGAACTACCATTGTGGATTTTTATATAAAATTTTAAATTGATGAATTGGAAATCAGGTGGTACCAAAAAGTGTAAAAATGAGATTCTTGTAAGAACCTCCATTGGAGATGCTCTCAGGCACGAAAAGTTTACCAAATAACGTAAATCAGAACGATAACTTTTAAATATAAGTTCTTATCCGATAAGTATTTGGTAAAGAATCTTTAATACGTTCATTGTTAATGATTTCTTTTACAAAATATAAACACACATTTTTTTTGGGGGGGCAAATTAAAAGTTAAAATGAAGGTGGTTGTTTATTCTTTGTTTTCCCTCATTAAAGAAATAAATTAAAATAAAAGGAAAAATAATTGTTGATGAAAGGGTGACGTAAGCGGTGAGGTGGCATTGGAGATGGGAAGTTGAAAGTGATAGAGGCTCACGTAATCGGTTACGTTCTTCGAAGTGGTCAACATAAGAGTCCACGTGGTTCTGACTTGTGCCAAAAGCTTCCAATTATTGCATTCATTTGAAGCAACCGCCGCCTCCCAATGTGCATTGTCTTCTAAATTAGTCGACGGTTTATAGAGCGTCAGTTTCAGAAGAAAACCTTAAAAAAACGAAAAACTGAGGAACACTCTGGTAGCCTTTCATCTGAACGGTATGTACTTGTGCATACAAGTAATTAATTAGTTTTTTGGTTTTTATGCACATGTGCATATGCACGTGTGCATGTTGTAATTCACATGCATATGCACAAGTGCATAATATGCACATGTGCATAAAAACCAAAAAACTAATTACTTGTATGCACAAGTGCATACGTCCAGATGTAAGGCTACCAGAGCGTTCTTCACTTTTCCATTTTTTTGAGTTTTTCCCTTGAACCTCCCTCTTTTATGATCATATATATTTTAAGATTTCGTTGGAATTTAATTTGTTGAGGCTATAATTCTTCTGATTGCTTGAATTATTATTTTGGAGGGCAATGAAATTAAAGCAAAACAACAACGAATTTATGAGAAGCAGAAAACGAAACCAGCCGACAACAAAGCCTAAATAAAAAACCTCAAAGAGAAGCAAATTGGTAGGGATACTTTTATATTGTAATTTATATTGTTTATAAATTTAGGTAACTATGAACCAAACTAATGGGAACCGCTTTATTCAAGTTCGATTCGTCAACCTATGATTCCGGTACCCAACTATCCTCCCTATGCGACTCATTCACCAATTTTCAATTAATCGAACCGTAAACACTCCTACCCTAGTTTATTCCTAGTCATTGATGTTATATAGATAAATTTATGATATATGTGAAAATATGTAAACCCCATTAATTTACAATTCAAGAAAGCCTTCTTAGAAAAGAAAAAAAAAAAGAGATTCCAATATATAGAAGAAAAATGGTCAACGTTGATGTTAAACCCTATCAATTTATTTATATATCTATACTATTCAAAGTTCAAACTAATCATTTCAAAAATAAAAGCAATTATTATTTTCTCCATTAAAGTACCTTTATCCACGTTTAGCAATCCATTATTCTCTTAAAACTTTTTAAGGAATGGGTGATATTATCACTTGTAATGCTTTTGATGTTGACCCAATTCGACCAGGATGGTTGAACAAACAAACTGTTACAAGTGATTAGTGACTCAAATACCAGTTCTAATCTCAATTGAACATCAACTTTATTGTATTTGTTCTATAATATTGCAAGCCAATGACAATAAATTTCTACGATCTGGCAGCTCAAAGAATGAACAATTGCCAGTAGTCAAATGGATGATCCCCCAATTTTTACGAAAAATACAGAAAACAATTGAAACCAAAACGAACACATGTGTTTGGTAAGTAGACAAGACCGTACATGACTTGGACAGAATTGGCTGGATAGGCAAGAATGAGGTTGGTTGGTGAAACATGGAAGGTTTTTGAGTTGAAATTTGACATGAGTAGTTTAATATTTTAACAATCCTGTCTCATCTTCCCTTTTTTTGTTCCAGCTATTGTGATGGGACAAAAATATGCATTTTTGTCTCACTCGGTCTAATGTCAGCCGAATCTAATGTCATGCCAAGCGAGTGAGACAATAGTGTAATCACCAATGTCTTTCAGCCTAGAGTTCAATTCATAGGTTATCAACTACTTTTGTTTTGATGTGTGTGTTTCACTTACAGAGATATCTTGAAAGAACAGGGCCAGTGACATGAGTAGTTTAATATTTTACTAATCTTGTCTCCGTCTTCCTAATTTTTATTCCAGCTATTGTGATTCTAATGTCATCCCTAATGTCATGCCAAGCGAGTGAGACAAGGTAGTGTAATCATCAATGTTTTTCAGCCTAGAGTTCAATTCATAGGTTATCAACTATTATTTTGATGTGTGTATTTCACTTGCAGAGAAAAGTAGGTTTTAAGGTTCACCTGGAAAAATATCTTGAAAGAACAGGGCCAGATCACCATTAATAGCATCGAAAGCCACCATCTTCTCCACAGCATCCTGCCATTTAATTCAAATAGTTATAGTTTTATATGAACAAAACAGATAAACACAATGTATATATAATAATCTTAGTGAATGAATATAGCACCTTATATTGCTCATCTTGAGCTGATATCTTTTCATTACAATCTCGGTCCATTTGAATGCCTTTAGTGGCTGCATCTAATACAAACGTCGCTCGCCTTATAACTTCTTGAGGAACACCTACAAGATTATATAATATTGCAAGCCTAATGTCATCACAATGTTCTCCTACACCTAATACTTTAATTCATGCAATTTTTTCAAGATAAAGTCTGGGTATAGTTGTTAGTTTCGGTTTTCTATCAGACAAAATTTGTTTACTTTCTTCAAATCTTGTCTAAATCTGGGAAAAGTATCTTAGTAATTAATGAAGTTTCTTATTTTGAGGTGATATGGTTGAAACATACCGGCAAGTAGGGCGCAGTGTAATCCTGCAAAAAGAGAGTTGACGTGAGCGAGATTAACCAAAACTTTGTTTACCTAAGGTGAATAGCCAATACTAACTCACCGTAGCTAAGAAGTGCATGTCCAGGAACCAGCCTAACATATACAAGATAAGAAAATTTAGTTGTAGTGCAAGAGAACTTCTGTAATAACCCTTTAACAAATAGATGAATAAAATAAAATTATTTTGGGATGAAAGGAGATAGGTTTTTTGGAAACAAAATCAGTGATTTTAGGGCCAAAATTCCCAGCTATACTTGTACAATAATTAGGTATGTCGATCCGATTCGGTTTGTATGCCATTTGAGAACAAAAACCCTACAAAAATTGGTAGAAATTCGAATTGTGGTTTGTGTAGTTCAAAACCTCAAACCAAACCGCATAGTGTGGTACAAAAAATACAAACCGTACCGCATAAGTTCTAAACCAAACGGTTTGTATAGTGAAGGCGGATTATGTGGTTTGTGTGGCATTTTGAACACCCGTGAATTTAGACACAAACGCTATCCATCTTGCAATGAGGTCATAAATGAATGGCCCAAACATCTTTCAAAAGATAGTTGTCATCGTAGAATGATAAACTCATAACAATAACATGAGTTTAAGGCATCATTGATTTACCTATATAGAAATACAATTTCCTCAATGTCTTCACTGTTGTTGTCAGGTCTTAGCACGCTCATGGTGTAGTATTTAACTTTGTCCGACTGATGTTTATCAATGATTTAGAAATAATAACTCATCAGACATGGATATGACAAGATGCTTTAATGCTTTCAAGTTATTTTGTTGCATACCTGAGATAAATGACTATCAACAAATATTTGGGTCAAGTGAGTGCAAATTAGAACCTGCACCGTAAGTTTATGAGCGTGAAAGATCTCACACAAGGTAACTCGAAAAAGTGGTAGATAGTTCATGAAATATTGAAATTTCTATCTAAATTCTTTTAATCAACTTCAGGATTAAAAAAGAAAAGGGTTTTTATCATTTGCAATAACTGAAACCATGACCTTTAACGACCTACAAGGAACTAGCAAAGTAAGTTTATATCATTATGATGAATGTCAACTAGGGAAGAGTAACAAACCTTTGGAGGGGCATGCATTGAGATAAAATAATCAATAGTTCCACCGAGGAGCCCAATACCATCTAAAAAGGGAAATAGTGCCATTGTTAGCGAACAAAAGAAAATCGTCTAAAAAGAGCATTAACCACACTATTCCTCAAAAGCTAACCTTCGGTTAGAGTTCCTTTGCCAAATTCGTCTAGTAAACATAATGATCGAGATGTAGCATGCCTTGAAAGTTTTTACATCAATATGAACTTCAACAAATTAGCCATGTTTCGTTTTACAGTTCCTAACATAAACTAGTCAACTCTTATATATGATATCTTCACTATTTGTTGACTTGTAAGACCTCCGTGAACTACATAAAAGATACCTTAGCATCATTCCGACTTGGTGTAGATCAATCATAAATGTGGATTGTTCAGCAGTCATAACCTTACTTCCCATGGCACAGAAAATTCTATGATTCGTCATTTATGGTGGCAACCGTACATTAGTAAATGCATTTCAAGATTATCATGATTAAATATAAAGGTAAAAGGGTAAAAAAGCATCCAACCTATCAGTTAAACCCACTTTGGCGGTATCTGCCGGTACAAAACTTCCAACGTGGGCAAGAAAAACTATCAGTGCTACCTATAATCAAAATGACAATAACAGTTCTAAAAAGAAGAATAAGGCATCAAATGAACATGGAAAAAGTCAACAGTGAAGTAGTCAATAACAGTTCTCGGTCTTCCATTAATCTAGGATTATCTGCAGCTACCTTACTCCAAATTCCATTTTGTTTTGCTTAATCCTAGGAAACTTTTAGTTCTTATTAGTTTAAATACTCTAGTTGTTTTCTTCTCTAGATAGCAGAAAATAATTCGAGTTACTGAACTAAAGTTTGATCCTCTCCATGTGGACTATTTTTAGATTTTATTCAAGGTTGATGAATAGGACGCCTTCCATTTTTCTTAATCCGTAGCTCCTAACAGTGATGGTGATTGGTGTGACCTGAAACTAAATAACAAGCAGCATATTAGATGTACATACCAAACCATTCACATAAGCCCTTCAAAGACACCATGACCCACCCAAAGAACAAAACAAACCCAAATGAGCTAAAAAAATTAACAGCAAGATGGTTTCTTTGGGCGGTCAGCACATGATCCGAACTAGGGGGTGTTTGGCTTACAGTTGTGGATAGCGAGTGGTTATGGCTGTAGAAATTATAACCTTTGGAACTAATTGCAATAAGTTTTTATTTTTGTGACAGAGGAGGTTGAGCAGGACTTTGTTGGACTCAATGTGGCAAGTTTATGAAGAAAAAAAAAATCAGATAGATAGGAACAACCTGCTTTATATATATGCTTTTGCCTGAATAATTAGGTCCTGTAATGATATGAATATTCCCTGAAAATGTAACTTAAAGAATTAGTAAAAGAGCGAGCATTATGTTCTAAGCGGTCTCAAAAGCCAACTTAACCAAGAAACGATAAATAATGACAACAATACATATACCATGATCGATAATCTTTGTATCATTAGGAATAAATGTGTCAACTGTCATTTCCTGCAAAACATGTCTAATCACAGAGAAGTACTTGTTACTGCCTACATAAATGCATATAAATGCACTCCGCAATCCATTCAGAGAAGTGCAGCGTGAAGAGTGATATTTTTTTCCGAAACAGCAAAAGGAAGTGAGAGATACATTCCGAGTATAAAATAAAATTCTGACCTCCCATTCCGAATATCAAGCACAGTTTCAGCAGTTAACGTGGGCCTTACATAATTGTTCTGACGAGCAACCAATGCCAATGACAAAAAGCTACGTAGCCATGAGCAAATACACTAAAAAGCATGTTAAAGAAACTTCTGGAAAACGAAAAAGGAACAACCAATTAAGAACATATCTGACCAGTCAAGTTCTGCTGCAAAATTGACTCCCTTGAGTAGATGCATCGAGAACTCGAGTATATGTGACACCAAGTCCCTTGTGATGGCTCTCTCCATGTCTTAGAAAAGTTATATGTGACACCAAGAAACAAGAACTTGTTTATGAGGACGATATTAGGATAAAATCAACTTGATTCCATGCATATTCCTGAACTCAGAATACAACTTCAAAAAATGGCTCTAAAACTTATGCCATTGAATGGTTCCAGAATGTATTAGCGAATAACGATTTCATCAAAAACACAAGAAACTGGTTTTGTTTTAAGATCACATACCCAGGATTTTATGATATATGTCTCCTAAAAGGCTATCCAATTCTCGTGTCTTTGCATTGCGGTAGTAAAACTTTCTAACATCGTCATCTTCATCAGAGAACTATAAAATAGAACACAATTTTCTAATGTAGGCTCAAAAACGCATTCATATACAGGATATGCTTGAATAATAAGCAACCAACTTACAGCAAATTCATAGTCTTCAAGTTTCTCTAGAATGAGCTCATCAGCCTTTTCCTCAAAAAAGCACATCAAGTATCCTTTTTTGAAACAATTATAGATCATAAGAGCATGCAGAGGACATTCTCAATTTCAAAACTCAAGAAACATTAGCTCAGCTTGTTGAGAATATAGCACTCAACTCAACTCACTTTTAGAACCATCTTACGAGGGGCTGGCTACACATATCCATGTTCAGCTTGATTCTTTTATGAAGGAAGATACTCCTCAAAACCCACAAACTCCCAGAATTTAATAATCATAAGTAATGCAGTTTAATGTCCATTCGAACTTCCCTTCTAAAATATACCTGACTTAATTCATTTTTTTGAAAAAGCATCATCTGTAACTTCACTCTGATAATTACTGTTCTAAAGAACAGACACAGAGCAATGTTTGCCTCACTCACAAGCTTAGTGATGAGTCCTTTATCAACAAGCCTGATTCTTAGTACTTTCTCTATAATCACCAGCGCCTTTACCAACAAGCCTCTTTTTAGTGAGTACATAAGAAATGCCATGAGTTCTTTTCTTTTTTTCTATTTTTTGTTTGGGTGGTTTTTTTTTTTTTTTTTTTTTTTTTTGGGGGGGGTGTCTTACTGAAAAACAATATAAACACCAATTGCCATGTTTATGCATAAGTTCTTATGTTATGTTACAAATTAGAGTGTGCACTAGTGCTTCCAAAGTGGCATCATAACCAAGATGTCATATATGTATGATATTAATAGTATTACTAAGGTGAGCAACTCATCCCAAATGAAATACATGCCTTTAGGTACTAAAGAATATGAAACATGGTAAAGAAGTTAAACGAACCTATTTGACTAATATAAACAATTTGTGGAAGCAATTTGTCTCTAGACATGTAAGGAAGATGTGCAAGTTCCAATGCCGATACCTGTTAAAGCAGTGGTGTAATCAGATTAGCACAATAGATACACTAACCTTCCTTGATTGGTATTTTTGTTTCAAGTTCCAATGATGATTCCATTAAAGCAGTTGTATAATCAGATTAGCATGCTGGATACTCAAAAAACACTTAATGGACACTGATCATAATGGGAACTAATGGCACCTCCTCCAAAAATTCTGGCAATTCTTCATATATTTGCCTGAGCTCATCCAACTGCATTTGGTTATAAACGAAAGATTTGTCAAGACTCAGAGAGAATGAAACATATGTATAAAAAAGTAAAATGGACAGAAAGAGAGAGCATATGATGTGAGCTTATTGAAAACCACTTATAATGTCCTTAACCTCATCACAAAAACCATCTTTCACTGTTGTCTCATAACCTTTGTCTTTACTTCTATTTACATCGATAACACCAATTACCTACAGATACAATAATAAATCAACGTAGAGAAAAGAATAGGGGAGAGAGTATGTCGTGGAGAGCAGGAATTAGAAGAAGAAAATCTATGGAACACCTTAGCTTTAAGATTTCAGAACGAAAAGAAGGAACACAGCCGAACGAAAAAAGAAGGTAACTAACCAGTTCATATACATAAGCCAAATCCATTGAGATGCATGAAGCAGCCTGTTAGAACTCAAAAGGCAATTAATAGCCTAGCAACTAAAGCAGTGATATGAAAACAAATCACAACAAACTCCAATCTTACCACACAGGAAAAACAATTTAAATACCTTCTCAACAATATGTACACTGAAATTGTTAGCATGCTCCTGAAGATTTTCAGAAATTCCTAGTTCAAATATCTTGTTGATATGCAGGAGTGCAGAAAGGCTCTACAAGATAAGATAGTAATGTGTGTAAGCAACATAAGTTGTCATTTAACATGCATATCAAATAATCAACAATTAAAACAGATACATAAAGTCAATTAGTTAATTACATAGTTAACCTGAAATTCATAACTCAAGATGTAGATTTTAACAAAATAATGACATATTATACTTCATCAAGATATAAGCATTTGTTTCACCCACAAAACATCAGGATCAGGTGCTGGACAAAAGATATTTAAGCACTATGCATAATGCTAATGATTAGAGTGGAATTTTACAAGAAGGATAAAATAGAAGAGTAAATGCTACCTTCAAAAAAGCAGTCCAATCACCACAGGTACATACTGAGCTCGGGGAGTTGAATTTCTTCCATGAAAAAGATAGACAAAAAAATTACATAATCAAGATACAGAAAATTAATTATTGTGCAGGGGAAACATACCAAAACAACAGTTATAAATGACTGTAGAGACCAGAAGACACTAGCTATAGTGGACTACGATGGCAAAATAACTGCAAAACAAAACCAGAATTCTTGGATCGTAGCAATATAATTTTGGTTTTCACAAGCACAACTAGATTATAACAAAATGAAAATATCCATAAAAACAATGAACATGTGATCAAAGAGAAAAGCAAAGGTAGTGTTGCACCTTTAGTATGTGGGGCACATCCTTAACAAATTTCAATGTATCACGTAAAGAGGTCAACAATTCTTCAGATGAAACGAAGAATGATATCTAAATCTATCAAAGAAAACAAGCATTTTTATAGAAATATGAAGTCTTTGTAATTAGATAGGATACAACATTAAGACGACCATTCAAGTTGTCTAGGTCAAGTATGGGCCTGAGAAACCATGTCCTATTACAGAGAAAAACAATTCATCCAAAGCCATCGGTATGGACATGTAGGTAAAGTTATAATCACTAAACTTAAAGTTGCAAATATGTGTTTACCTCAGAAGACGTTTACCCATTGGCGTCACACACTAAAATAGAAAACCTCGATTAGATATAATTCAAAGGTAAGGCAGACTTAGGAGCAAATGAAATCTCCACACCTTATTCATCATGCCAAAGACAGAGAACCTGCAAATGAACATATTTTAGTATTTATATTTGGTAGATACATAATCAGAAATAGGAAGAAATACCCTTCTTTTGCTCTACCAATACCCATATGGCTTGGATGTTTGTCTGTTTGGAATATTTGCAATGCCTCGTGAGCTGCTGAGTCAACTATAAGGAAGTTGTTTCTGAGCAAAAATGGAAAAATTGTAACCAAACCAGCAAATTCTAGTATAAAAAAAAAGAAAAACTATGATCAGATACAATGAGATTTGCATGACAGAATCAATTGTGATTGATACACTCCCACACTCATTTTGTTCAATGGTATCCACCACTCTTTCGTTCTCCAATATGGCAAGAAGCCCTCCACTAGCACGAACTTGAACTTCACTCTCAATGTCCATCATAGAACTTAGCTACAAGTAAAAGAAAAGTAGAATTATGATTCAGGTCAAAGTACAATTATATATGGATGGACCATTACAAACTCTGAAAAAACTAGAGCACAACTGTCTGAAACAAGAGCAGTTTGGTCACCAAACACTAAATGTCAAAGGTGGGACAGTAGAAGAGTGAGAAGAAAAAACATAGCACGTAACTGAACTCAAAAGCACAGTGCAAACTGGAAGGCTATTTACACCTAAATGTCCGCTGTTTTTTCAGTCAGCTACCAAAAGAATTATGGAGGCCAAAACAACAATTTCCAGAAAAGAAGAAACATATACTTGATTCCTTGTTCATAAAATCAAAAATAAATCTTTTCATATGCTAAATTGAGCTGAAACCATCTTAATCGGAAAAAGTACAATCATATGATCTCATCAGCTTACCAGAGATGTCATATACAAGAAGAAAGCATAATACAGGCTAATATTCATTAAACCAACAATAAAACTATGAGGGGAGTGATATCTTGTTAAAATCATGGGATAACTTACAAAGCATATTCTTTCTTTGATGTTTAACCCATCATCCATTCCTGTTACCCGAAGATATACTAATCTGTGTAAATGAAAATAAGAGAGAAAACAATAAAGAAACTATTACGAATAGATAGGTTTAGAGCCACGAGACAACATATCTATGGAATCATATGCAAAATGAAAAGATACAACTAAAACAAACGTAATCATATTAATTTGTCTTTTAAACTTCTGCTATACCATCGGCCCAAAAAATAGCTAGTTATGTTTCAATGAATAGATGCTAATATTTTGCCTCTATAGTCTTAGAACGGTCTATTATTCTAACTTGTCAGAACTATAGCTTACTACAAATTCCTCATTTCCACATAAACAGTAAGTGGCGTATATAAGTGATTAGTTTCCATAGTACAACGACAAAAGCAAAGTTTTGGCTATATGAAGAATATGACCGAAGAAGTAGTTACAAATACCCTTGAACCATTGTGAATAAATTCAGATATTCAAATTTGTTAAACAGTAGATATAATTACTAGTCATTTACTTATCACATGCATACACATCCAATGGCCCCCGAAAGCAGTCATCATTAACTTAACTTTTCAGTTGCAAGGAAAAATTAGGTGAAATTGCAAATTGAAGACACTTTCAATGTATACTACACCTGTGCCATGCTTGTTCATAGCTAAATATCGAACTCTTCATAAGCTTCACAGTAGGCACGCCACTTGCACCATCTGTATCACCGTCAAACGTAAATATAGAAACCACAAGTTCAGGGTGCATAAGAATACAAGGGTATTATAAGATTACCGTTTGGTTGTAAAGCAGCTAAGAGAGATTCTTCACTCTTTGTACTTGTGTATATGATCAAGGGTTTAACCTGAAACTTGACTGAGATATGATGAACTAAGAAAACGGGTAGAGTGGTTTAAACTGCATTCGCCTAGTAACTATGCTTAAAAGTTGATACTAGATATGAGGAGGTAATAGCATTAACATTGAGAAGAAGAAAGGCGATGACATCCTCTCAATACTCGATAATTTAGTTTTTCCAAATCTTATTGATAAGTTAAAGAAATTGGCTACAACTTGGATTAAATAATGTACTTAAGATGACAAGCAAAATAATATATGTAAGAGAACAAGCAAAATAAAATTTTACCCATTTCAATTAGAGGAAACTCTGCAGTCCCGTCTTCCCAAAGTTCCAGGACATGTAGTTCACGTGTAAGATTATCATAATAGGAAATTCCAACTCTGAACAACATGATTTTCGTAATGAGTCAGCTCCACTAGAAATTACTACACAAAATTTAAAAGAAGGCAGCCTACAATTGTAAGTTTAAAATTCTTATGTGCACTGCAAGTCAAGGATGATAACACATCGAGTTTTTCATCAAGGTGCTATAATGCTAGTCTTAACAGTTGCAGCACATTATTCCCGGTAAATAAATGAATACAATAATATGTATCCTAGATTCCTTTGTGTTGCATCACCACAGTTAACTATGCATGCCACTGCAATAGGATTACCAAATGCGTGTTCACATAAGAAGCTTACCTATGACCATGCATGAGGCATGCCATGTAGATCTGCATAAATAAGCCATATTAATACCAAAGAAAATTTAGGCAAATATTGTATCATGAAATTCTAGGATAAGCAAAAATCGCGTTCATGGACCCCCTTAATACCACAGAAATCGAACACTGCTTTAGTCTTTGTATCGGATTTTAACACTGACATGATTAAACAACTACCATAAATTCCAATATGTGATATATAACTTGCGCTTTTAAACAAGTAAACCTTCAAAAAACTGATGCTCGGAAATTGTTGAGTTAACCAAAATGGTTTGCAAAATTATGTAGCCACTAGTTATAAATCCCAAAGTCAATTTTGATGTTCCGTGGTTTAAACATGTGTTGACTAACCGACATCAATGGGAAAAATGGTCAACTATCAGCTCCTACTTTCTCAATTTTGATCATTGGAGACAAGGATCCAATGAAGAGGGAAGAAATGTTGGAGTCAAGTGAAGGAAAGTAAGAAACCACAAATTAAATTAGTTTTTGGAAAGAAAGGCCAAGCTTAAACGACAATATTTCTGTCCTTGACTACTTAATTATCAAATTTCTATTCTCCTTTTTCCCAAAGTATGTTAAAAAGGCCGGTTAAGGGAGTATCCAGCATGCTTCTTCTCATTGAATTGTAACCTATCGCTCTATTATTCCTCTGTCTCTCTCATATTCTTCTTCTTTCACTGGATTATTCAGTTTATTCCACTGAATTATTAATTGCAACAACAAGTCGCAATATCCGAGCCACCACAATCACAATCACAGAAACTACAATTACAGATGATATATTATGCGCAATCGCTTGATTAGGAATCTATAATCACAGATGATGCCTAAACGCCACATCTCCAGGTTCTCATGCGACTAAAGGGAAATTGAAATTACGAGGCGCAAACAATCAATAAAACGATAACAAAAAGCACTACAAATCATGAAATTATGAGAATATAAAGGAAACGTGTAAACACTCGGTTACAAGTAACGTAATCACTTGATCGATTGAAAAATGTACTGATTAAGACTAGGATGAATGTTTGTCGCTGAACGTACCTGAGGAACAGCTTCTGTTTCGTCGACCTCCTCCATGGCAGAAAGCGGTTTTGTGTGTGTGTGTATGTGTGTGCGAGAGTGTGTGTTTTTGGAGGGATGACTGTGTATATGGCGGGAAACTGGAGTCGGTTTGCGGTATTAGTTTAATTTGTTTAATTATCATTTTATTTATTTTAAGGTAAATTACGGATTTGACCCTGAGATTTGTCTATTTTCGATCATTAACTGTTTATAACTTTTTAGGGAAAGTTCCAGTTTCTATGCTAATAATACCATAAATTACAAAAATATGCCTCAAGTTACCATCCTTTTAAGAATATGACCACCTTTTTTATGATAACCATACTTTTGTAGTATCTTTCATCCCTCTTTGTTCATATGAAGTGTATGTAAATATATGTTTTATGAAGAATTAAGGGTTTTAACAAGAGCATCAATTTGCTTAGACTCTAACACCAGAGACAATGTCTGGAAATCTAATCTTCTCCGAATTCGAATTCAGACACTCCCAAAGCCCTTGTAACCATGAGTTTTGACCATAGAAGTTCACCTGCAATGATTCCAAGGTATTGATGGTCGTCGAGGAATTAGTTGGTGCACGTAAGCTGACCTAGATACCCACGGTTACCAAAAAAACAGCTTTTTGGAGAGAGAACTCCGGAACATATTTCTGAAAGAGTACAATATCAAAGCATAAAAACTGAAATTTCCCATTTAGAAAGAGATTTCTCTTTTTTACTCCAGAATTGAAAAATCACATGTGATATATCACTATTAATTATAGTGAATAGATACCAGATATATGACTTGTGATCATTTAACATCATCCATTCACAATTTAAATTACAGAAACATCATATCCATTGAAGGTTAAACCAACAAAACATTTTACCAAAAACCATCCCTATAATCGACAAAATAACAGATTTACGATACATTCAAGAGCTAAAAGGGGACTCCAGAGACATTCTTAAAGCTTAACCTCAACATCGACACCAGCAGGAAGATCAAGCTGCATCAAAGAATCGATGGTTTGTGCAGTCGGGTGTAGAATGTCAATAAGCCTTTGATGGGTTCTGATCTCAAAGTGAAATCTTGCATCTTTGTGAACATGAGGAGATTTAAGCACACAATATATTCTTTTCTTTGTTGGCAAAGGAACTGGACCCATGGTCTTTGCGTTTGTGGTCCTAGCCGCATCCATTATCTGCTTGCACGAATCCTCGATTAAAGGCACCCAGTATGACCTCAGTTTAATTCTTATTTTCTGTTTCGGTGCCATCTGAAAAAACAAGAAATTTTTTAAGCTTCTACGAATTCCACGATCAATATGATCAACACAAGAGCATCATGCACTATGCAGCAGGTTTTGTTGGATCGTTTTGGTCATTCAACATGTTACATTTCATGGGTTTCCTTTATCTGATGTCAAAAGAAATGAAAATGGAAAAGATAAGAGTGGAGAATGAAGGAAAATGGTATATGTGACATCCAGGCTAACCGTACCGGATATTGTCCACTTTGTCCACACCTGTTGTAAAACAGGTCTGATAGAAGAGCTATCCAGCCCCTTATAAGGCAACATTTGTTCCCGCCCCCAACCAATGTGGGATCTTATAATCCAACCCCCTTGGTAGCTCAGCAATAACGCTGGCACACCAGCCTAGTTCCTGACTCTGATACCATTTGTAACATCTCATGCTAACCGTATCCGTTTTATCCAAACGTGGGCTCACAGTTTTAAGACGCGTCTGATAGAAGAGATATTCAGCTCCTTACAAGGCAACCTTTGCTCCCCTCTCCAAACAATGTGGGATCTTACAGTATATAATGAATCAAAACTTAGCTCAACACTCAAGCAACACATAATTAATGTTAATATCTATATTGTAGGCTAGAGATGTCTAGCTTGGCTTTCTTAGCTCTTTGTGTTCTGTCTTTCTTACCTTTTCCTATGTTCTCAGTGCACCTACTTGTTAATTTTTCTTACTTGTTTTTTCGTGCTTCTTTCACCATACTGCATAAACAGGGAGTCTTCATGGAAACAACCATTATACCCTGTTGGAGGTAGTAGTCAGGTATGTGTACATCCCCCCCCCCCCCTTTTTTCGGGGACCCTACATTCGAGTAGGATTTATAGGGTCAGTTTAGTTTGGTTTGGTTTGGTTTTTATCTATATTTACTTGAACATGTGATACGATAACAAAGCAAAACCCAAGATTTCTACTTACATCCGCATATATCCCACCCCCCATATTCTACTTTCGAGTGGGATACACTAGGTTCATTTGGTTTGGATTCTTTCGAAGTATATAAAATTTATATACGCCAAATACTCACACACACTCCTCAACTTTGGTGAAGTTTGAAACCTTGACCTCCTGGACTCTATCGGCAACCCAGGTACCGCTAGGCCAATGACCTTTGGTATTGGTTTGGTTTACTTACTTTCTAGCTTTTTCTTCTTATCATAGGGGCACTATCGAACAACTAAATAATGTGTATGATATTTCATATCAACAATTATTAACATTGATATCCCAAACTCTAAACTTCATGCTCAAAAGCATGATTCTGCCTCAAATGGGTTCTAACAAACGTAAAACAGGGATATTGCTTAACACGATCGTGCATTTATACGAGAGACTCAACCTTTTATCCAAAGAAACAGAACATCTTAATAACAACTAACAATTTCATGTATTACTAAGCAGCATTAAAGATCTATTGTGACAATGGCATGTGAAGTTTGAGATAATGCATTAGTTCTTTCTTGCATAGTTGCATTAACCACAAATTCAACACAATTCAGCTCATATATTGATAAAATTAAACAATCTCAATTGTGTTATCGTGAAAATTCCAACTACATTCGTCTTCAGATCCCTAATTCCATAAGTTTTCTATAAAAACAAGTGAAGAACAATAGACAGCAAAATTACCTTTTCCGAATCAGAACCGATAGTCACTGTCGACGATTCAGAATCCTCAATCTAACAAAATACAATCAAAAAATTCCAGAAAACAAACTCTCATCAGTTTAAACAAACGATTAACATTGTTAAATTGACCAGATACATATACATATACAACAACCGAATTCAATCATACCTCAACAGTTTGTTCCAAAGCTTCAGGAGCTGCAAAAACTCTGGTTGTAGATAAACGAGGCGATTGGAATTGAATCCTTGAGGTCGATGATGAGTTTAAAAGAAAACTCGAACCAGAAAGCTTGGGTGTAGATGAAATTGAAGATGAATTGCATAATGGAAACAGTGTTGCTGCTAGAGATGATGAAAATGCCATGATTTGTGTAGGATTTTAGAAGAATTATACTGTTTTCTTCTAAGGTTTTGGCTATGAAAGAAGCTTTGTGTATGGTGTTTCCGACCGAGGGTTATCCACAAAAGCTTTGGGGAGAAGTGAGATAATGAAGGGTAAAGAAATGAGAATATCAAACCGGGTTTGGATTCAATTAAAATATATGGGCCGGATAATGGTTCATATTTAAACTGGATCCATAGCCCATTTTGTAGATGACCCATATACGGCTATTACCTCAATGGCCCAATAT
Organism: Arctium minus; assembly: GCA_954870635.1. Taxonomy (NCBI): domain Eukaryota; kingdom Viridiplantae; phylum Streptophyta; class Magnoliopsida; order Asterales; family Asteraceae; genus Arctium; species Arctium minus. Next base: position 98,729,358 of record OX941087.1, read on the forward strand.
CATTAAAGGGCAATGCTAATGACACATTTATTAGTGTCAAAATCAGGTCAATTCATGCATTAGGAATGTAAAAAACAGGTTTTGATGTTGTTGTGTGTGAAGAGAAAATCATTTATAAGGGTATCATTAGCAAAGTAAAGGGTGTCATTAGCCTCCCCATCAATAAATTCTCTAAAAAAGTTTTCAGAACAACGAATGAATGAGACTTGGGATTATGTGAGATCAGGTTGTTTTCGTGAGACTCGTAAGAATCATTAAAATATTATTGTTGTGAAGGTTCGGTATTTTCTAATTTTCACAATGTTTTGTTGTGAAGATTTAGTGTTAGTTTATGGTCTCATGAGTCTCGTGAAAACAGGTTGGTGTCATGTGAACCTAACAATAGATAATCAAAAGCTAAACTTTTTATAACAAGATTATCTTTAGTTCCAACAGTTTCTTAATTTTGTAGATTATAACATTGATTATATTATTAAAATATTTCATATAATTAATAAAATATTACTTCTATGTCCTAAACATTTCAGTTTAATGTTTCTTATGGCCTGTTTGTTAGCAGCTTAATAAGCTTAATGGGGCTCACAACTTATTCAGTCAGCTATACATGACTGTTTGATAGTGGCTTAATGATATAGAAAGTGGCTTATCCAGTAAGCTTCTAGGGGGAGCTTTATGCAGAAAGCCAAATTTTTTCCAAACTTGGTCATCCTAATTAAAAAACTCGTTCCTTTCATCTATGAAAAAATCCTCCCAAACAAAAACTTCTCAATCTATACAGACAGATTAATCAACACATACAGTTTTATCCATATAGGAGTTAATGAAAAACCAACCAAAAAACCCCCTTAGTGGTGAGTAGAGATAACCAAAATGCATTTGATCCGCTGGGAGACCGGAACTGAGAGGGACCGGTAGAGCCTGGTTGTGGCTTGATGGTTCAAAACCAATTACATTATTTATGAAACTTTAGGGCTCGATTTGTCCTGACCGATTATGTTTAAGCCCGGTTTTTTTAAAAAAAAAGGTTTCTATTATATTACAAGTTCTTGAAGTTTTTTTTCGAAGTTTTCAAGTTTCTTTTTAAGTTTTTCAAGAATTCAACCGGACCTAAATTGGCCATAGGATTTTTGGTTAGGACCAAGACCAACCGACCCAATTTTATAGGGACCGATCCCGGACCCATTCTTTGTTATCTCTAATGGTGAGAACATGATTAAAACAAATCTCATTGTAATATTTTTTGGGAGTTCTTTAAATTTGGTTAGGAAAAAAAACACAATGATGATAGTTTATAACTTGGATCAATTCTAGTGTGACAAAGATCACTAATAAAAAACCACAAGGCTTGTGGTGTAACGGTAATCACCTGGGGAGTTCATAGCGCTCAACCCGGGTTCGATTCCCTGCATTCGCAACTTTGTGGCCACTGGGTTTAACCTCAGGGCTGCATGCTTTCGCAATCGGTTTCTTTGCCAAGGGATTAGTCTGGGCCTTACCCTTTCCCAAAAAAAAAGATCACTAATAAACTAATACAAAAGCTTACCAAAAGGTTACAATCATCAATGCCAATGGCATTGGAGCCCATGGTTAAGTCTTCCCTAAAACATGACTCAAAACCAAGTTGAATTAGCTCAACTAGCAATAAAGCACGGACCTATGGATCCTCCACAGAGGTCCCAAGTTCGAGCCCTGCAAGGCCACTAGTGATTTTCCTGACTGTTCTTCAGCGCCTGTGGAATTAGTCGAGATGCGCACAAGCAGACCCAGACACCCATGGTAACAGAAAAAAAAATCCTATCTAACCTCCTTCCATTCTGTACACCATCACTTCATCTTCTTCCTAAGATTATTTACAGTAGTCATCTTATACTTCCATCGTTACCGCATCCACACGAACACCCGCGTAAATGTCGTTAGGCCGGCCCTCCTTTGGAGCTACATCGGATATTAGCGACCGAACGTTAGGGTTTCCTTTAACATCCACCCAACGATCCCCTACCCAATCTCTCGAAACTCTAACGTCTCTCCTGTGCACTTTCAAGAACAATGTTTCACCTGTTGAAAAGTTACACACGGTGATCGATCACGTTCAAATTGGCTCGAGAACCGTACAATATGACAAACGGATAATTGTGTATCGAGAAGCATACCGGGAAGATAAACTTGAATATCTGCGTCTTCCGATGCATTTATATCCGTCACGACTCCTTCCCACCAGCCGTCGCTCCACCATGCGTCCACCGCAGAACCAACCTCGAAACCAACGTCGGTTTCGATTTGTGTAACCGCAGGCCTCATTGTTGGCCGACCAGAGTGTCGTAATCCGAGCTTATCAGGTATAGCTAATCTGAAAGCTGGAACCCATTCCTACATACGAAATAATTAGTGAAACCAAACCAAATCAAATAAACTCGAGTAAGATGTATGCAAACTTAAATCTACCTCGAGAATGAAGACCGACAAAAAGCCCAAGCCCGAAGCCAGGCCCAAAAAAGCTCAGGACTAGCAACACCAGAAGCCCAGGCCGGGCCTAAAAGCCCGACTGCGCAAAGTTATTTTCTCAAAAGCCCAGAAAAGCCCGACTTGAGAAAGCCCGATAGGGGATATTTTTCACACAAAAGCCCGATCTGGCCCCCAAAACCCGACCTTTTTGTTTACTAAAAACGGGCTTGGCGGGCCAGAAAAAGCCAGGGCCTTGTGCATCTCTACTCAGATGAATATTTTATCTACTTTGCAATTATTCACGGAAAATTTTGAAAATCGAGTATACCTCAAGATTGCTACTTCCGTCTTCATCAATCAAATCATCGTATTGGACCTTAATTCGTCTCCGAGCCACTCGCAAAACCGTACATCTGAACCAACATCCACGTATACCGCTATCTTGACACAACAACTCCACCTTTTCATTAGCCTTAAAACACGGGATATCCGACTGCCGATCTTTAGCATATTTCGGGATGAGCTTCTTCCTCAAAATCTCATACGATATCACCCGAGAAGACCTTTTCGATCCCAATTTAACGTTCTCGCCAAAGCCGTCTTCGATATAACCGCTATCCAGAAACGAAAAGATCGATTGATCAAAGTAGCCACGCAATTTACTCAATTTGAAAGGCTTCACACGGTTGTTTTTTAGCTGTCTAAAGCAAAGAAAGACTCGGGTTAAGAGATCTTCGGGGAGGTTAGATGCACATTTCTCGTAATGTTCATGGGTTAAGACGATGGCGGGACCATCCACACATTCGACGCTGATGACTTGTGTGTAAGGCGTAACGAGAACTTCTTTCGGGTGCGGGTTTCGGAGGATGACCACACCGTTGACTTCTTGATTGTGGTGAAACCATCTCACTTTGACCTTCTTTTGGCCCTTCCGATCTTCGTACATGTCTTCAAGAAACGCAAGATGACGTTTTCCTTCTTCAGCCATGACAAAAACGAATGATTGTACCTGCACATCGGGTGCAACGACAAATCTGAAGATTCAAATATGTTATTCAAATTAGAAACATGACCTTTTGAACCATCGTATTTGAATTTTCATCGGAATTAACCATTATTCTTGTTAATGCGGATAAAGGGAAAGTTCATTTAGAAATCGTAAATATTTTGAGAACTATGGGAACCAACAATTATTCATAATGAATATACCTAAATATTCATGAAATATTCATGATGAATATACCTAAATATTCATGAATTATGCATAATGAATATACTACCTAAATATTCATGAATTATTCATAATGAATATACCTAAATATTCATGAATTATGCATAATGAATATACTACCTAAATATTCATGAATTATTCATAATGAATATACCTAAAAACTCATAAATATCATGCATTTTTCTTCATTCATGGTATTCATCATGAATAATTCATGAATATTAGGTTCTCACGGTTCTCAAGATATTTACGCTTCTCAAATGAACCAGCCCTATATTGTCCACAATCGCTCATTATCGCAAATAGTAGTATCTTTTTTGCATTTCCACAAGAAAGATGATTCATTTGCCAAGAAAATCCAAGTATGATGGTTCATAATGATCAGCAGAATTAGAAACAGCCACTTACCGCTATTGTAATCCCGTTCCTGCAAAATGCCGGGAAATGCTTGAGTTGCTTACCACAAGTCCATGTTGCACCTGACCAGACTATATCCGGGGCGCATAATTTCAAATTTCTTGCAGGACGACTCTGACACACGGCAGTAACTCCTGAAACATGATCGTCTTTAGGCGACTCTGAAATAAGAAATCATAAAGAAAGTTGCTACTTCAGTAATGCATTTGACTACTTGTCAAATACCTTAAATACCCTTCAATCGAGCTGTAATGTGAAGGTAATGAACAAATACGTGACTTTTAAACTTCGATACTTTGCCAATGAAAGAAATGTTGCAACTTCCACGGATAGAAGAAGTATTCATGTCGCATATGGAGCTTGATTTGGACTTGATTATAACTGTGACTTTGTGGATGATAGTTTTATTCTCTTATCCACACGGAAATGTTGAAAAAGATTCTTTCTCTCGGTGAAAGTTGCAAACTTTGTTTCCGGCATCATTTCAATAACTACAACAACATAAACTAACGGATTGGATTGCTTGCTCATGAATCATGTAAGGCTCTGTTTGGCAAACTAGCATTTAAGCTAGCTGTTGGCTAATAAGCCGGCAAATAAGCTAGAAAGCCAGTTGTTGGACAATAAGTCGGCAAATAAGCCAATTGTTGGCAAACTAGCAGATAAGCCGGCTATTGGCAAATAAGCCAGCTTTTGGCTAATAAGCTAGAAAGCCATTTGTTGGCTAATAAGTTGGCAAATAAGCCGGTTGTTGGCTAATAATCTAGTTGATAAACTAGTCATATCTAGTTGATAAGCTAGATGACAATGTAAAATGACTTAAAAGGACATGTTGAAATTATAATAATATAATGGGCATAATTGGAAAAAAAGCCTTGGAGTTTATTGAAACGCTACTGGAATTAGCATTTTCAAAAAGCTAGATGGCTAACCAAACATGATGTTTTCAATAAGCTCAAACTAGCTTATGTTTAGTGGAATGTGGCCTAAGTAAGCATCCAATTGTGCAATGTTTCCTTTCTCCATCAATTGTTCACATATAACATCTTCAATCACCATATAAAACATAAATAAATAAACATTCATAAATGACAAACAACACATACCAACTTGCAGGTTTTAAGATTTAATAACAATGCACAATATTAATGAACCTTTCAAATAATTCAAAACAGTTTTCGACCATAAAAACGCAGAGTTTTCATATTCACCTTGCCGGTGCTGCTTCGATAGCATAGAAGTAAGCCAATTAACAACCTCCCTCCTCGATCTCCATCTATACGCAGCATTCACCAAACGATTCGGCTCGTTAACCCTCAAGAACTCCTCAGCAACCACATACAGCATATGCCTAACACTCCTCTCAGTTCCCACAACCGCTAACACCGATTCGCCCGATTTTTCTTTCAAGAAATAATGAACCACCCTCTTACCCCTTTCCTTTGAAACAAATTCCTCTTTCCATTCCACAAAACTTTGACCACTTGCAGCCATGGTTTGACCAAAAACCAACATGTACCCACTTCACTAACAAGTTCTTTAACAAAACCCTAATTTCACAATTAGCATTTAGCAATCAATGTAAGCTAACCCTGCCCATTATGAATAACCAAAACCAACCCATACCCACTTCACCAAACAAGTTCTTTAACAAAACCCTAATTTTACAATTTGCAATCAATGTAAACTAACCCTGCCCATTATGCATCTTTAAGACAAAATCTTGAAAAGATAAGCATCAACTACATATGTTAGGTTAAAATGGTTCAAAAGTCAAAACCCAACTTTATTCAGCTGCCAAGAAAGCAAAAAAGTCTTGCTGAAGTTGAAATCCCCAAAAACATTGATTCACACCAACCAAAATGACAAGAAGTGGGTATCTTGTAGAAAAAAGATCATATACAGACTACTGTTTCTTGAAGATCTGAAATATCAAGAAATCTTGACCAATTTTCAAAAAAAGGTCAAATCTTTGCCTACCCTTTTGGAAGAAATACACGCACTGACACACAGGAGGTGCGGCAAAGCAACGATGGTGAGTGAGGAGCAGGTGGCCGGTAAAGAAAGGTTAGCAAAAACTATCAAGAAATCATACCCATTGGGTTTGGATGGCCCAATATGTTAAGTGAGTTTATTTCCTCAAGTTTTTTACTTGTTGCAATAACTTGTTTTTTTTTTTTTTAAAGGTATCCTGGGCCATAGACTAATCCCTGATAATTAGGGTCTTTGGTTCAGCTGTTAAAGCGTGCAATCCACAAGTATTGCTAGTGGGGCTCGAACCCGGGTTGAGCGCTATGAACTCCCCAAGTCTTTCCAACCACGCCACAACCCTTGTGGTTACAATAACTTCTGTTTTTGGGTTAAGACTTTGAAATGGGTATAAGATTTAACTTCTAAATTTACTTTGAAGAAATTGGTTATTTGACTTTGTTTATTTGATCAAGAAGTATGGTGGCAGGATTGCTTTAAATTCTTCATCATGGGGAAATGGGTCATCTACACATTTCCACCCGCCTCACATGAGCATGAGATCATTTTGTTTGGACTTTAATAAGTGTTAGGGGTTGTTTGTTTTTTTTTAAAAACTTCTTAATGGCTCTTAAGTCTAAATCGTTCAGACATTTTTACACACCACCTTTTATTAATCATAACTAAAATAAGACTTCAGACTTTAGACCTCTTAAAAAACAAACGGAACCTTAGTGATTTAATGTTATAATCCTTGGCGTTTAAGTTAGTTTGTGTGTAACTTAACTAATTTTAAGGGTCTTGAAAAAAGACGAAAAATCTATAGTGGTCTTATATAATTCGAATCGATAATCTCTTAAGAGAATCTCTAAGGATCCAAGTTTTTATTGAGAGTTGAGTTACCCCCACAAGGTTTTATTGAATTTTACTGATGTTGAAATAGTTTTTTGTGAAATTATGGTATGAATTAAGAGGCAAAAAAGGCATGCTCATTCAAGATAATTTGAACCTAGGACTGAAGAATGACGAGGTCAAGGAAGGGGGTTCTGCATCACAACAATTGTGGAAGAGAAGACATAGAAAGAAACATTAGTTTTTTTTCTTTTTATCATCAATAGCCACATTAAGGGGAAAAGGGAAAGAACAACTTTTAGGTAATTGTTTTTTTATTGCAGCAATAGTTGTTAATTGAAGTTTTTTTTCTCTACCTTATGGAGACATTGTGTGGATGGTTTTCAGGTTTTTTCAACAGTGACATTCTCAACAGATAAGTTGTGCATATTGTGGAGATGGAGAATAGTTCTTAGAGAGAATGTATGGAATTGTTTGATGAATTCGATGAGCTTACTTGTGTTTCGCTGTTGTTGTCCTTGTGTTGACTATTCAAGTGTTGATCACCCATGTTTCTTAGGAGAAGCTAAGGTTAACCAACATCATTCATTAATTGCTACATTATCATACACGAAGAAAAGGAAAAACAACACAAAAATTGGTGTCTCTTTATGCGGCTATTGTGACATTGAATCCTCACAAACTGTAGAATCGAGTATGGTTCTCCCTTTGTTCCACTGTAAAGAAGAAAAATAATTGAATAACAAACCAGCCATCTCTGATGTTGTAAACCCCATTAAATAGCCCCTCGAGGGTGTTCTTCCTCCATGGAATACGATTGCTATGCCTACCAAGTGAGAGAAGAAAAAACCATATAAACCATAAAAACAAAATCAAAAGGTGCGTATAATACAGCCAGACAGGAAGAAGAATTGTGGATTTGAATTTTCAACTTCAAAATTGCAATGATTAGCACAAATCTTATATTTAAATATCATTCTATTGGCATTTTCCTCTTTGCTATTTACCCTCCAACAAATTTTTTTTTTTTCATCATCAAACAAATTCATCACCATTATTGTTATCAACTTGATATTTAGAGGACCCACATGATAGGCTATGGACCTCTTAATGTAACATCAAGTTAAAATTTATTATACATTTATTTCTTCAAGACTAATATTATCGAATATTAATTAAAATGTAGAACTATTTAATCACATAAATGCGGCAAGTTTCGATACTTTCCCCTAATTCCATATTTTTCCATATCGTTGTTTTGTGATCTCGTTGTATGATAAGAGCCGATTTTGATTTGTGGTGATTTGATGTTTGTGTTTTTAATTTTTATCAGATGATAAAGGCATTGCAGACGTTGAAGGGTATTTATGTATTCAAAGTTTCAAACTAGCAATATTGCCGTTGAAGACCATAAATCGACATAGACACTAGCCTTGTTTCCAATGGATGTGGTTAGTTTTCACAAATTCTTAATTTCACCTCTTTTTTAGTGTGTTCTGATATGCAGTTGTGCCATTGTTTTCGTAACTGTCTATTTTATCTGCTTCTAAAATCATGAATATGTTTTTATTTTATTTAAATTTGTGTACTAAATTAAAAAAATCATTATAAAACACCATTTTAATTTCTGAAAATCCATATAATATCTATGACGCTTCAAAAAATATTATTCAACTTTCAGTAATTATTCCATTTCAACATCTTACAAGATTTTATTAAAACTACCCAAAATAAACATGTTTTTAAATACAATAATTTTAAAAATAATAAATTTAACATATATATATATATATATACATATAATTTTATTTATAAACATGTGTAATTAATACATCTCTCTTTTTTTTTCCTAGCCATGTTTTTAATGCCGCTTGTTGGGCCACACAAGCTGTCCCTATAGAAAAATAATCGGTAGAGAAAAAATATTAATTGAAACCTTACAACGAATAAAATGTTTATTTTGAAACAAGTGTTATATCAATCTTAAAATCAAGAAATACTAGACCTGACAAATGTGTCGTGTCGGGTTCGTGTCGGATTCAAAGTTAAACGAGTCGAAAATGTCTAACTCTAACATGATCCGTTTAATAAAAAGATCAGAAAATATCAACTATAACCCGACCCGCCTAACCCGTTTAACATTTATAAAATTAAAATTAAAAATCAAAAATTCACAAAAAAAAATACAAATACAAAATTCAAATGAAAGCATTAGAAATCCAAAATTTATAATTCAAAATTATAATCAAATCTACAACACTAAAAATCCAAAGCATTAAAAAGAAAACTTATATATATATAATATATATAGGGTTCCCTTCATTTGTTAACCAACGCATTGGTGTTAACCGTGTTAACCAAATTTCGACCAATCAGAAGCTTTCATTTGTTTATGTTAATCGATCAAGGCTATTAAATATCCAAGGGCATAATTGAAAATCTTCATTTTCGCCCATTTAAATGCATACCATATTTTAAGGAGGTTTTAAATTTGGTATTTATCTAAACAATAAATGTATTAATTTAAAATTAAAGTTTGATTGGAAGTTATCTTTTTCCTTAGTTTTAGCATTTGATATATTTCTCACATCATAGCCAATTTCACCAATTTGGTTTTTCTTTTTGTTTTACATAACCTTTGTTGAAGAATATGCACAAATGCATATTGAAATTGCAAATATATACATGAAAGCTTAATAAATTGAACAATGCACACAAGCACATAAAACAAAAAACATTTTAAACATTTAAGTTTGAAACTTAACATATAACCATATGCACATATGCAATCTTTCAAGATGCACAAATGCATATATGCACTTTCTACTCCTACAGGATGCACAAATATATGCATCGTCTACTATTAAAAACATGCACACATGCATATATGCATTTTGTAGATTGGATACTCTTAAAACAATGTACATATGCACAGAAATAGCAAACACTTTGAACATTAACTTAAATACCTAATGATAACTACTTACCATATTATGTTTTGCACAAAACCAAATGAACACCTATTACCATAAGCTCATATGCACAACAACTATTGATTACTACTTACTATATGCTCATATGCACCACTCTAAATGATCACTACTGTGCATATGCACCACTACAACACAATGCACATATGCACATATATATAATCAACAAAGGACTGAAACAATGTTAACACAGGTTTCTTCTTGATCAACCTCAACTGCAGTATCCATTGTGTTCTTGAATCTTGAAAGACCACACTTCTTGAAGATTCTCTCACTCGGTTTACGGACTGAAACAATGTTAGCACCAATGTTATTTGGGCATATACACCTTTTATAAACCCTAAATATTTTGATTTTTACCTCTCCTTGGTTGATTCCCGCCTTCAATTCCAGCCATATCGCGCCTTTTTCTAACCACGATTTCGATAAAGGTTTCCGATTTGGTCGATAATATCTCAAATTTTGGTGTGGGATTCACGTTTGCACCTTCTTCGCAACCTTCATTCCCTCTTTTTTGCCGGAATTAGCAATCGCGAAGCAATCGGTTGTTCGTGTTTATCGATTTAGAAAAAAACGAAGAAATCTGGTGTTGAAATCGTGTTTATCGATTTAGAAAAAAACGAATAAATCTGGTGTTGAAATCGTGTTTATCGATTAGAAGAACCCTAAACAGAGTGATTCCCTATTTTGTCGCCCCTTTTGTTTTGGTAACCCGTTTAATAACATATGGAAAGGTATTGCCTTTTTACGCTTTTACCCCTGTGCTCTTATACATATTCAATTCCAAACGTTTTAATTCATTATTTCTGAAATTAAAATTCTAATTAATTATAAACCATTGATCTAAATAATTAACGGTCAAGGTCAAGATTGGTTAGCACGGTTAGCACCAATGTGTTGGTTAGCAAATGAATGAGACTCTCTCTCTCTCTCTCTCTATATATATATATATATGGTGGTATCAATTGGAAACCAAATTTTATTGGAAACTTTGAAAACCAAATTTCAGCCATTGATCTTTATAATCAATGGTTAAGATTCATTTGAATTATATATGGTAGTAAATTAATTAATTTATTAATAATAAATAAAAATAATAGATGAAAAGGGTAAATATGTCTTTTGATTTTGTGTCTCAAATATGGCAAGAAAGGTTTATTTTATTTAGATTACTTGAAACCAAAATAAAATTTCCCACGCAATCTAAATTTTGTTATTTTTTTTACTATGAAAACGTGGAGCATTTGTCTTTTCATCAAAAAAATTATTTTTCTTTTAAAATGTAAGAAAATATTTTTTTTTAATTTCATTTTATTATAAAATTTCCCACGCAATCTAATATTGTGATGAAACAGAATGAATTTGTGGATTACAGATTTCATCAGATTCATTGTGTTATCGTTATTGTTTCATAATGAAAATAGATTCATCAGGTTCATCGTGTTAGCATTATTGTTTCATTATTACTATATATAAGCTAAATTAAAATTAAATAATTTACCTAAATTAAATATCTCATTTTTAAATTAATAAATGATTATTGTTACCATATATAAGCTAAATTAAAATTAAATAATTATTAATATAATAATAACAGTTACCATATATATTATGAAATAATGTAAAAGACAAAAATAACATTTTCAATTAAAAATAAAAATAAAAATAAAAGAAATTTACTGATTGGTTGATTTCGGTTTCCAAAGTTTCCAATGTAATACTGGTTTTCAATTGATCGCTCCCTATATATATATATATACTTAGAGGTGTAGTTTAATTTCAACCCATGAAAATCATACAACCCATGCAACCCACTTGTTAACCGTTGGATTAATGATCGACGGTTACAATACATGTGGGTTCAATATTTTCAATTAAAAAAATAAAAATAATAAAAACAAAATAATCGTTTATCATGAATCCAACGGTTAAGATGTGGGTTGAATGGATTGTAAAGGACAAAAAATAACATTTTCAATTAAAAATAAAAGACAAAAATAAAAGAAATTCACTGATTGATTGATTTCGGTTTCCAAAGTTTCCAATGTAATAATGGTTTCCAATTGATCGTTCCATATATATATATACTTAGAGGTGTAGTTTAATTTCAACTCATGAAAATCATACAACCCATGCAACCCACTTATTAACCGTTGGATTAATGATCGACGGTTACAATACATGTGGGTTCAATATTTTCAATTAAAAAAATAATAAAAACAAAATAATCGTTTATCATGAATCCAACGGTTAAGATGTGGGTTGCATTGATTGTAAGATTTATATGGGTTGTAAATTATCCTTGGCCTATACTTATATATATATATATATATATATATATATATATAAACGGGTTATGTGGGTCATTTTCGAGTTGAACTTTTTGACCCTGACTTTACCCGTTTAATTTTCGTGTCGTGTCAACCCGTTTACTTAAACGGATTGAAATGTATTACCCAAACCCGTTTATTTCGTGTCGGGGTAGCGTGTCGTGTCAGTTTTTGTCAGTTCTAAGAAATACCAATTAATAAATATGATTATATCTATATAAATTAAGAAAACCCAAATTGCAGAAGATCTTGATTTATCACAGTTTCAACCCGATTAACATAACATAAACCCAAATTATTTGGATTGGTTTAGGTTATACTTTTGTTTGAATTGGATTTGATTAAGATTTTTCAAAACTGAATTGTCTAAATATCTTCAACCCGATTAATCCAACCCGTATAACCTATTCACCCATATTTTTTTTGCGAATCTACTTTACTACTTTGATTAAAGAGGATTTTTCTTTAGAGTAAGGTCAGTGGAGTGGTTAATCATTTCTTTAGGAAAGCAACCGGCATTCACACAGATCTTTTCAATATATTATATACATACACACTTTAAATATAAACCGTCTAAATCTCACAAACCAATCGGTTCAGAAATTTACTTTCAACCTTATCTGCAACTGATTTGATAACCGCATAAAAAATTCAAAATACAAAAAATCAAGGGCCAACATTGATTCATACGATGTCTAAGGGGCTGTTTGTTTACCTCTTAATGATTCCATTAATAAACAACATCTGAATCGTTAAGAGGTAAATCTTGTTTGGCAAAAAAAAAAAAGACTGTCTCTTAATGGTTCCAAAATCCTCTTACTGATCTTGAATCCTGACTATCCCTTAACCATTAAGAGCCCTGATTTCATTATGAACAATCAGCAAACAACCATATTTCATTTTACACTATACCATAAAAACATTTTAATCATTCAGACCACTTAATCATTCTGCACTAAACCATTTAGCAACTGCCAAATAGCCCCTAACATTTACATGGTTTATATTTGATTTGTCATCTATATATAATATATACATATATACACATCACTTATATTCTTTCATTATCATTGAGAAAGAGATTGATTTTAGGTTTGAACTACCATCATCAATGTGAAACACACCACAAAAAGTACATATACTAACGGTTAAAAATTCATTCCTATAAAAAAACAAACCATCATGATAAACAATATATACATACACACACATATATATATATATATATATCCATACATCAATAATTTGTATACAAAATCCGTACCTTGAAGGTCTTCCATACCCCGCTGATAAAAGAATTGTGGTTGAAACTTAAGATTGATCAAACAAAAAGCCAAGTATAAAGTAAGACTATGCTCCCTTTCTACATCTTTAAAGTATCTCATCACCCATGAAAACTTGACACAATCCACCACCACCAATCATCTTCAGTTCACATGTAAGTTGCAAAATGGATCTGCTTTAAAAATCTTGAAATCTATACTGCAGTTTCTTGAAAAACTTTTTGATCAAAGTTCTGATGGCAAACACACTAATTTGACCATTTCAAATTGTCTTTCAGAGCTCCAAGTTACTTGCAATGACATCTGAACCCAAAAAACAAGACTCACCGAAGCGGCCGCACCTGCACGACCAAACGGCGTCCCTCAAGAGAAGATTCCGGCGAATAAAAAGCGCCCCACGTGAGAATTCTTCCGCTTCCAACGGCAAGCACGCCACCGCCGAATCTCTGCCAAAACCCAAGTCGGTTTTCGATCACTTGTACCCGAATTACTGGAAAGTAGCTGCCATCTTTTTTGTATACTTGGCTGCAGGTACTCGGAGTCGTTCTTTAGCATGTTAAATGTGTAATTTTGAACGGACCCCCAAAATTTTGGGGCAGTCTTTAATTAACGAATATAAAACTATAGTCCACCTTAATATCTCACCAATTTCTATTAGAAAACAAAATTAATATGCGTCTCATCGCCTCAATAATTTGTGTGTATATATATATATATATATTTGTTATCTCACTCTGCATTGCAATCGAAAGGTTTAGATGTAACAGGGCCTCTAAAAAGATTGGAACATCCTTGCAGGTACTCTTTGCTTTCATCTTACCAGGCACCAGATCAAAGGAAAGAAAACAAACAGCATACTCGATGGACTTTATTTCACCATTGTAACGATGACGTCTGTCGGTTACGGAGATCTTTCTCCCGATAGCAACCTTACGATCCTACTCGCCTGTCTTTTTGTTGTTTTTGGCACGCTGATTGTCGGGTTGGTTTTGAGTAAAGCGGCGGATCTTTTAGTGGAGAAACAAGAACAATTGCTGATGAAGGCGTTACGTTTGAATCAAACGCTCGGTGAAAGAGAGATTCTGAGAAAGATTAAAACGAAGAAAGTGAGGAACAAGTGTATGATCTTGGTGGCATTGCTTCTGGTTTTCATGGCTGCAGGGACGGGTCTTTTGATTTCCGTTGAGGATTTGGACTTCGTTCATGCGTTTTATTGTGTCATTGGAACGCTTACTGGCCTCGGTTACATAGATAAATGCTTCTCGACGACAGGTGGACGTGTCTTTTCGTTGTTCTGGATCTCGTTGGGTACGATTTATGTAGCTCAGTTGCTCTTTAGTTTTGCTCTGCTACACACTGAAAGAAGGCAAAGGTCATTGGTCAAATGGGTTCTTAAAAGACAAACAACGACTTCTGATCTGGAGGCAGCTGATTTTGATGGTGATGGCATTGTTGTGTAAGTACAAATAACCGAACCACAAGGATTGTGGCGTACTGGTTAAGCCCCGGGGATGTGGTGGAATATCCCATCTGTCCAGGGTTCCAATCCAGACGTACAAAACAATTGAGGCCACTGAAGTTTAATCAGGGCTGATGTCTTACAGTCTAGGCATAGCCTAGGACACCCTTCCCCCCAAAAAAAGTACAAATAACCGCAAGGGGGGATGATAACCAATTATTCATTATGAATATTTTTGAAAATGCATGATATTTGTGTATATTCATCATGAATATTTGGTTCTTGATGTTCTTAAAATATAAGTAGGAGTTAATAACTTGCATTCTTGAACATGATAAAGACTCTAACATGGTGTTTTTATCTTTTGATATTCAAACAGAGCTGCTGAGTTCGTGATCTTTAAGCTAAAAGAGATGGGAAAGATCAACGAAGAAGATATCACACCTATCATGGAACAGTTTGAAACACTCGATTTTGATAAAACAGGGACGTTGTCTACCTCTGACCTTCTGTTGTCGCAGTCGCAGTGGCTTGCCTCTGATATTATAACTACCCGATTATCAATCTAAGGCGATGTAAATAGCATCGTGTTGGTAACTCATATTTTTTACATGTATTTTGAGCATGAGATTTGAAGCTCATGATTAGAACCAAAATTTATGGTCTAGTTTAGTTCCTAGACATGCTTATCGCCCATTACAAACATTTGAAACCAAAGTTCCACAATCAAGCAATTTTCACACCTTGTTAATGTGAGATATGTGTACGTGAGTCTAGGGGTGTAGTCGAGTCGAGTCGAGTAGTAGGTTAATCGAGCCGAGCACAAAAAATTAATACCGGGCTTGAGCTCGATTAACTTTTCAATGTACGGCTCGAGCTCGAATATTTTTTGAGTTATCGAGCTCGAGCTCAATGATCGGTTATGGGTTCAAACTCGTGATCGATTAACTCGTTTATCGGCTTGAGCTCGATAATTTTTATATTTTTATTGTATAATTAATAAATATATGAGCATGTTTGGCTCGAAAAAGGGTATGCTCGAATGGCTCGGCTCGGCTCGAAGTAGACCATCTAATAAATCTAGACTATCCTCCTCTAGTCGTATCTCCTCTCAGTCTGTCAGAACCAAATCTGAATCCTACCAACCATCTTTTCAAAAGGCCTACATGCCTGTCTCCTCAAACTCTGACCGTGTTGAGAAATACAAAGCAAAATATAAGAGAGAGAATGAGAGAAATGAAACTTTGCTCAAAATAGGAAAAGATCAAATGACTGATACCCATGTTTGGGCAGATGAACCCACTTCTGAAAGTGACAAAGAAATGGCCAACCTTTGCTTCATGGCTAATGTCGATGACAGTGAAGCTCAATCCTCCTCTATGGCCCTTGTATCAGCTGAGTGTTCTACCTCATGTGCCCAGGTATATCCTTTTTTCTCTCTCTCTGATGTTGAGAATATTGAAGCCTTTGACTCTTTGACCATTGACTTCTATAAAGTCAAAGATGCAAAGAAAAAGGCAAATGCTCAGATAAAATATCTTTCTTCTCAACTGCAAATTTGTCTCTCTCAGCTAAAACATTTTGACAAAATCAAAGTTGAGCTTGAGGATTTGAAAACCATAAATTTCACTCTTGCAAAAGAGAAAAATAAAATTCTCAAAAGATTTTTAAAGGAGCAAGAAATAGTAAAAAGGTGGACAAGTTCCTCCAAAAACTTAGAAAAGATTTTCCAAGATCAAATGTCTTGTGATGACAAGTCTGGACTAGGCTTTGGAAAAAACGACCTTGACCTTCCTTCTGACACCCATGCTCTGTTCTCTCTTCCTTCATTTTATGAGTATTCTGAAGAGAACTCTGACAACTCTCAAACCTTGGACTCTCCTAATCTCATTGAAAATCTAAAGTTTGGGATGTTCATTAAAGCCAAAGGCATTGGTTCACCTCATAAAAGTGAGGAAGCCCAAGGCTCAAATGACCCTCCCAAACTCATTGACAATTAATGAGGGTTCCTCTTCTAAATCCAAACCCTCTAAAATTCCAACCAGAGATCCTTAGCCATCTTCAAGGAAATTCTCTTCATCTGAAAAAGGAAAATCGATTGCCAATCTTCCTCCCAAAAGAAAATTTCCCAAGAAAGATTCTAAGAAATCGTCCTCTCTTCCTATTCCCAGATCTGTGATGATGAAAAAGCTAAATCCCAAGATACATTCTTCTCCTCCTTTAGCTAACTCTAACAAAGGTATCTTGGGTCCCAAACCTCTTGATTCTTCTTTATCTCCAAAAGCCATAAAATTCAAGCTGACCAGTCATCACAAAGAAGTTGATCAAAGCTCCAAAGAGGTTTTTATCTATAGAAAATGATATAACTGTGGTAATACCTTCCATCTTGCTAGTGACTGCCTTGTGGAAAGAATTGATAGAAATGTTTCCAAGGATTCTCTTTCTTCTTCTAACCCAAAATGACCCACATCAAAATGGGTACCAAAGAAATGATTTCTCTATGATTGCAGGTGTTTGAGCATCAACAAATATTATGAAGGAATCTTCTTAGGACATTCTCTCTCTTCAATGCCCTACCGGGTCTACCATCTTCGGAGAAAATGCATCTACTCATGTGAAGTTTGATGATCTTAAGTCATCATCTCTTCATATGATGATGATGAATTAAATTGGTGGATTTCTTCATGTGTTGGTGAAGATTCTCAAGATCCATCATCTAGCTCAAAACCTTATGTTCCTTTCTCCTCAGACACAACTCATCAAAATGGTGACCTACCTATCTTTTCATCTTCAATCCCTGATCTTCAGATAGTCATCTCTGAAGATCAAGATCCCCCCTATCCTATTCTTCCCTATTTCACTCAACCTAAACCTTCCTCCATCATTCCCATCTTCCTCTCAACCTCAAAATTCACCACAAATCATCCCACCTTCTCAACCAAACATTCTTTCTTCACCTATTCCTTCTGATATTCCATCTCTCTTTCCTGAAGAAGTCTATGTGAAACAACCACATGGGTTTGAAGATCCTTCACATCCTGACTATGTGTATAAATTGGACAAGTTCAAACAGGCTCCCCAAGCCTGGTATGATACTTTGTCCAGTTTTCTGCTAGAAGATAAGTTCTCTCGAGATAAAATTGACAACATCTTGTTCCTCAAGAAGACAACAGGTAATATCACTCTAGTTTAAATCTATGTGGATGACATTATCTTTGGTGCCACCAATGAATCCCTTTGTCGGGAGTTTGTCTCTCTCATAAATTTGATATGAGATGAGCATGATGGGAGAACTTACATTTTTCTTGAGTGTTCAAGTAAAACAAATTTCTGAATTGATCTTTAAGTCAAATACTTTCGTGATCTCCTAAAGAAATTCATTTTTGAAAATTGCTCTCCTATGAAAACTCCAATGACACCCCTTTCTTTTAAAAAAAATATTTTTTTTTCATCCACCGTTTTGAATAGTCTTTTAAAAAACAGAAAAAAAAATTGATTTCAAAACAATCGGTGGACCGATTGATTCTATTGTTTTTTTTAAACATTTTTTTCTTTTTCTTTCAGCCGATGGTTTTGTTTAAAAAAATTCTTTTTTTATTTTTCGGCCTCCCTTTCTCTCTTCGGCTTCTCCCTCTCTCTTCGGCCCCCATCTTCGGCTCCTCTCTCACAAGACTCTCTCTCTCTTTCGGTCTCTCTCTCTCCTCACACCTCTCTCTATTCGGTTTATCTCTCTCCTCACACCTCTCTCTCTATTCGGTTTCTCTATCTCCTCACACCTCCCTCCCTTTCGGCTCCCCTCTCTCTACACATTTGCTCTTTTCGGCCCCCCTCTCTCTCTAGAGCATTCGGCCTCCCTTTCTCTCTACCCTCCCACCGAAAATCCCACCCAACCACACCTTCCCCATTTTCGTCCCAAGTCGAACCCCCCTCCTTTTTTTCTTCGGTTTCCTTCCCCCCTCCCCTATTTATTTTTTTGTCTTTTTCCTTAGACTTTCCTATCCTACTCCCTTTCTTTCCTTTTTCTTCCATATCTCCTCCCTTCCATTTTTTACGTCCCTTCCATTACCTCACCTCCTATATTTCCCCTATCCTCATTTTTTTACCCTATTCCAAATATTCAACACCTCTCACCCCTTCCCTCTCCCTATACTCCTCCGTCCCATTTTTTACTTCTCTCCCATTACCTCATCTCTTATATTTCCCCATCCTCCTCATTTTTTACCCTCTTCCAAATCTTCAACACCTCTTTTTACTTTCTCGCAAAAAAAAAACCTTGGAAAACAGCCCCCCCCCCAAAAAAAGGGCCACTGAATTTATGAGTTCTTCTTGTCTTGTAATTTTTCTGAGTGTTTGTACCATTTTTTTCTATGTGTTGGTGTCATCATCAAATAGGGGGAGAAAAATTGTTGGGTATTTAATTGATTTGGTGATGACTCTCCGACCAACACTTAGAAAGTCATGATGACCAATTTGGACAATGGCTCTCTCTACAACGATCGCCCTCTACTCCCAGGTATGGTCTACTTCATAAACTCTCCCGATCTACAATGGGGTGATCCTAGAGACACTATGGTGTCCAAGGCTCCCTCATCTGTAGTAACACCATCTGCCCCATCCCAGTGAAGTCGGTTAGCAAAAAAAACTCAAAAGCTTTCGTCACCTCCGCACTTGCTAAGATGACCATACGACCGAAAGAACATTCGGATGTTGCCCCGGTCACACATCTCTCTTCAAAGCGGAGGCACTCACCTTCTTCCCCTCCCTCTCCTCTAAGAGGTTTAGGAAGGTTCAAAGGCCAAACCACCTACTCCATCCACCGGTTCTTCAAAATCGACAGGTGTTGAAATTTTCCCATATGGTCCCGGGGTGTAACACCCTCAAATCTGGAAAGAGCAACTAAATTAAAATTTTCAATAATGCCTCAAAAATAGATAAGATCACTTACAACAAGTTCATACTTGAAATATTAAACTAGGTATAACCATCAACGAAGGTAAATAAATTTTTCTACAAAGACTAATTAGAGGTCGGGTGTTACTAAAACCCAAATACACGTTGTTATTCCCAAGACAAGGCGAAAAGCTTCACCAAACTACTCACCCTCGAACACACGTCTAGCACCTCTCTCTCCAAGGTGTCACTAGAACCAATCCTCAAACGAACCTGTTGCACATGCCGACAAATAAAAAGGTTAGGCTATCGCCTAGTGAGTTCAAGGGTTTTATATGAATAAACAAATCTTTTAAAAAGGATAACATCCATTTAAAATTAACGTTCTTTCCGATAATTTACTTTAAACCCAAAGACAACTCTTTCCCAATATCATGCATTTTCAAAAACAAAGATCTTGTTACCAACATTCTTTATAAATGATACAACCCACACTTACTCGATACGAGAATAGGGATTAATTCTCAATTTAAGAAGCGTAAGTAAAACATTGTATCCCAAAACACCCAAACACGGGTGGGGTAAAATACTCAACCAACACTACGTGGTTAAAACCCGCATGTACAAGATTATACCAAAAACACGGACGCTAGGCCTAATACTCACGCGACCATAAACTGAAAGGAAACCCAAACACCCAAACGTGGGACGATGTACATCATTCAAACCTTAATATACGAGGAGGAAGATCCAATATTAAGGCCCTCAATCACTGTCGACCATAAAGAACCAATGGCAATAAAGTAAGACATCCTTATATTTAAATTACTGATAGCCGACAAAGGGGGAGACCCGTATCCGTTGAGAGTGGAGGAAACACAAAAGCATACCACCCATGCAACGTTAATCGCATGACACCTCACGACATCACATCCCAAGTGTCCCTACGACTTCCTTAACAAGCGTCACCCCAAGTCAGTTGACCTTGATGAAACATTCCGAAGAACTCCATCCCGAAGGCCCGACACACTTAAAGACTACCTCCCAGGCATTACTTCAAGCGGAAGAGGTCCTAGCGCCCACTCCCCGATAGCACTAACAGACTCAACCCTCCTAGCGACCACTTGTAAAGTTTCCGGTCATAAAACATGGGTACTGGAGTTTAACCCCGCAGTACCCAATTGACCATCACAAAACAGACCGACTTACGTGCCTATGGATCCAATGCAACACAGTCTAACCTTATCGGACTAAACATGAATGACCAAAGCACTCGAGCCCGTAACCAACCTCAATACGCAACACAACACATTAGTACGTACGTCATAACTGGACTCTACATTAAGCCATATAAAACCGGACAAGTGTCCTCAAGACTCCTTTAAACGACATCGAGCCAAAATACTCAAAACCTCTTTTTGACCAATGATTAACGTTTTTCAAATAATAAACGTACTCAACCCATACCATGAAATCACACGCTCCAAAATACTTGAATGGACTCCAACACAGTTTAAGTTGGGACAAAAGGTTTTCCAATTAGATTTATACTCTTTATCCTTTCAAAACGTCCCATAACACAAAATTAAGCCTTTTACCCAAACAAACACTAAAATGTCTTTTAACGAAATAATCTCATTTATGCAATAAATTACTAAACACACCTATTTAGGACTCATTTATCAAAATGCCCAAAATTCCCTAATATGGGTGTTTTGTAAGGTTTATAAAACTAAACTTCTCAAATAACCAAAACCCATCAAGTAACTCCACAAATGATAATTTCATGTTAAACACATAAATACTTTAAAATAAACATTTTGGCATGTACAACGTTTTCACAAATCAACTTGAACTCACCTTGCCAGATTTAGGCTAAATTTAGATTTTACCTCGCTTAGAGCTCCTTTGAAGCAACTTGAATCTTCGAGGTTTAAACTTCCAAAAACCTAGATACATAAATTTTCCACCATAAATATACATCCAAAACCATATAGAATCGATCTCTAAACACTTTACATCAAAACTTCCATTTTGAGCAAAACCTTAGTTTTGACCCAATTCTCCCAATAATCTTACAAACCGACATTAAAGAAATCAAACACTAGGAAACCATAAATGGAGCATTTATAACTTATTTTAAGGTTTAGAAATAAAATGGATACACTTTCCACTTAGGTTTGACGAAAACCTAGAAAACCCAACAATGAGCTTGAGGTTGAATAAGAAGATGGAGATGGTGAATTATTGACCAAAGCTTTCCATTTTACCACTTGATGGTGTTTCATGTTCATAAAATACAAGGGTTTGAGCCAAAGATAAGTTAGGGTTTGAAGGGGAAAGAAGGAAAACGTTTTGGGAGAGAGTAGAAGAAGTTTGGATGAGAAAAAAATGAGAAAAAGGCTGAAAACTCGAACTTACCATCAGACTAGCCCTACTTGGCAACATTGCCAAGCGACTATGCCCAGGGAAATGTCGCTAAAACCAATATCCCAACGGATATTGTCGTGATCATCTCCATACGAGCGATATTTTATCAAACTCGAAAGGATAGATGGCTACAAGAACTTTATTTAGAATTGTTTGTATCTGATCTAGAGGTTTGGGTGTGAGAATAATGGAAACATCACCGTTAGGATCATCCTTCTCGACTTTGTGAGACAATGGTTCCGTTGGCTCAGGAATGTCTGCAACTGGTTAACTTTTGATTTCTTCGGTGGCTGGTTCGAGATCTGGTTCAGATACTTTGGTCTCGGTCAAGATTTCTTGTTGTGGCTCGGCCACGATGAGGATAACTTTCTCTTCAAATTTGTCCGGCAATACTTCATCCCCTTGACTTCCTTTGGTTTACATAGTGAACTTTAGAACTAGAGGCAACATTCAGATCCTTCTCACGGTTCCGAGTTTCCTCTTCTATCCGTAAGTGTTTCTGAAGTTGCTCCAAAGTGAAGTCCTCCGTGGTATGCAACAATTTCTTCCTATAACCATGGAAGGAAGGAGGCAACTTGCCAATTATGCCACCAACAATCAATTGATCAGGAATGGTTATATTCAGATTTTTAAAATTTGAAATCAAGATCAGAAATTCATGGACTTGATCAAGTATAGATACGTTATCGGTCATAGTAAACTCGAAGAATTTGAAAGTGATAAACTTATATGCCCCTTGTTTTTCGGTGTCATACTTGTACTCCAAAGCCTTCCATATTTCTTTTGCAGATTTCATCGGTGTATATAAATCATATAACCGATCCGTCAAGGAGTTGAGAATGTAGCCTCTACACAACAATTCATCTTCTCCACGTTTCTTTCTTTCAGTAAGTCTTGCAACGGTATCATTATCCGTATGTTCTGGCAATTCCGGAAGTTCTGGATCAAGGATATAGATAACCTTCATTGCAGTAAGATAGAACTGCATCTTCTCCTTCCATCGCAGGAAATTCGTGCCATCAAATCGGTCAAGTTTCACCGAATCATGACCAAGCAACTTGATTGTGTTTTGAAAATAAGCCATCAAGTAATATTATTGTAACACCCTCAATTCTATAAATAGCAACTAATTTAAAATTTTCTAAATACATCGATAAATGATACATCTCCAATCACAATTTATTATTTAACCTCAATACATACATTTCATTTTATACATACAATCTATAATAAGGACGGGTGCTACTAAAACCCCATAATAGTCACTATCTCTAAACTGCGGAAGACTTCACCAACTACTTACACTTGCACAAAGCTAAGGCTCAACTCTTCATAGAATTTCTAGAATCCAAACCCCCAACTGGAACCTGATGCACATACCGACAAATAAAAATGTTAGGCTTAACACCTAGTGAGCTCAAGAGTTTTCAACATATATAAATGAATCGTTTAAGGAAAGAAGAATGCCATTAAAATCATAATCTTTCAAAATGATATGCTCCGCTTATGAAAACGACTCGTTTACCAATAAATATGCATTTTAAACGAAAGAGACACCGAGTTAATCGTTAACCAAACCAAACTGTTTTACAGACTAAGATCCCAATATAAAACGTTCTTTCGTAAACTTAGATTTAACCCAAAACTTGCTCAAAATAAGAATAGAGAGAGGACTCCCAATTTTATAAAATGTGGGTAAAAATGTTATACCTCGAAATACCCAACACGGGTGGAACATGATACACAACTCATAAACCATAGACGAAAATCTATATAAATAAATATTGTCGTGAACACAGACATTAGACCCAAAACTCACACGACCATAAAATGGACGAAATCAAATACCGAAACGTGGAAATGACGCATTCCATTCAAACCTTAATATACGTGGGGAAAACCCAATATTAAGGTCATCATTTATCGTCGACCACACAAATCAAAGTTGGTAAAATACGACATTAACATTTAAAAAAAATACCACGGATCTATGACGGAGAGACCCGTATACATTGAGAATAGAGGAACACGCAAGTAGGTTGCCCATACAACTTCCTCGCATGTCATCTAAACGTTTCCATCTTGGGTGGCGAGAACACGTGAATGGGGCCACCCGTGATGTTATTGGATTTCACCACATATCCCGGTCCTAGTTCCCATACCATACCAGACATCACAATCCTCATACCGTTTGTTGCCTCTTGCCATACTTCGTCGAGTTCCACCCAAGGTCTTACGGACATGGATGCCTATCCAATCTAGACGAGTTTCAACTCAGCGGCTCGAGCCACCTATTGCCTACTCTCTAGCAAACCCAAGCGGTCACTAAATGTAACCAAAATCTCAGGCCTTACAAAACAAACAGACTTACATGCCTATGTATCCATTACAACACTGTCTAACGTTACATGACTCCAATTGAAAGACCAACGCTCCCAAAACATGTAACTCTCCAATGACACGAAAATGCGCCATCATACTCAAAACCCTACAACGGTTATTAATCTGGAGAACTTCCTCAAGACTGAATTTAGTCAAAACCGAGCCAAAGGCCCAACAATTTACGTAAATACCCAATAAAAGCCAGTAGAGACATCGAAATACGTTTGACCAACAATTATGCAAACACCACGACCAAAAAGGTAATTAACCCAAAACTTCTCATTGGTTGAAACAAAATGTTTTCCAAATGAACTCTTTCTCTTCTTGTTGCCAAAATGACCCATAGTTCAACTCCATTCTCTATGTGAATTGTCCATAAATTAAATGATAGATTGAGGTTGTGTACTGAAACACGCAAATTTACAACATGAATCCTCAAATTTATGTTTCTCTCGGTCCTGCTAGCCATTAAGGGAGAATACACATATATTAGGGAGTGGTGGGATGAAGAGACTGAAGTCAATTTCTATCGGTCCTCCTATAATTAGATTTCAACAGAGGATTCCATGCATTCATGAAGAGCATGAACTTACACACACAAAGGGTTAGGCTTGGATGGTCGTGGAGATCTAAGGCGATGGTAGTGGTGGTTGGTACTCTAAAACAACATAAATGTGGGGATGGAATAGGAGGTGGTGGTGGTTGAGGGTATAGGGTATAAGCGCACATTGGCGAAGGCCCTATAGGGCTATTAGGGGCCAAGGCCCCTGCGCCGTTTTCAAATTATATGGAGACTCCCAATTTCCAACTATATATATATATATATATATTGATTTGCCCCCCCTATATATATATAGTTGGAAATTGATTCCCCCCCCCCCCACTTTCTTGTCCTGTCCAATAAGGTTTAGAGGTTAAAGTGATAAAGTACAAATTCAAATCGGATAAAGTCCAAGTCCAAAGTAAAGTGATAAAGTCCAAAGGGTGAAAGATCGGCGGGTTCCAGTCGGCCGCGGAAGACCGACGGGTTCCACTTGGAGGAAATTATGAAAGACTTCAAGGCCAAGAAAGATCGACAAGTTCCATTTTGATGAGCGATGTTTGACATTTTCATGTTTAACGTCTAGTTTTAGAGTTTTTACTACGTTAGAATAGGGGTGTAAACGAGTCGAGTTTTTAACGAGCTACTCGAGCTCGTTTATCTCAGGCTCGAGCTTAATTATTCTCGAGCTCGAGTTGATCTTGAACACAAAATCGAACTCGTTTAGCTTAACGAGTCAAACTTTTTAACACCAATGTTCGACTTGACTCGTTCGCAAACTCGATTCAATTTTTTAAGTCAAGCCGAGCCATTTGAAGATACCCTTTTTCAAGCCAAACATGCTCATATATTTATCAATCATACAATAAAAATATAAAAAGTTATCGAGCTCAAATCGATCACAGGTTCAAACCAATAAACGAGCATCGAGATAGATAACTCAAAAACTATTTGAGCTCGAGCTCTACATTGAAAAAGTTAATCGAGCTCGAGCCCAGTATTAATTTTTTGAGTTCGGCTCGATTAACCTACTACTCGACTCGACTCGGCTCATTTACATCCCTATTTATTTGGATAAGGTATTTTTTGTATTTATGAAATTGCATATTATATTAGGTCCGGCCCCTGTGGTCGGAAAGCTTCTGTTCCGCCCCTGTATGTTGAATATAGTCTTTAATTGTGTCCCACATAGGAAGAAGAGTGAAAATATGATTAATTTTTATAAACCTTAGCTTATTTGATTAATCAAATAAGCAATAATGGGTTTATGAGGATTGGGCTTGAGTTTCTACTTGGTTTGGCTAGTATTTAATGGGTCAAAGATAGCACTAGCACTAGCGCGTGTGTGGTTCACTCTCTTCAAAATTTCTGGAGAAAAAATGGTGTTCATGGTGATGAGAGGATTTGTTGTATCCTCCATCTAGATTAGGTGAATCCTGGGGGTGAATTAGCCTTATCCCAACAACACAAAGTAAGGGCTCATATTATGCTAAGGATAGTGATTAACATCACATCGTAATCTAGTTTTGATTATCTTTGATCTTTGTTTCTTGTAGTAAATTTTTCCAACAATCTTAGGATAATTGTAACACCCTAAATTTTTATCCTAATTGGAGAAGAGTGTTTAATTGGGTGAATGGGTAAAGGAAGAAACACATAGGGTTGTCTCGGCCATAATGCCATGTGGTTGTGACATTGTCACAATAGCACCAATGGTACTAAAAGTATGGTCGTCTCGGCTATAGTGCCATGCAGTTGTGACATATGTCACAATAGAAACGGAGATTACCAAGTGGTTGGTCGTCTCAACGAATGCTCCATGTAATTATGTCAATGGTGTAACACCCGTAATTTTTGGGTAAGTACTATTTCGAGTTAGTATAGGAATCGATCTTTTGAGAGAAATAAAGGAATTGGGATTTTGGGATTAAATTCTAGATTTTATAGTCTTGCTAGATGAGGAATTCAGTTACGAGAACAACGGTTCTTTCCGGAGCAAAAACGGAGCTAAAACGAAGAAGTTATGGCCAAAACAACGGTCGGTACAAGTTCGGCTAAAGTGCCTAGCGAACGTGACATGTGTCACTTTAGCTTGGCACTATCGTTGAGAGTATAAAACTCTCGGTACATATGGCGCGATAGTGCCTAGATAAAGTGACATATGTCACTTTAGCCAGGCACTATCGCGGAGCGGGTCTGGAGGTTAAAAATCCGATTTTTTGGGGGTTTTCTTCATTTTTCTCATATCTCTTTCACCATAACTCCGTTTGAGACGATTCTTTTTGCTATAGATTCGTATTTGAGAGATTTTCAAGTTTAGATTGTTACTTTTGGGAAGATTCAAGAGTATTAGGTGGTGGATTGGAAGCAAATTTCAAGAGCTCATCATCATCATCACCTCCACCTTCAAGAAATTTGGAGTTTTATAGGTTTTCACCAAAACCTAAGTGGTAAGTTTATCCTCTCCATTTCTAAACCTTATTAGGTGATATAAATGTTTCATTGATGATTTCCTAGTGTTTGGTTTTTCTAATTTCGGTTTGGAAGATTTTGGAGGATTTAGGTCAAAAAATAGGGTTTTGACCAAATTGGAGGTTTTGATGTAAAGTGTTTGGGGATCGATTCTATATGGTTTTAGATGTATATTTATGGTGGAAAATTTATGTATCTAGGTTTATGGAAGTTTTGACCTTGAAGATTCAAGTTTCTTCAAAGGAGCTCGAAGTGGGGTAAAATCTAGATTTAGCCTAAATCTAGCAAGGTGAGTTCAAATTGATTTGTGAAAACGGTGTACATGCCAAAATGTTTATTTTGAAGTGTTTGTGTTTTACATTAAATTTTTAACTGCTGATAAGTTTTGGTTATTGGGATATATTTAACTTTATAAACTTATGTAACACATCTTTGTGATTTTGGGGCATTTTGGTAAATAAATCATTTTGATATATTTCTTTGACGATGTAATATATAAATGGGGGTCATTTCATGTAATTGTCCATTTGGTGCATACGATTTTATAAACGTGGTTGTTTGACGAGGGAAGTTGAGCAATACTTCATCTTTTTCTCACTTCGTTGAACGATGTCTGACATGTTTAAAAGTTAAAGCTGAGCATCAGAGACCTTATAGGGAGCTTCAGTCGTTAGAAATTCCAGTTTGGAAGTGGGACGAGATTACGATGGATCTTGTTACTGGGTTACCACGATCACCTAAGGGGCATGATGCTATTTGGGTGATAGTGGACCGACTCACAAAGCCATCTCACTTCCTACCGATCAAGGAGACATACTCACTAGAGAAATTGGCTCGATTGTATATCGACGAGATAGTAACCAGACATGGAGTACCGTCATCAATTGTGTCAGACAGAGATGCTCATTTTACGTCAGCTTTCTGGAAAAGTTTGCAAAGGGAATTAGGCTCTCAACTTAAGTTGAGTACGGCCTATCATCCGCAAACGGATGGCCAGAGTGAGAGAACTATTCAGACATTGGAAGATATGCTTCGTGCATGTGTTATTGATTTCAAAGGTTTGTGGGAAATTCATTTGTCGTTCATTGAATTTTCCTACAACAATAGTTATCATGCTAGCATACAAGCGGCTCCGTTCGAAGCTTTGTATAGTCGTAAATGTAGAACACCTTTATGTTGGAATGAGGTGGGTGAAAGACAGCTAGCGGGACCAGAAACTGTACAGGTGACAGCTGATAAAGTCGACCAGATTCGAACAAGATTAAAGATTGCTCAAGATCGTCAGAAAATGTATGCTGATAAGCGAAGGAAACCGATAGAGTTTCAGATGGGAGACAAGGTAATGTTGAAAGTTTCGCCCTGGAAAGGAGTAGTCAGATTTGGAAAGAAAGGAAAGTTGAGACCAAGGTTTGTTGGACCATTTATCATCACGGGACGTGTTGGTGAAGTGGCCTATGAACTTGATCTACCAGAAAGTTTGCGTGGGATTCATCCCACATTTCATGTGTCAAACTTGAAGAAGTGTTTGGCAGAAGCAGATGTAGTAGTTCCCTTAGAAGATATTCAGGTAGATGAAAAATTAAGTTATATTGAGGAGCCCGTAGCAATTACGGACCTCAAAGTAAAGAAGTTAAGAAACAAGGAGATTCGATTAGTGAAAGTTCAGTGGAAATTTCACCAAGGACAAGAGTCCACGTGGGAAGTAGAGGCAGACATGAAATCTCAGTATCCCCATTTGTTTAGAGATGGAATTCCGGGGACGGAATTCTTGTAAGGGGGGAAGATTGTAATATCCAGTTCCGAAATTTTATTAATTTTAGAAGTTGGGTGAAAAGTTAAGCGAGACCCAAAGTTCAGGGGGTTTATTGAAACATTGGTTATATATACTCATAACCTCATATATTTGTTTCATATCATACTGATTTGTTTGTAAACCGACTTAAGAGAGAAAGAGAGCAGAGCAAAGAAGGCAGAGAGAAAGAGAAAGAGGTCTTGAGGAATCGATTTGTTTTTGGTCAAATAGAGGTATGATTCTAGCTTAATACTTCTATCTGCATGTTATAGTCGGTAAATAGTTTTGTTATTTAAGCTTTTATCCGTGTTTTGAATCGATTCATGGATTTGAGTTTTCTGTAAACCGACTTAATATGAACATCAACCGGTATAGGACCGGGAAGAAGGTGTCGACCGATATAGATATTGACCGGTATAGTTGCTTGACCGGTAAAGGTCGACCGGTATAGAGTATATTGTGTTGACCGGTCCGTCGACCAGTGTAATCGACCGGGACCAAGGTCGACCGGTATATTGCAACCGACCGGTATCGTACTCGACCGATAAGTTGTGTCGACCAGTAAGGAGTGTCGACTGGTATTGCTCGACCGGTGTAGTGAACCGACCGGTATAATGTTAATCGGTCCTAAGAGGTATTGATCAGAGTGGTTTTGACCGGGATAGTAGCAGTATATTGTATTTGATGTGTTTATAGAAAGAAAGAGGATGAGTCGCAAGTTAGCTTACCTTTGTTTTTAATACCATCGTAGGTGGTGTTAATCAGTAGAAGTCAGAGTTTAATCAAGAAGAATCAGAGGTGAGTCTTTCAAACTAAATCTTTTATGATTTTGACAGTTATTTGATAAATGTGGGTTTTATAAACTGCACGTTTATAGTATTGAAAGTTATGCAGAATTATTGAAAAAGGTTGATTTAATCAGTTTTGCATATTTATGCTCAGTTTATATAAACTTGTTTTATATATAGTCAGGACTAGGTGTATGCATACATTTGAGTCAGAAGTCTGACCTAAGTCGGACAGTGTGACGCGCCTGCTCGTACCGGGGAGTGTGGCCCGTTTATGCAATTAGGGTGTGTCCCTAAAATAAGGCAGTGCGAGACAGACATACCGTCTTTGACGGAAATGTTGGTCAGTAGCTTAAGGTACGCTTGTGAAGCGTAAAAAGTGGTCAGTGATGGTCAGTAGATTGAGTTATGCCTGCGAAGCATAAAGTATTTTAACTTTTGATTAAAAGAGCAGGTTATGTTTTTGAGATATAAAGATTTGTTTAAATATTTTAATTAATATTTGAACTGTTGCAGTAGTGATTGGAAGGGACTCACTAGACCATTGGTCTAACCCTCGCTATTTCAAAATTTTAATCCTGTTTCAGGTTATCGAAAGGTAGCAGGTACAGATAAGGGTAAGGAGAAGATGTAAGCTATTTCCAGGAGATAAAAGACTTCCTGCAATAGTTTATACTTTTTGAACTCAGTTGTGTAATAAGAGATAGTTGTAAACCTTGTACTCTGAAATGTAAGCCTGGGGCAGTATTTAGACAGAAATGATATTTATTGTATGTATAAATGTTCAGGTTGTTACAGGGAACATCCATGATGTCAAAGAATTGGTCGACTTCGATTTGCCAATCTAAGAATTCTTCTACTCCTGTGGTTCCATAGAAGGATGGAATATCTGCTTTCATACAATAATTGTGTCTGTTTCTTCTTAGGTTCATTGGTTCTCCTTCCTCATCTTCTTTGGATTCAAAACTTGAAAGATTAAGCCGGTTACAGTTGCCATTACACGGAACCTTAACCGGTTCTTCAATCTTGTCTCTTCTCCAACTATTGTAGTTGACGAAATTGGGTTGAAGTTTGTTGACAACCGCTGCCAAATTATCGAGTGTCGTGGATAAGGCAATATGCATCTCTACTAAACCTGCTTTGGTAGCGGGTCGGTCGGCCATTGTTAATAAAAGAGACAGGAGAAGTCTGCTCTGATACCAACTGACGCAGCGGGGTAATTGCGCGGAACGAATCGACAAACGTCTGGATCCAAGGATAGCGAGCTTTACAACGAAACGCTCTAGAAAATTAAGAGAATACTCTTAAACTAGAGGTAAAACTCTAAAAAAGTTTAATTTATTAATCAATAATCTAAACTCTCTGATTAACAAAAAATAAAAAAAATAAATCCTATTTATAGCTAAACTAATCAAGCGATAACTAAGGAAATTAAATATATCCTAATTCTAAACCAACTATAAAAGTAATTAAATAATGAATAAAATGAAACTAAATAATAATCCTAATAATAATTAAATCTAACAATAATTATCCTGAGTTTAAATAATTAAATAAGGAAATATGTTTTCGAGAGTTGCCCCGAGAGAAGTCTCGGTGAAACTCTCAATAGCTACCTTGATTACCGAGACTTGTCTCGAGAGTTAAGTCTCAGTGAAACTCTCGGTAGGCCCTGTTGATGGCGCTGCACATTCCAGTTAGCCCCCGGTACTTGTACCGGGACTTAGGTCTCTTTGTAACCACCGATAGGGGTTGTTTGTTTCTTTTTCGATACCAAATTCCGAGCCCTCTTTGAGCTCGTTTTCTTCTTTTCCAAATATGGAATAAACACTTTGATAGCTCTCGAATTCTCCCTGTATCACCTCCCTTCCTTTGGAATGGGGGTGTTACATGTTGAATCCTCACAATCCCTTTGTTCCACTTTAAAGAAGAAGAATAGCTGAATAATAAACCAACCATCTCAGATGTTGTAAACCCCATTAAATAGCCCCCTTGAGGGTGTTCTTCCTCCATGTAACACGATCATTATGCCTACCAAGTGAGAGAAGAAAACCCATAGAAACCATAAAAACAAAATCGAAAGGCACGTATAATACAACTAGGGTTGTAAATGAAATAAACGTTTAGCGAACCGTTCAACGGGAAGTTCGTTTATGTTCGTTTATTTAATAAATGAACGAATATGAACACATTTTTTTGTTCGTTTAGTTAAATGAACGAACACGAACAATGGTCTCGTTCGTTCATTTACGTTTGTGAACGTTCGTTCATTTATGTTCGTTTATATATATATATATATATATATTTATATTTATATATATTATGACATTTATGTGTAAAAACATTAATTAAATTAATTTTTTATACCTACTAAGTTTACCCGGTTTTCATTTTGTTATGTTATTTTTTACGAACGAAATGATGAGTAACGGTGGTTGTTTTTTATTCATTTGTGTTTGTTTATGTTTATTTATATCCGTTCGTTTACGTTCGCTTAGCTCTTAATGAACAAACATAAACGAACACGACCAAACATATTTTCTTAACGAACGAACAAGAACACAAAAAAAATCGTTCGTTTACCGTTCGTGATCGTTTGTTCGATTAAGTTAAACGAATGAATACAAACAAACCTCTGGTCCAATCGTGTTCGTTCGGTTCGGTTACAACCCTATATACAACCAAACATGAAGAAATAATTGAGGATTTGAGTTTTTTCAACTTCAAATTTGCAGTACATCACACAAATCTTACATAAAGATCATTCTATTGGCATTTTCCACGTTGCTGCTTGCTATTTACCCTCTAATGATTTTTTTTTCAAATTCATCACAATTATTGTTATCAACTTGGCATTTAGAGGACCCACATGATAGGCTATGGACCTCTTAGGGGGCGTTTGGTTCGTAGAATGTTTTTGGATGGAATGGAATCTGTCAAAGGAATTTGACTTTGATGGAATTGGAATGGAATGTTGTCAGGTTTGACCATCTGTTTGGTTACCAGAATTGGAATGAAATTTGTTAAATGAATTGGAATTTTTCTGTTTGGTTCACAGATTGTAGCTTCGGAATTGGAATGGAATTTTGGTAAATGACCAAAATACCCTTTTTGATTATTTTAATTTTTTAAACAAAAATTACTTTAATAAAATAGTCATTAAATAGTTTAATTTTTAACAAAAATTGTTTTTATTATTTTAACACATGAATGATGCCGAGAGAGTGAGGAGAGAGAGGAGAGAGAGAGAGAGAGGAGAGAGAGAGAGGAGAGAGAGGAGAGAGTGGAGGAGAGAGAGGGAAGAGAATAAAGAGAGAGGAGAGATAAAGAGAGGGAAGAGAGAGAGAGGGAGGAGAGATGAGAGATAAAGAGAGGAGAGATAGAGGGAGAGGGAGAGGGAAGAGAGAGAGAGAGGAGAGAGAGAGGAGAGAGTGGAGGAGAGAGAGGGAGGAGAGAGAGATAGCGAGAGCAGAGAGAGGGAGATAGAGATGAGAGAGATAGTTGGTGTTTGTTGATAATCAATATTAGTAGGGTTTAGTTTGGAGTAAAGGGTAAATTTGGAATTATCAAAATATAAGATTCCATTCCATTGAAATCCTTGGGTTTTAGGATGGAATGTTCAAATCATTCATTTGTGGAATTTGGTGGAATTCACACATTCCTTCCATAGAAAAGAATGAACCAAACAAGTGAATTGAATTTGGTCAAAGGAATTGGACATTCCAATTCCATCAGAATCTGCGAACCAAACGCCCCCTTAATGTAACATGACGGATAAAAAAAACTTTTAAAAATAATTTCTAAAACAATGTACCGTTATTTAATGTTAATTACTTAAAATCTTTTAAAAACAATCATTAAAGCTTTACTAGAATCGTACCCGTGCAATGCAACGAGATACATTACAATTTTAATGTTTCATTTTATTTTTTGTTTTTTTGTCGATTTACAGTACGATTTTGGATAATTTTGAGAAAGTGATAATGTTTTTTTAATTTAGGCTTATAATATAATGTTTTTTATATAAAAAAACTAAGTATTTTGTTAGATAATCATTGTTATATATAAGATAATCATTGAATTCTAACAAAATACTTAATTTTTTTATATAAAAAAACATTGTATTATTAAGCCAAAAATAAACAAATTTATAAAAAAAATTATTATTACTCTCTCAAAACCATCCAAATCGTACCGTAAATCGATAAAAATGTAAAAGAAAACATTAAAATAATGATGTATCTCACTGTATTACGCGAATACGATTCTAATTGTTACAAAACCATTCCATTTCAACACCTTACGAGTTTTTATTAAAAACTACCCAAAATAAACATGTTTTTAAATACGATAAATTTTCAAAATAATAAATTTAACATATATATACATATAATTTTATTTATAAACATGTGTAATTAATGCATATCGTTTTTTTCCCTAGCCATGTTTATAATGCCGCTTGTCCTCTCGAAAAAATAATCGGTAGAGAAAAACCATTAATTGAAACCTTACAATGAATAAAATGTTTATCTTGAAACAAGTGTTGTCTCAATCTTAAAATCAAGAAATACCAATTAATAAATACTAGAAGTGTACTCGCGCAATGCAGCTATATACATCACGATTTTAATGTTTCATTTTATTTTATGTTTTTTGTCGATTTACATTACGATTTTGGATGGTTGTGAGAGAGTGATAATGATTTTTTTATATAAATTTGTTT
This sequence comes from Arctium minus, assembly GCA_954870635.1. Classification (NCBI taxonomy): domain Eukaryota; kingdom Viridiplantae; phylum Streptophyta; class Magnoliopsida; order Asterales; family Asteraceae; genus Arctium; species Arctium minus. The sequence goes on from OX941087.1 coordinate 98,764,348, forward strand.
AATTTATACTTAATAATATAATGTAATTTATTTTGGTTTAATAATATAATTTTTTTTATAAAATATTCTGTAAGATTTTTTAATTATACTTTAGATTTTATATCTAAAATATGCTGAGAGATTTTAGGAGAGTTAAAGTGGAAAATGATTTTAGGGAAGTTAAAATGGTTAGAGATAATGATTGAAAATTAATGAATAACATTAAATGTAGTACATACAACTTTTATGTCTGTTTTTTAAGTAATTAACATTAAATAGCGGTACATTAAGCTTTAAGACTTGTTTTTAAGAGTTTTTTATGTCATCTTTATAATATAGTATAGATGATTATATCTATACAAATTAAGAAAACCAATCAAAAAAAAAATTTTGAGCAGCTGAAGAAAACAATTTATTGCCAAACCCAACTAAACAGAATACAAACATGTCCTGGCTACCCGGGTTCGAACCCCGTGGTGAGCATGTGGCGATATCCATATCATGGGTCTGCCACTTAGTGGTACCCTTAATTGGGTCGGGTCGTGATCGATGGGGATTAGTCGGGTGACACCCTTAAGTGGGAGCGCGGATACCCCGGGAACGTGTGTGTTATCTGTCGTTCAAAAAAAAAAAAAATACAAACATGTTATAGGTCATTTAACAACACACAGGGCAGCAGCACCAAGAAACACCCTTAGTCAAGATGCATCGAACAGACACAACGATGCCCAACTGTCAAACTATCTAAGCAAACAACAGAAACCAAACCCAGTGCTGAGCATAAACAGCTTGCGAGAAGCGAGTTGACACCCCTGCAGCAACGATTTAAGCAGGCCGGCTGCTGCTATTCAGCTCTCAAGGCATGAGTTCTCAACACGAATACGACCCGAATTTACCAAGTGTCTGAATCCAAACTCGATGCTGCAAACAGAGATGAACCGCCCAGGGAACAAACTGATTGCGAGCAGCAAACAGTAGCTGCTGAGGGCGCCCTCCCAGGTTTATCCGCTTTCTGAACCTAATTAGTTGAAGGGTCCACGAGCCATTCCTTCCAATCTCCTGACAACTTCTTTGCTCTTTTACTGATCCACTCGTAAAATTTACGTTGGAATTCAAAGAAAACCAATCAAATATGATCTATGTAAGGAGTATGTATAAGTTGTACTAATTAACTAATGATAAATAAAAGAATTATAATCAGAAAAAACACCATATCAAGGCAACACCCTTAATCATTTATTTAGGAAAGCAACCGGCCTTCACACAAATTTTTTCAATAATATATATCTATATAGGGTCAGGTTCAGGGGAAAACCTCAAAAAAACATAAAACTGAAGAACACTCTGGTAGCCCTTCATCTAAACGGTATGCACTTGTGCATACAGGTAATTTGTAACATGCACACGTGCATATGCACAAATGCATAATGCACTTGTGCATGAAAACCAAAAAAATAACATAATTTACCTGTATGCACAATGCATACCGTCTGGATGAAAGGCTACTAGAGTGTTCTTCGGTTTTCTGTTTTTTTGAGGTTTTCCCTTGAACCTCCGTCTATATATATATATATATATATATATACACACACACACTTTAAATATAAAGCGTCTAAATCCTACAAACCAATCTCAACTGTCTATGCGAATTACCAAATCAATGTCAAAAATGTAGATTAAATCGGTTCAAAATTTTACTCTCAGCCTTATCTGCAACCGATTTGGTAACCGCATAAAAATTTCAAAATACAAAAAATCAAGGGCCGACATTGATTTATACGATATCTAACATTTACATGATTTATATTTAATTTGTCCTCTATATATAATATATACATATATAGAGGGGTGTTCAAATGCAACATTTTTTAATGGTGCAACCGCATGCAACCCACCTATCTACCACTCATTTTGTTTTCACCTTTTTAATTAAAAAAAGTGAAAATAAAATGAGTGGTAGATAGGTGGGTTGCAAGGGTTGCACCATTAAAAATGTTGCATAATAACTCACCTCTATATATATATAATATATACATATATACACATCACTTATATTCTTTCATTATCATTCAGAAAGAGATTGATTTTAGTTTGAACTACCATCATCAATGTGAAACACACCAAAAAGTACATATACTAACTGTTAAAATTCATTCCTATAAAAAAAACGATCATGATAAATAATATACATATATATCTGTAGGGTCAACAAAAGGATGCCTATACCCGAAACCGACACAGGTGGGTAGGTAGAGAATACCTAGGGGCGCGAGACAACTCTCTTTAAGGAACTCGACAAAATAGCCCTGTAACTTTGGGGAGAATACCCAGGATACCCTTTCCAAAAAAACTTTGGGAGGAGGGGTGCCTCATCACAAAGGGTTAGGTTTAGGGGAAAACCTCAAAAAACGGAAAACTGAGAAACACTTTGGTATTGCATACAAGTAATTTGTAACATGCACACGTGCATATGCACATGTGCATAAAACCAAAAACCAACTTAATTTACTTCTATGCACAAGTGCATATTGTCCCGAATGGCTATCAGGGTTCAATTTTTCATTTTTTTTGAGGTTTTCCCTTGAACCTCCCCCTCTCCCTCTCTCTCTCTCTATATATATATATCTCCAGAATATCAATAATTTGTATACAAAATCTGTACCTTGAAGGTCTTCAATACCCCGCTGATAAAAGAACTATGGTTGAAACTTGAGATTGATCAAACAAAAAGCCAAGTATAAAGTAAGACTATGCTCCCATTCTACATCTTTAAAGCATCTCATCACCCATGAAAACTTGACACAATCCACCATTGATCCCCCCCCCCCCCCCACACACACACACACACACCCACACACACAAAAAAAAAAAAAAAAAACACCACCACCACATCAATCATCTTCAGTTCACATGTAAGTTGAAAAATGGACCTGCTTTAAAATCTTGAAATCTAAACTGCAATTTCTTGAAAAACTTTTTGATCAAAGTTCTGATGGCAAACACACTAATTTGACATTTCAAATTGTCTTTCAGAGCTCCAAGTTTTTTGCAATGACACCTGAACCCAAAAAACAAGACTCACCAAAGCGCCCACACCTGCACGACCAAACGGTGTCCCTCAAGAGAAGATTCCGGCGAATAAAAAGCGCCCCATGTGAGAATTCTTCCGCTTCCAACGATAAGCACGCCACCGCTGAATCTCTGCCAAAACCCAAGTCCGTTTTCGATCACTTGTACCCGAATTACTGGAAAGTAGCTGCCATCTTTTTTGTATACTTGACTGCAGGTACTCAGGGCCGTTCTTTAGCATGTTAAATGTGTAATTTTGAACGGACCCCCAAAATTTTGGGGCCCAATTTTATGTTGTTTAGAGTCTTTAATCAACTAATATAAAACTATAGTTCACCTTAATGTCTCACTAATTTCTATTAGAAAACAAAAATAATATGCCGTCTCATCGCCTCGATATTTTGTATATATATATATATATGTATATTTGTTATCTCACTTTGCATTGCAATCGAAATGTTTAGGTGTAACAGAGCCTCTAAAAAGATTGGAACGTTCTTGCAGGTACTCTTTGCTTTCATCTTACCAGGCACCAGATTAAAGGAAAGAAAACAAACAGCATACTCGATGGACTTTATTTCACCATCGTAACGATGACATCTGTCGGTTATGGAGATCTTTCTCCTGATAGCAACCTTATGATCCTACTCGCCTGTCTTTTTGTCGTTTTTGGCACGCTGATTGTGGGGTTGGTTTTGAGTAAGGCAGCGGATCTTTTAGTGGAGAAGCAAGAGCAGTTGCTGATGAAGGCGTTACGTTTGAATCAAACGCTTGGAAAAAGAGAGATTCTGAGAAAGATTAAAATGAAGAAAGTGAGGAACAAGTGTATGATCTTGGTGGCATTGCTTCTGGTTTTCATGGCTGCAGGGACGGGTCTTTTGGTTTCCGTTGAGGATTTGGACTTCGTTCATGCGTTTTATTGTGTCATTGGAACGCTTACTGGCCTCGGTTACATAGATAAATGCTTCTCGACGACAGGTGGACGTGTCTTTTCGTTGTTCTGGATCTTGTTGGGTACCATTTATGTAGCTCAGTTGCTCTTTAGTTTTGCTCTGCTACACACCGAAAGAAGGCAAAGGTCATTGGTCAAATGGGTTCTCAAAAGACAAACAACAGTTTCTGATCTGGAGGCAGCTGATTTTGATGGTGATGGCATTGTTGTGTAAGTACAAATAACCGAACCACAAGGGTTGTGGCGTACTGGTTAAGGCCATGGGGGATATGGTGGAATATCCCATCTGTCCAGGGTTCCAATCCAGACGTACAAAACAATTGAGGCCACTGAAGTTTAATCAGGGCTGATGTCTTACAGTCTAGGCATAGCCTAGGACACCCTTCCCCCCAAAAAAAGTACAAATAACCGCAAGGGGGGATGATAACCAATTATTCATTATGAATATTTTTGAAAATGCATGATATTTGTGTATATTCATCATGAATATTTGGTTCTTGATGTTCTTAAAATATAAGTAGGAGTTAATAACTTGCATTCTTGAACATGATAAAGACTCTAACATGGTGTTTTTATCTTTTGATATTCAAACAGAGCTGCTGAGTTCGTGATCTTTAAGCTAAAAGAGATGGGAAAGATCAACGAAGAAGATATCACACCTATCATGGAACAGTTTGAAACACTCGATTTTGATAAAACAGGGACGTTGTCTACCTCTGACCTTCTGTTGTCGCAGTCGCAGTGGCTTGCCTCTGATATTATAACTACCCGATTATCAATCTAAGGCGATGTAAATAGCATCGTGTTGGTAACTCATATTTTTTACATGTATTTTGAGCATGAGATTTGAAGCTCATGATTAGAACCAAAATTTATGGTCTAGTTTAGTTCCTAGACATGCTTATCGCCCATTACAAACATTTGAAACCAAAGTTCCACAATCAAGCAATTTTCACACCTTGTTAATGTGAGATATGTGTAAGTGAGTCTAGGGGTGTAAACGAGCCGAGTCGAGTAATAGGTTAATCGAGCCGAGCTCAAAAAACTAATACTGGGCTCGAGCTCGATTAACTTTTCAGTGTACGGCTCGAGCTCGAATATTTTTTGAGTTATCGAGCTCGATGCTCGTTTATGGGTTCAAACTCGTGATCGATTAACTCGTTTATCGGCTTGAGCTCGATAATTTTTATATTTTTTTATTGTATAATTAATAAATATATGAGCATGTTTGGCTCGAAAAAGGGTATGCTCGAATGACTCGGCTCGGCTCGAAAAATTTGAATCGCGTTTTCGAGCGAGCCGATTCGAACATTGGTGTTATAAAGCTCGGCTCGTTAAGTTAAACGAGTTCTATTTTGTGTTCGAGATCGACTCGAGCTCGAGATAAACGAGCTCGAGTAGCTCGTTAAAAGCTCGACTCGTTTACACCCCGATGTGTAACCCCATCAAATTACTCTCCAAAAGTTCCCTTGTGGAGAGAAAGAGGTTCCAACATATATAGAGGAGAAACGGATAGCTGATATGGGCCTCCACACCCCCCCCCCCTCTTTTTTTCTCTAATAGAGGTTAGATGGAGACGGTGCGCCATAGTGTGAACCCCCATTTTGAGGGAATACCGTGGCTCTAATACCATGTAAGACATGTGAATCCTTTGCAAATTACTCTCCAAAAGGGCCATTGAGGAGATAAGGGGTTCCAACAATATAAAAGAGAAAGGGGCCGTGTCTAACCAATGTGGGACTCCAAAAGCTAGAAATGACTAGTTGAAGTTAGCTAACCAAACCTTGTGGTGTTAGCTCAACATGCAATAAGGTTTGGGCGTTTAGGGATGGGTTATAGTGCAAACCAAAACATTTGTAAAAACCATACAAACCGTTATATATATGGAAGAGGATAAAGTTCACTTATTATGATTATGACATTGGTTAAGGAAACAAAATAAAATTAGATATTCATTAGACTAGATGGACGGCTGAGATTAGTTTGTAAGTTTGTACAAATAGAGGTGGTTTGCATTTGATCGCTCATCTATATCATACAAAAAGAATAAAATTGGTAAAGATCAGCTTCAGATCATAAAAAGAAGTATTGATTCCTTTTAATTACTTGCTCAACGTCTATCCAGAACTTAATAAGCTCTAGCCCTAATTCCTGCAGCTGTTTTTATAGCCCAATTTCAATTAGAGACTAAAACCTGAGCACTTATCGTTTCATCAAGTTTCAAAATGTTGTCTTTTAATCTAATGGGATAATCAATTGTTAATCTACAAGCTAAAAAGGATATGAAGTTTTGAAGTTAATAATTAACTGATTTCAATGTCAAATATGAAAACACAAATTTTCTCTAACGGATATCAATTAATAGCTGCCTTACAACCACACCACGATCCAGAATCGATAATATGGTTATCCAGATCACATAAAACACCGATTGATTCAACGATGATCTTCATGAACAACCAAAATTACGGAATAACATGAAAAAACTGCAAGTTTGTATAAAAAGCAAATAGGTAGATACGGCTTACCCCCAATTCGTAGAGCACAAATGATCATTGAACAGTTAATCAATAACGCATCTGATGCCAATAATTGTTGCCTTTTTTATTTTCACATCAGGTCGAATCTCAAAGCTATAATCCAAATTGAGAATGAAAAATCAAATCTCAACAAAGATTACATTTTAATTTTTAGTTTTATATTTTAGATATTGTAATATTAATTAGTAAATTATGGATTTGGTCTCTCAGGTTTGGTATTTGTTATGGAATTGGTCCTTTAACTTCAAAAATTAAATGATGACCCTCCTACTATGCATTTTGTTATGGATTTGGTCCCTCGAGCCAACGGTCGTCTATTCCTCCGTTAACCACGAGGGTATTATGGTCATTTTACTCTATTTTATTTATTTTTCCATTTTTTAATTAATTTTAATTGTTTTTCTTTGAATGTTCATCTTCTTCACATAAACACCAAGAACACTAAGAACAAACCCAAATCAAACTCAATAAAAACCCAAAAACCTAAATCAAATCCATATTCAAAAACCTAAATCATACCCAGATTTAAAAAACCTAAATAAAACCTATATTTAAAAATCAAAACCTAAATATATATTAGATTTGAACCTAATCAAACCCAAATAAAAAAGAAGATAGAGAGAGAGAAGAGAGAGATATGAGATAAATAAAGAGAGAGAGAGATCTGAGATAGAGAGATCGATGCAGACCACAGGAGAAAACGACGTCGCCGGAGAAGACGAGGTTCTCTCTCTTTCTCTTCCCTCGGACTTGTTCCCTCTCGATCTCTCTCTCTTCCCTCAAACATGTTCCCTCTCGATATGTTCTCTTGATATCTCTTTCTATCTCAGATCTCTCTTTCTTCTCTCTCTCTCTCTCTCTCTCTCTCCTCTTTCAAGACACTGGACTCAAAACAAGCATATCAACATAATCTTTTGGGTTTGATTTTGGTTTATTTGTTTCTTGAATGTGCATTTGGTGGTGATAAAGAAGCATTTTTGGGTTTGAAACCATCAATCGATCCATCAAATTCTCTTCAATGGAATGGAACTGATTTTTGCAAATGGGTTTTTAATAAGTTTGATTTGGGTTTGTTTTTGGTGTACTTCGTATTCATGTGAAGAAGATGAACATTCAAAGAAAAACAATTAAAATTAATTAAAAATGGAAAAAATAAATAAAATAAGGTAAAATGACCATAATACCCTTGTGCTTAACGGAGGAGTTAGACGTCCGTTAGCTCGAGAGACCAAATCCATAACAAAATGCATAGTGGGAGGGTCATCATGTAATTTTTGAAGTTAAAGGACCCATTCCGAAACAAACACCAAACCTGATGGACCAAATATATAATTTTCTCTTAATTATATTATTAAATATTTTATATATTATTTTTTTTGCTAAAATTTTAATCTTAAAAATTCATTTTGGTTGAAAATTATAACAAAATATTTTTTCTTCTAAGCAATTCATTATTTGAGAGTTCTCTAAATTTGAATAATTTTATTATCTTTGTTCTTATTTTTTTCATTTTGGTGAAAGTTTCAGGACATGTTAAAAGTAAAAAGTTAGCGTATAATTCCAAAATCACCATTTTGAATAATCTATTGAGATCTTACAAACAAACATTGCCACACTGGTAAAACAAAATATGTGTTTCAACATATTCTCCACCCTTCAAACGCAAACGACACTAAACTTGACCTGATGAAATGGAACAAGACAGGACGGTTGTGAGTACGCATGTGAGAATTATGTAAGTTTTTATGGTATTACTTTGACATGAATAGTTTAGTAATTTACCAAATTTGTCACAACTTCATGATTTTTGTTCTACCTATATTGGTAAACAATCTCTCGATCTCTCGCTTCCTAGATATTCATCTACCTATTTCCGTCCCCTCTAATCAACCACTCGTTCTATTATGTCACACCTTATTCGACCTTGAAACCCTAGTGTTGTTGGTCCTTCATACAATTATTGTTGTTTTCTTAACCGTAACACCCTGATTTCGAAAAGTATCATTTCAAACTAATACGAAAATCGGTAATTTTAATGGAAAAACAAGATTTTGGATTTTGGACATGAATCCTATATTTTATAGTCTTGGTGGATGAAGGATTCAATTACGAGTCCAACGGTTCTTTCCGGAGCAAAATTGGAGCTATAACGAATAAGTAACGGCCAAAACAATGAACGAGAAGAAAACCGGGCGGACAGTGCATTACGTGACTTGTGCCGCGACTTAGAGCCACACACGCGACTTAGGGGAAGTGGGTGACTTATTCCGCGACTTATGGCCGCGTGGTAAGTCGTGAAACGCCCTGTTTGAGCATAAAACCCGATTTTCAGCCCTATAACTTAATTTCTCCATAACTTTTGCATCTCAACTCCGTTTTTGGTGATTCAAGTTGCCATGGTTTCGTTTTTGAGAGCTACTCAAGGATATAGCAATAGATTTGAAGTCTATTGGAGAATACAAGAGTATTTTGTGGTAGTAAGCTTCTCATCTCTCTCAATGTTAAGCTAGGGTTTGATGGTTTCATCCTTTTCCCTTTCATCCTTCAACTTGAGTGTGATTTTGATGACTTGTGTAGTGAAAGTGACCTTGTAGATGTGTTGGATCTACGATTTAGGGAGATTTCTTGGAGATTCAAGCCTTCATCAAAGGAGATTCAAGTTTTGGGGGTAAAACCTAGATTTAGCCTAAATCTAGCAAGGTGAGTTCAAGTTGATTTGTGAAAACGTTGTACATGCCAAAAGGTCCATTTTAAAGTGTTTATGTGTTTTACATTAAATTATCAACTCTTGAGTTATTTGGCAATATTTGACTATTTGAAGTATTTAACTTTATAAACTTTGTAAAACACCCACATTTGGTATTTTTGGGCATTTTGATAAATAAGTCACAAATGAAAGCGTTTTAATGATTTATTGCATAAATGGATATCTGGTAACAAATGCATTCTTAGTGTTGGTCGGGTTATATGCATCATTCATGAAATGGGACATTTTGAAAGTAAGAGTGTGTGAGTCATTTGGGTTGGGTCATTCTTGACCTGGGGAACATTTTAGAAATAATAATTTTTTTTTGGTTTTGGGCCGAAGGCCAATGGCGATTTGATAAACAAAGTTATGGGAAAGATTTAATTTGGTTTATGTGACCATATTGGCTCTCGTGTTTTAGCCAGACGTCTATTAAGCCTTTTGGGGCTTGATTTGTACTCGGTTGAGTTTGTGGAACATTTGTTCAGTTTTGGTAGCTCGTTAAGGAGTCTTGGACGTATGGTGTACTTAGTTGCATCTTATTTGAGAGTTACATGTTTTGAATGTGTTAGTTCATTCGTTTGAGTCATGTAACATTTTAGAATGTAATGCATTGGATCCATAGGCATATGAGTCTGTCAGTTGGTTTAGTTAGGGATTTTATCCCCGTTTGGAGACTGGATATTATTTATGGCTAGCGGGGGGCTCGAGGTATATATTGTGGGTGGTTGAACTCAATGCCCGAATGTAATCCAGTCTGGTTACTCATCGTGGAATTTAGTATCCGCATTTGAATTCTAGTGAATGGTCCCCAAGTCATGTTTTTATGTAAGCTTGTGGTGGTGCTTTTGGAGAGTCGTATACGGAGCTAAGTCTTGCGGTGGTGCTCTTGGAAAGTCGTATACGGAGACTTGTGACTTTGTGGTGAGACTCATTTAGAGGTCGAGTAGGCACTAGGGTCATTTGGGTATCTTGCGGTGGTAGCTCGGTTGGGAGTCGTATACGGGGATCCATGGCTCTATGTGAAGCTCGAGAACATTGATAAGTGGTTTAACTTTGTATGTCCGCCACTTTCGATTGAATCTGGTATCCCCCGTCACCGAAAATGTCACCCGGACATTTCTGTGACCTGAAAACAGTGGGGTTTTGTTGGGAAATGTATTGTTTAAAGTCCCTCGGAAAATTGGGAGTTTTGGCATTGAAAAGGTCAGATTTTTGGAGTTCAGGGGCACCCGGGCGATTATGTCAGCGATTGTGCCAGAGGGCACAATAGCTTGGCACAATCGCCAAGGGCTGAAAGCCGCGGTACATCTCTGGCGATTGTGCCAGTGGCACAATCGCCTGGCACTATAGTCGCGCGTACCAGTGGGTTAAATGTTGCGATTTTCACCATTTATTCTCATTTCTCACTTCTATATTCTTCCCTTTTCTCTCCCAAACCCCAAAATCGAACCCTAACCTATTTTGGGGGGTTTTCCTCCTCAAACCACAGGATTACTCACCATCTAGCTACTTGGGATCTTGAATCACAAAACCTCCATCTTCATCTTCCTCGTCAAGTTCAACGGTTGGGAGCTCGGGTTGAAGTGTTGGATTGGGTGTTCTCGGAAAGTCTCATCATCTTAAGTGGTAAGCTTTCTTGAAATAATGTTATAAATGCTCCATTGGTGGTTTCTTAGTGTTTGGTATCTCAAAACTCGGATTTGATGGTCTTGGAGAAATTAGGGTTTTGACCTTGTTTGGGATTGTGGTATATAATGTTTGGAGAACGTTTCTAAATGGTTAAATATGGGTATTTATGGTTTGAAATATTTGGATCTAGGTTTTGGAAGGTTTCGGCTTGAGGATTCAAGTGGCCTTCAAAAGAGCTCGTTGGTTGAAATATAGATTTAGCCTAAATCTAGCAAGGTGAGTTCAAGTTGATTTGTGAAAACGGTGTACATGCCAAAATGTTTATTTTAAAGTGTTCTACATAAAATGGTTAACTGCTGATAAGTTTTGTGTATTTTGAAGTAAAAATATGTCTTACTTGGTTATACGTCAAAGAGTGAGTATTTTGGTAAGTTTTCATATTTAGTAAACTTGGGTTGCGTTAACCTCTTAAAATGCTTATATTGAGTTCTGAACATTTCAACAACTAAATAACATGATTTACGCATTCTTGGGGATTTGTATAAGAAAGATCTATTTTATGAGTTATACCTCTTTGACGATTTTGTATAAATGGAGTCTATTTCATGTTATATGCATTTTGGTGTATTTGCATTCATAAACCCTTTGGAAAATCTTTGGTCCCATTATGTGTTGAATTTTGGGTTAATCCCGTCTTTGAGGTATGTGTCTTCGTAAACGGCGTTTAAAGACAGTTCATTATTTGGGGGACCGGTAATTGTTGGTCAAATAGATTTTGAGCATTTTAGCTCGATGTTGGCTTAAAAGAGACTCGAGGACACTTGTCCGGTTTTAATGACTCGATGTAGAGTCCAATTCATGATTTACATCTTAATGCATTTTATTGCATATTTATAATCATTACAGGCTCGAGTGCTTTTGTCACTCATGTGTAGTCGTGTATTTTTAGACTGTGTTGTATTGGATCCATAGACACATAAGTCGGTCTTATTTTATGGTCAATTGGGTGGTACGGGGTTGGACTACGAGACTCATGCTTTATGACCACTACTTGACAAGTAGACACTAGGAGGAGGTAGTCTTGGGCGCCACTGTGTGGGTGTGTGCCTAGATCTCTGTCGTCGGGGTAATGCCATGGTTGTAGTTGTCAGGATCTGATTCTTAACAAGAATAATGAAACTCATAAACAATATTAAAGAAGTTGCGGAAAAACACTTTAATATTCAAACTATCAATGTAACAGTGAAATATGAATCACAACTTGTAAACTTTATTGAATGGTTAAAGTTACAAGCTTTCAAACAAAACCTCAATCTTGATGAACAGGCTCACCAAGACGAATTCTACTTCTTTAGAATTAGGATTGTAAACCTTGAGGTTAATTTTCTCTCTGAAAACAAAAACTTAGAATGAATTAGTATCTATGATTCTCTCAGAATATACTATATAAGTTATATCATCTAAACTATATTTACAGAATAGATTACAAGATAATTATTAAAATAAACTTGATCTTCAATATCAATCCCATAATTATCTTCAGCTTGACTTTATCTTCAGCCTTGATCTGCGCGTATCTTGATTATCACATAAGCAGTATTAAATCATAGCAGTATTAATCTGGCTCAGCAGTAGTAACCATGAAAGTCTGGCAGTATTAATCACTTAGACACATCTTCAGTTCCCAACAATCTCCCCCTAACTTGACTTTTAGAGAAGAGAAGTCAAGTTCTTCAGATGCTCCCAAAACTCCATTTTCATACACCTATATCAGGATTCAGCCCCAAACTTTGATTGATAATTCTCTAGATCAAGTATATTGCCATTGCAGAATCTGGTGCACAACTAAGCTTCTTCTTCAACATAGCATGCAGCTTTAACCTGTTATGGTTGTAGATTCTGTCCACTAGGAAGTATTCAAAGTGACTTGTATCCATGGCTAGTGCATATACTCCACTTCTTTCATACAGAGTCCAGTTGTTGATGGTTTTGAAAACATTTCTGATGACATGTTGAACTTCCTCTGGCTTGAATAACATACAAAGATATTCCATCACAAGCTTTATAACTGGAATCCCTGGAGCTTGCAGCTTGTCAGCATATAGTTTGATCCCCACCTCAAACATTTCCTCTAAGTCAGATCTGGAGCATACTCTTATAATCTTGGCCCAAGTAGGGTACACTTCAAACTTTTCATCCTTCCTTTTAAGCCTGATATACTCCTTTCCATCTACTTCCATGATATCCCAGTGGATAATTTCAGGAGGCTTTACACCAATTGGTTCAGCTGTTATTGGCTCAGGCACTTTCTCCATCACCACCATGTACATACTCACATTAGAAGTACTTGATGGTTCTTCCTGAGATTGAGCTTTCTTTTCTTCAGACTTAGGTGTCCCTTCTTCTTCAGCTACCTTTTGTTCAGCTTCTACCTCAGCCACTCTAGGTTTCTTAACAAGTTTTCTTCTTGCCATCATCTTAGTTCTTTTCAAAGTCTTCAAACTTTCACCTAGAGTAGCTTCCTTCTTTGGAGTTTCTTGATCATCAGGAAAAGGTTTTTCTATTAGAAAGTCGTTACTCTCTTTCATCCTCTTTTCCATTTCAACTCTGGCTTTGTCATTCCCTTGAAGCTTAGTCATCTCTGTATCATACAACCCTTTGATCTGTTCAAATGACATCTTTGGGAACATCTCCTTTTTGACTCCCACAACACCTTTGAGAAAAGTGATCATCTTATTTCTCTCTTAAGTGCCAAGGTAGGTCTTTGAAGGTTGCCTCTTCTTTGCAGCCATTTTGATCAATATAGGCTTCTTTAGGGTTGCAGCTTTCTTCTGTGCTATCTCTGTTGCCAAGCTTTGTTGATATACTTCATTAAGCTCTGCAGTTAGGGCTCTTGCCATCTCTCTATCTTTTTCCACTTGAACTGATTCTGCTTGTTCAAGTTCTGCTTGAATCTTCCTAGCCAAAGCTTCATCTGACTCAATCAGCTTTTGCTTTTTAAGTGGTTGGTTAGATTCCACTATCTTGGCTTTGCCTTTTTCCTTGCTTGCTACCTTCTCTACACATGCTTTCTTGATAACCTCACCCTGTTCTTTGATGACAACTCCTTTGGCCTTTGAAGTGACCTTGGGAGTATCATGATTAGCTTTGATTAGGGCTTCAGCTATCTCAAATTCTTCCAGATTTCTGCTAATGAGGTCAGATAATACCTCTTGAACAATTTATGCAGCTTCATTTGTTTCAGCAGCATTAACTGTTTCTGCTGCTTTGCTTGCTTCAGTAGCATTAATTGTTTCTGCTGCTTTCTCTGTTACTGTTGCTTCTTCAAACACAGACCATGTTTCTGTTTGTACATTGAACTCCCCCTCAACTCCATGTATTTCCCTTTCCAAGTTGATCTCAGCTTCTGACTCCCCCTTTTTGGGAGCATCATTCACTGGGTTCCTTCTTCTGAGCACAAACCTTTGTTTCTTCTTCTTTTGAACCACCTTCTGAACCAACTTCTTTAAGCTGTTGATCTCTGCTTGTTGGTTGATGATGACTTTCTTGAGCTCATTGACAACCTGCTTTTGAGCATTCAGTTCAGTGGCCATTTTGGACATGGCAGAAATCAATTCATGGTAGTCGTATCTATCCTCACCTTCTCCAGGAGTGTTACCCCCTTTTGATGGATCATAGGAACTTTTAGTAGTGGAGGTCTTCTGCCTAGCAGAAGCACCATCCACCCCCTTGGTTTCTTGGCACCTGGGACCTTTGGATGATTGCTCACCCAAAGTTGCCATGGGAAGGTCTTAGTGATGTTACCAGTATCCTCCTCTGTGCTAGCAGGAGTAGTGGCAACCTTCTCACCCATATGCTCATACATCTCCTCAGTGAGCACCTCCTTAGGGTTGGGAGACACCCCAGTGGTTTCCCTATAGATATTCTCTAATGGAGAATGCTCCATTAGAGGGCTTTGAGGTTCTGGGATTGTAGGAGGTACAACAAGGGAATGAGCCTTGTGTACCTTTCTCTTAGCATAAGTTTTGGTTAACACAGGTGTTGGCTTATGAACAAGGGACTGAGGAAGTGATATAGTGGTTGAAGGTTGGGGTTGGCTCTCAGTGGGATGGTCTAGTGAGGGCCTTGACCCTGATGCCATACCTTCTTGGTTGTGGGACACCACCATTATTGTAGAGAACAATGGGGTGTCAACTCCTTCTGAGTCCTTGGAAGATCTTTTCATATTTGAAAAGACCTTGCCCTTAGGGATTTTAGGTACATATACCTCATTAAACTGAGGTATATCCGTCAATTCAGAGATTATAACTGCCTGGACAAATCTTGGGTACATATAGAAACTCTTTTTATTTCCCAAGTTTGACACAAGGTCATTGAAAATCATTTTTGAGAAATTATACTTTCTGGCAGTAGACAAGCAGACCAAAGCATAAGCAATGGTACTGCTGAACTGACTCCATCCAGTAGATTTTCTAGAGATACAGTGCATAAGGGTATGAATAAAGAACCGCCATTGGGGAGAAAAGTGAGCTTTGAAAAATTTGAAAACACCCTGTTGGCCTTCATACCCCATTCTTGTGAGATTGGAAAACAAGTCCTCATTAGGGATAGAAGTAATACCTGAGGCATCGTCTAGTCGTAGACTGATGCGAATGACTTCTTCAGTGACTATCAAGGGTTTGTCACACACCCTTGTCTTGATGATCTGCACACCGTTTTCAGTAACAACGGTGGCATTGGCCCAAAATTGCTTCTGGTGCTCGATGAAAATTTGTGGTGACACAGTAAGAGCATATGCTATGTGACTGGTTTTGAGAAAATCAACGATTGGATGGAATCCATCAGCCTGCTTCGGCTTTTGAAGCATTGCGATCTCATTGTGTTCATCAATAAACGCCATGGATGCCATCGTTCTTGAGGATACTGGACTGAAATACACTTGTTGCTTGAGAGAAAAGAGTTAGAGAGAAGATGAACAATATTCAAAGAGTCGTTGTGAGCTTTTAGGCGGGCAAAGAGGGTATTTATATGATTCGGGAAAGAAGCAGTATTAACCCTATTTTCCGTTAAAGCAGTACTAACCACCCGCAGTATTAACTGAGAGCAGTAGTAACTAACTAGCAGTATTAACGAACTAGCAGTATTAACGAACTAACAGTATTAACTACGAGCAGTATTAACGACTAGCAGTATTAACGACTAGCAGTATTAACGACTAGCAGTATTAACGACTAGCAATATTAACTGAAAGCAGTATTAACTGAGAGCAGTATTAACTGAAATTAGTATTAACTGAAAGCAGTATTAACTAAAACCTGAAGTAGTAACTCAGACTAGCAGTAGTAATAATGAACCTGCAGTAGTAACTTTGCAATGGCAGCATTAAAACTGCACTGGCAGCATTAACTATACTTACACTGTTTGAAGCTTGTGTTAGTCTGAGCAGGGCAATAAACTTCCTGAGAAAGATGATTAGTAGCACCAAACAAATAAACAAATAACAGGTATACAAACACTTATTAAACATGAGCTCATTCAGAGTTGATCATGCCCACACTTGTGACCAAGAAAGTGAATCTACCCACATCAAAAGTTTTAGTGAATAGATCAGCAAACTGATTATCAGTATGAACTTTAGCAACTTGCATAAGCTTCTTTTCATTGCAGTCTCTAAAAAAGTGATACCTGATTTCAATGTGCTTTGTTTTGGAGTGCTTGACTGGATTGTTAACAATGCTAATAGCACTGCTATTGTCAATGAAGATTGGAGTGTGAAGAAAGGTTACCCCATAGTCCAACATTTGATTCTGAATCCATAGAACCTGAGAGCAGCAACTTGCAGCAGCAATGTACTCAACTTCTGTTGTGGATAAGGACACTGTGGTTTGCTTCTTACACTGCCAAGATACTAGTCTTGCACCCAAAAGTTGACATCCTCCTGAAGTAGACTTTTCTATCCATGTTAGCACCACCCAATTCACTGTCTGAATATGCAATCAAGTCAAAAGTAGATTCATAAGGATACCAAAGACCTAATCTAGGTTGCCCTCTTAAGTATCTGAAAATCCTGTTAACAGCTTGAAGATGTGACTGCTTTGGCTTGACTTGGAATCTGGCACACACACACTGGAAACATGATATCTGGTCTTGAGGTTGTGAGATACATGAGGGATCCAATCATTGATCTATAAAGATGGACATCAACATCCTCCCCCTCAAGATCAACATTGATCTGTTTGTGTGTTTCCATTGGTGTGCTAGCTGGCTTTGAGTCTGATAAACCATACTTATCCAGGATGTCTTTCACATACTTTGATTGACTTATGAAAATCCCATCTTTCTGCTGTTTCACTTGAAACCCAAGGAAGAAAGTA
The DNA here is from genome assembly GCA_954870635.1 of Arctium minus. Taxonomy (NCBI): domain Eukaryota; kingdom Viridiplantae; phylum Streptophyta; class Magnoliopsida; order Asterales; family Asteraceae; genus Arctium; species Arctium minus. Next base: position 98,781,640 of record OX941087.1, read on the forward strand.
AGTTCACACATTGAACTCATTTTGAAGCTCTTGTGCATCAACTTTTCAAAGTCTCTACACATATGATCTTTTGTGGATCCAAAGATGATGTCATCCACATAGATCTGAACAAGTAGGATGTCCTTCTTACTTCTTCTAATGAAAAGGGTTTTGTCAATTATTCCTCTTTCAAACCCATTTTCCAAGAGATAGGTAGACAGAGTATCATACCATGCTCTTGGGGCTTGATGTAGGCCATAGAGAGCTTTTTTAAGTTTGTATACTCTGTCAGGATATGATGGATTCTCAAATCCAGGGGGCTGAGAGACATATACTTCCTCATCAATTGTTCCATACAGAAAGGCACTATTCACATTCATTTGATATACCTTGAACTGCATATATGAGGCATAGGCTAGAAACAGCCTAATTGCCTCTACCCTTGCAATTGGAGCAAAAACTTCCTCATATTCTATGCCTTCTTCCTGCGTGTACCCTTGTGCCACTAGCCTTGCTTTGTTCCTGATTACTATTCCTCTCTCATCCTTTTTATTTCTGAAAATCCACTTGGTGCCAATTGCTCTATGACCTTTTGGAAGGTCCACCAAGTCCCAAACATCTTGCAATTTGAACTGTAGCAATTATTCTTGCATGGCTTCTATCCAACTTGAATCTTTCATTGCTTCATAAGCCTTCTTAGGCTCAATCTGGGATAGAAAACAAGAAAGTACTGTATTCTGCTGATCCTGCAAATCTTGAAGTCTGCTTTGATTCCTAGTCATCATAGGAGAGGAGATGTCTCCTATTACTAGCTCAGGAGGATGATTTTTCTGAGTTATTGTCTGAAGACTAGGTTATTCATTAATTCCTACATCTAAATTGGAATCATTTAGGTCAGCTGAGGGAATCTCATCAGCTGCTTTTGGTTCTTCATGCTCTGGATTCTCCTCATCTCTTCTTTCTTCTTCACTCTGAATTGGTTCAGTAATAGTCTCCTTTTCACATATTTCAACAGGATTCATAGTAGGTATGGGAAAGATCACAGGCTGAGGAATAAAATCTTGTACTTGTTCATCCCTTGATCCTCTACTTCCTGATCCTGCATGCTCATCACTACTGAAACCCAAAGAGTTAGTTAGTGAATCAATGTCAAATAGCCACTGAGGACCTGAACCAATAGGATTTGGTGTGTTCTCATTGCATTTGACATTGTCACTTTCCTCAATTATTCTAGAAGAAAAATTAAATACTCTGTAGGCCTTACTCTGAGATGAGTAACCAACAAGAAAACCATCATCTGCTTTGCTATCAAACTTTCCTAAGTGAGTTTTGGTATTGAGAATGGTACAAGGACACCCAAAAGGTTTGAAAAATCCAATAAATAGTTTTCTTTTATTTAAAAGCTCATATGGGGTCTTGTTTTTAGGCTTGACTACTAGAACTCTGTTTTGGACATAGCAAGCAGTATTAACTGCTTCAGCCCAGAAAGTAATTGGAAGTTTTGAATCAGCTAACAGAGATCTAGCAGCCTCAATCAGTGTCCTATTCCTTTTCTCAGCAACACCATTTTGTTGTGGAATCCTAGGACCACTGTATTGCCTCTCAATTCCTTTTTCCTCACAAAAGGTGTTTAGATCCAGATTTTTAAATTCAGCACCATTATCTGACCTAATGACTTTTACCTTTTGATTTGTTTGGTTTTTCAATTCTTAGAATAAAGGATTTGATCAGTCCACTTGTCTCATCCTTAGTCCTTAGAAAATATACCCAAGTAAATATAGAGTAATCATCAACAATAACTAAGCAGTATGATTTCTTACCTATACTCATGACATTTGTAGGACCAAACAGATCCATATGCAACAACTGAAGAGAAGAAGAAATTGTGTTCAGCTATTTGGACTTATGAGAAGTTTTGTGTTGTTTGCCTTTGAGACAAGCAACACAATGATCATCACATGAAAAGACTTTTGAAGCCAGACCTCTTACAAGGTTGTTTTTAACAAGTTTATTCATTGTTTTAAAGTTTATGTGACACATCCTTCTGTGCCAAAGTGATGATTCATCCAAAGAAGCTTTTGAAACAAGACAGTTTAGGGATGAATCACTTGAAACATTTTCCATGTCCAAACAATAGACATTATCCTTTCTAGGAGTTCTTAGTAGTATCATCTTTTCATCAACTACCTTGAATCCAGGAGCAAGAATAATGCATTCTGAATCAGTGAATAATATACTATGCTTTTTGTCACAAACCTGTGATGCACTTAACAGGTTGTATCTTAACTGTTCAACATAGAAAACATCTTCAAAGGTCATCTTACCTTTTGTTACATCTCCCTTACCACTAATCTTACCTCCATCTGGAGTATTACCAAAGGCAACATGCCCTCCATCAATTTTCTTGAAATTCTTGAGGCAAGCCATGTTCCCTGTCATGTGCCTAGAGCAACCACTATCAACATGTCAAATGCTCTTTCCCTTGAGCTTCTGGTTTCCCTGCACATAAGATGAATCAATTAGTATTGACTGGGAACCCAAGCCAAAGTGGTCTTGGGCCTCCCTTTCTCATCAAAGTACTTGCACTCCTTTTTGATGAGATTTTTAAATTCAGAAAACTCTTTACTGGAGAACTTTGTCAAGATGATTGGTCTAGAAGCACAGGCACTAGAAGCAGTACTAATTTTAGAAGTACTAACAGAGTTAGCATCACTAACAGGTTTAGCAGTACTAACCTTGTTAGAAGCACTAACAGAGTTAGCAGTATTAACATTTGAAGAAGTACTATCAATATTAGTTTTAGAAGTACTAATACTCTCAACAACACTAACATTGATAGCAGTAGTATTGCTTTTGGCAGCACTAACTTTGTCAGCAGTACTATTTGTGGTAGCGGTACTAACAATTTTAGTGCTTTTGGGAACCTACATCTTGACACTTTCTTTTACAGTCTTTTTCTTCATGTGACTTTTAGATTTAACTTAGCCACATGGTTCCTTTCATTCTTCCTATAACCAAAGGGTTTTTTCATAGATCTTTGAAAATTGATCCTTTGGTTAATTGGATTAAAATAACAGTGTTTGGCAAGATGATTCAATTTGCCACATATGAAAAAAGGTTTTGGTCTGATGATTCTACTCAGATCAACTCCTTCTTTCTGAGCCCAATGATTATTCCAATTTCTTTGATTTCCCCTCCTTTTATCATGTTTTAGGGGCTCATTTTTATTACCTGCACACTGTTTGCAAGGAACATGATTCACAACTGTAGTCTGCTTGTAATGGACCTTTTTAGACTTTCCCTCAGTCTTCTCTACACCATTAGATTTTACCCAATCCCTTCCACCACCCTCGTTGGTAAGAATGTTATTTTCTAAGGGAATTTCAACACTCACAGTGTTATCCTTACTCTTACCAGCTTCTTTCTCAGTCTTGTCCTCAACAACTACTTCATCTAAACGATCTATCTTAGTGGCTCCCTCATGCAAGTCCTTCCTATCCTTGGTCTCTAGCAAGTCTGATTTAGGAGGGATGTAGTTGTTGTTGTATGGTGGTGGTGTGGTGTTGTACCCAATTCCTGGTTTAAGCTTATCATGGATTTGGACCTTTAACATAGAATCCATGGCTTTAGAAGCATATGAAAACTTTTCCACATCTAGCTTAACCTTGTCTAGTTCTCCTCTCAACTTTTCATTCTCCTCTTTAGACTTTGTCAGTTGGATTTCTAGATCATTCTTCTCCCACTTCCAGTAATTTGTATCATATGTGTGTTGAAGTTCATTGGCTTGGAACCCTTTAATTTGTTCCTCAAACCTTTCAACAATTTTCACATAGTATTTTCTATCCTTTTCTAACCTCTTAAGGTCATCACTCATACTCTGGTTGTGATCCCTGTACCTTTTAACAGTGTCTATGCAAGTTTGAGAACAGAGATTAGAAAGTACCTCAGTTGGGAGATCAGATACCTCTGCCATGAGAGCTTGATTTTGAATGGCCTCTTCTGCTTGATCACTCCAGTCAAACCCCATTCCTTGTTGAGAAACAAGAGCTTGAGCAGAGTTTCTGTTCTGATTGAAGCTTCCAGTCTGAGCTTGTTGGTGGTTGTTTTGAGACATGTCACCTCTGCATTCCCTAACAAAGTGTCCCTTCATGTGACACTTGTAGCACTCCACCTTTGACTTATCAAAGCCTGTTCCATCTTCTCTTCTTTGGGAGAAGTTGTTCCTCCCAGTTCTCTTGATGAACTTGTTCACCCTCATGGAAAGCATGGCCATCTGCCATTTAATATCCATCTCTTCAAGATCATCAGGATGAAGCTGTTCCAAGTCATCATTGATTAAAGAAGAGTTACCATGGCTGGAAAGAAAGGCTTCAAAAACAGATTCATTGCCTTTTTCTTGATTTACTCCACTGCAGCATTAACTGATTCAGGGTTAGCAGTAGAATCAGTTGATGCTGATAGGAGTGCAACATTATGAACATATCCAGTAGGCTTCTTCTTTGCTTCCACCTCGGATTCAAACACTCTCATATCATTATACAGATCATCAAGTTCCTTTTCTTCTAACATGTCATTCTGTCTGAATGAGACAGTGTACATGGTTCATTCATCTCCAAGAGATCTGAGGAACTTTCGGTTGACATCATCTTGTTCCATCTGAACTCCAACAGTAGCCAACTCACCAATTAACTTATTGAATCTGTCAAAAGTTTGAGTCATAGACTCGTTCTTTTAAGATGTAAAATTATCATATTGCTGCTTGAGAATATCCCTTTGATTCCTCTTAGTGCTCTTGGTGCCAGCAAATCTCTTCTCTAAAGCATTCCATAGAATCTGAGCATCAGTGCAGTGATGAAATTGATGTTGATACTCATTAGGGATGGCCAAAAGCAGGGTGCTTAAGGCTTTCATCTCCAATTGTCTCACTTTCTTCTCAGCATCAGTTTTTGGAGGTGGTCTTCTTCCATCTTGCCCAATTTTACCTTCAGCAGAGGGACCATTCTCTACAATGTCCCACATAGAAAAGTCTGTAAGGAGGATGTACTGTTTGATCCTAATTTTCCACATGTCAAACTCATTGGGTTTGAGCATGGGAACCTTTGAAACAAGAGTACTGGTAGATTCAATTGTGTTGTCCATGATGAATGAAGGTTTCTGAGAATACTAGGCTCTGATACCACTTGTCAGGATCTGATTTTTAACAAGAATAATGAAACTCAGAAACAATATTAAAGAAGTTGTGGAAAAACACTTTAATATTCAAACTATCAATGTAACAGTGAAATATGAATCACAACTTGTAAACTTTATTGAATGGTTAAAGTTACAAACTTTCAAACAAAATCTCAATCTTGATGAACATGCTCACCAAGACGAATTCTACTTCTCTAGAATTAGGATTGTAAACCTTGAGGTTAATTTTCTCTCTGAAAACAAAAACTTATAATGAATTCGTATCTATGATTCTCTCAGAATGTACTATATAAGCTATATCATCTAAACTATATTTATAGAATAGATTACAAGATAATTATTAAAATAAACTTGATCTTCAATATCAATCCCATAATTATCTTCAGTTTGACTTTATCTTCAGCCTTGATCTGCGCGTATCTTGATTATCACATAAGCAGTATTAAATCATAGCAGTATTAATCTGGTTCAGCAGTAGTAACCATGAAAGTCTGGCAGTATTAATCACTTAGACACATCTTCAGTTCCCAACAGTAGTCCTCGAGTGTGCCGGCCTTTCGGGTGTCTTTTTGGCATCAAGGTGCCTCGTCTCTTTGGGTGAAACTTGTCAAGGATTCGTAGGGACACTTTGGTTTTTATGCCGTTAGGTGTCATGCGATGAACGTTGGTTGAGTGACATACTTTTGTGTTCCTCCGCTCTCTACGGATACGGGTATCCCCGGTTGTCGGCCCGATGTATTTTGGATATTTAATTGTCCATGTTTTGATACTTTGATTTCATTCCATTTTATGGTCGCGTGAGTATTAAGCTTCAGTCCCATGTTTGAATGACGTATCATATTTATATAGATTGTTTTCCATTATTTAAGGGTCGAGTATTATGTCCCACCCGAGTTTGGGTGTTTTGGGACTAGGAAGTATTATTTATATTTTAGCACTTTTGAGTATCGAACTATGACCCCGTTATGGGTGAGTTACGGGTTGCATTGTTTTACAAGAAATGTGGGTTTGGGAGCATTGTCTTTAAAAGTGCATATTATGAGAAAATGCGTCGTTTCCGTTTGAAGTATAATATTTCGAAGGATCTTGCTTTAAACTGATTTCCTTTCTTTTAAATATATATTCATTAATGTTAAAACTTTTGAGCTCACTAGGCGTTAAGCCTAACCTTTTTATTTGTCGGCATGTGCATCAGATTTCAAGGTTGGGAGTTGGTTCTAGCAATTCTGTGAAGAGTAGAGCCTTAGCTAGATCCAAAAGTAAGTATTCAGTGAAGTCTTCCGCAGTATAGAGATAGTGACTATGCATGGGTATTGGTAGCACTCGTCCTTTATAGTCTATATATATAAGATGGAATATGTGTATTGTAGTTGAATCTAAATTTGTGGTTGTAGATGATTTATTTATTGATGTATTTAGAAATTTTTTAATAAGTTGTCATCTTCAGAATTAAGGGTGTTACACTTGTCCCCGAAGTAGTTTGGATTTGGAAATGTTTATATTGGTGTTTCTTTGCCCAAAATGCATATTATTAAAAAACGAGTTGTTTTCATATTCAAAGTATATCATTTTGAAATATTATGATTTAAACTGCATTACCTCTTTTCAAATATATTCTTATTCATGTGGAAAACTCTTGAACTCACTAGGCGTTAGCTTAACCTTTTTATTTGTCGGCATGTGCAACAGGTTCCGGTTGAGAATAACTTTAGTGACACTGTGCTGAGAGGAGTGTTAGTCGTGTGCTCAAGAGGTGGATATCTTAGTGAAGTCTTCCGCATTTGTTTTTGGGAAGAACAACTTATAGTTGGGATTAAGTAACACCGACTTTGGTCTAGTCCTTGTATAAGACTGGAGTTTATATTTGTTGAAGTTAAATAGAAAGTTTTATTTTGGAGAGTTACCTTTTACTTGATGTAATGTCAAAATTTATAATTAGTTGCTCTTACCAAATTTGAGGGTGTTACATTAACGAACATAGGGTAGCTCATGATCTACGTTCTTTTGATCGAATTAACAATTATCCGGATCCATGGAGCATTTAAGGTTCCAGAAGGGATCTTACTGGATGATCAAGAACCAACTAATGTCGGAATTTTTTCAGTTCCTTGGCGGAGCTACTCTTGCCATCCAATGCGATTGATGATGAATGTGATTTTTTTACACCAATTCCTATAGAATATTTGTTTGTCAAAGGAAAGGAATTCCTTTTTGTATTTATTATTATTATTATTATTATATAGGTGTGTTGCTTATTGGTTAGGCAGGTGATTTAAGTAAGTGTTTATGCCTACGATTTTGTTTCTTTGCATAAATTTTTTGGGCTTCTTTTACAGTTTTACCTACATTGAATGATTGATTTCTATCATTGGCTTCAATATTAATTAAATCTCTTGTTACAATTTTAAATTCTTATAAATCTTTAAATTCTTAATAATGTTTCAAACGAACCCAAGTCATTAAAATTTCATACGCTGCTCCAATGGCACATATCCAAAACGAATATGCTAAAAGAACATAAGTTCTCTTGCACTTCACATTACTCAATCAATTCGACTCTTGTGGTAACCTTAATGACTGGGTATCAATTAATAAGTATCTTTTTCTTTTTGTCTTATTCTTTTGCCTGCGTTTCCATCTTCTTTCCAAAAAAAACTGAAGGATTAATAACATTGCACCATAATTTTAGATATTGCCTTGCACATTTTTCTATAGACATAAAAAAGTTTAACCACTTTCATACAAGACTTAGAAAGGTAATATTTATTTTTATATAACAAACTTCATAAAAACACGAAGGTTAAAAATGTCATTAGATTTGCGATCATATGAGACCAAACTGTTTTCGTAAGACCCATAATATAATACTACATAAATATCACTAAATCTTCATAGCAAAACACTAAATCTTCATAGCACCACTTGGGTTGTGGCGGACTGATAAAACATTTGGAAGATGTAGTGGAAAATCTCATCTACCCAGGATTCACATCCAGGCGCTGCCAAAGCTATGGAGGAGGTTCACCTGCGATGACTCCATGTCATTCGTGGTCGCCCGGGGATTAGTTGGTGCGCGTAAGCTGACCCGAAAACCCACAGTTACAAAAAAAAATCTAATTTTTTATACTTTCACAATGTTTTTCTGTAAAATTTCAGTGTTATTTTTTCACTTTGTGAACAAGAGTGGTGATCGATGACTTGACCATGGAGAGGTACGGTTACATTTAAACAAGTCAACAACGGTGACGCCGGTGAGATCCAAATACGCTAAAGATCCACCGTTGATTTTTGAAGATCCGGCGGTGATAACATCTCAGCCGTCCATCGAACTCCCGTACGCCACTCTTATTCCGCCCAGTGTTTGTGCATGACATGGCAAATTAACTGCTTTTAAAATCCGTGTTTCAAGTCCGAGCATCCACAAGTACCCTTTCACTCTCTCCACGCTCGAACCCCAAAAGTTTCCCCCTTTCTTATCGCGCACAGAAATTGAACTCAATTTCTCACAAAAAAACCTTCAATTCAGCTCTAATCTCTGTAAGTTTTCGAAAATTTACTTGTTTCAAGTGATTAATTTGTGATTCTGTATATTTTGGTTTGTTTTTGATAGCTGTTAATTGCATTATTCTGCCTAGGGTTTTGTTTTTCCGTGTCAACGAGGTCAACTATAATTTTGTGTGCGTATTTGTTGTGGAATCATTGTGTTTGGAAGTTGCAAGTGTGTGTACGTCTGTGTAGATCTTGCCACGACTTGGTAGAATTTGATGTTATGTGTAAAATTCACGGTTCACGTGGAGAATTTCGTTTGGTTTTATGGTGTTTAGGGTTTCTGGAAGTTGTGTCGTACTTCATTCCATGAATCATGATGTTTTTTCTTTTAATGTGTTTTGTCATTTGTGCGTGCTAATTTATTTATTTTTGGTATGGGGAGAATTTCATATGGTTAAAGTTGGTAACAATTCAAAAATGGCAAGTGCTTCACATTTGATATGCTACGATATTTGATATGCGTTGTTGATGTTAATGAGTTACTTAAAGATGCCGTCTTTTTGGATTTTACGCAACGATTTTGCTGGTTGAGTGTTGACACATGATGCGTTTTGCTTAATCATTTGTAATTAAATGGTCAGTTATGGGGGAGGAAGATGCGACCACTGAAGTTGCAGAGGCAGTGGCGAATGGGGCTGTCTCTCGTGATAAAGCTGCCAAAGACGTGAGCGAGAATAAAGAGGGGGAAAAGGAGCAAGTTGAAGAGATGGCTGAAGATAGTAAGGATGATGAGAATGATAAAAAAACTAACGAAGTTGAGGTTGACAAAGAAGATGCTGAGGTAAACAAAGATACTAAAGAAGAAGAAGAGAAGGAGGTAAACGAGGACAAGGAAGGAGAGGAAGAGAAGGAGGTAAACGAGGACAAGGAAGGAGAGGAAGAGAAAGGAAACGAAGAACCCAAGAGCGAGCCAATGGAAGTTGACAACAAAGCAAGTGCAGACGAGGAGACCGAGAAGGAGAATGCAGAAGTTGCTGATACGAAAGAGGAAGAGGAGAATCAGGAAGAGATTGAAGAGGAAGAGGAGAATCAGGAAGAAATTGAAGAGGAAAAGGAGAACCAGGAAGAGATTGAAGAGAAGGTGTCAAAAAAGAGTGCAAGAAAGAAGGGCAGTGTAGAAAGAAGCAATAACAAGAAGAAGGCATCAGAAGAGAAAAAAGGGAAGGAAAGTAAGAAGGAACCTAATACTCCTGCTCCTCCTACAATTGAGCGGCCTGTACGGAAGCGAAAATCTGTAGAGCGGTTGGTATCCGTTATTGACAAAGACACCATCAGGGAATTCCATATTGGGAAGGTTTGTTTTCTAAATTTAAAACTTTAGAACCCTGCTTGTCTTTAATGTCTTGAATGTATCAGGTAAATCTTTCTATTTGACCGAATTTTTATTGTTATAATGGCATGCAGGGCCGTGGTACAGCATTGAAAGATATTCCAAATGGTATTGTCTTAAATTTTCCCTTTTGTCCATAAACATGAGGGGGTTGGGAATTGTTGCAGTCTATTTTTTACTTGAAACTCTTGTGAAAGCCTAAATGACCATGATTCCTTTCGCCCTTGATGTGCATCCCTTGTGTTGCTTTCTAAATTTTGCATTACTTTTCAGTTGCATATAAGTTATCAAAGAGGAAGGCGACTGATGACACTCTCAAACTGCTCCATACCATTTTATTTGGAAGGAGAGGAAAGGTAAATTGAACTTCAACTCAACAATTGTGGTTTTGTAAGTGTTATCGATTACTTTATCCACTTGGATGAAAAGTTTTTGATTTTGGAACATCAACATGAAAAAGTAGTGGTCTCTTGTGGAGTTATGATCAGAATCTATTCGAATATAATTGCCCTACATTGGTGATGAGAATTATATACATAAATCATAGTTGGTGATGTCTATACATATTCTTTACTTGCATAAGTGTTCCTATCTGTAAAGATTTTGGATCTGTATGGGTCGCATCTTTTTATCAAATTATAGACTCTCATTGTCTTTGATGTTTTTCTGTACCATGTGGATGTAATACTAAATTTTGCTAGATTCCCACTTTGATATGTAATTTAAGTCAACTACCCTAAACGTGTTGAACTGTTGATATGTATATTTCTCTTGATACTTGCAATTGTTGCAAGTTAAGGTCTTGTACTTCTCATATCGAGGTCTATAAAACATTTCAGGTGTATTCATGATAGAACATGGTTGTCTAATATAAAATTACAGTTCATGCTTATTGGTATGGCTGGTGTAGAATTATTGCAGTATGGCTCTTCATTTTGTTCACATAGATGTAATGTGTTCTTGTTCAGTGAGTGTATCTCCTTTAATAGAGATTGTGGTGTTCAACTTGCAGGCTTTGCAGATCAAGAGTAATATCTTGAGGTTTTCTGGCTTTGTCTGGCATGAGAATGAGGTAAAATAACTTTCATCATTAAAACAATGTGGATACTATTTTCTCACTGTTGATCAGAAACATGAGTGAAGTAAAGGCTCAGAGAAGATTATTTCAAGTTAGCTTAGAGATTAAAAAAAATTGTAATGTAGGACAAGCAAGCATATGTACATTTAGATAGCACAATTAACAAAATGAGTGATTTTGTGAGGATTTAGTTTGGCAAAATAGTCACTGCCCAGAGGACGAAAGCATTTGTATAAGGAGATAAGTAGGTCTAAAAGGTGCCAAGCTTAGATAAATACAGGGAGGGTAAATTGAATTGTCATGAGCCCAAAAACCCCAATCTTGAAACAAAATAGAACTCAAAGATCATACTACATGACAACTGCACTGCAAATGCAAAACTGCTGATTTATTGATTCTTTGGAGTTCTAATCAAATAAAAATTGGTGCAAGTACTTGAATTTTTTAAATATTGTTTCAATACACCAATATGCGTGATCCATTATCCAAAAGCTAATGTTGATATCGATACATGTATTGGCCGTGCTATGTTGATGAAAATTGCTGTGAGTTTGAGTAGCAATTATTTATTATCGTTGCAGGAAAAGCAAAAACTGAAAATAAAGGAAAAGCTTGATAAGTCTAATAAAGAAAAGCTGTTGGAGTTCTGTGATCTGCTTGACATGCCAGTCAGCAGAGCTACTGCAAAGAAGGTTTGTTTAGTTACTGTGTGGTTCTTTTATTGATTCTTTATCAAATAGCTGTTGCTGCAATTCCTAGAGGAGGTATAACTTGTTAAAAAACAATGACACTTTCGCTACTGTGGCTTTTGCGCCAATCCTAGCAGCCTGATACTTTACATCGTTGTCTTAAAAATAACACCTTTCTCAAATACATTATTTCTATTTATTTGGCCCTGCAAATCACAATCATCATATGTAACATATATAGCTTGCTGCATGTCATTGTATTTAAGGTACATGCCTTGTTCACTAGAAAGAGGAGCTTCAGAGCATTTGTTTAAGCTCCCACTCTGAATGTTAAAATCTTTTCTCAAACATAGATTCACAAATGGTTTAGATTTTTCTGGTGAACATAGTATGACATTATGTCTGTTCTGCAAACAGGAAGATATTGTTGTAAAGCTGATAGATTTTTTGTTGGTTCCTCATGCCACAACTAGTGAGTTGCTTGCAGAGAAAGAACAGGTTTGCATTTCAGCTGCACTTTATACCATTATATTTCTTAATGTTACAACTTATCTCTCTTATGACATGCTATTCAGTCTAGCAAAGGCAAAAAACGTAAGAGGCCGAGCAAGAAAAGCTCACCGACCTCTGGGGCTACACCTTCAAAAAGCTCGTCTAAGGTATCTCCCTTTTTCTTATAAATACAAGCGAGTAAATTTTCAGAAAATGTATTTCCTCAATATAGATCCAGGAGAGACATGATTTTTAATTGGAATCTGATATCTCGTCACATTATTCCTCCACTGGTGATGTTCGCAAGATATGAACAGATTAGTTTAAAAGCTTAAAACCACTATTATTCCTCCACTGGTGATGTTCGCAAGATATGAACAGATTAGTTTAATAGCTTAAAACCACTTACTTTGGGACAAACTAAAGTAGAAATATGGACATTTAATTTAGAACAGAGGGAGTATCATAATTATGGATTTTCTTTTGGTAATTTATCTTAGTTCCTCAACTCTAAAGGCACGTACCTTTCATTTGGTGCCGTTTTGTTTCTGCAGAAGCAGAAAAGTAAAGTTCCATCTGAAGAGGATAAGAAGAGTCCACCTGAAACAGAAGACTCAGAGGAAGAGCACGAAGAGGAAGAAGAAGAAAAAGATGATGAAGAGCCTCAAAATGTGAACGGTGCTCCGGAAAAGTCTGAGGATACTGCAAGTGAAGAACAAGTGTCTGAACCCGAGTCTGAAGAAGACAGTAAGAAGCGGAAACGAGGTTCAAAAAAATCTTCTTCGAAAAAGGAATCCACTGTGAAACCTAAAGCAAAGAAAGTAGTTACACCTAAGAAGACTTCTAGTTCACCTCAAAAGAAGACACCGGCTAAATCATCTACAAGTGGTTCGAAAGAAAAGGACCAAACTGAACCTGTTCCGAAGACTTTCTCAAGGAAGAAGAAGAAAGATGCAGTTGAGGAGAAGCCTGTAACTCCAAAGAAAGCTGCTTCCAAAGAGAAAACTGGTAGGAGTTCTTTCTCTCTTTTCCTTTACCATAATTTTTTTTGCTTTCTGGTAATTAGAGTTATTTTGAGGTTGTTTTGCTTTATCCCAAAAGAAAATATAATACACTGATTCTTTTTACGTTTATGACTACTTATCTAACGAAGGGAAAAAGACCGTGAAAGAGAAAGAGAAACCCAAATCAGAAAAGCAGAAGCTAAGTGACGATGATCTCAGAGCCGCAATATGTGAGATCCTTAAAGAAGTAGACTTCAATACGGTGAGAACTCGTTACCAAATATTTTTCAGTTATTGCAATGAAACAAGATTGGTCACGGTTCTTGACATTAAATCTTTTCCATGGCATTCGTCAGTTTCCACAATTGGTCATCCTTGAATTTCCTCAGGATTCGAATTTGTTGGGACGTAATGCGATCAGCCTTTATCTTTCTTTTAACAGTTTTGCGTAATGATGTCATTAAATTTTGATCTCCTTGCAATGCATCATGCACTTTTGGCTCCATGCCTCTTGAATCTTGGTTAACAGCAAACAGTAATGACTGTCTGCCTGCAAACAGTTATTACCACCATTCCAACATAAATGTCTACAATAAAGAATGTGTAATTATTATAGATTTTAATTAACTAAATGACAATTTATCCTTTATAATAGAGGGAGCAATGAATTACTTCATTTCATAATCAAGGGTAGAATAGGAAAATAGACACTTGTTTTTTGAAGTAGACTTATTTTGGGACGGAGGGAGTGGTTTAGTTGTGGCTGCCCCACAGTTGATGTTTGCGAGTACTGACCTATCTTGCATTACTTTTTCTGTTTTGCAGGCGACCTTTACCGATATTCTCAAGCAGCTTGGTAAGAACTCTCCATTCCTGATTAGGAAACAGTTATTCATGAGGTTCAATTTCTTAAAAGAAAATTATGGAACCGGTTGAAAAGACCAAAATGCCCCTCATATAACGGACATAGTTAGTGTGTCAGGTTTATGTAACATTGTATTTGTAAATTGTTGTTTTTTCAGCAAAGCGATTCAATACAGATCTGACGTCAAGAAAGGCATCAATAAAGTTCATGATCCAGGACGAGCTGACGAAACTAGCGGATGAAGCAGATGAGGAGGATGAAGAGGAGCCTGGAAAAGAAGCAGCAGCAGGTGGGAAAGGGGTGGAGGCATGAGGAATTGATAATGATTGGGTTTTTAAGGTTTTTTGTTTTTGTTTTTGTTTTGTTGTTGCTTTTGGTGTAAGCATAAGATTAAGGATGTAAGTTAATGTTAGTTAATTGCAGTAGTAGATGTTCCCTGGTAGAAGTAGTAGAAGAAGAGTAGAAGAAGGTGCAGTGGTATTGCTGCTTGTTATGCATACATGACATGAATATAAATTATAGGGAAATTTGTCTGTCTGTCTGTTGTTTTCATGGAGATCTTATAATTTCACCCATTTCTGTATTCAGACTCACATGCTTTTGTTGTATTGTGTGCATCTTCAAGGCCTTTTATCAAACTCTTACCAGTTGTCACTTTATTGGGTGAGAAACTTACTTGGTAAAAGACGTTTACCAACGAATGGTTAAGAATGTTACTAATAAGGTGATTGAGGATGAAGACTCTTGTTGATAATCGTTTGGTAAAATGGGTTGAGGCATGAATGATTTTGGCATCAAGCCATGCTAATTGGTAATGCAGACTTCTTGCGAGTACATGATCTTGTTTGTGTTATAGGAGTTAAAAGGCGTCGTTTACCAAATTACTTAGTGATGTTTTTTGGACAATTATAATTCATTAATGTCTTTGTAAGTCGACAATCTTTATATCATTATAAACCACCATACACAATAAACTTACTTTTTGAATGAATTTGAATTGAAACAACCCAAAAACATTCAAATATAACATAAACAACTCAGCAAAAAAATAACCCAACAATCACTTGATTATTTAAAACCAAGAACTACAATTCACCAAATGTACAACTAACCAAGATATCTACAAATCTAAATGGTTAGTCTCTACTCTCTACCGCCCTACACGCCAACATCCGGCACCACCATATATACATACATATACATATACAGCAAGAAAATACAAGAAAAGAAAAGGAAAAAGATACAACAAAAATAGGCATAAAAACAAGTAAAAAGCAAAAAGAAAGGAGGCATAGTAGTTTATCCTCCCAACACATAAAAGCAAAAATCCTAATACATGATCTCACATTCAAACACAGTAGTTAAGTCTATATGTGTTAATCCACCACAACATAGTTTCAAGTACATAACAATAATTCCAAACAAACTCTTAACAACTAGCAATGTTTTCACTTGTAAATCAGCAAGGAGGGATGTAAATCCGTAGCCCAAGCCCCAACGGCTCTTTCGCGTCTCAAAAGCAAAGCCTCCACTCTGAACACCTTTTGTTCCCTATCAGACCTGCCAACGCACCGATTATCAGAACTGGAATAACAAAATTATCATGCAAGACGTAAAATGTTCATATATAAATCAAACCCAAAAGAACACCTGACCTCTACCACAAAAAGTAGAGGGGTTGTTTCCGTGAAGATACCCGGCTTGTGAAAAGTATGAAAATGTTCATATATAATTCCAGTAATAAGTAATCCTTTTTCTTTGATGTGTTATGCGTTATCATGTTTTATTCGTTGAGCTAAAAAAGATTTTTACATAATACACAAAGGTAATAAAAGAACACAATGGTAAAACAACATGATGCACAAAGGCTTCCAACTAGGGATTTCAAAATTTTGAGGATGAACACTGTAGGATTTAGTGATATCTGCTCATCTCCCATAGATGATTCATTTCACTGAACAAACCACATCATTTTGAACAAACATACAAACCTATTTTTGTTCTTGTCCATATCATTTTGAACAAACATGTAAACCTATTTCTGTTATTCTTGTCCATTCTAGTCTTATGCCCTCATAAGGAGAAGAGAGAAACCCTTTCAAGCCTCAGTAGCAATGTTCGTGGACACACACACACACACATATATATATAGAGCGAGGTTCAAGGAAAACCGTAAAAAAATGAAAAACTGAGGATCACCCTAATAACCATTTGTCTTTGTGCATACCGTGAGATGAATGGTTATTACTTATTAGGGTATTCCTCAGTTTTTCATTCTTTTACAGTTTCCCCTTGAACTTGACCCTATATATATAACACTATTTTCACTAATATTGTACTATAACTTTGGTTTTGTTGGTACCCCCAATTTCCCACAAGAAGTTAGGAGATGGTTACCAAATATGTCACTACATGTCCTTGCAACTTTGCAGGGAAGGTTCCAAGTGCACAGGTAACATGATTTGGGGACTTAGAGGTGTTCTAGAAAGAGAACTGATCACCATGTATATCAAACCAAACGTATTAAACACAACCCACTTAGAGTAAGATCTAATGGGATAGAATGTATGCCGATCATTCCTCTACCTCAAGGGGTAGAGAGGTTGTTGTTTCCATGTAGACCCATCACTTGCAAAAAGTTGTGGAAAATAATGGGCGTAACAAAATATTTGTCGGAAATTTTGGAAGCATTGAAAAAATTAAAAAGAAACAGAAGAGCATGAGAAAAATGAAAAAGGTCACAAAAGAGTTTATGCAAACATGCATAAAAGGCAGTGAACAGGTAAAAGCAGTACGAACACAAGAGAGAGACGGTATCTTACCATTAGAAGACCATGTTTGTCAACTTGATATAGAGAATCATTGTCAGTAAGTTCAGAGAGAGTCCACCTGAGCGCGACAAAACCACAAGTAAAGAAGCTTGAGTTTACGATTTCTGGATGTGATTGCTTATAAAATGAAGCAGCACCGCACAATGTTATTCTGCAGTTACACGCCGCCTCTTCCCATAATCGGCATCCCTAGATCTACTAGACCTTTGCTCATCCTCTTGAGACAATCTTGATTTTCCCTGAGTTCGCGATGACCGCCCCCGGTCCCACTCATCATCGTATTCTGGTTCGACCTCCCTATACTTGTGATGATCAGCATATCTGTCCCTTTCATCCCTATGGCGATCCCTGCCACGTTCCCTGTCACGATCACGCTCACGGTCTCGAGATCGTTCACGTTCGCGGTCACGAGATCTTTCACGGTCACGCTCGCGGTCTCGGTCCCGGTCCCTTTCTCGATCTCTTCCACTATCCCTCTCGTCTCGATGCCTTCTTTCTGGCCACTCGTCCTCGTGAACCACATCTTTTTCTCTTGGCAAGTCCCTCTCATACCCGGGTTCTCTATCGTCTCTAACTCTTCGATCCGAAGTACCAGACCAATCCCTCTCTACCCCTCTATCTTTTTCCTTCGCTGCATTTGGCCAAGCTCCTCTCTCATGACTACCTTCTCCATATTGCTGATCAGACACGGCTTCTTCTCCATAACTCGACTCCCCGACTCTGCCACCATGTTCATCACCAGCCCACCCAGGCATATTAGGATCTGACCACATTCCCATGTTGGGTCCATCGACACCACCCGTTGGCATCATACCCATCCCATTCATCGGCATCCCTCTCCCAAAAAACGCCGGGTTCACATGTGGAGCCAATCCAGGCAAGCCTACATTACCAACAGGTGGGAAGGAAGGCAGCATACCAGAAAAGGGCGGCGCCGGACCACCAGGGAAACCGCCATAACCTCCCATTCGGCCCATTGGGCCTCCAAAAGAAGGATCAAACCCCTGACCCATCATTGACTGGGGATGCATCATAGGTGGCGGTCCACCCATACCCTGACCGAATCCATTTCCACCATTCCCCATCATACCACGCCCGCCCATCCCGCCACGTCCACCCATTCCACCGCCCCTACCTGGCCCCCGGCCTCCCATCCCTTGGGCATTGCCTCTACCCCAGTTCCCTCTTCCAAACCCTCTATTGTCACCCCCACCTTGATAGTTCCCACCACTACCTTGGAAATTCCCACCAGCCGACATATTGGTACCCGCTGTTTTAACAGGAGCATCTCCAGGGCCCCTCTTCGCTTGAGCCACGGACGACTGAGCCATTTGCTGGTTTCTATTCACCTGTGCTTCTCCCATCCTTTTAACGCTATAAGGTGAAGCAAATGCAACGACACAGGGACGACCATTGAACACATGCCCGTTCATTCCCTCCTTGCAAGATGTAGCAGCAGAAGGATCATAAAATTCAACTTGGCAATACCCTTTTGATTTTCCACTAGCTTTCTCATCAAAGAATTTCACCTCCTTCACATGGCCATACTTGCAAAGTTCCAACTCAAGCTCAGCATCAGTTGTCCACCAATGTAAATCACCCACAAAAAGAATTGTTCCTCCACCTCCACCTGCACCCCCACCACCAACACCAACACCTCCACCAGCCATACTCATTCCCCCACTGCCCCCACCGTTACCAAACACATTTCCACCGGAACCATTGACATGCCCACTAACTTGTCCAGCTAAACCATCACCACCAGCATTCCCTAAATTCCCAATATTTCCTGTACTCCCCACAGTCCCAACATGATGAGGCTGTTGTTGTGCCATCCCTAAATTCGGCATCCCGTTGTTACTCACAGTCCGACTTTCTACTTCGCCTACTCTAGCCGACGACTGCCCTAATTCAACTCTAAGTCCACCACCCACTGGTCCACCAGATCCCACCCCTGCCAATTCATTTACTCCTAATCCGACATCCGAATCCGCCTCTACTCTACTCGAAACACCATCGTTGCTCTCAAACTTGCTCTCACCTCCACCAGCAACATCCTCCACCGCTTGTGGATGATGCACCGGCTGAGGAACCGGCTCCAACTTCTTCTTCTCGACTTCTTCCTCGTTCTTAAACCCTAAATCCTCGTTCTTCCGAAGAGATTGGAGAAAACCCTCGCCAACATTAACATCGTTATATAGATCCTCATAATCATCATCATCTTCCCCTAAGAAACCCTCGTCTACGACGGCGGAGATAGCTTCGTTCTGATGGAATTGCTCGTTTGTATCTCCACCGCCATGGCCTTCGTTTTGATCCATGATTCGGAACTACTAAATTTCTAGGGCTTTATTTTCCGTTTCTATATTCTAATGGATTTGTATTCTAAGATGAGGTTATCAGTAAAAGAAGATGAAAGATGACAACATAATAATCATGGAAGGTGGATTTCAAAGATGGTGATTAGAAGAACTTACCAGAAACTCCATGAACCTGAGCACCAAATGCTTGCGTGAATGAAATGGATCGACAGAAAAAGAGAGTTTGACACTAAAACCCTAGAATTTATTACGTGTGTGGAAAAATGCTCCTGTCGTTTTGATTGGTCTGTCAATTCCCTATTGTTTGGTTAGTCGAATGGAATTTGATGGAATTGGAATTCATTGACGGGATTTTACTTTGAAGGAATTGAAATGAAATTTGATCACGCATTTGGTTGGTAGGAATTGGATGAAATTTAATTCTTTCATTTTATCTAAGGAAAAATGAATTCCTTGATTTGTAGAATTCAATGGAATTCAAAGGATTCCATCATGATCAATATATGAATCAAACAAAGTAATTGAAATTTGGTCAAATGAATTATTCATTCCAATTCCTTCAAAATTCATGAACCAAACACCCCCTTAACTTTTTTTTTTAATTTAACTTATTGTTAAACAACTTATTTAAAAAATATAAATATAAACCGGATCATGTTTAAGGGAAAACCGTAAACAAATAAAAAACAAGGAATATCTGAATAGGGTCAGCTTTAGGAGAAAATCTCAAAAAAAACGGAAAATTGAAAAACACTTTGATAGTTTTTCATTTTAACGGTATGCACTTGTACATACAAGTAATTTGTAACATTCACACGTGCATAAAAACAAAAAAAAAACACACACACTTAATTACTTGTATGCATAAATACATATCATTCATATCAAGGTCTACCATGGTGCTTCTTAGTTTTCCATTTTTTTGAAGTTTTTCCTTGAACCTATCTCTATGCTAATAACCATTTATTTATATGATATGTAAATGTGCATGCAAGTAATTTTTTTGGTATGCACATATATATAACATGCATAGAAACCAGAAGGCATATTCAGTTACAACTTCGTTTTAACCGTGAGTATTGTGATTGGGTAAATCTTTGAAGATGTAAAATCTTAAGTTAAGAAAAAAGAAAATGTAACGCCTTGTAAAAAACAAACGCCATGGTGTGCGTTGTATGTCTTATTGTAACGATGAAGAATTGAAGATGCTTCTTACGTCATGACACGCTTTTTAGTACTATTTTATAAACTAGTTTTGGTCCCGAATTTTCACATTTATTTCCCAATTTCTAATACGAGTTAAATCTAATGGTAAACTAGTTTTTCGTCCATACGGTCTGTTATAAATTGCTATTTTCATCTCTATATTTTTTAAATAACATCTTTCATCTTTGTGGTTTACAGTTCATTCAGTTTTGTCCCTCGTTATTCAATAGTAAACCACTGATAGAGTTAGCCTTACGGACAACACAACAATGAATTGCAAACCATAAGGTCGAAAACTATAATTTCTAAAACACAGAGAGAAAAGTTGTAATTTTTAACAAACTACAAGGATGAAAAACTTAAGAGGAAAGTTCAGTTGTAAACATTTTTTTTATTATTAAACATGGTAAAAACAGAGGGTCACGTGTCTCTATTTGTTCTCATTCATCCTAAATAATACACTCTATTAATCATGAATAATGAACGTGAATTTTTCACAACATTCAGAATGAATGATACACCATTGAAATTCACCCCGTAAATGTCTACGACACGTGAGACCCTCGTTTGTCCCGCAGTTCACAATAGAAGTTAAGTTTGCAATTGAACCTACCTCACTTCAGGATAACGATCTTTCGGACACAAACAAAAGAGCCAACTACAAGGGTTGCATTTGTGTTCACATGTCACAAAACCCGTTGATATTATTTGGTGTTTATTTTACACGAATGATATTTGTATAACTAAATACATGTTGCCCGATTTCCATATGATGTTACAATTATCCCAGATTGGTGTTATTTAATGTAACCAAGGTATACGATACGCTACCAAGCTTCCCTGTTGTCACGTTCAGGGGTTTGTGTACAATTGGTGTCGTTTAATGTAATCAATAACGTCATCCGATGTCAAATACTTCACCGACAAACCCCGTGAAATGCAATCTCTGTAATTACATAAACAAACACAAGTAAGCGAAAAGAGAAAAGAAAGCAAGGGTATAGTTGATCTGATGGCTACCTTATTAAAGTTGAACTAATACGGTTTGGTACCAATTCATCCACCACTACAATGTTACTCTGCATCATTCACAATAAGAACAATGATATGATAAAAGGTATACAAGATTGGCAAGCTTTTCAAAAGTCAGGTGTTCATGGAAACAATTGCTCTACTCTTTTAAGGTAGAGATCAGGTTTACATACATCCCACTGCCCAGGACCCCACCCCCTTGTGAGATATAGTGGGTTCGTTTGGTTTGGTTAAATATGCTAGGAAAAAAACCTAGATGTTTGGGAAACAGTTGCTCTACTCCTTAGGTAGGGGTGTAAATGAGCCGAGTAGTAGGTTAATCGAGCCGGGCTCAAAAAATTAATACTGGGCTCGAGCTCGATTAACTTTTCAATGTAGGGCTCGAGCTCAACTGGAGCTCGATTAACTTTTCAATGTAGGGCTCGACCTCGAGCTCGATGCTCATTTATGGGTTCGAACTAGCGATCGATTAACTCGTTTATCGGCTTGAGCTCGATAACTTTTATATTTTTATTGTATGATTAATAAATATATGAGCATGTTTGGTTCGAAAAAGAGTATATGCTCGAATGGATCGGCTCGACTCGAAAAATTGAATCGAGATTTCGAACGAGCCGAGTCCAACATTGGTGTTATAAATCTCGACTCGATAAGTTAAACGAGTTCTATTTTCTGTTCGAGATCGACTCAAGCTCGAGAATAATTAAAATCGAGCTCGAGATAAACGAGCTCGAGTAGCTCGTTAAAAGCTCGACTCGTTTACACCCCTAGTTACAGGCCTTAGGGTACAAATCAGGCCTGTTTACATCCCACCCCTGGGTGAGATATATTGGATTGTTTGTTTTGGTAAATATGCTAGGAAAAAACTTAATGTTTGGATTTGAGAGCTTAAGCAAGTGAATCCGCTAGAAAAAGAGAACACCCGTAATATCATATCAAACCAAATAGAACAAACGAACCAAGTAATGATAAAAGGTGGGGTTTGGGGTTGGGATGTAACCGGACTTATCCCCTACCCCCAAAGAGTATAGCGGATCTATAATAAGATAGTAAACGATTGTCATCAAGCATAGTTTGCATCTAACAAGTTTTTGCACTTGTAATGAGTAGTGAAAAAAATGCGGGTCGATTACCTTATATTCCGTCAAGATTTCATCACGTGAGATGATTTTCTCAATGTCTTGACCTTCCCTGCGGATGCAGACTACGCCATAATCTCTGCATATACTTCTGACCTAAAATGATAAGATGCCATTTGCAGTCGATAAAAAAGATCATAAACTCATATCTCAAACAGTAAAATGAGCTTCTTTCTTGGTTCTAAATTAGTTGCACAAAATGTTACCAGTGGCACAAAGTTGTGGAATCACAGGTTCAATATTTTGTATAATGCCACCAAAGAAGATATAATCGATTGCGAATTTACCTGCTCGGGTATCCAAGCTCCAGGAATGCCAAATGATTCTAGTAGATCAGAGCCACAAACAAGCATGACCTTAAGGGATGCTACAATTACACAAAACAAAATTAGTGTTCGTAGCAAGTGTAACTTTAACCATGAAGTTTCTTCTACTCATTTCTACCTGATTCGTGTAAACAAAAACAAAAAAGGCAAAGCTTCAACAAGGGTAATTTTGTCACAATTGGGTGCATTTAGGCTATGTTTGGTAAACCAGATAATAAGCTAGCCATTGGATGATAAAATAGTCATGTTTGGTAAAAACTAGTTGTTAAGCTAGATAACAATGTAATATGATCTTAAAATGATCTAAAAGGATGTGTTGAAAGTTAACTATAAATATACTAGGGCCATGATTAGAAAAGAGTAGAAAACCCCATGGAGCTTATTGAATCACTACCTATACTAGCATTTAAAAAACTAGCTTATGGCTAACCAAACGGGTTTTTCAATAAGCTCAAAAAATTAGCTAGCTAATTATTGCCGTACATGGCCTTGTCGGTACATTGAGATGAAAGGCTGCTAGAAAGATATCGTAGTTTCAGTAGCCTACTTGGGAAAAAAACAAGTAATAGCTCATGGGTCTCATCAATATTTTTATTTGATAACAAAACAAGAAAGGAAAACACTTTCCCTCGTCAAATTTTTTATAAGAAAGGAAACTTACTATTTCTTAACTATATATACCATCAATTTATCATTTTGCCCAACTAAACAAAGGCTGCATACTCCTTGAAGAACATAATTGGCTTTTACTCCTAAATCAGTGAACTTTTGACTCTTTAAAACTCATTGTTTTACAGAATCTCCTTTTGGGGAAAAGAAGTACGAATGATAAAACCTGGACAAGAAGTTTTGCTAGGTAGAAATATCCATATAGACTGAAGAAAAGCAAATGATTGAGAGCTAATAATAGAATAGATGTAAATGTAACTCTAAATAACACAGAAAAGTCATTCAACTATTTTGGCAACCGACGGAACAAGTAGATCTAACGTGCTACATGCTATATGACTAACTGATTGTAAACCATACCACTAGGTATCAGACCGTTATCGCAAAAGAAGCTCCTGATTCTTGATAGCACAGTCAATGAGCGTTGAAATGAACTTTGCTTTGCCTAAAACAGATAAACAGTTCTGCATCAATAAATACAGAAAAAATAAGCAGGGGCTTTATAATACAATGCAGAGGTCCATCTAAATGAAACAAGAATCAAAGCTACATATGTTAAATAAAATGGGATGTAATCTACTTTCAATCCGCTTTAGTTGTAAAAGTACATTTAAATAACTATTAACTACACTGTAAAATCACATGAACTCAGAACTGACCTCCCAAGTATCCACCATTATGAGCTCAGAACTTTTGCAAGCTAGTTGGCACATTGCAATACGATGTTCAGCTGGTATGAGACCCTACACAAAGATAAAAGTTTCAGCTACTGCACTCCAATCATTTAGAATCTGATCACAAAAAGCTATTAACTGATTAATAATGCAAGTTATTGGTTACTGGTTATTGGAATGAAAATATGTGCAACCACAAGTTCATCTTAACCTGCCATAAGCAGGTTCATAAATATTAATGCAGAATGCTGCAAAATTATGATTTGGTAAAAGAAAAAACAATAGAAGGAAAGAGGACAAATTATAACAAAAATAATCTCTCTAAAATAAAGCCATTCGAAATAATCAAATAACGCCCAGTACCACTTGAATTTTAAAGGAACTTTTCAATATAATTTTATGTGGAGACTATGATCGAATTCACCAGGGGAGAAATATATTTTCGCTTTCTTTTTAAACTAATGCAGCACCCATGGTTGAAGTAACAAGCGAACCTAAAGATAATACCTCAGGGCTAACCCTCTCTACATGTTGGTTTGACCAATAAATGTCTTAAACTTTTTTATCTGGCATGAACAACGTAACGGTACAGGAAGCCACATACCTTTTTCTGGTATGCATCATTTACAGGTGACATATAACCTCCAACGACGTGAAAACCTTTTGAGTTAAGTGCATCTCTTGCCAACTCTAAGCATAGAAAAAAATAAGACAATTAGCATGCTTCTAAAATTAAAGTGCACTTCTGGAGCTGTAAACATACTATTCCAACTTCGTAAAAGGCTTTAAATCACAGGTTTCATTCATTAGGCTTGTTAATATAAAAAACTAACCAACACGTATAATGAAAAAAGCCGTCATGTGTAGTCATGTTACCGACGAACAAAAACCTGACAGCAAACAAGTACTAAATCCACTTCTAAGATCTATGACACAAAATCAGAAATTTCTATTTCCTATAAGCAAAATTGCACAACTTTTTGTGATTAGTAGGCGGGTTATAGATGTTACCTAGAGTCATTTCTCAAACACAACAACAAAGCATGTGATATAAACTGACAACCAGGATGTGGATCATCAATATTGTATTATTGTGTAACAGTCCAATCACACATTCCCTTATCAATATGTAGTACAAGTTACCACTAGAAAATCCAGTGTGACATATTCTACGTTTAGCAAACTTCTCATTTGGAATCCACACATATGATATACAACATTTGACGTGGACAGAGAGAAAGTTGAAATCAAGGTGGGGACTGGGGAGACAAGGAGGGATAGAAGAATCACATTGCACATATAGTGGATTTCTACTGCAACCTTCAAGTTTGAGACTTAAACAAGCAAGCAACTACATACCAAAAAGCCGTAAATGCATGAATGTAGGAGGATTGAAGCTCCCAGTTGATACCAAAACTACGTGGATTTTCCCCCTGCAAAAGTGTGAGGGGTGAGAATTTATTCACACTGCTATTATTCAGCGCTGAACAATCCAATATTCAATTTTGACTATAGCTTGATGATTTATGCTAAGACAATTCTCTATTGGTTGTGTGGCCTAAGGTCGGGATGTCTTGTGTCATGGGTTATTTGAAGTACAACACTGCCATGAGATGAGTATCAGTATTTCTACTCAATCAAGGATGCTAAGTAGAAGAAACATTAGGGTTGGTATGCTCTTCTCCTACTCTAGGGATGATATTTATCATTTTGAGTTTTTTTTTTTTTTCCTTTCTTGGCTCAGTAAAAGTTAATTTTTTTCTTGCAGGGTGTAGTAGCCATCAAACATTGGTTTTTCACAAGTAAAACAGATCCTTATTGATAATTAGGGAACACCTCAAAGTTCTACCTTTTGTATCGAATATACTTAAAATAATCACATGATGGTAACGAAATGATGCCAGAATGCACCCAATCCTTGTGTCTATACCAACATAAATTATATTGCCTTTGCCGTTTGGTGAAACATGTTACCTATTACTTTACACATGTTAGATAGATCAGCAATGTTCTAACACCTAAAATTGAACATGACACTTGCAACAGTCAAGTAGGTCATATACTATCGTTTTGAAATTAATCAGTAAACATGATTGGGTAAACTTACAGTGTGTTCAAATATGCGGAACCATCTTCATTCGTGGACTCTAACAATAACTTATCGAGCGGCAAAGCATCATCCATTTTAGTAAAGCCTAATTCCTGTTTCTGAATATCTAACACACGAAAAATCATACATTTTCAAAACAATAGAGAAGAATAAACTAAACCAGTACTTATGAAAACATATTCAGTCAAAGCTTCTTTGTAACACCTTTCAGGTAATACCCATCAATCAAAGCTTTATATATTACAATATGATGGGAAATGCTCAATCCATGTTACAAAACACACACAGTGTATATGGAAACATAAATCGACCAATAAATGATTAAATGGAATATATAATTTTGTTTGGGAGGACAATGATAGAGATAGAAACCAAAGGGGCATGGTTGTCATCCCCCAACCCAAATCATATGAATAGCAACACCAGGGATTTTGTAATCCCCGTGGATTTTGATTCAATTTACATTATTTTTAGCTAAATCATCCATGTTAGCTATCAATCCAAGCCCATTTAAGTTGCAACTCAACAGCCACCAAAAACCAAATGGGAAAACGAGATGAACGAAGCAACGTAGGAATTCGTGTTTATCATTGACTTTCAAGCAACGAATTAAGACTTACACACTTAAGCTTTGATTCATTTCATATTATTGTTTAGGGAAAAAAAATATAGAGTCGATTGGTGGAATTTTGGTTTCATTTTAGTAAGCAAATGGTGATTGTGGTATCTAATCCTGGTCATGGTGTACATAAATACGAATTAAACAGGGGATATAATTCCCAGCTATGGCGTGATTAGGTTACAAACAAATTCTCAAATGCATCGTAATTGAACGTAGTTGCGTTTGGAACAAGAAACGTGAAGATTAATGCACAAAATCCATGGAATCAAAGCGAAAATCATGATGTTGGCAGCTGTGAATACGAACCTTTGTTTTGGGTCGATTCACTTCAATAAATCTTCTTAAATTGTTGAGATTAGGTTGATACAGTATTTGAAAGCAAAACCTACCAAGTAATCAAACTGGATCATGTGATTTGAAGCTTCAATCGAGTGTTCATGGCAGTATAAATGGATTTGTGTTGTGAGCAGTGAGCCGTGAGGAAGAAGCAACGTCGATTATGGGTTGTTTGTTTTTGGGTAAATGTTTTATGTATTCACATAAATTCGATTTTTAGATTAAAAAGTAATTTTTTATGTAAATAATAATTTTTTGTAAGGATAATGTAAAAAAAATAGCATAAGAGCATCTCCAACAGCATTGCTAAAATAAAAAAAATTGGTTTTTTCTTTGTTATTTCTCTCCATCAGCTTTGCTATATGGTTTGCTAAAATAGAGAAAGATCAAAAAATCTCTAAATATAGAGAATTCTCTATCATCTCTTAAAATAAAATGTTAAAAATTGAATCTTATTGGTTGAATTGATTAAAATAATAGTTTCTCTCTCTCTACTTTAGGGATTATAGAGAATTCTCTATATTTAGAGATTTTTTGCCCTTTCTCTATTTTAGCAAACCTTTTAGCAAAGTTGTTGGAGAGAAATAGCAAAGAAAAAGTCATTTTTTTCTATTATAGCAATGTTGTTGGAGATGCTCTAAATTGGAGAGATAAAATATTATTTTATTCAATCCAACCAATAAGATTCAATTTTTAACATTTTATTTTAAGTTTTTTTTTAAAAAGTGTATTGGGATGATAAATTATGGAATATTATAATAATATAAATAATGATTGATTCTCTAAAATAGAAAAACTGTTTGAGTTAGAAGAAAATGTTTTTAGATATTTTGACTTTCCATTCTCTATTTTAGAAAAAATTTAGCAATGTTGTTGGAGATGCTCTAAGCATCCTCATTTATATGAAGATTTTTTGTTTCTTGTTTTTTAAATATGAAAATAGGTTTAAAATTTGGCTAAAGGAAATTTGGTTCCAAAAATAGTTAAAAGGTGAAATTGGTCGGGAATATTGGCTATTTTGGTCAATATCCCCTTAATAAATAAAAATATAGTTTGTTACTCCCAAAATCTAATGGCAATAGTAAACAAGTATTATGAAAAGAGGGTTAAATACAATACTAAAAAAAATTACTTAATTTAATTCTTTATTGATAATAAAATCAAGAATTACACACGATAACTTTTTAAGATTGTTACGGAAAAAACAGATAAATATATTCTAACAATCTTTCACTTTTTTTTTTTGAATAGAAACAATCTTTCACTTAATAACAAGAAGACTTAACCATAACTTGAAAACACAAAGATTAAAGCTATGACACTTGAGTGAGAAACAGATTTGCCAACTTTTTGCTTGAGTGCACTTAGGTCTTTTTTTCAAAAGCGTAACCTTTGCATGGGAGGGGTCTTCACCTTTATATACCACAATGTGCATTAAATGCTAAAAACACTTGTTACTTTGGGATTGAATGTTAGAGATGTCATTCAAAAAGACAAAGTGTCCTTTTTATCTTAACATGGAGCATAGTTGACATTTGGACCTTGTTGTAGACAACACCTGAAAATAATGTAAACGACAAACATCATTTTTCTGATTTTTCAGATAATGTTCCCACATTTCATGATTTGTGAAGATCTTCTATGCAAGAGGACAAAGGAGGATCCTACCGATTTATCTTGATGAAATCGGCAGGAGAAGGTAGCTTAGTTGAGGATTGGAAGCTCATCTTGATCCGCATCTTAAGATTCGCTTCTTGCTGATTTCGGCTAGTCTTCGACTTCACCGATCTTTTAAATCATGATTAAGCTATTACAAATAACCTAAAAATATACAAGTACAAAATATGTTTTCCAAAGATTACAAGTAAAAATCAGGAGATCATCCTCAAAATGTTAATGATCCAAAGGGAATGTCATCCTCAAAAACTTGATGATCCAAAAGGAAGATCATCATCAAATCCTTAATTACCCAACAATCTCCCCATATTTGATGATAACGTCCTATACTTAGAAAAAAAATGAGTTAATTTATGAATAATATTGATTGACCATGTTTTACTCTTTTATGTTCTTTTTCACATAGACCATTCGTTTTGTTTCTTTTTTCATTTGTTAAATGTATCCGATATTTACAAGTATAGGAAATGAATGAAAATAATAAATTATGAACAACATAAGTTAAAGTAAAATTGCACTTGTATAAAACTCAAAGGTCGAGTATAAGCAAAAGAAAATTACAAGTACAATAGAAAGGGAAAGAAATTAGGCATCTTCAAATGGATCCTTCTGAATGTAGTCCATTTTCTTCAATTATTCGGTGACAACATTGAAGAGAGGGACAACACGAGGGCCTATGGGATGACCTAAAGGATGCCATCGAGGAACAGGATATCGGCCATTTGGATCTGGTCGGCTCTGAAGAAGCTAATGTGGCTGAACCCATCATTGAAGAAGATCCCATAGGTCGGCTGGGTGATGACGGTGGTAGAAGGATGAGCAGTAAGAGTAGGAAAGGAAAGGTCAAGATTTGAGACATTTGGGACCTTTCCTTCCTTAGCCATGTCCTGGAAGACAAATTATTTATTGCCTGATTTTGTTTTCAGCTTCGAAGTAGAAGTGCGAGAAGTGGCTAGAAGATTCTTGATGACTTCTTCTTTGGCGGGAGAGTGTTTGATATAGTACTTGGTTCTGATGAACTTCATATTCTTGTTCAGTTGGTTTAAGTGGTCTAAAACTTCATATTTGAGCGAACTCTTACTTTTCTTCACAAGGGGAATGATCTCAAACCATTCACTCAGACTGTAGGACTTCAACCAGCTAAGCTTGTCCATCCTGGAAAGTCCATTTTCTCTAGTGATGCCCAACCTGATGGAATCTTTTGAAGATTCCGGGCCGGTGACGCGAACACCCGAAATCAGTGGCTTGTCTAATCCGATCACTAAAGACTTCTGGTACCATCGAATGCTATTTTCTCTAAGATCTACAGTCTCATTCGCCGATTTTCTCAACACTCCCAAACTCCGATTTTTTAGACTCATTCAAATCAGAAAGTTGGGCTTTTCGGCTTTCTCTTCGGCTAGCTTACGAACAAGTCTTTGATTTTCATCAAAAGCCTTTTGAGTCCGTTATGCCTGTTGTTATTGATGATGACTTCCGTTACAATCTTTAGTCATGAATGTATTTGAATTCTGCATAAAACATAATATAACGTATGTCATAAGTTAATAACTGAAATCAGGTCGTACGACAGAATTTGCCAGACGGGTTTTAAGTCGCTTAGTCGGGGTCGCCTACTAGAAGGGTGTCGATTACCGTTGGTCGTACGACAATGGACTATAGGTATTTTTACCCAAACAGTTTGCCCCCAAATTTAAAATTCAAGCGGCAACTTTTTGAAATTTAAAATTTTAAATCAAGACACGTGTCATAGAAGAACGCGGGTAGTTCGTATGGAACTGAATCGGTTTGTTCCCAACTAAATAATGACGTCACTTTCCTGCAAAATAAACGGCTTTAGACAGCTAATATTGGACAGGTGTCACGTATTCATTGGATGTACTCGAAAGGTTGCCTGACACAGGCGACACGTGTCGATTCGTCGACTGACGATTTGATTTTGATTTGATTTTTTGGTGATTCACTTCCCATTTTTCAGTATAAATAAGGATTGTCTTCAATCCTTTCCTTCTTTACGCTTACCTTTTTGAATACCTTATACCTCCGGCGAGATTTACTTTCCGAGCAATCAGAATCCTTTCCATTCTAAATTCGAGGTTTAGAAGTCTATTTAAGGTACAATTTCTCGTTCTCCTTATGTATCGGTTATATGCGTAGGAAGTCCATAGCTAGAAAGCCTAAGAAAGCTTGGGATATTCTTAGTTATTGGTGTGCGACTCTAAATATCCCTAATTTCCAGATGTCAAGCGAGCTTGTGAGTATATATAGGGAAGAAGAAAACCTAGATTATTTTCAAAAATTGGCCAGGATTCCAGATTGAATCAATCTGATGACTCCGGAAGACTTAAGGCCGGACGAGGTTCCGAAGGGGTACTGTGTTTTATACGAGTATCCCTTCAAGATAGGTTTTACATGGCCTTTTAGCCCTTTGGTCAGGGCATTTTTGGATGCGTTCGACTTGTCTCCTGACAGTTAATGCCTCAATTCTGGCGGATTGTCCAGGTTGTCGAGCGTCTTACGGTCGATTGGGAGGTTCCGTTCAACTTGAACGACCTCCTGACTGCTTATAACGTTCGACCGAATAATTATCACCGGTACAGCTTATTCCCTCGATCAAAGGGAGATAACGTACTGGTACATAATACCGCGGTGAACGACCGTGGTTGGAAACGTCAGTACGTTTTCCTCCAAGTGGCTTCTGTGAGCGACGACGACAACCAATAGTTGTCGTCCGGATGGAACGAATCGGGTAGGCAAACTGCTTTGTCGTGCGTTTTTGTCGTGCGTTTATAATATATACTAATGATGTCTTTCTTTGTTTGGCAACAATTGACTTCACTAAAGTGAAGCCAAATAGAGATTCTCTCAACAAGATTCAGAGGATCTTGGAAAGGAGTATTGCTGATCGTTCTTTTTCTGTTCGGTCGAACGACGAGGAGGACGAGGTCGTTTTCGTAGCCGAAGAGACGTCCGTTGGGGGTTCTCGTCAGGAAGAAGAGAGGAAGAAAAGGAAGAAGAGAGGGAAGAAGAAATGACCGGTAAGTCGCTCGACAATACTTTTCACTTTTTATATCGTATGTCATTTTTTTTAACTTGCTCTCTTCATTCAAAGGACGCAGTTGTAAAGTCGTCTGCCCTTAAGCGAGCCGAGCAACTGGAGCTTGCTCGTCAAGGCAGGGAAAAGTCGAGGAAGAGGTCTGCCCCTTCTACGGGAGTAGACCTCAGACGTGTTCGAGGCAAACCTCGGTCTTCACCCAAGAAGACGGGTGACGATGCTCTATCGTCCCTTGCAGGGGCGATACCATCGAAAGGAACCGTTGTCGGGGTCGAGCTCGGAGGCTCGACTCAGGTGACGAAGGACACTCCAACGTCGGGGGTGTCGGGCGTTAATAAGCCCTTTCTTGCACCTTCTTCCTCCTCCAAGAGTGAGGAAAGGAACAAGGAGAAAGTGGGAGAGACGACTTTTAAAGTCACTCTTCCATCTGATTTTATGGCAAATGACGTCCTCGAGAGGGACGTCATTTTTCCACACCTAGGAAAATTCCTCCTCCCGACCTTCTATGACCGATACAAGGAGTCTCGGGTCGAGGACACGGGGGCGCATGTTGCTGGTCTTTCCTTCATGGTACGTCTTACTTATTCCTTATTCCCTTCATTATATTTCTTATTATTAACTCTTTATTTGCTGTCGTGCAGGCTTTCCAAGCCTGTCTGAGCTTCTTCGCTCAGATGGAAGGTCTCAGGACGTCCTTCCCAGACGTCAAGAAAAGGGCCGATGAGGCTCTTGAAAGGGAGAAAGTCGCCTTGGAGGCGGTTGAGGCTGAGAAGGCAAAAGTCGAGGGCCTTAAGTCTGAGCTCTCCGATGCCCGAAGTCTAATAGAGATTTCGGATCGTGAGAAGGTTAAGCTTAGGGATCATCTCCTTGAGCTTGAGGCGTCATCGACCAAATTGGAGGTCGAGAAGATTAAAGTCGTCACTGCTGCTGCTACTTCTGCTGATGAAGTCGCGTCCCTCAAAAAGAGGGTCGATGAGCTGGAAGGCGACGTCAAGGACCTGGAGACTGAGAATAGGCAAATCGAAGCCTTCTCTCGCTTCACGGCCCGAGCTGCCTTGATGAGGCAATATCTGACTGGTAAAAATCCTATGGCGTTAGCCGCTGAGGAGCTCAAGACCTACCTTGACACCGTGGGGACTGAAAGGGACCTTGACGAAGACGATGAATTGGAGGGAAGTGACGATGGAGAAGAGGCGGCAGCAACAGAGACTGATGTCGTGCAGGAACAGTCTGACGTTCCTCCTTCTTAGCTTTTTGGATCTATTATCTAGGGGTCGGCCGTCTGTGGTCGTCCCTTAACTGTGTAATTTTCTCTTTTAATGACAAAGTTTCTTTTGTACATCAATGTTTGTTATTTGCTTTTCTTTGTCAAACCTATCTCTTATCACACGTCGAGTAATTTTAAAATATAAACACAGTATATCATACGTTCAACCAAACCATCATTCATTAACATGCTATAATGAAATCAACTGAGTTTTACGATTGAACAAGTGAAATTGTAATAATGGTTTTCGAATATAAGTATCGGGAGTCAAGTGTAAAAAATTAACCTTTATCAACAATTACGACCAACCATATATATGTGATCGTATGAGTATTACTCGACATGAAAATCTTAACTAAGTCGTGCGTCCCTGCGAAGAACAACGTTAGCGGGGTGGTCGTTGGTTTGACCAACGACCCTCCGATGCTTAAGTTAGTAATCTTTTTAATAAATAATCCAAGAAAACGAATTCGGAATTTAAAACAAATACTTTTTTAAATGAACTGCATTCCAACTTCGTGGGATATCTCGACCGTCAAGGGTTTGGATTTTATAAGCTCCTTTACCCACGACGCCAGAGATTTGATAAGGGCCTTCCCACTTAGTGGAAAGTTTACCTGCGTTGGGCTCTTGAGTGTTTTGAAACACTTGACGTAAGACGTAGTCGCCTTCTTGGAAAACTTTGATTTGGACATTTTTGTTGAAATGTCGCTCGACCGCTTGTTTCTGCGATGCCATGCGGATGTGTGTTGTTTCTCTAAGTTCCTCTAAAGCGTCGAGGTCATAGCTCAAGTCGACCAAGTTATGCGCGACGGACGTATGTCTCGAAGTCGGTAGTCGTACCTCAATAGGTAACACAACTTCACATCCATAGACTAATGAAAAGCGGGTTTGTCCTGTGGATGTACGTGGTGTCATACGATTGGCCCATAGAACGGAGGGTACTTCTTCTACCCACTTTCCTTTGGCAGCTTTGAGTCTTTTCTTGATCGAATTGATGATAGTTTTATTACTTGACTCGGCAAGGCCATTCGAGTGTGGGTATCGAGGTGTCGACGTTACCAACTTAATGTTCCTTTCTTCACAGAATTTTCGCGTCCGATCACTGATGAATTGTGTCCCATTGTCGTACGTTATTTCGGACGGAATTCCAAACCTGCAAATGATGTTAGTTTGGATAAAAGAAACGACTTCTCTGTCCCGAACCTGAGAGAAAGCCGCTGCTTCTATCCATTTAGAGAAATAATCTGTTAAAACTAGAAGAAATACCTTTTGCCCGGGGGCAGGTGGTAGTTTTCCGACGATATCCATTCCCCATTTCATAAAGGGCCATGGGACTAAAGTCGAGTGTAAGGGTTCAGATGGTTTATGATACATACCTGTGTGTCGTTGACATGCGTCGCACGACTGTACATACCTGATCGCATCTTGCCTTAGTGTCGGCCAATAATAACCTTGTCGTGATATCTTGTTGGCTAGACTGCGACTTCCTGAGTGATTTCCGCATTCACCGTCGTGCATGTCTTGTAAGATTTTCTGGACTTGCGTCTTGTTGGTAATACATCGTAGATTCAAACCAGTTGAAGATCTTCGATATAATTGTCCTCTGATCACAACGTACCTTGATGCTTTAAACCTGACCTTTCTTGCTTCCATTCTGTCATCAGGCAATTGATCGTTCTCTAGATAATTTTTAATGTCGTCCGACCAAGAATTTTCTTCTTCAATTGGCGCGACCAAAGTATTATTGTCGTCTTTGATAGATGGTGTTGCAAGGTGGACTATTGGGATACTGTCGAACGTCGTTTGATTAAGTGATGACCCCAAATTGGCTAGTGCGTCAGCTTGAGTGTTCTGATCTCTTGGTATCTGCTCGATTATGAAGCGACTGAACTTCTTTGCCTCTTCTTTTACTATTTTATAATAGGCAATCATCCTCGAATCTTTTGCTGCGAACTCTCCATTAATTTGGTTAACGACTAAAGACGAGTCGCTTCGGACATGCAGATGTGTTGCCCCCAAGTCATGAGCAATTTTGATTCCCACAATCAGTGCTTCGTACTCTGCCTCATTATTTGTTGCCTTGAAGTCGCACTGTATGGAATACACTATCTTGCCCCCTTGTGGGGACTGTAGGATGACACCCAGGCTTGTTCCTCGTATGTTCGACGAACCATCAACGTCGAACATCCAAGTGGTGTCGTGCAAAGTCGCCACAATTAACTCATTGGACGTTGTCGCTTCTTCTAATTCTGGACTGAAATCTGTAACTAAATCTACTAAGACTTGTGATTTGATCGCCGTCTTGGGCTTGAAATCCAGATCATAATTACTGAGGTAGATGTTCCATTTAGCTAATCGTCATGTTAGCTCGGGTTTTCTTAACACATACTTCAATGGAAAGTTAGTTACAACAGTTATAGGATGCGATTCAAAATAATGTCGTAACTTCTTAGCGGCCATAACTAACGAAAGTAAAAGGTTTTCTATAGACGAGTACCTGGTTTCAGCGTCTAATAGAGTTTTACTTACATAGTAGATTGGCAATTGTCGTCCGTCGGTTTCTCGTATAAGGACTGCACTCACCGAATTAGCACTAACGGCTAGATATAGTTGAAGAATTTCACCCTTCTCGGGTTTGGATAGGAAGGGAGGTGATGTCATGTATTCCTTGAGTTGTTGTAACGCCTCTTCATGCTTATCAGTCCATTCGAATCCTTTGTTTTTTCGCAGGACATTGTAAAATAGGTGACATCTGTCGGACGACCGAGAGATGAATCTGTTTAATGCTGCTACACGACCTGTTAGATGTTGGACTTCTTTAAAATTTCTGGGCGATTTTATCTCGATAATCGCCTTGATTTGATCTGGATTAGCTTCGATTCCTCGTCGTGTGACCATGTAACCGAGGAATTTGCCAGCTCGAACTCCAAAAGAACACTTTGTCGGATTTAACTTCATTTTGTATTTACGCAAAATGTCGAACGACTGCTTCAAATGTCCTATATGATCGTCCGTACGTTTCGATTTGACGAGCATGTCGTCGATGTATACCTCCATAGTGTCGCCCAAATGTTCTTTGAACATCATATTCACTAGCCGTTGATACGTCGAACCTGCATTCTTAAGACCAAAAGGCATTACTTTATAATAATAAATACCTTTATCTGTTATGAAGGCCGTTTTTTCCTGGTCATCGGAATGCATCAATATCTGGTTATATCCAGAATATGCATCCATGAAGGTGAGCAATTCATGTCCAGCTGTAGCATCGACCATAGAATCGATGTGTGGCAACAGAAATGGATCTTTTGGACAGGCCTTGTTAAGGTCTGTGAAATCAATGCATACTCTCCATTTGCCATTTTTCTTTTGGACGACAACAACGTTGGCAAGCCAATCTGGATATTTGACTTCTCGTATCTTTCCTGTTTTAAGCAAATTATCAACTTCGTCGTTGATAACCTTATTTCTTTCAGGAGCAAATTTTCGTCTTTTCTGTTGAACGGGTTTGAATGATGGATCGACGTTGAGTTTATGAGAAATAATACTCGGATCGATGCCCACCATGTCTTCGTGCGTCCATGCGAAGCAATCATAATGATCCTGCAAAAAAGAAATTAGTCTATTTTTGAAGGATGGATCAAGTGTCGAACCTATGTAGACCATCTGATCAGGCTTATCCTGGTTTGGGACGACAACTTCCAAGCGATAATCGTCGTCAGTCCCAGGAATGTCCTGGTTCTGTAATTGCTATACTGTCTGCTTCGGGGGCTTCAAAGAGACTTTGTAACATTCCCTAGCGACTTTTCTTTCGCCTTTGATCTCTTGTACTCCCCATTGCGTAGGGAATTTTAAGGTTTGGTGGTACGTCGAGGGTACGACTTTCATATCGTGGATCCATGGTCGCCCAAGGATAACGTTATAAGCTGATGAACAGTCGACGACGTTAAACTTCGTCTGCCTGTTGATTCCTTTAGCATATACAGGTAGTGTGATTTCTCCCATGGTATTTGTCGCTCCTCCGTTAAATCCAACGAGTGTAGTCGAGCGTCGAGTAATCTCGAATTTGTCGATCCCCATAGCTTTCACTGCATCAAAAAAGATAATGTTAGCAGAACTACCTCCGTCGACGAGTATCCTCTTTGTCAGGAAATTTCCAATGCTCAATTGGATAATTAGTCCATCATGATGTTTCTGCTGTACGTCGTCGAGATCTGCTTGGTCGAACGTCAAGGGCATAACTTCCAATTCCGCGTTCTCCTTGGGTCTCGCCTCCTTTGGAATTGGTCGATCATCGGGACCGCGACTAGCATGTCTCTTAGCAGCTGAATATGTGGTCCCACAAACATCAGAACCTCCGGTGATACAATTAATCACCTTGGCATGCTCTGGGGATGTGGGACGCACGTCCTTCTTTTCCGTCAATTCTTGCAAATAGCCTTTTGAATTAAGCCAGGATAGTTCTTTCTTCAGGGCGATGCAATCATCCGTTACGTGACCGAAGTCATTATGGAAATCGCACCATTTTGTTTTGTCTTTCTTATCACTGTCCTTATCACTTTTCTTTGGTCATCGAATGTTTTGCTGGAGCTGTTTCAGGGACGCGACAACGTCTTTGGCTGATCCAGGAAAACCATAAGATGACACCTTAGGATACTGGACGGATTTAGAAGTCTTCGACCCTTTCTTTTCGAATCTGACGTTTGAAATCTGTCTGGTAGGCTCTGATCGACCGATCACCTTCGGTTTGAAGTCTGGCTTTTTAACACCTAGGCTTTTCCGGTCGTTTGAGTGTTTATTTCTGAAAGCAAGGTCATCCTCGACCCTCATGTGAGCGAGCGTCCTTGCTCGTACGTCTTCAAAGGTTTCTGGCGGATACTTCGTAAGGTCGAGATATAACCCTGAGCTATCATCTAAACCCCGTTTGTATGCTTCAATTGCTTTTTCACGTCGCAATTTCGGATACTAATCATCTCCGCGTTGAATCGGTTAAAGTAGTCTCGGATGGACTCTCCATTCTTTTGTACAACATAGTAAAGGTCGCTCGTCTTTTTTTCCATTTTTCGGCTGCTGGCGAATTGTTGAGAAAATTGGTTCACCAATTTTGCAAAAGACCCGATGGTTTTGGGTTTGAGATTGATCAACCATTGTAACGCTGCTCCCGCCAAGGTTGCTCCAAAACTCTTGCACATGCAAATTTCTTGAAACTGATGCGGTATCGAGATAGTCCACATAAGCTGTTTGTATTGGGCGACGTGTTCTGTCGGATCAGTGACGCCTGAATATTTTGGTGTGAAGGTCGGGATGCTATACTTTTTTGGGACGTCCACCAACGCGATCTCATCAACGAACGGCGACGCCTGAAATCCTATGCGTGGCTCGACATCAACTGGGACTGCCGCCCCCGACAATTTGGCCAGCATCGACAAGACACGCTCATTATGCTCTTCCAGAAGCTTCAACCGTTGTGCAACGGGATCTACTGGAATACCCCCGGAGACACCCAATGGAATATAACCAGATCCGTTGAAGTTAGTTGGCTGTGAAGAGTTAGAGGCATATCCATTGAATGGCATAGAAGTCATAGGCATGGTTGGGATTACAAAGGTCGCAAGATTAACTGGTGGTGGACGAGGATAATTAGGCAATGGAGGGGGTACGTTCCAAGCACCGGCATAAGCATTTGTAGTCCCTGTCACATTATTTCCGTTCTGGTTTCTTAGATGCTCGATGGTTTCAGCCGCCTGTCGAGCCTGGGCTGTTAGGGCGTCAATACGAGCACGAGCAGCAGTCAGCTCCATGTTCATCTGGGCCACAAAATGATCTTGGGTTCCTTGGAATGCCATTGTCCTGAATGGATGCAAAAATAAAACACTCGAAGGAAAACGTTAGTACGTCGTAAGATTATCGAAGATTTTCTTTGGATGGGGCCCACGGTGTGCGCCAAACTGTTTATGCCAAAAATCTCCCAAGGAAAATTTAAGGTAAACGTGAAGCTTGATCCAACCAAAGAAAGTAACACCGATAATCGTACGATTATAATAAAAATAAAGTAAATGAGACGAGAGAATTGTTGACGCGGAAAACCCCTAAAATGGGTAAAAACCGCGGACGAGTGTAAGTCGTCGTGCACTATGGACGTCAATTAGGGATGTCGTCCTTTATAACAAGTGTTACAAGTGTAATACAATGTAAAACAATACGATAAAGTAAAGTCGGTCGTGCGTCGTCGTAATACAATGTAAAACAATACGACAAATGGCAGTAAGCTTTATGAACTTCGAGAGAAACTAAGCGAGCTTCGAGAACGTAATTCATGAGCTTGTACAGTCTGAGAATCAGATCCTCCAAATGTGAGGTTACATCTTCATATTTATACTCTATTTTTCTGTTTGGCAAGTCTTGAATGCGTATGACCGTTCTGATATTGAAGATAGCGTCCGTTATGCCTGTTGTTATTGATGATGACTTCCGTTACAATCTTTAGTCATGAATGTATTTGAATTCTGCATAAAACATAATATAACGTATGTCATAAGTTAATAACTGAAATCAGGTCGTACGACAGAATTTGACAGACGGGTTTTAAGTCGCTTAGTCGGGGTCGCCTACTGGAAGGGTGTCGATTACCGTTGGTCGTACGACAATGGACTATAGGTATTTTTACCCAAACAGGCACTATGAGCATTATTTGGTTTATTTGATGCATTTGGGAGTCATGACCCCGTATTTGGTTTATTATTGTTCCGGCGTTGGGACGACTAGTTTTCCACGTCGAGGCACGTTAGGCATAAGTCCTTCGTGCTCAAGTATTACGATATTGGATGAGGAGCTCGACGTAGGAACCCCTTGGGGTTGAACTTGAGTTTCCGTGGGTGTACGTTTAAAGCCAGTGAGCCTGACATCCCTTGCGTGTACTTTATTTGTGTATTGGCTTTACTGACTTATCGAATGGCTTACTTTTGTGTTCCGTCATTTGTGTTAGTAAGCGGGTCTCCCCCGTTAACCCAAGAGGTACTTACTATATTTCAAAGAGCATTATTGTATCATCTTATTATTATCATTGTACAAAATAAATCATTTTATTTACCTTTACCTTGATTACTTAAACTGCAAATGTTTGATCTCACTAGGCTTTAGCCTAACACTTTTTCTTAAAATGACATGTATAACAGGTCAGGTTTCCGGTGGGGTTCGGCGGGAATGAGTGGATGGCTTTGAGGGCAAGAACGGTCTTTTTGGGAGATGTGTAGACCGACATTGGATAGCGGGCATACTTTTGGAAGAATAGCAACACCTGATATTAATCTTTCTTATTTAAGTTAGATTATTAGGTTGTTAGTATATTCTTCATTGGGTTAATTGTAATGGTTATAGTTTGTTTCCCCATTCTATCGGGATGTTACTTGGGGTTGTTCACAACAGGTTTTTATATACTCAGGTTTACCAATTTATAGCCGTCATATTGCAGAATTTTCGAATTTTTATTTCCGCAAAAATTTAGGGTGTTACAAGTTGGTATCAGAGCATTAGTTTAAGTGAACTAGGTATTGATGTAGAGTACCTAGACTTAAGTTGTGAAATTAGGCGATGATTGTGTGAGATTGGGTAGAACTCTTAAGATAAGATGGTCTTAGAGTTGACGGAAGCTACATAAATTAAGAGTTATAGTGATGGGAATGAAAATTTTTATGTATCGCATGTTCATAATTTCGCCTAGCTAACGTTATTATGAAGGTGTTTTACGTGATTATGCTTGTTTTCCGTTGTTATGATAATTAATGAAGGTGGTAGTACGTTTCCTTGTTTATATTATGTTCATCCTCATCACACCTATATTCTCGCGTGTGTGGCAGACTATGGTTAATACGCGTAATCGACCAGAAGGGCAAGATACAACGGCATCTACGGCTGATCAATCGGGGGTAACGAATAATGAATTGCCCCCACCTTTTATAAACGCGTTGGGTGGAGGACCGGAGCATGTACCCCGACGTAACCTAGCTACAACTCATCCTATTATGGAAGAGGTGACTCCGGAAACTAGAATGATGGAGCGGATGATGCAAGCAATGAACGCCGCTATGGCTCAGCAACAAGAAGCGTTCCTGAAGCTCTTAGATGACCGAGATGCTAACCCCCGTAGACATGAGACGGTGGAGGAGAATTTAATAGTGGCGGGATCCGTAGGTTCATAACCCATTGTCCCTTCTAATGAGACTCCACCTCCCGAAATAAGGCAACCGTCTAAGGTTTGTACCTTCAAGGCATTTCTCGGATGCCGACCACCGGAATTCAAGGGCACAAACGACCCAGTGGCTTGCATGAACTGGATTAGGGAAATGGAACAGGCTTTCCGGTCAAGCGAGTGTGGGGAAGGTCAGAAAGCGGTATTCGGGTCCCAAATGTTGAGAGGGGCCGCCCTCACATGGTGGAATGTGTATTCCACTTTTGTCGAAGCCACCGTGTTGGCTAAACTGAGCTGGGAAACCTTCAAGAAGAAAGTTATGGAGGAATT
Organism: Arctium minus; assembly: GCA_954870635.1. Classification (NCBI taxonomy): domain Eukaryota; kingdom Viridiplantae; phylum Streptophyta; class Magnoliopsida; order Asterales; family Asteraceae; genus Arctium; species Arctium minus. The sequence goes on from OX941087.1 coordinate 98,823,605, forward strand.
ATGTAATGAGCGTGTAACACCCTCAAATCTGGAAATAACAACTTATTAAAAATTTCTAAATACATCAATAAATACTTCGAACTACAAACATAAATTGAGAATTAACCTCAATACTCCCATCATCCTATGCATACAATCTATGAAAAGGACGGGTGTTACTAAACCCAAACAATTGCTATTCCCCAACCTGCGGAAGGCTTCACCGACTACTCACTCTTGTAAGGCTAAGGCTCAACTCTTCATAGCACTGCTAGAACCGAACCACTGACGGAAACCTGATGCACATGCCGACAAATAAAAAGGTTAGGCTTAACGCCTAGTGAGCTCAAGAGTTTTAATATAAAGAATATATCTTTAAAAGAAAGGAATTTAGTTTAAAGCAAGATCCTTTGAAATAATTAACTTTAAAACGTAAACGGCACATTTTTCCCATGATATGCACTTTTAAAGACAATGCTCCCAATACTCACATTTCTTATAAAACGATGCAGCCCAAAACTCACCCAAAACGGGGTCATAGTTCGACACCCCATTTGTGAAAAATGTGAATAACCATTCATATCCCCAAACATCCAAATCGTGGATAGTAAGTAAAGCCCTCAATTTATAAGAATATGAAACAAAACTTTACTTCTCAAAATACTTCAAACGTAAACGGAGTATAATACGCAACCCATAAATCTTGAGTAAACAATTCCCATAAGTAAAACGACACCGAAACATAAATAATAAAATGACACAATTACATACCCAATTAGCACCTTCCGGTGATGTGCGTGGCGGAACACAAAGTTAAGCCACATAACTATGTTATCGAACTGCACCTCAGATCAAAGACTTTAGAGCACACTAACATAAGCGTCACCTCAAGTCCCCAACACCTTTAGTGCACACCACTTAACGGGCGTCACCTCAAGGACACGGTACCTTTAGTGCCCACTCCGTCGAGCTGCACCTCAAGGTTAACCGAGCTTAGTGCCCATTCGTTTCCTAGTGGAGTTCCAACCTCAAGGTTCTCATTCGACCTTTAGTGTCTACCCACTAGCATTCAAGATAGGAATCTCAACTCCTTACTTGATAACTCAAACATGCAACACCCAAATGACACGAAAAGTACGTCATTATACTCAACAACTCCACAACGGTTATTACCCCGGACAAATGTCCTCAAGACTCAATTTAGTCAAAACCGAGCCCAAGGCCCAACAACTTACGTAAACCCCCAAATGAAAACCAGTATAATGTTGAAACGTGCTTGACCGATAAATAACAATTCCCATACAATGAAATGACTTTAAACGGCGTTTATAAAGACACATACCTCACAGACGAGATTAACCCAAAACTCAACATATAATGGGACCAAAGGTTTTCCAAAGGGTTTATGAATGCAAACATACCAAAATGCATATAACATGAAATAGACTTCATTTGTACCAAATTCACCAAGATGCATAAATCATGTTATTACTTACCAAGATGACCAAATCCCACTTATGAGCGTTTTATGAAACTAAAATAAGCTAAGTTTATCAAATATGAAAAACTCCTTAAAATACTCACACTTTAACAAATACCAAGTAAAAATACATTTTTACTTCAAATTACTCAAAACTTATCAGCAGTTAACCATTTCATGTAAAACACTTTAAAATAACCATTTTGGCATGTACATCGTTTTCACAAATCAACTTGAACTCACCTTGCTAGATTTAGGCTAAATCTAGATTTCATCCAACGAGCTCTTTTGAAGACCACTTGAATCCTCAAGCCGAAATCTTCCAAAACCTAAATCCGAACATTCCGACCCATAAATATCCATAATCAACCATAAGGAAACATTCTCCAAACATAAAAATACCAATATCCCAACAAGATCAAAACTCTAATTTCTCCAAAACCATCAGATCCGAGATTTGAGATATCAAACACTAAGAAACCACCAATGGAGCATTTATAACCTTAATACAAGAAAACTTACCCTTGAAGACAATGAGACTTCCGAGAACACCCAATCCAACACTTCAACCCGAGCTCCCAACCGTTGAACTTGATGGGGAATATGAAGATGAAGGTTTTATGGTTCAAGCTCCCAACTAGCTAGATGATTGAGAATCATGAGGTTTGGGGAGAGAAAAACCCTCAAAATGGGTTAGGGTTCGGTCTTATGAAAGGGAGAGGTTGAGAGAGAATAACAATAGAAGAGAATGAGTTTTGAATGAGAAATGAGGCTAAAATCCGATTTTAATTCGGTCAAACCCCGCACGCGACAGTGCCTGGCAATAGTGACATTGTCACTATAGCGTGGCACAATCGCGCGGAGTGTACCACGGCTAACACTCCCCCCGCGATAGTGCCCTGGCGATAGTGACATTGTCACTATCGCGTGGCACAATCGCGCCAAAGGTACCGAGGCTCGATAAGTCCAAAAACTCGCGATTCACGCATGGGTCGATTTAAGATTCGAAGGCACAACGTTTTCCACTCAAAAGATAGGCGAAAGGCGGAGAGTTACCAACGAAAAGCGGAAACTTACTTACGAAAAGTCGGGTGTTACAGAGCGAGCTATGGATCGGATCATCGATGAGTTATGGGGTTTGAAGAAAGGTAATTTGTTGGTGAAGGAGTACAACAAGTTGTTCATGGACAAGCTGGGTTTGGTGGGACATCTGGTCCCCACCGAAAGAGAGAAAATCAAGGCATACATCAAAGGTCTGCCTACTGAAATGATGAACATGGTTCGAGTGTCAAAGGCCTCTACTCTCCGAGAGGCAATAGAAGAAGCACAGTTGGTAGATGACTCTTACGGATCGAATAAGATGAAGAGGAGCGGAGTAGTCGAGAAAAGGAAGTGGGAAGGGGTCCCACATCTTCAAAAAGGCCAAACCACTTCAACAACAACCAACGGGGGAATGGTCCGAGATGGGATTCCCCGTGGTCTTCCAGATGCCGAAGTAAGCACACCGGCCCTTGTAATTCGTGGTCCACTCCATGCTTTAAATGTGGTAAACTCGGCCACCGTTTCAATGATTGTTCAATCAAAGGCCGAGTTTGTTTCGAGTGCAAAGAGTCGGGCCATATCAGAAGCGAATGCCCGAAAGTGAAGACGAACTTTAGCGGAGGCAACAAGGTGGATGCTCCTAAAGCAACAGGGAGAGCTTTCCAGATGACCACCGAAGAGGCGAAGGCGTCAACGGACGTAGTGTTGGGTACGTTTCTTCTAAACTCCGTACCTACGTGTGTACTGTTTGATTCGAGAGCTAGTTTTTCGTTCGTATCAAGTTCGTTTGGCCCAAAACTGTCCATGCCCACTACTAGTTTAAAATATGCGTTAGTGGTAGAGCTAGCTGATGGTGATCAAGTAGTGGTTCGGGATATCATAAGAAATTGCAAGTTTGAGATCGAAGGGAGAGAGTTCCCGATTGACCTAATGCCTATGGTCATCGGGGGATTTGATGTTGTAGTCTGTATGGATTGGTTGTCGACCAATCACACGGAGATTATTTGTGCTAAAAAGTTGATCCGAATTCCGGGTTCGGATGGTCATGCGGTGACCGTGTATGGTGAGAGGTGAAAGGGTGAAGTTGCAGTCATTAGCATGGCGAAGGCACGAAAGTGTTTGGCGAAAGGATGCTCATCCTTTTTGGCATATGCGATAGATGCCAAACTTGAGAAGAATGAGCTAGAAGATGCCGAGGTGGTAAGGGAGTTTCCCGATGTATTCCCAGACGACTTGCCTGGCTTACCACCCGACCGCCAAGTGGAGTTCAAGATTGATCTGACACTTGAAGCGACTCCTATAGCCCGAGCTCCCTACCGTTTGGCCCCGCCAGAGATTAAGGAAATGTTGAGCCAATTGCAAGAGCTTTTGGAGAAAGGGTTTGTGAGACCGAGTTCCTCGCCTTGTGGAGCACCAGTCTTATTCGTGAAGAAGAAGGACGGTACCATGCGAATGTGTATCGACTATAGGGAGATGAATAAGGTAACCGTGAAGAACAAGTATCCACTCCCTAGAATTGATGATTTGTTCGACCAACTTCAAGGAACAAGCTGCTTTTCGAAGATCGATCTCCGTTCGGGTTATCATCAAGTGAAAGTCAAAGAAGAAGACATTCCTAAAACCGTTTTTAGGACGCGCTATGGCCACTACGAATTCTTAGTGATGCCCTTTAGGATGACGAACGCCCCAGCAGTGTTTATGGACTTAATGAACCGCGCGTGCCGAACCTTCCTAGATAAATCCGTCATCGTGTTCATTGATGACATTCTTATCTACTCGAAGGATGAAGTCGATCATGCGCATCATCTTCGGGATGTCTTGGAAACCTTGAGGAAGGAGAAGCTTTATGCAAAGTTTTCCAAGTGCGAGTTTTGGTTGAAGGAAGTGCAGTTCTTGGGGCACGTAGTTTCAAAGAACGGAGTGACAGTGGATCCGGCCAAGATTGAAGCCATGATGAATTGGGAACCGCCCAAAAGCCCATCCGAAATTCGGAGTTTCCTAGGCTTGGTAGGGTATTACCGAAGGTTCATACAAGACTTCTCCAAGGTTTCTTCTTCGTTGACGATGTTGACCAAGAAGAATGTAAAGTTTGTGTGGACCGAGGAGCAAGAGAAATCATTTAGGACGTTGTAATGAAAATTATGCGAGGCTCCGATCTTATCGTTGTCGGAGGGATCAGAGGATTTTGTGGTCTACAGTGATGCGTCCAAAAGGGGACTTGGATGTGTACTTATGCAAAGAGGAAAAGTGGTCGCGTACGCATCCAGGCAATTGAAGGTACATGAGAAGAACTACCCCACTCATGACTTAGAGTTGGCGGCAGTAGTGTTTGCGTTAAAGTTATGGCGACATTACCTTTACGGCACAAAGTGTACCCTGTATACGGACCACAAGAGCTTGAAGTATGTTTTTGATCAGAAGGAGCTCAACATGAGGAAACGAAGGTGGTTGGAGCTACTCAAGGATTACGACTGTGAATTACTCTACCACCCGGGTAAAGCAAACGTGGTGGTCGGCGCCTTGAGTCGAAAAGAGTATAACGGGAGACTTCAAGCCAAACTTACAAGAATCGAATTGGTGTCAAGTCTCATGGAAAGGATTAAAGAGGCGCAAACCGAAGCATTAAGGGAAGAAAACCTCAAGGAGGAAGTGATGACCAAGCAACGGTCATTGATGACCAAGGATAGTCGAGGGATCAAATGCTTCAATGGGCGAGTTTGGGTACCAAAGTTTGGTGGTTGCCGAGAGCTACTTTTGGAGGACGCGCATAAATCCAAGTATTCTATCCACCGGGGAAGCACCAAGATGTACCGGGATTTGAAACTACATTTTTGGTGTCCAATTATGAAATTGGACGTGGCTCATTACGTAGAGCGGTGTGTGACTTGTTCCCAAGTGAAGGTCGAGCATCAACGACCCTATGGGAGCCTTCAGTCACTAGAAATTCCCGAGTGGAAATGGGACAAGATCACCATGGATTTCGTGACCAAGCTACCGAAGACCTTGAGAGGGAACGATACTATTTGGGACATTGTCGATCGATTGACGAAGAGTGCTCACTTTCTAGCAATGCGAGAAACCTTGCCAATGGATAAGTTGGCGAAGCTTTACATAGACGAAGTAGTCTCTAGACACGACATACCCTTGTCGATAGTCTCCGATCGTGATAGTCGGTTTACATCGAGGTTTTGGGGAGCTTTACACAAAGAGTTGGGCACGCGGGTAAATTTGAGCACGACTTATCACCCACAAACGGACGGACAAAGTGAAAGGACGATTCAAACACTTGAAGATATGCTTAAATCATGTGTGATCGATTTTGGCGGTAGTTGGGATGCCCATCTACCATTGGTGGAATTTGCGTACAACAATAGTTACCATTCTAGTCTCGGGATGGCACCATTTGAAGCTTTGTACGGACGGAAGTGTAGAACCCCCGTGTGTTGGATAGAGGCGGGGGAGAAACAATTTGCCGGTCTGGAAATCGTGCAAGAGACGGCCGACAAAGTCAAAACAATTCGAGCACGGTTGAAAGCGGCTCAAGATCGTCAGAAAAGTTACGCCGACAAAAAGAGAAGACCGGTAGAGTTTCAAGTGGGAGATCGCGTGATGCTGAAGGTGTCCCCGTGGAAGGGCTTGATCCGGTTTGGGAAGCGTGGGAAGCTAAGTCCCCGTTTCCTTGGACCGTTTACTATTCTCGAGCGTATCAGACTCCAAGCTTACAAATTGGATTTACCGCCGGAGATGGATGGAATTCATCCCACATTCCATGTGTGTTATTTACGGAAGTGCTTAGCGGAAGAATGAAGCATTATACCTTTGTCCGAGATCCGAGTGGAGGATAACCGTTGCATCGAATAGCCCGAATCCATTTTGGAAAGGGTAATCAAGAAACTCCGACATAAAGAAGTAGCGATGGTGAAGGTTCAGTGGAAGCACCACCGTGGCACCAATGTGACTTGGGAAGCGGAGGAAGACATGAGGCGTAGGTACCCTCATTTATTTAGTTAGTAGGATTTCGGGGACGAAATCATTCCCAAGTTGGGGAGGATTGTAACACCCCGAATTTTGAGAACCATGTATTATCCTTTCTTATTTTGGAACCTTACGATTGTTGGAAATTATTATTAGATATCGATTTAATCTGTTTAGCGCATCGTGGACTGAAAATGCGAACTTTAGGGAAGTTTGAGGGTTTTCGCGACATTGCTCGCGACAATGACAGAGTGTCACTGTCGCGAGGGCAAAGTCGCCGAGAGTTGGGGACTCTCGGTACAGGTCATGCGACTGTGCCCTGCGATTGTGACATGGTCATTGTCGCGGGGGCACTCTCGCCCCAGGTGTACCGTATCATGTGTGACCATCGCGACAATGCCTGGGACAGTGACAATGTCACTGTCGCCGTGTCAATGTCGCCGACGACCTAAGAGGGTTAAATTTGAAGGGTTGCGAGTTTTATTCATTTTATCTGATTTCTAGGGTTTGAGGTGCGTTTCTCTCTGCTGAAAATCAGTAAGTATCTCCTCCTTCAAAACCTCTTTCATCATTTATGGTGATACTAAGTCATTAATGGTAGTTCTTAACACTTTTAGGAAGTGTTGTTGGTGAGCTCTCAAGTGGGTTTTCATCTCATCTTCATCTCCTCCATTTATAGGGTTTGGTTTCCTTTTTAGGGAAACTACCAAGGTGAGTTCTTACACTTTTATAAAACTTTATACATGTCAAATGTGGGTTTTAAATGCCTAAACATCTCCTTTTCATATACTTGATTTGTGGATTTTGTACCAAGTCTAACTTTTGGAGATTTTAGGGTTTTATGATGATTTTATGGAATATAATTACGTGGGTTTGTTGATGTCACTATTAACCTACCTCTACTTGGGAAAATGTATTTCAAAGGATGTCTATAATTCATGTGTCACTTATGGGTTTTAAAAATGATATTCTTGTGGTTAACTGCTGATAGGTTTGTATTTGGGAACTTATCATGTTTAAAGAGTATGGATTGTAATAGTCATTTATGTTTCAACCTACGTTGTTCGGTATGGAATGGAAATTGTTTTGGGGAAAATTATCCTTTATGACCTTTATGCATAATTGCATTTGTTGAAATACTTGTTGGGCACTATGAGCATTATTTGGCTTATTTGATGCATTTGGGAGTCATGACCCCGTATTTGGTTTATTATTGTTCCGGCGTTGGGACGACTAGTTTTCCACGTCGAGGCACGTTAAGCATCAGATGTGGTATAAGTCCTTCGTGCTCAAGTATTACGATATTGGATGAGGAGCTCGACGTAGGAACCCCTCGGGGTTGAACTTGAGTTTCCGTGGGTGTACGTTTAAAGCCACTGAGCCTGACATCCCTTGCGTGTACTTTATTTGTGTATTGGCTTTACTGACTTATCGAATGTCTTACTTTTGTGTTCCGTCATTTGTGTTAGTAAGCGGGTCTCCCCTGTTAACCCAAGAGGTACTTACTATATTTAAAATAGCATTATTGTATCATCTTATTATTATCATTGTACAAAAGAAATCATTTTATTTACCTTTACCTTGATTACTTAAACTGCAAATGTTTGATCTCACTAGGCTTTAGCCTAACACTTTTTCTTAAAATGACATGTATAACAGGTCAGGTTTCCGGTAGGGTTCGGCGGGAATGAGTGGATGGCTTTGAGGGCAAGAGCGGTCTTTTTGGGAGATGTGTAGACCGACATTTTGGATAGCGGGCATACTTTTGGAAGAATAGCAACACCCGATATTAATATTTCTTATTTAAGTTAGATTATTAGGTTGTTAGTATATTCTTCATTTGGTTAATTGTAATGGTTATAGTTTGTTTCCCCTTTCTATCGGGATGTTACTTGGGGTTGTTCACAACAGATTTTTATATACTCAGGTTTACCAATTTATAGTCGTCATATTGCAGAATTTTCGAATTTTAATTTCCGCAAAAATTTAGGGTGTTACATTATCCGTCATCCCTAGGTGGACCATTCATGCCTAAAAAGATATACTTGTGAAAATCAATTGAACATATGCACTTGATCCTTCTTTGGTCTTCATAGGTCCATCCTTGCAACCAAAAACCCTCATACTCCATCAAAACTATATAATTAAAATCGAAAGAGATAGAAAACATTTCAGATTGGAAACTCTTATACTATTGAACATTTTGATTTCATCATAATTTACTACGGTTCATATTAATGGTCTGTTTGTTAGCAGCTTAATGAGCTAACGAGTAACGAGATTCACAACTTATTCAATCATTTATAATGATATAGAAAATGTCTTATTTAGAAAATTTATAGTGAAAACTTTATACATAAAACTAAGTTTTTCTAAAACTGTTTATCCCAATAAAAAAACACGTAATTCTATATATATAAAAACTCATGTAACCCCCGTAAATTCTAAAGCAACGGCTAACGATCGGTCAAGAAAACGATCATCGGACGACCAAGAGAAACGGTCGCGTAATGGCTCAGCATGAGGCGCGGGGAGGCGTGACCTGCAGCACACGCGGCTTGGCCCGCGACCTTAAGCCGCGACTAAGGTCGCGTACGTCACTGTAAGTGTGTCGGTCAGTTGCACAGGGCGGCTTGGCCCGCGACTTTAAGTCGCGTCCAAGGTCGCAGCCAAGGTCTGGGCGATTTTAAACCCAGTTTTAGGGTTTTCCCTCATTTATGCCTTCATATCCATCTCTCTCCTCTCATTGGTGCAGTTTTTGGGAGTCATGGCTCCAGATTTGGAGCATCTACGAGGGAGTTATCATAAGGAAACACAAGGGTTTGGTATTTGGAAGCTCGGGGTTGAAGAGTTGGATGGCTTCTTTTAATAGCTTGGGGTGGAAAGTCTCAATATCATGATGTGGTAAGTTTCCTTGTGCGTTCCAAGCTTTAGTATAAGAATCTTTGTGGATCTAAAGGTTTTCTTGTTAATGGTTTATTCTATACTTGAATGAATGGGTTGTTTGGAAACCCTAGCTTATTGTTGGTGATGACTTGAAAATGGTGGAGTCTACCCTATTGGAGGCTAATGGTTGGATTTGGAACATAGGTTTAACTTAACCTAGCGAGGTGAGTTCAAGTTGATTTGTGAAAACGTTGTACATGCCAAAATGTCCATTTTAAAGTATTTATGTGTTTTACATGAAATTGTCAACTGTGGAGTTATTTGGTAACTTTTGTTTATTTGAAGTGTTTAGCTTATTAAACTTTATAAAACACCACATTTGGGAATTTTGGGCATTTTGTTAAATGTGCCATAGATGAATGTGCTTTGATGACTTATTGCATAAATGAATATTTGGTCGATAATGCATTTATAGTATTTGTCGGGTTTTATGCACAATTCATGTAATGGGACGTTTTGAAAGTAAGAGTGCGTGAGTCCTTGGGCTGGGTCATTCCGGACATGGGGAACATTTTAGAAATAATAATCTTTTTGGGTTTTGAGTCGAAGACCAATGGTGATTTGAGAAACAAAGATTTTGAGGAAAGATGTGATTTGGTTTATGTAACCATATTGGCTTTCGTATTTTAGCCAAACGTTTATTAAGTCTTTTAGGGCTTGATTTGTACTCGTTGAGTCTTTGGAACATTTGTTCAGTTTTGGTAGCTCGTTAAGGAGCCTTGGACGTAAGGTGTACTTAGTTGCATCTTATTTGAGAGTTAGATGTTTTGAATGCATTAGTTCATTCGTTTGAGTCATGTAACGTTTTAGATTGTAATGCATTGGATCCATAGGCATATGAGTCAGTCAGTTGGGTTAGTTGGTTGCTTATCCCTGTTTTGGGACTGGAAATTGTTTATGACTAGCGGGAGCTCGAGGTATAGATCGTGGGTGGTTGAACTCGATAACTGTGTAACCTTTATTGAAGGGCTCGAGTTGTAGATCGTGGGTGGTTGAACTCGATGCCCGTTTGTAATCCAATCTGGTTACTCATCGTGGAATTTAGTGTCCGCGTTTGAAGTCTAGTGAGTGGTCCCCAAGTCATGTTTTTATGGAAGTTTGCGGTGGTGCTCTACAGAGCCGTATAAGGAGCTAAGTCTTGCGGTGGTGCCCATGGTGAGTCGAATACGGGGACTTGTGGCTTTTGTGGTGACACTTATATAGAGGTCGAGTAGACACTAGAGGCATTTGGGTATCTTGCGGTGGTTGCTTGGTTGGGAGCCATATACGGGGATTCATGACTCTATGTGAAGCTCGAGAGCATTGACAAGTGGCCTAACTTTGTGTGTCCGCCACTTTCGATGGAATTCGGGTATCCCCCGTTACCGAAAAGTGTTGTTTTTGGGTATTGAGTTTTATTGTTCAAGTTTTCGGTGACGTTTTGTATAAATGGATTTTTATCCATGATTTATAGGTTGAGTATTATGCCCCACCCTTGTTTTGGGTGTTTCGGGTTATAAAGTTTTAATCGTTTTTTCATAAATTGAGAGTTCAATTTCTATTCACGTTTTGAGTAAGTTTGAGTTGCATCACTTCATCAAAAGTATGTTTTGTATTGAACGTCCATCCTTAAATCATGCGTATTATTGGAAATGAGTCGTTTTCATACTTAAAGTAAATTGTCTTGAAAGATTATGATTTAAGTTGCATTCTCTCCTTTTTCGATATATTTATTCATGTTGAAAACTCTTGAACTCACTAGGCGTTATCCTAACCTTTTTATTTGTCGGCATGTGCAACAGGTTCCGGTTGGGAACAATTATAGTGACACTGTGCAGAGAGGAGTGCTAGTTGTGTGCTCAAGAAGTGGATATCTTAGTGAAGTCTTCAGCTTTTGTTTCAAGAAGAGCAACTTGTAATTGAGATTAAGTAACACCCGAATTTGTTCTAGTCCTTGTATAAGACTGAAATTTATATTTGTGAGGTTAAATAAAGAATTCTATTTTACGCTGTGTTCTCGAAACTCATTTAAGGAATGACAGGAAAGGAAAGGAAAGGAAAGGGAGGGAAATGAGAGGAAAGTGAAAAAAACTCATGTTCTCGAAACTTTTTTAGGAGAGAAAGGGAAGGAAATGAAAGAAAAAAAATTAAAACCATTTAAAAAAAATTACTGAGATTATTAAAATTACAAAACTACCCAATTTTTCATTATAAGAATATATTTTTACAAGGGTATATTTGTAAAATTGACATATTTCCTTTCCTTTCTCTCTTGTTCAAGAACATGAAAAATTATTTTCTTTATTTTCCTTTCCTTCGTTTTCCTTCCATTTCGAGAACACAAATGAAAAAATTATTTTCCTTTCCTTTCTCTTCTCTCCCTTTCTTTTCCATCCATTTCTTTTATTTTCTTTTCTCTCCAGATTAGAGAACACATCGTTAGAGATTTATCTTTTACTTAATATAATATCAAAATCTTTTAATTAGTTGTATTTACCAAATTTAAGGGTGTTATAACATCCAAACAAAAAAAATTCAATCTATTAAGATTTAAGACAGTTTGAAATAACACATACAACTTTGAAATAAAAATACCTTTTTTCTGAAAAAAAAAATATTATTTATTTGAAGTAAAAATTAAAATTAACTCCAAAAATAAATAAATAAACAAAGGTCAGATGCACGTGTAAGCAGGAAAAAGAAAATAATAGGGAATTTAATTAAAATACCCTAAGTTGAAAAATCAGTACCCAATATACCCCAAATCTTGTTATTTTTGCCAAAATACCCCTTATGTCCGCGTTTTTTGCTTGAAACGAGGCATTGGTCCGCGTTTTGTCCTCGTTTCACTGTTACACGCGGCCTTGGTCTGCGTTTTGTCCTCGTTTCACTGTTACACGAGGGCCTCGTCCGCGTTTTTGGCTTGACACGAGGGTTGGGCCGCATTTTTGCTTAAAAACGAGGGCTGGGGCCGCGTTGAATAGTGTAAAACGTATTACGGTTCCAAAACTAGGGTTTCGGGGCTATTATTTCATGTGTTGTCAACTGTTTCTGACGTATTTTTTGAATGATTTCACTGTTTTTTTTTTCCACATTTTGGTCTGATTGTCATACAATAAGTGTACCATTGTCATTGAATTTGTGGTTCACATTCATCTTCTCCGTTCAATTTTTCCTATAAAGACCAGTAAGATTACATGCAAAAGCGTTCATCACATCCACTTGAATTGCTTCATTTTTCATACTACTGAAAAAATGAGTTCGTCTGTTCAAAAAGCTAGGCTCTTATTATGTTTCGATGGTTAATGGGTGCAAAACAACAATGGGTGGGATTATACTGGCTACACAAAGCGTGGTGTAAATATTCCAGTAATGGTTTCGTATAAGACGTTTATCGATTACGTCGTGGGAAAAGTGTGGAATCGGAGATTCTGCTGCTTGCAAGTTGGTGTTCAGACGTGCAGATGGCTCACTGATGGAGATAACCAACGATGACGAAATCCTTGGTTTTATGCTACTTGCAGCCGATTCAGAAAGACCTCCACGACTTTTTGTGTATGTCGCACTATTGATGTGCGATGACGAAGGTGATGACGAAGATGATGACGAAATCCATGTCGGTGGTAGTCAACTGGAGCCTGACTCTCAATTTCAGGCATCCTACGACACCACACTTTATTCTGGTCATTCATATCGTCCTAACGATTCTTATCCCGATGTTGTTCCGGATACGCAACTAGAAGAAGAAGAAGCAGAAGACTCAAAAAGACGGTTTGTTGGAGTTGTTGATGACGAAACACATGTTTTCACAACTGGTATATCTGATCTGGACAAATCAGATACCGATAATGACGAGGACGAAGAAGAAGAAACATATACCCCTAGCAATAAATCATTTGGTGCGTTAAACGATTATTTTGATATGCCCCCTTCCCTTCCTAACCCGGAGACCCATATACCAGCCTACCAACCCGCACCTTACAATTGCAATACAACTATACATGAAGGTCAAATATTTCATACGAAGGAGGAAATGACCGTACAGTTGGGAATGAAGTTCTTGCGAGAGGGTTTCGTGTTTAGAGCGAAGAAATCCGACAAAAGCAGATACAAGGTTGTCTGTGACCAACAAAATTGTAAGTGGAGTATGTCCGCGAAGTCCGTAGGCCCTAAAGGAGGGATGTTTGTCATTAGAAAGCTGAACGACGTACACACATGTTCGAGGACACAACTAAATGCCAGCCACCGGCAGACCAACAAAAGGACTTTGGGCCACATACTGAAAGACAAGTTTCTTGACGCTAGCAGGTCATTTCGGCCGAAGGACATCGTCAACGATATAAATCAGCAGTACGGGATCAACATTGGTTACCACCAAGGATGGCGTGCGCGATGCAAGGCACTACTAATGGTGAGAAGCACTCCCGAGGAGTCGTACGAACGACTCCCTGCGTATTTATATAACTTGGAGCTGAAGAATCCGGGTACACGCACCAGAATAAGGACGGATTCAAACGGACGTTTCGAATTGTGTTTCGCTGCACTTGGATGTGCGGTAAGTATATTAAATCGTCGTAGCTTTACATATTATGAATTTTAACATTTACAAATAATAACCACATACGCTTATTGCAGATCCGGACGTTTTTGACAAATCTGCGTCCTGTCCTTGTAATAGACGTTGCCCATTTAAAGGGGCATTACCTGGGTATGATGTTCTTAGCGGTTGCCATGGACGGAAATAACAACATTGTGCCCTTGGCTTTCAGAGTAGGCACGTCCGAGACGGGGGAGGAGTGGGGTTGGTTTCTGAACATGTTGCGGGAATGTATCGGAGCTCCGGAAGGGTTGGTGTTTATGTCCGACAGGGCTCCTTCCATAAGCGCGCAATTTCTGCTGTGTACCCCTCCACCCCTCACGCACTATGTTGTCGACATTTGGAGATGAACGTGAAAAGCGCGGACAAGCGTATCACAACAAACAAGACCACCTACTGGAAGGCGTGCAAAGCATATACGATTAGGGAGTTCGAGACCTACATGAATGCACTACGATATGAAGTACCTCGTGGAGCACAAGTTATGGACGAGGCTGGTAAAGAGAGGTGGTCAAGAGCCCATTTCCCTGCACAACGGTATAACATAATGACCTCTAATAGTGTAGAGTCGGTGAATGCATTGTCCCGTTTTGCACGCAGGTTACCCATTGTCGGCCTTATAGAGTACTTCCGAGATTTTCAACAAGAGTGATACCAACTTCGACGACGAAAGGGAGGTTGATAAACTCTAAAATCTTTAACTTATATGTTAGTTGCTTTTTTCGTCTTCCGTATAAATCGTAACACAATTAACACATATTTGTAGATGAAATGCGTAATCATCTCACACCAATGGCGGAAGAGATAATTAGCAGAAGGTCGAGAAAGTCTGCGACATAGAGGGTAAGTCAGATTGGACATGGTAAGTTCAACGTTCGGGATATCCATTATCACGCGACTGTCGATATGGCCAACGGTGTTTGTGAATGTAACCAATGCCAATATTCTGGTTTACCGTGCGGTCATGCCATCGCTGCTGCAAGGTCAATGAATCGTAGAGATTGCAGCGATCTGGCTATATCTTACTACACGTCCAGTACTTACCGGTCAACATATCATGAACTGATCTATCCTGTTGGACCCCCTCAATCATGGGTTTTGCCACACGTCCCCCTTCCGCCATACTATCCACCGTTAATAACCAAGAGACGTGCGGGGAGACCAAGAAAGAACGATCGACGTCCATCTCGTGGTGAGGATCTAATACAGAGAATGTGTACTAAGTGTGGAGCAGTAGGACATACTCGTGGTGAATGTCCAACTCCTGCCCCTTCAACCGTGCCCAGGAGAGCTTCCACTAGCCAAAGATCTCGCTCTCAAGGGCCATCGAACCTAGAACCACATGGAACTTTAAGGCATGATAGCATTGACCTTAACATTGACTTCCCTTGATTGTAACCACCCCATCTTCTATGCTAAGTGATATTGTTATTATGTTAATTGTTGATTTTATCTACCTTATCATGGTTGTGAAATTATATTATGTGTAAATAAAAGTTAAAACATGAAAGCATCGTTTTATTGAAATTAAATATAACGAAATGGTGCATCCATACAACATTCAAGCATCGATAAAGTAAAAATTAATGCATAAAATAAAACTGAGGTTAAACGTTAAAGTGCATCCATACAACAACCACCCTTTGAGAAACCTACTACGGGTAGATTTCCCGGCACTTCGTAACCCAGCCAGCCTTTGCCTTCATATGCTCCTCCATGACGGTGTAGTTTTCTTTGATGTCTACCAGTTCATATTCTAACTTTCTAATCTCTTTTTGTTTCTCCCTGACATCGCGCTTCATATTCTCCAAGAGCTCCTTCTGCTCCGCAATAGTTGCCTCTTTCTCCTTCTGAAGTTCCATGTTTTGTAGCCACGTCCTGCCTGTATTTCGTATCTCTTCATTTGTCTCATCACATGACCTTTTCAACCTGGGAGGCAGTACCTGAGACATTGGTAGACCTGGCCCCTGGTTGGATTGATACGTAGGTGGGGCTATTCCTCCATGAGCAGCGTAGTATGCGGCTCGGGCATTGTTAAACTGCTCCCACTCCTGAGGCGTGATCGGTTCATCGTAAGCATTTATCCCAAACTGCGCCCAATCCTCCGTTGTATCTGGTGCATTCCAGTCAATCCTTGAAGCTCCATCATTTAATTGGTCGATGTTCACGGAGCGTGAAGTGCCAGGCCCATTCGCTGACCTTTTCCCCCTACCGCGTGAACCTCCAGCCATCAAGTTATGAAAATGTAGAGAATGTAGATAATTTTTGTAAACGAAAATGAGGTAGAAAGGATAGATATGAAGTTGTGAAATACTACTTCACCGGAGCATCTATTTATAGTCCATGCGAAGATCGGTTCATGATAGTTTCAAAGACACGGTCAAACGATTCCTCTGCAAAGCCTAAAAAGAATTGGGTTTTTCCTGGCATAGTCAAACGATTCCTCTGCAAAGCCTGAAACGATTATATTTTTGTGCCATGGTCAAACGATTCCCCTGCAAAGCCTGAAACGATTCGTTTTTTGAATTCTTTTACCCAGCGTAAAACAACAAAAACGCGGACTAAACCCACGTTACACAATTAAAACGCGGACTAAACCCGCGTTACACAATTAAAACGCGGACTAAACCCGCGTTACAACATTAAAACGCGGACTAAACCCGCGTTACAACATTAAAACGCGGATATAAATACACAGACCGGGGGGGGGGGGGTCATAATCCATACAAAACATTACATGGCATCCCCAAACCTTCATGTATGGAATTTCAGATGTTTATCTCAATCGCTTCCAACCTCTACCACCACGTTATATGGTTAGTGTTTATATTTTTTTGGGTTTTTCTTGCATTGAATATTCTGTAAGGCTAACGTTGTTAACCCCTATCATGAACAGCTGAGTATCCACAAATGTTCAGCATGAAAGTCTACCATCAAGGGTACTTCACGGAACCACCTAGCATACAGTACTTCCGTGGTCTACAAGTGTATGTTGACATGTTAGATGTCAACGATCTTTGCATGCGACTGCTTCACCAGATCATGAAAGAGTTAGGCTACGACGAAACTAGATATTATAAGTTGTATTTTAAACGTCCGAATGCAGACTTGTTGAGTGGACTAGAACTTATGGGTACCGACGAAGATGTAGCAAATATACGTCAGTATGTTGACGACCATACCGTCATTGAAGTGTACAGCGAGAAAGTTGAGCTTAACACTTCCAAAATCGTATCACCAGAGCATATAAGAAGTCGTTGGGGATTCCAGAAAAACCAAGCGTCGTGTAGCCGTAGTTTGACATTTCAATGACCAACAATGTTACCTAATCACTTTGTTTAAGGACGTCGTTTCAATTTCTGTTTAGATGAACTTGTATCGCAATATTAAAAGTTGGTAAGTTTAAATAAGATTTTGTTTTTTATTTACCAAAAGAACTTTTTCATATACTACCTATTTCATATCAATTTGTGATCTTGGGAGTTAACTAATTCTATTTTTATGTAAAGAAAAACATCCGATCCAATATAGTTATCTAAATAAAAAAGGGTTTTCATATTTAAAATGACTTTAAAAAAAAAAAGAATCATATTTGCTATTTCAAGAGGCCCATCACAACTCACAAGTAACATACAAAGTATCCCCAACCTAATCGTTTATTTGGACAACCAACGAGAAAAGGGTCTCCGCCATGTAATTACGCCATTCCCTTGCCACATGTTCAGTTGCGTCTGGTGCAACTGTTGGGTGCAGACCTTCAATAAACTTGGATATGTTACGACACACCCACACACCGCAATCCCCAAGGCCCCCTGTCTGTTGAGGTGCATCAGAATCATAGATAACCTCTAATTTCTTGCTAGCCTTGATACGATCCGGCGTGTCGTGTATCTTTTTTAACAACTTCGGCAATTGTTTTTTGAAGATCCCAAGGCGTTCTTGCAAGGGCAAGGTGTACCTTCTTGCTCGTAAACTGTCAAATAAGACCAGCCTCATTTCACGGAGGTACAGAACACCGAGCACCCAATGTTTGTCCACGACGCATATGGGGATGTATACCTGAGATTTTACAATAACACAATAATAGTTAGTAACAAACAAGTTGAACAAAAATTATGTAAATCGATTTCCATACCTCGTCGATGTCCATCCAAGTTGGATGGGTTCTATGGCCCAGTCCATTGCACGTTTCGAACACAGACATGTATCCTTGGCCCGGCCGTGTAAGCCACTCAAAGAAGTTGGAGTCCATAACCGTCCATCTCGCATGTGTAGAGCGGGATTCTTGGATCATTCTAACCCAAGCGTCGATTTGCTATACACAAAACATAGATTGTTAGACATGTCATTAGAAATGTAGTTATTTATATGACTATATTTAAATACTAACCAGATCCTCGAAATCCCCACTACCACCTACACCCAACAGTAGCATGAAAAAACCGGCATTCATTTGAAGGTCGCCGTAAAATGGACACATCAGGTGGGGGAGCTGATCACTGGTACATAATTCCCTGATCTGTGCCACCGAAACAAACACCGATTGCCCCGCGTCAGTCATCGTAGTGTCTCCCCCAACCTTTCCCTTGCCCTTTGCCTTCACCCTTGCCTTGGTTTTTTTCTTAGGGACTGTTGTGGTCGAAGGTTGTTGGGTATATGGGGAACAAAGGGATGGCCCCACAACAACGACCCGTCTCGCCCTTTCATGTGCTGCCTGATCTGGATCATGTATGGGCATGTCATCATCCTCGAAGTGGTCATCGATGATATCATCAACCATCGGAGTACTCACCCGCGCCTGGGTGGTGTCAACCCCCGACTCCGACCCCATCGAATAAGGGATGGAAGTTCCTAAAAAATCTTCCACCAACCCGCTAATGACGGACAGCCCCGGCCCCGGCTCCATCATCTGGGGTCTGTAATAGTCCCCCGCCGGCATCCCAAACTGGTGACGTAGGTCATTATAAGAATCTTCAAACGTAATAACAAAAAAAGAACAACAATGAGCACTCGTCGTAACTTACATTTTGCTGGAATGATGGGGTCGAGAAAGGGTAGTTTCCTCCGATTGCCGCCTGTGTGTACCCCGACGACGTGTAGGCTGGAGTCATACTTTGCATGCCAAACTGGTGACATGGATTATAATGAGCACTCTTAATAAGAATCTTCAAATGTAATAACAAAGAAAGAACAACAATGAGCACTCGTCGTAACTTACATTTTGTTGGGATGATGGGGTCGAAAAAGGGTAGTTTCCTCCGGATGCCGCCTGTGCGTACCCCAGCGACGTGTAGGCTGGCATCATACTTGTCATCCCAAACTGGTGACATGGATTATAATGAGCACTCTTAATAAGAATCTTCAAACGTAATAACAAAAAAAGAACAACAATGAGCACTCGTCGTAACTTACATTTTGCTAGAATGATGGGGTCGAAAAAGGGTAGTTTCCTCCGGCTGCCGCTTGTGTGTACCCCGGCGACGTGTAGGATGGCGTCATACTTGTCATCCCAACCTGGTGACATGGATTATAATGAGCACTCTTAATAATTACTTTCAACCCGGAGTAACAAAAAAATAACCTACATTTTGTTGGGATGATGTGGTCGCATATGCCGCACCCGTGTACCTATGCATTTGCCCAGGCGACATGTAAGTGGCCGCCATGTTCGTCGATGTAACACCCTGAATTTTGGGGTTGGGTGAAAAGTTGACCGTTACCCAAAGTTCAGGGGGGTTAAATGTAACTTGGGTTATATATATACAAATCAAGTTTAGATATTTTGATAAATATCTCAGATCTCAGATTCTTTCAGTTTTTGAAGAGAGAGAGAGACGCAGGAGTAAAAATGGTTCGATCGATTCGGACAAATCAAGGTACGAATCTAGCTTAATGCTTTGATCTGAATGTTTTTAGCCGTGTAGAATCTAGTTGTTAAAGTTTTTAACCGTTCCATTTCGAGATTTGTGTGTTTTCGATTTGGCTTTGGGTTCAGTATCTCCGGCGTGTTCTTGGTGAACAAGACGACCGGACATGCTAAGGACCGATGTGGCATTCGACCGGGAGGTTGCATTCGACCGGGAGGTTGCACTCGACCGGTATGCGTTTGACCGGAAGTGGTATTCGACCGGACTAGGATTTGCTCGTTGTTAGCTTCTGTTATCTTTGAGTTTTAGTCAGGAAGTGGGAGAGTTATCTATGTTTCGACTTATCGATTCTTTCGGTGTTGTCATAGGTAGCATTCGTTAGGAAGAAGAAATCTGAGGTGAGTTCCTACTAACTTTTCTAAACTGTTATGTATGTCAAAGATTGTGTTTTTAACTCCTATATATCTCTACGGTTTCGGATTTTCCGTTTATTGCATTTTGACGTAACTTGGGGTTTTTGAGATATTTTAGGGTTCCCGAACACTTTTGACTAAAATGATAGGTTCCATCTTGTTGAAGTAAAGGAATGTTTTACTTGCCAGTTGTGGGGCTTATTTGAAATAATGCATATAATCTAGTTTATGATTATCTTTCTTACCAACAGTTGATTTTGAAAACGGCATTTTGAAATATAAATGTGTTGAAAGCTATTTATCTAGCTTTGTTGGTCACATGAAATATTGTGACAAGTCATGACTATACTAGTGGATCCCTAGGTATCGAGTCGGCTTATGGCGGGGAAGGTTGTGCCCCTTCTGTTGTAGTTAGATACATTTGATCTTCGGGGGCACTTGGTACGGTTATGTGAGACCGGTTACTAGCCATGGGTCAAATGTAGTCTAACGAAATAGTATGACTGGTTCCTTGGGGGCCTCCCTCACATCGTAGTACGGACCGAAGCGTTTGTGGCCATGGTTCCATGTATTTAGCTCATAACTCGGATTTGTGGCTTACTTTGTGTTCCACTATAATCCTTGGTAAATCGGGTAATCCCCGTCATCGGAAGATGTGTTTTGGACCGGTTGTTCGTATATTATCAAAGAACTGTATTTTGCATAACCAAACCTTTGGAAAGATTTACTTTGATGCATTTGATTATATCTCTTGAGATTTATGAACTGTATGTTCTCACTAGGCTTTAAGCCTAACACTTTTTCTCAAATGATGTGTATAACAGGTTTCCCTTAGCGGTGGGTTGCCAGGGTTTTGAGAGACGGGTTTGGTCTCGAGGCATTTTGAGATGACTAGTATTGTATCTGGGCATTTGTTAAGTCCCATCCTTTTGGTGAATTATGGATTGTCAACTGATGTAATCTTGATATAGGTGTCTAGATTAGTTTGTTGATAAACCCTATATCTGTACAGGTTTTGTAAAGTCTTAAAGACTGATCCCCTTTATGGGAGTTTTATATTAATACGAATGTCATGTTGCCAGGTTTTCCAGGTTTTAATTTACTCTGAATATTAGGGTGTTACAAGTTGGTATCAGAGCCCTAGTTTAAGCGAACTAGGCATGTATGTAAGATGTCTAGACTTAGACTGAGTATGCTAAGAATTGATCCGCGAGATTGGGTAGAGCTTCTAAGTTGGGTTAGTCTTAGAGTCGACGGAAAGTACGTTTATCAGGCGTTGTTGTGGTGGTGACAACAACCGTTATGTGTTATATGTTCATAATTTCACTTAGCTAATGTTATTATGAGGATATTGTACGTAAGAGTGCTTGATTGCTGTTAATATGACAATTGGTAATGTGGCAGTACGTTTTCCTTCATGTTTTCCTACCTCTCTCTTATCTCTTTCTCTGCTCTGTGTAGCAGTTCAGTATGGTAGGTACGCGCGGAAGACCGCGTACGCGTGTTGATGGTCTAGAAGCGACAACCTCTACAGTTGGTCAGCCGGAGGGAGTTGAGGTTGTTGTGCGACCACCTGTTCAGCAAAGGCTAGGTGGGGGGCAAGAGGTCATTCCGCGAGTAGACCTGGCTTCGTCCCACCCAGTCATCGGGGATGCTAATCCCCAGTCCGAGTTGATGGCCAGCATGATGTTGGCAATGAGGGAAGAGATGGCAAAACAACAAGAGTTTCTGCTGAAAGTGATTGAGGACCGCGATGTGAACAATCGGAGAAGTGAGACGGTTGTGGAAAACATTGTAGCGGGTTCTGGAGGCGCTAGTACAGGGGTCAGGGCTGAGGAACGCAGGATTGTTGATGCTCCGGGAAATAGGAAAAGTTGTTCCTACAAGTCCTTTATGGGTTGCGGACCGCCAGAGTTCTATGGTTCTGATGACCCGACCATGTGTGTGAAATGGATCCGAGCAGTTGAGTAATCTTTTGGCTCTTCCGAGTGCGGAGATGATCAGAGAGTGCGGTTCGGTACCCAACTACTGAGGGATACTGCGCTCATTTGGTGGAATGTCATCCAATCCACCCTATCTCCTGCGGTGTTGGCTCAGTTGTCTTGGGTCGAGTTCAAGAAAAAATTGTTAGAAGAATTCTGCAATGAAAGAACAATGGACCGAATCGAGAAAGAATTTCGGTCTCTAGTAAAGGGAAGCCTGACGGTGAGGGAGTATACCCGTCAGTTCATGGAAAAGCTTGGTCTGGTGGGGAACGCTGCACCAACAAAGAAATAAAAGATGAAGGCCTATCTCAATGGCTTACCCGCGGACATGCAATCTATGGTCCATAATTCCAAAGCTCCTAACCTCCGAGAGATGGTCGAGGAAGCTCAGTTCATGGAAGAGATGTTCGTGAGAAGCAAAACTGAGAAAACAGTGGTGGTGGCTGATAAGAGAAAGTGGGAGAGCAGTTCAGTACCTCCCAAGCGAACCCGACCTTTTGTCGGAAACCGCAGCTTCAACAGTTATCAAGAAGCAAGATGGTGCCCGAAATGTCGAACCAAGCACCATGGTAACTGTAACCCCACTTCTAGATTCTGCTTCAAGTGTGGTAAGAATGATCACACCGCCCGCGACTGTTCTGTCGCGGGGATGGTCTGCTTCGAGTGTAAGGCACCGGGGCATGTGAAGAGAGATTGCCTGAAGCTCAAGACGGGTAGCGTGGCGGCAAAGAAGGAGAACCCTCCGAGGGTTCCGGGTCGAGCATTTCAGATGACGGCCGATGAGGCCAAGGCATCCGCTGATGTGGTATCGGGTACTTTTCTTATAAACTCTGTACCTGCTCGTATTTTATTCGATACAGGTGCCAGTTTCTCTTTCGTATCTGAATTGTTCCGTCAGAAGATTTCTATGCCCACTACTAGTCTTGAGGATGCATTAGTGGTATAAATAGCCGATGGTAGTCAAGTTCTGATCCACGATGTTCTGAAGCAGTGTACTCTTAGTATCGAAGGGAGAGAATTCTCGATCGATCTACTGCTGATGTTAATCGGGGGTTTTGATGTTGTGGTCGACATGGATTGGTTGTCAAACAATCATGCCGAGATTTCCAAGAAGTTGATTCGACTTCCCAACCCCTCTGGCGAAGTCGTTGTCATCTATGGTGAAAAGAGAAAAGGTGAAGTGGCAATAATCACAATGGCAAAGGCACGCAAGTGCTTAGTAAAAGGATGTTCGTCTTTCCTAGCCTATGTGATCGATGCCAAGTTAGAGAAATCAAAACTGGAAGATGTGAAGATTGTGCGTGAGTTTCCAGATGTCTTTCTGGACGACTTGCCCGGGTTACCACCCGATCGTTAGGTAGAGTTTCTAATTGATCTTGTGCCTGGAGCAACACCAATTGCTAAAGCTCCTTACCGTTTGGCGCCGTCAGAGATGGAAGAAATGATGGCACAACTCCAAGAGATTTTGGAGAAGGGCTTTATAAGACCGAGTTCGTCACCTTGGGGAGCTCCGGTCTTGTTTGTAAAGAAGAAAGATGGCACGATGAGAATGTGCATTGACTATCGTGAGTTGAACAAAGCTACAGTAAAGAACAGATATCCGCTTTCGATAATAAACGACTTGTTCGATCAACTTCAAGGAGCGGGTTGTTTTTCTAAAATCGACTTACGTTCGGGTTATCACCAAGTGAAGGTAAGAGAAGAAGAAGTTCCGAATACAGCTTTCAGAACGCGTTACGGTCATTACGAGTTTCTCGTGATGCCTTTTGGCCTGACGAACGCACCAGCAGTGTTTATGGACTTGATGAATAGAGTGTGCCGACCATTCCTCGACAAGTCGGTCATTGTATTCATTGATGACATACTCGTGTACTCCAAGAGTGAGTCAGAGCACGAGCAACATTTACGTGAAGTTCTGGAAGTGTTGAGAAAAGAAAGGTTGTACGCCAAGTTTTCCAAGTGAGACTTTTAGCTTAAAGAAGTACAGTTTCTGGGTCACGTAGTCACTCGGGACGGAGTGAAAGTAGACCCCTCCAAGATTGAAGCTATGATGAATTGGGAGCCTCCTAAGAGTCCGTCTGAGATCCGAAGTTTTTTGGGTCTGGCGGGATACTACCGGAGATTTATCCAAGACTTTTCAAAGATCGCTTCTTCCTTGACAGTTCTGACTCGGAAGAATGTGAAGTTTGAATGGACCGAAACCCAAGAGAAGGCGTTATGGATCCTTCAAAAGAAGTTGTGTGAAGCTCCGATCTTGACGTTACCTGGAGGGTCGGAAGATTTCGTGGTTTACAGCGACGCTTCGAAGATGGGGCTGGGTTGTGTGTTGATGCAACGAGGCAAGGTCATCGCTTATGCCTCGAGACAGCTTAAAATACACGAGAAGAATTATCCAACCCATGATCTGGAGTTAGCGGCGGTGGTGTTCGCTTTGAAACTTTGGCGACATTACCTCTACGACACGAAATGCACTCTATACACGGATCACAAGAGCCTGAAATATGTCTTTGATCAGAAAGAACTGAATATGAGGCAAAGGCGGTGGCTCGAGTTGCTTAAAGATTACGACTGTGAATTGCTTTACCATCCCGGTAAGGCGAACGTGGTGGTCGATGCGTTGAGTCGGAAAGACTACAGCGGAAGTATTCGGACTACCCATTCGAGAATCGAGCTAGTGTCTAGTCTTGTTGAAAAGATCAAGACATCACAGGTGGAAACACTGTTAGAAGATAATATAAAAGATTAAGTCATGACGAAACAACGTTTACTCTTAACGGAAGATAGCCGTGGAGTAAAACTGTTCAGCGGTCGTGTGTGGGTACCCAGTTTGGGGGTAACCGTGAGCTGTTGCTAGAAGATGCACACAAGTCCAAGTATTCCATTCATCTGGGGAGTAAAAAGATGTACAGGGACTTGAAGCTGCACTATTGGTGGCCGGTAATGAAACTTGACGTGGCGCGTTACGTTGAGTACAGTAGAGGAAACCGGCAGCCTTGGATCACGACCCATGAACATCAACTCCGCCATCACCACCAAGCAAACACACACAACATCCTCATCGGATATCACACCCAAGTCAGTTCTCATCGTCTGGACGACGGTTTTCAGCGTCAAGATACCTGGTGCAAGGCCGGGCCAAACCCTACTAACGAAGGACTCATCTGTCAAGGTAGGAAGGTCGGGTATTGGTCCGAAAAAGAGTCATGTTACAATACAGAACTCACGACGACCAAAGTGCATGCGAGTCCCACACACGTGGAAATACAATTCCTCCGGCTGTGGTCTTGCAACCTCGACCTCCATCTGTAAAAACATGTGGACTAGAAGGGGGTCCTGTCCAATATTGGTAAGCTCGAGCCATGGCCCGAAAGATGTGCGTTAAACATTTCGTGTAAACGTTGTGCCCGTTCAGGTGGACACGCTTCAAAAGCATCTCTAATTTCCTTTACCATGGCGATGCGACATTTGAACGAAAGATCGGCGTTATCAAAATCATCCTACATAGTAATGCAAAGATGTTGTCAACGCACCTAACTTATAACTAAGGGTGTACATTTTGTTGATTTCATCTATTGCTCAATTTTAGAAAAAACAAACCACTCAATCTATTGGATTTGCAGGTAGTAGGGGAATCACGTGGATTTCTTAAATCCTTACAAACCTTAGGGCTATTTACACCCGTTTGACAAAATCCAAATCGATATGTTGCGGTTTTTATTATTTCGGTTTTTTTTATTATTTTGGTTTTTTGGTAAACCTAAGGGTGTACATTTTGTTGATTTCGTTTATAATATTTTTATAAAATTAACGCAATCTCTACAGTTTTTTTATACAAAAAAACGCAATCCCTAAAATTAACGCAATCTCTACAGTTTTTTATACAAAAAAACGCAATCTCTAAAATTAATGCAATCTCTACAGTTTTTTATACAAAAAAACGCAATCTCTAAAATTAATGCAATATCTACAGTTTTTTTATACAAAAAAACGCAATCTCTAAAATTAACGCAATATCTACAGTTTTTTTATACAAAAAAACGCAATCTCTAAAAATAACGCAATTTCTACAATTAACGCAATTTTCACAATATTTTTCTAAAATTAACGCAATCTCTACAATTAACGCAATTTCCACAATATTTTTCTAAAACAAACGCAATCTCTACAATTAACGCAATTTCCACAATAATTTTCTAAAACAAACGTAGCCTCTAAAATTAACACAATCTCTACAATAATTTTATAAAACAAACGCAATCTCTAAAATTAACGCAATCTCTACAATAATTTTATAAAACAAACGCAATCTCTAAAATTAACGCAATCTCTACAATAATTTTATAAAAAAAACGCAATCTCTAAAATTAACGCAATCTCTACAATTTTTTTATAAAACAAACGCAATCTCTACAATTAACGCAATTTACACAATATTTTTATAAAAAAAACGTAGTCTCTAAAATTAACGCAATCTCTACAATAATTTTATAAAAAAACGCAATCTCTAAAATTAACGCAATCTCTACAATATTTTTATAAAAAAAACGTAGTCTCTAAAATTAACGCAATCTCTACAATAATTTTATAAAATTAACGCAATATCTAAAATTAACGCAATCTCTACAAATTTTTTATAAAATTAACGCAATCTCTAAAATTAACGCAATCTCTACAATAATTTTATAAAATTAACGCAATCTCTAAAATTAACGCAATCTCTACAATTTTTTTTATAAAATTAACGCAATCTCTAAGATTAACGCAATCTCTAAAATATTTTTATAAAAAAACGCAATCTCTAAAATTAACGCAATCTCTACAATAATTTTATAAAACAAACGCAATCTCTAAAATTAACGCAATCTCTACAATAATTTTATAAAATTAACGCAATCTCTAAGATTAACGCAATCTCTACAATAATTTTATAAAATTAACGCAATCTCTAAAATTAACGCAATTTCTAAGATTAACGCAATCTCTACAATAATTTTATAAAATTAACGCAATCTCTACAATTTTTTTATAAAATTAACGCAATCTCTAAGATTAACGCAATCTCTACAATATTTTTATAAAAAAAAAACGCAATCTCTAAAATTAACGCAATCTCTACAATAATTTTATAAAATTAACGCAATCTCTACAATAATTTTATAAAATTAACGCAATCTCTAAGATTAACGCAATATTTACAATAATTTTATAAAAAAAACGCAATCTCTACAATAACTTTATAAAATTAACGCAATCTCTAAGATTAACGCAATTTCTACAATAATTTTATAAAATTAACGCAATCTCTAAAATTAACGCAATCTTTACAATTTTTTTATAAAATTAACGCAATCCCTAAAACAAACGCAATCTCTCAAATTGACGCAATATCTACAATTTTTTTATAAAAAAAACGCAATCTCTAAGATTAATGCAATTTCTACAATATTTTTATAAAAAAACGCAATCTCTAAAATTAACACAATATCTACAATTTTTTTATAAAATTAATACAATCTCTAAGATTAACGCAATCTCTACAATAATTTTATAAAAAAATGCATTCTCTAAAATCAACGTAATATGTAAAACTAAAATTAACTCAACATCTAACATATTATCAACATAAACCCAACACTCTAAAATTAACACATAATCACTAAAATATAAAATTAAAACGCGGTTAAAGGAAACTTACCGAAGAAAGTGGTCGACCCATATCCGACTTTTAAAAATGCTAACTAACCGAGCCGAGATCCGAGCGTGTGTAATACACGATATATTTGAGAGAGTGAAATAAATTCCTTTGAGAGTGATGGTGGTGGGGTTATGGGGGGACCTCAATTATTTATAGGGAGGTTGTGGTCTAAAACCCTAATAAAATATCCATCCCCACCGTTGATCTATGAAGGTTTACCAAGATACAAAAAAACGCAACCCCCAAGTACGCGTGTAATAGTGAAAAGCGCGGCCCCAACCCGTGTCAAGCGTCGTCCCCGTGCATTGAAGCCAAACCGGACCGTATCTCGGTGAAGGGAAGCAAAACGCGGACCAAGGCCGCGTGTAACAGTGAAAAACGCGGACCAAGCCCTCGTTTCAAGCCATACGCGGACCAAAATACACTATGTTCGCGTTTTTTCAAAAACGCTGACAATAAACGCGGACATATGGGGTATTTTGGCAAAAATAACAAGATTGGGGGCATATTGGGTACTGATTTTTCAATAAATCACATTTTAATTAAATTCCCAAAATAATAAGGACAGATCCAAATATTTGAATTTAAATTGGCGCTTCAGTCAGAAAACGGGAGTGTGTTGATGGATTTGGTTCACCGCCGGTGAAGATGACGACGACGACGACGACGTTGGAGAAGTTGTTCCTTCAAATATTCGAGCGCAAGGATTGGATCATCGAACAAGTTCAGCAGCAAGCCGATGCCTACACACAACAACTCGCTTCCAGACTCCTTATCGATGGAATCACGCCTCCTCCCTGGCTTTTGAACCCTAATTTCAAATCTATATCTTTGAATCCCAATGGTAAGCATATAAGTTCTCGAATTTGAGCAAATTGCGTCTTTTAAAGTTTAGATTAAACTGTAATGGTAGTTATCAAGCTAGGAGATTAGGTTATGTTTATACGTTTCCCCCTTTTCATTTATATAGTGTATTTAACCTTCATCATGTTGTTTTTTCATTGAAGGCCATAGTAGTGCATATGTTTATCGTTATCGTTATCCTTATCCTATGGACTGTGAAGTGTGAAGTTTTAAATCACCGATTTTGAAATTTGAAGTGTTTGTGTCACATGGATATGCGAACTTGGCATTTATAGCTAACATTCACTCAAATTTTATCATTTATGTGTGTAAATCTTAAAGCTACGAGCATAGTAAAAGTAGAACACTGTCTACAAGTGAGTTTTGTATCCTTCTGTCAATTATCTTAGGTACAGTATTATGATATGATTAAATTGTTAAAGAATGGCGTTATTTTGCAGAGTTGGAAAAGGAAGAGATCATCTCTAGACTCTTACTTCAACCTTCACGAGATTCTGTTCCTTATTCAAGTGCTGGTTTTTCTCGGTATTACCGACCGGTTGTTGCTGGGGGCAATGGACAGTTGTCAACTGAAATGTGCATGGAAACCCATTCTCGTAACCAAGGTCGTAATGTAAGCAATGAACAACCGACAACGCTCGAGTGTCGTAATAATGACACAGGACGCAGCTTAAATTGTGTCACTGAGCAAGATGACAGTGTTAACTCTCCTCAGAATGAGACAGATGCTAGAATTTCAAGCATTTATGCTGCACCAGATAAGTCACTTGCTAGAATTCAGAGGTCAAAGTCGAGGCAAAAAGCTCGTGAGCTTCGAACTAATGCGAAAACTGCAGCCAAAAGTTGTTTAAGCCATGAAAATAGAACCCATATTTCATTTAGTGGAGAGTCAATATCCAAAAGCGATATCCATGAAATCACTCAAGATAAGTGCCCTTCAGAACTGGACAAATGTAATCATATAAGTGGAGCAAATTCGGTGGCAGCAGAAGGAAAGGGTGACAAGGGAAATGTTGGAACCAGCTACAGCGGCAGACCTGCAAGATCGGGTAGTTCTTATGAAAAACCCAGTTGTCTGAATGATCATCCTAAAACCAGCTTATCTTCTGAGAAGGAACAGTTAGACGGTAGTATCCTGGTGCCTCCAACAGGCAAGTCATTGGAACAATCTGGTCTTGTTAATGGTGCTATGGAAGGCATCAATCTTCCTGATGTCTCTTTGGGAAGTTATGCAGCCAAAAAATCAATAACTGGGAAGACACAGGATACACAAAGGCAAAGTAAGCTTTATTCTGGTAGACTTACAAGGTCTAGAAGTTCAGTCCAACAAACTAGTGGGATAAACAATTCTCCAAAACTGGGCAAATCTTCTTCTTGCAATCCAAAAGAAGGCAGAGGTGCACTTCCTATTTCTGTTGGCAATTTGACTCATGGGCTTGATGCCTGTGATGAGTTACTGGATGCAGTTGAAGCTTCTCAGATGCTTAGTGATAGAATTGGGGAGACACAAGCTATTCATAGCAATGAAGGTGTATTGAAGCCAGTCATTTCCTCCAATATTGCTGCTCTTCGAGATACAAGGTCAAGGTCTGGTTCTATCAAAGAACATCTACTTGGTGCTAATCACCAAGAAAATGTTGAGATGGTTGTTGGAAATGTGCCCATGGATGAGCCAGTTGTAATGCAGCTTGTAAATTCTGGTATTAAGTTGGATCCAGTCACCTTATGTGCAGAATCAGGAGGTTTAGCCTCAAGACAATCTTCCGAATGTTGTATGGTTGTTAAACCTAAACAACTGAACTTTGACGAAATGGACGAGTGTGATTTAAATGGAATCTGTAGTCCGCTTTCCAAGAAGAGAAAGCTGTCAGGGTTGTCGGGACAGGAATGTTATCCTTCAAAGGAGTCTGCTTCATCAACAGATCATAAATACAGTAGCACTTTCTTTGAGCAGCAATCACCAATGGGGATGGTATTGCCAAGCAAATCAAAGGTTGCAAGGACAGTTCCTCAGAACAACATTGACGAGTGCGCAAAAGACGATATAATGGATATTTGTTCGAATAAGAATGAGAACCCAGTGGTGGAGGAGGTTGAGCACAACTCTACATTTTCTCTACAACATGATGTCAACGTTTCCTGTGAGGTAAATATATCCACTAAAGAAGTCCATAATAACTCTGAAGAAGAAAATGGTGCAGGAAAATTTTACTTGAATGAAGATTATGCATTCTTATTTAAGATGCAAATCAAAAGTGGTACTTTTTACCTAGTTTTGTAGTTTTTCTTCTCAAACCATACAACTTGGTGTTGAACACAGCAAGCATCACTCTTGATCTATATTAAGCGACTAAAACATATACTGATCTTTGTTGGGAGACTGTGAACAGCCTTCTCCAGCTATTTCTTCATAGCGCTTGAACCTTGTCTTTCATCCTTCCTCTCCCGTTGGTTGAGCATCTTCAAACCTTTTATGTCATGCTTGATCAATCTAAATAACTAAAATGACACTGATATTTGGTGGAGTAATTAGCACTTCATGAAGAAAGCTAAGCCAATAACCCTCAATGTTAGTCGATCTAATAATTTTTAGATACTAATTAGTATATATCAGATCAGGTTAATGGTTGATAATCAGTAGATTTTTCATAGGTTTGATTTTGGTATGGCATGGATAACCTGGTTTTTTGCTGGGTGAGAATGTAACTAAACAAGATCACACATATCCACTGTAACCTTGCTAACCATTGTTATACTATCTTCTTTCTTCCCATGTAAACACTTGGACTGCTGCTGTTGTGGGAGCATTAGATTCCATATCTAGATAAAAAGAATTGGTAACTTTGATATCAGTAGAAAAAATTTCAGTTAAGAGAAGAAGAGCATGCAAAGTGGCTTGTAATATTCATCACTACCAAGTTCATAGTTCCAACTTTCAACTTCCAACCATCCTTATGTCTTGTTGCATGTAACTTTTCATGGCAGTTGAAAATTCATAAAATTTTGGTATGAACTAATGGTGTTCATGTCACTTTTGGGTTTAGATATCAAACTTGTGATATATAGATAAAAGGTGGCACATGCTTGTAATAAAATCTAATGCTTTTTTCCTTGTATTATGTTCATGCGATATATTTCTTTTATGATAGGTTGATCTTGGCCATAAAGGTGAGGAAAGTGCTGTTTATATACCTGAACCCGAAAATACTTCATTGTTTATCTCAAGTTTAACCAAACAAGTAAACAACAATTCTGAGGATTGCTTTGATAATGAAGAGAGAATACCAGAGCAGGACCTTGGTTCTATAAAATCTAAGGAATTTGAAGTTGGGATGAATATGAAGTTGTCCAATTTGGAATTCAATTCTGCCAAAGTTGGTACATGGCCTTGGAAACTGCAGAGGGAAGTTGAGGACCAACCAAACTGCTTCTCTGATTCCCAAGGCTTTAGGGTACATATTCAAAGAGATGTTATTCACTGTGATTTGGAGGTGCCTGAAAATGATTTACGCTCCATAGGGGAATCTGCTTCAGTACTTTCTTCTGAAAAATTACATGTGTCCCACTCAAATGGCATTCAGAGCTGTGACAAGGAAGTTGATCATGGGATGATGTGCGATTTGCTGGAAGGAACAGAGTCATTACATAAGCTTCAAGCTCCAGAGGTATTACCGTTCTACCAATGGCAATTTATTCTTCTTTTTCAGTCAAATACATGTTGCTTTCTCATTATTCTATACAAAAATTCTATGTCTAGATCTTAATTTCATTTCATTTCGATCAAAGTTAGTTCCCACAAAGCAATAGTAGTCTTGCTATTTTGTCTTACCACTCCAAAACAGGATGCACTTTCATCCTGGAAAACCTTTTCCTTTACTTATGCTACACCCATTTTATGGGAAGTATTATTTGTTCAATGGAAATATAGTTGAAGCCGTTACGTGATATGAAACAATCTATGTTCATATGCAAATATCCAAAGGGACAATCATAGTCAAGCGAAAGTATGGTTTTTACGTATACTGCATTTGTTTCTAAAGCAAGATATCAGAGTTTTAGAGAGAGAGAGAGAAAGTGAAGAAATTGTAGAAAGTTTTCATATGGAATTAATTGAATAAGGCTGTACAATCCTACTCTATTTATACAAAGATAATAGCTAGGAAACACTAATTACATAGATAGACTAAAATACCCTTTTAGTCTAATACGCCCCCTCAAGATGGACGTGCACAATAGATGTTTTGCAAGGCCATCTTGGACATTAAAGCTTTCATCCTTGATGATGGCAACAATTTGGTGAATAGATCAGCAATATGAAAATGACTCCGTACAGGCATAAGTTTGATAGTTTTATCCAAGACCTTTTCTCGAACAAAATGGCAATCGATCTCTATATGCTTTGTCCGTTCATGAAATGTTGGATTGGAGGCAAGTTGAATCGCAGATTAATTGTCACAAAATAACAACGTAGGGGCAGAAAAACAAATCTGAAAATCGCTGAGAAGTTGCCGTAACCAAACTAACTCGGCAACGGCAATAGCCATGGCCCGATATTCCGCTTCCGTGGATGACCGAGACACATCAGATTGTCTTTTAGACTTCCAGGAGACTAGAGAATCTCCTATGAACACACAAAATCCCGTTGTTGATCGTCGAGTACTAGCACACATGCCATAGTCAGAATCGCAGAAGGCTCTAATATGAGTAGAAGACCGAGACGATAAGAAAATCCCTTGGCCATGCTGTTGTTTAATATACCGTAGTAAGTGGATTGCTGCATTCCAGTGTGTCATAGTAGGAGCTGACATGAATTGAGCTAGCTTGTGAACAGTAAAACATATGTCTGGTCTCGTAAAGGTTAGATATAGAAGTCTACCAATCAACCTTCTATATTGCGATGGATCATCGAGAGGTTCTCCATTATCAATAGAATGATAAAATGGAGATTTCATAGGTGTAGATGATGGTTTGGCAACCAACAAACCGGTATCTTCTAGCAACTGTAAAGCATAATGCCTTTGTGAAATAAAAATGCCCCGTTCAGATCGAGCTACTTCTAGACCCAAAAAATATTTCAAATCCCCTAGATCCTTTAATTTGAAACGATTACTTAACTGACATTTAACACTATTAACTTCAAGTAAAGATGGTCCCGTAACTATGATATCGTCCACGTAAACGAGCACGGCTATATAGTTATTGCCCTCACCTTTATGAAAAAGAGAGTAGTCTGCCTTAGATTGTATAAAACCAATACTCGTCAAAAAATCAGAAAACTTTGCGTACCACTGCCTCGACGATTGCTTTAAGCCATAAATAGACTTGTGAAGTTTACAAGCCATGTTGGACGCCCCCTTAATTGACAGCCCTGAGGTATCTTCATGTAAACTTCCTCATCTAACTCCCCGTGTAGGAAAGCGTTGTTGACGTCCAATTGAATCAATTGCCATTTATGTATGGCTGCTAATGCAAGCATAGTCTTTATTGTTACTGGTTTAGCTACCGGAGAATACGTATCCAAGTAGTCAACACCCTCTTGTTGGGTGAAGCCCTTGGCTACAAGCCTAGCTTTGTGCCTTTCAACAGAACCATCAGCCTTAAGCTTTACTTTGTACACCCAACGACACCCAACAACATTTTTTCCTTCCGGCAAGGGAACAATTGTCCATGTATTATTAGCCTTCATCGCTTCTAGCTCTTGTTCAATAGCTTTAACCCATTCTTTATGTTGAACAACCTCTACATATGACCGAGGTTCAACATGTGACGATATAGCGACCGACAAAGCTTTGAAAGATGGGGACAATCGATCATATGACAAAACATTTGCGATCGGATAGCGAGCTTGTTGTTTGCTGGAACGAACAACATTACAATGGAAATCTTTCAGATAAGAAGGCATTTTTCTTGTCCGAGACGGTCTCCTGGAAGAAATTGTAGAAGCCTCTTCTGGTGGACTATCAATCGGCATATACAAATGAATAGAAGGAGTCTCACTAAGATCTTCATCACCTACATCAGACATGATAGTTGGGATAGAAATTTCCTTAAAAGGATTATCATCAACAGTATTTGAATCCTGTTGTGATTTGAACGGGAATACATTTTCGTGAAAAATAACATCACGAGAATAAAAGCATCTTCTGGACCGAAGATCTAACAATTTGTATGCCTTCATGTGAGACGGAAATCCAATCAGTATACACGGAGTGGCTCTTGGAGAGAACTTATGTCTGGTTGACAATAGTGTCGAGGCAAAGCTCAAACACCCAAAAACCCGAATCATTGAGTGATCAGGTAGTTTCTGGTACAACAATTCATAAGGTGAGACATTTTTAAGCATCTTAGAAGGAGTCCTATTGATTAAAAACACAGCTGTAAGAACACATTCAGACCAATAATCAATAGGAACGTTAGATTGAAAAAATAAAGCTCGAGCAACATTTAGTAAATGCTGATGTTTTCTCTCTACGACTGAATTTTGTTCAGGCCTCTCAACGCATGACTTTTGAGATATAATACCTTTCTCCCGGAAGAAAGTAGTAAATTCAAGTTCCTTAGCATTATCCGATCTCACAGATTTAATCCTCTTACCAAACTGTGTTTCGATCATATTATAAAACTGAGGAATGACTGATGTTACCTCCGATTTCTGTTTAAGCATGTAAACCCACGTGAAACGACTATGATCATCAACTATTGTCAAGAAGAAACGATGACCCTCATGACTGGGAGTATTAAAAGGACCCCATACATCGCAATGAATCAACTCGAAATTTTCATTTGCAATGTTATTAGAAGATACAAAGGACAATCTTCTTTGTTTAGCCAAGGGGCAAACCATACAAGGACTATTAAGAAAATCACGTACATTAGGAAACCAATTATGTTTAAGAACATCCATAACCTCAGATGAGGGATGACCATAACGTCTATGTAATATCTCAGCAGAAACCAGGTTCACAGTAACATTTCCAGGAACTTTGTCTTTAGCTTGTAAAACGTATAAGTCTTGAACTCTGTCAACAGTGCCAATCACCTCCCTTGTTCTCAAATCCTGAACAACAACACGATTCTGATGAAAAATAACTTTGCAATTCCCCGTAAATGTAAGTTGTTCAACAGATATAAGATTTAGATGGAATTCTGGGACATACAATACGTTGTCAAGCCTTAAAGAATTGCTTAGTATTACCGTACCAATTCCAGAAACCGGAATAACAGTGCTGTTTGGCAACTTAACATTGGAACCTCTAGTTTCATGAATTTTAAGAAACATACTATCATCACAACAAATATGTCTTGATGCCCCTGAATCAAGAATCCAAGAAGTGGACTGAAAATCACATGTATGAGATGAGAAAATATAATGCATACCTGCTGATTGCTGTGTGTTTTGTTCAGATTGTGAAGAATCTGCAACAACATTGACATTGCATAACCTATTAGACAAGACTGTCATAAGTTGCTCACATTCTGATGGAGACATATCCTGAACCATATTGCTAATATGATTTCGAGTCGACGGTTTCGCGTTGGATTTGTATCCTGGTGGAAATCCATGAAGTTTGTAACATTGATCCATCGTATGTCCTTGTATCTTACAATGAGTGCAAAAAGGCCTCTGCCTACTTGTGATAAATCTGTTTGATTGACCTTTATTCTGAGAATTGACATTAAAAGCCATAGGAGGAAAAGTTTTACCAGTGGTGGATATAGCTCTCTGTTTCTCTTCTTGAGAAATTAATGAAAACACTTTATTGATAGGAGGCATAGGATCCATCAACAATATCTGTCCACGGATCTGAGAAAACGAATCACATAGCCCCATAAGAAAATTCATTTTCTGCTCATTCTGGAAATATTCTTCAATTGCCTTCATTCCTCCACAGTCACACTTCGAGCAAGTGCAGTGAGGCCTAAAATTTGCGAGTTCCTCAGATAGAACCTTCAATTTAGTGAAATAAACGCCCACCGAATCTTGATCTTGAGTCAAACTCACTATTTCTTTACGGATCTGATAAATCCTTGGCCCATTTCCTTGTGAAAACCGTTCTTTCAACTCCTCCCACATTTCATGAGCCGATTCCACAAAAATAATACTCGCTGAAATTTCCTTCGACACTGTGTTAAAAATCCATGAAATAACCATATAAGTTTGGTTTGGTCAGATCCATTAGGTTTAGCAATAGATCCATCAATGAACCCTACTTTGTTCTTCACAGAGAGAGCAATCTTCATCGATCGACTCCATGAAGAATAGTTGTCTCCTACCAATTGTTGTGATACCAAGACTAAGCCTGTGTTGTCTGAATGATGCAAGAAGAACGGATCTGAATCTAATGAAGCATTTGGCGCAGAACCTGTTGAAGAAGAGACTGGAATAGAAGTCATATTTGAAATTTCAGAGTTTTTACGCAATCATGGAAGACAGCTCTGATACCATATCAGAGTTTTAGAGAGAGAGAGTGAAGAAATTGTAGAAAGTTTTCATATGGAATTAATTGAATAAGGCTGTACGATCCTACTCTATTTATACAAAGATAATAGCTAGGAAACACTAATTACATAGATAGACTAAAATACCCTTTTAGTCTAATACAAGACCATGCTTCTGTAATCAAAAGAAAGCTACATCTAGCTGCTGCACATATATCATGCGGGGGAATAGCACTGCTGTTCACTTTCATGAGGTGTGAATTTTTTATAAAATTTTCCTTTATTTACCACTGGTCTTTTGAAATTTTCCTTTTGTATTGTGCTTCACAGGCAACTATCACTGAAGTGGATGATGACACTTCCGAAATTCCTTACACACTCGAACAGTTTGGACCAACCCATGGCTTAAATTTGATTGAAAATGCTGCTGATGATTCCACATATAGCATGGCAGTGGATGTGGGAACTGCAAATCCAGCCAGCAATGATGAGGTTGCAGTTGCTGATAATATGAATACTGAGAGAAGCCTTCCTGAACGGGTGTCTTGTCTGGGAAGAGATCGTCTGTTTTCATATGGCTCATTTCAGTGTCTGCGAAACGATGACAAAACTGCGGTTGGCTCTGATGAAATTATGTCTGTGTACGAGGGTTTTATCATAGACGAACAAGTGGAAAATGCAGGAATGGAGAATGCTGAAGGGGAAATAGATTTTGACACACTGGAAATCCCAAATACCACATTTGCGAGAGCTAGCATTCTAGAGCAAATTTGCAAATCTGCTAGCACGCAGACACCATTGTCTCAGTTTTCATCTACATTTAAGCAACATCAGATACAAGATTTGTATGGACTTGTGGCAGATGGGTTTCTTGAGCACATGGACCTGGGAAGTACCATGTCTCTTGAAGAGGATTCCGAAAAGCATCTTCGAGCAAGCGATAGTCATATACCTGAAGTTGATTCTGCTTTTCCAAAGCAGCAAAACTTTGATTTGCTTCCATTTTCTTCTACTCCATTTTGTTGGCAATCAAAAAACCATTATTCATCTCCTGTTGGAAAGTTCTGGGAAAGATCGGCATCAAGCTCAGGCAGTTCAGAGAAGCGATTGAGCTCAAATCCCGAGCTTACCTGCTTCCCCATTGAGGAAGACCCTAGCAGTAATGAAGAAAGTGAAAATGCAGAGGAGAGTGATGAACTTCAAGAAAGCATAATTTCTGGAGTAGCAAATGATGTTGAAAGAGGACCACCAATTGAACCTGTTGAAGTACGCTTTCAACATCCAAATACAGTGTCTACAGAAATGAAAATTGCAAAAAGAGAGAATGATGAGGAGGTGGCTGTGGAAATTGAAGAAGGCTTTGTTTCAAGAATAAAAGATGAGCTTGCTGAAAGAGAAGCACCCCTTAAATCTACTGAAGTATGCTCTCAACATGTAAATCCTATGTCCATAGACATGAAATATTCTGATAGATGTAGTTCATATTCTGCCAATAAGGAGGTCAGCTTAAAGCAAAAGCCTAAAAATCATCCTGGCATTAGGGTAAGTAGGTATGAGGAGAATCGGACCTCATCGATTGCTACACGTGCTAGTAGTAGGGGGAATGTGTCCCTTCAGACCGAATACAGTAAAATTAAGAGCAGTGTGAGAAAAGGCATACCAAGGTTATCACAGAAGGAGGCTAAACGTAACAATATTGTATCAAACATCACATCATTTATTCCGATAGTTCAGCAAAAACAAGCAGCTGCTGTTTGCCCAGGTAACTTTTTTATCCACCCCCCCTCCGCCTTCAAAATCAAGGATGGAGACTTTTGTTATTTGTTTGTTTATGTATTTATATTTTCTGGTCTTCTTTATTATTATTTTTGTTGTTGTTATTATTATTATTGTCATTATTATTTACGGAGATAGGTGAGAGAAGTATATGGAAGATTAATGGTTGTATACCTGAGAGTTGTTTTCTTTTATTCCCAGATGGTAGGTTTTGGGGTGAAGACTAAATGCTCAGTTTGATGTTAAATGAACACGGAATGTATTTGGCATCTTATATTAGACATGATACTCATGGTGCTTCAATGGTCATACGGTATTAGTAAAGGCTAAGAATTGACCTGAACTTTTTATCTTGCACACAAATGATGACACATCTGCACATGAATTCATGGTAACTCGGAGGCTAATAAGGTCATTCACATTTACTGCTTGTGCATCGACATCTAACTACTGCCTTTATACAATGACCGATAACCTTTTCTTTTTCTCATCCCTCACTCTCTGGTAATTTTGTTACCCACCAGATCAGTAACATTAGCAATGATTCTGTGATTTTATCATTATTTTTCATGACTCAATGAAGCAAATGGAAGTAGATTAATTATTTTTTAATGTAAATTTTCAGTTGACACTTATTTCAATCAGATATATGAAAGATTGGTAAACAACTTGCAGAATTTTTGATGATTTTTTTTTGGAAAGAGCATTTTTTATGAGTTATGTTGGACTCTCTGCTGTGGAAGAATTTCTGTATTTGTGACGAGTCTGGCTTGTTTGATTCTGAGCTCTAGCCTGAGATAGTATTGTTGCTAGCATGTAAGAGTACTAGATATTATAGAGAATATAGCTATAGCTGTTATAATGATTGTTCAAATGGATTTTACTATCTACGCAGGGAGAGTAAATTGGGCAACTATACAAATTGCTTTGCTGCGTTTTGCAGTATCTGTCATTGCTCTACACAAAGATTGGGATCTATGAACATTTTGCTGTCTTTTTTCTGCACAAACTAGCATGTATGATATTCTTTTAACCTTCTGTTTCTTCTTGAAGGGAAGAGAGACATCAAAGTGAAGGCTCTGGAGGCTGCCGAGGCTGCAAAACGACGTGAACAAGAAAAGGAGAATGAGCGTAAGATGAAGAAAGAAGCATTGAAGCTTGAGCGAGCAAGAATGGAGAAAGAAAATGCGAGAGAAATGGAGTTGAATAAGAAGAAGAAGCAAGAGGAGCAGAAGAAAAAAGAAGCTGATATAGCAGCAAGGAAAAGGCAAAGGGAGGAAGACGAGAAGAAGCAAATGGCTAAGAAAAGAAAGCATGTCGCAGAAGCACGGAAAGAGCAGAAACTACAATACGAAAAATCGCGTGCTGGGAAAGTGGAGATGGAAAAGCAGCATGCCAAAAATGTTAGCTCCCTTTCAATATTTTTCTTTTTGAAGTATATAATATGTTTATACACGGTAAAACTCACACACACACTCCTCACTCTTGTTGATGCTTGAACCCTTGACCTTCAGAGAGGTTGGCCCAACCGAAAACCCGGATACCGCTAGGCCAATGACCCTTTGGTCTCCCTTTCAGTCTTTGTAGTCCTTTGTATTTCTTGTTGGGTTAGACTTACTATATTGATACCTGGTGCAGGCTGCAATTGCTGGCAACAAAAAGGGATCTGACAATGCAACTGAAAATCTGAGACAAAATAGAAATGCAGATGAAAGAAGTTCTCAAAGAAATGACACTGAATTGAGGACAGACAAAAATTTAGTGAGTGTCGTCCAGCAAGTTACCACTGTCCTTGAAAATTGTGTTGCTTCCAATGGTGGCAAAGAAAAGGTATATATCTATTGTGTACATGATTTTCAATCATATGCTTTATTGCCTCTCCGTTCCTGTTTGTAGCAATAGATTCCTCCCGCACATGCAAAAACCTAATTTCAAATAATTTCTAGCACCTTGTATCCAATTATTGCCTTGTTTTAGGCCATGTTTGGCAACCTTAGGCCAGCTTATTTTTTCAGCTTATTAAAGAACCGCTTTTGGTTTACCATAATCTAACTGATAAGCTAGCTTTTTAAAACTTACTTCAAGTAACCTTTCAATAAGCTCCAGGAGCTTTTTTTCCCACTATCTTTCCAATTATTTCCCTTATGTTTTTCCATTTAATTTTCAATGTGTTGTTTTTGGTCATTTTACATTGTCATTGGTTTATCAGCTAGGTTTTATTAAACATAACCAGTTTTTCAGCTAAAGCTAGGTTATCAGCTAGTTTGCCGAACATAGCCTTAGGTAAAACTGAGGCATGATAACGGAAGTCATGAATTGTCGAACTCTTGCTCATTGACACAACAATATGTAAAGGGACCATTAATAAGCCAAGGTCTTCTTGGAAGTCATGTAATTTGCAGAACAAGGATGTTCCCTATATACTTTTATCATCTTATCATGTTTCCCACACCTTTTACTAGAATGCCTAATTAGCCTGATCAAAAATTTTATTTGCGTAGGCAACAAGCATAGTTGAAAAGTCACCTGTAAAAGTTGGGTTAGTGAGGTTGACAAGTCAAGAAAATTCATATGACATTTCCCCATATCAATGTTCTGATGATGAGGATGAAGAGGAGGATGACATACCCACCAAAAAGTTTGTCCCTTCATGGGCCAGGTGAATAACTTGATAGTCTCTTAATATTTTTAACGATGTTTTAAAGATGCCATTTGGTTCATCTTCAGTCTCTAATTTGCTAAGGAATTTTACTTGCTTTTTGCAGTAAACACCGTGTGGCCATGGTTTTGCCATTGCAGCAGAAACTCGACCCCGAAACGATCTTTTCTGTAGAAAGCTTTTGCAGTATGGATGAAGGTATTTTTCTGATATCATATTTTCATGTTGATCAAATTGTTTTTATCCACTGTTGATTGTGGTGGGGTAATATTCTCTCCTACGAGACTGGAACTCCCAACCATGAGGGTCAGCTCAACTGGCAAATAAAGGCCGGTTCGAGTGTTGTATTTTTCTGGCTGTTATCTTCAGGGCCCCATTAAATTAGTTGAGATGTGCACAAGCTGACCTAGACATCTATGGTTACCAAAAAAAACTCCCGAGCTTCAAGTATCTTGGGTGGGTTTCGTACCACTTGGCCAGATTAGCTCTTTAATGTTCTAATAACCATTGATTATGTGCCTGCAGTTCTCCTTCCTCGAAGGCTACAAGCACAATAGGTTGCGGATATCTATTTCACACTCACCTGCAAATCAAAGGTATTGGCTGTACTTGATTATTTGTTTTTGGGCAAATTGCATAAAAATGTAATAAAGTTTGACTTAGGGGCAGTTTACCAAACGTTTACTGAGTAAGTGCTTACCGGGTGTCATTTACCTTTTGGGTGAGCATGACGAGGATTTAGAATCTTACCCGGCATAGCAAGGACCGAGACTCTTACCCGGTAAGTGAGGGAGAAAACTCTTACCCGGTAAGTGCTTACCGGGTAAAAATTGCTTCCCAACAATCCATTTTGATAGCCGATAATGTTATCCGATAAGGTAAGTGTGGGTAATGCTCTTGCGGGTAAGCGCTTACCCAATAAGCGTTTGGTAAACGGCCCCTTAGATCCTATTTGGTGTAGGCGTGTAGCTACAAATTTTTTTTCTCTGTTAGTGTGGCAAACGATGGGTTCTTATTTTAAACCCATTTTATTTGATAAATGGGTTTTAAGCCTACATGGCTTGGTTGATTTTGATGCGATATTTTTACACGTGATCACGAATTACAATATAGTCATCAATAGTTACAAGATCTGCGGGTTACCGAGTCAAATTGTATACGAAATACGAAGAATTGAACATTTGTTATACTAATTTAGAGAGATGGAAAAAAAGAATTCATGGTTATACTAGATAGGAACTAATACAAACTTCGTCGTATTTTGACACAATTAGACAATTGTTTTCCCTAGTTCTAATGATGTTAGTTGTTATTGCTGTTAAGTTAAATTGTAAATTGTTTTCTTTCTTTCTTGACGATATTTTGGTTATTTTGGCAGATTTTGATCGACCACCCTCTCCTGCTCGTCGTTTTGTCAATCAAAAACTCATCCATGGCTCCATGCATACAATTCATATGCAGATCAAATGCCTACACACGTTAAACGTTTGTTTCAGATTAGGATCTCCATTTACATAGCATTCCATTTCTCGTGTTCGTGCTGGTAAACAATGCGTTCTTTGCTCACAGGCCGAAGCCCGTATGAGCTTGAACCGTGTAGCTGAATGATATTGAGCTTGTAATTACTTTTACCCGAACGATCATCTGGAACGGGTAAACTGCAACAAATTTGGCTCTATGCACATAATCTATTGCAATTTTTTAGAACATAAAGATGTTCACTCTTGATTCCCCATTCCTTAGCCGGAAATATGTAGCTACAAGGATCCCTGAGGTAGGTTGGCGAATGAATTGCGGAAAGTTTTAAGATTTTAATTTGATATGGGTAGTTTGGTAATTTACTTATCTTGTTCATCTTCCTATTTTGTTCCGAAAGAATTGCATTTTGCATTTTTGTCATGGTCAGTTATTTCCTGTCTTCAATTTAGTTGTCGTGTCGAACGTGGAACAAGTTTCTGTGCTCTATACCGTATTGATTTTTTTTATACCATGTTAGAATCATGAATGAATATGATATGATTATGCCAAAACTATTTGTACTTAGCGCTTGTTTACTAAACCTTTATCCAGTAAATGCTTATTGGGTCACTCTATCTTATTGAATGAACATGACAATGATTTATACTTATCCGGTAAGATCAATGACAAGAACTGAGAGTCCTACCCGATAATCACTTACCGAATAAAAATATTGCATACGATGTCATTTTAATGAACTATAAATTTACCCAGTAAGTTAAGTAAAAGTGTTAACTAAAACCGGTAAACGTCGGTAAATAGTCCCAAGAAAAAAATAAATTAATATTATTAATAA
Organism: Arctium minus; assembly: GCA_954870635.1. Taxonomy (NCBI): domain Eukaryota; kingdom Viridiplantae; phylum Streptophyta; class Magnoliopsida; order Asterales; family Asteraceae; genus Arctium; species Arctium minus. The sequence continues at coordinate 98,867,614 of OX941087.1, forward strand.
AAAGAGCAAAATACTACAATAAAAAATGGATAAACAATACGATGTCGTTAGATATCAAATTTACAATAAACCGTTTCTCACAAACCCACTCATTTTACTCTGTATCTAACCGTTTAAACCCCTTCCTCCACCACCACTCACCACCACCTGTAAGTAAACTTCCGACTACATTTCTGTTCTTCAATCATGAACCCTAGAAAACACATTCTTTTCCTTTTGATTTTCACTTTCAATTCCTTCTTTAATCCATCAATGGCGTACCCACGCAACGTTTCTTTCGAATTCCCCTTCCTCCCCCTCCAAAACTTCACCCTCCTCGGTGACTCCTACCTCCGCAACGGCGTCGCCGGCCTCACAATCGAATCCGAAGTCCCCTCCTCCTCCGCCGGAACCCTAATCTACACAACACCAATCCGTTTCTCCGACAACCGTACAAACTCCACCGCCTCCTTCGCCACCAGATTCTCCTTCTCCATCGTCAGCCTCAACCCCCTCTCCTCCGTCGGCGACGGATTATCATTCTTCATCTCGCCGGAAAATCACACTCTCGGATCCCCCGGCGGTTACTTAGGGCTTGTGAACTCCTCACTATTAACTCAAAACAAGTTCATCGCAGTCGAATTCGATACCCGACTTGACCCGTACTTCAACGACCCGAACGAGAATCACGTCGGGTTGGATATCAATAGCTTGAATTCGATCAAAACCGCAGATTGTGATTCCGTTGGAATCGATTTAAGAACCGGAATCTCGTTCACGACGTGGATTGACTACAATCACGATCGGAAGAATCTCGAAGTGTTCTTGACCCGATCGAGATCCAAACCCGATCACCCGATTTTAGAAATGGATATCGATCTATCGAGCTATTTTCAAGAGTATATGTTTTTAGGGTTTTCGGCATCGACAGAAGGAAGTACGGAAACACATTTGATCGAGAATTGGAGCTTTAAATCATTTGGGATTAAACACTTTAACCCTAGAATCAATGATCCACATAATGTTACTGATAACACCGTCGTGAAAACCCCTCCGGTTTACGATTCCGGTAACCATAACTTCCGTAAAAAGATCGGGTTCGGTCTCGAGGTTTCCGGCCCGGTGTGTTTGTTTGGAGTTCTTGTTTTGTTTGGATACATTTCAGTGAAGAAATGGAGATCAATCAGAACTGAAATGAACATAAAATCAGAGGTTACAAGAAGTCCAAGAGAATTTAGTTACAAAGAGCTTAAAATCGCCACCAATGGCTTCCATTCGAGCCGGATCATCGGGACCGGTTCGTTCGGGACGGTTTATAAAGCGTGCTTGTTAGCATCCGGAACCACGGTGGCCGTGAAACGATCGGTGCGGTCCCGTGAAGCGAAAACCGAGTTCTTTGCGGAGCTATCGGTGATCGCGTGTTTACGCCACAAGAATCTTGTTCAGCTTCTCGGATGGTGTGTCGAGAAAGGCGAATTGTTGCTTGTTTATGAGTTGATGCCTCACGGGAGCGTCGATAAGGTGTTGTTTCAAGATCCGGATGATCGGGGTTTCTTGAAATGGAGCCATCGGTACAAGATCGCGATCGGGTTGGCGTCGGCTTTGGCTTATCTTCATCAAGAATGCGATAAACTTGTGATACATAGAGATATAAAGGCTAGTAATGTGATGTTAGATGCGAATTTGAATGCGCGATTAGGCGATTTCGGGCTAGCCCGGCTAATCGACCATAACAAGAGTCCGGTTTCGACTCTAACCGCGGGAACCGTCGGTTATCTCGCTCCCGAGTATCTACATTGCGGGAAAGCTACCGATAAAACAGACGTGTTCAGTTACGGTGTCGTGGTGCTGGAGGTGTGTTGCGGTCGGAGACCGATCGATCGGGAAACTGGGGGTCAAAATACGGTGAATTTGGTCGATTGGGTGTGGCGGTTGTACGGGAATGGCAATATTTTGGACGCGGTCGATAAACGGCTTAACGAAGAGTTTGATGAGGTGGAAGCTAAGCGGCTTCTGATGGTCGGGTTGAGCTGTGCGAATCCCGATAGCGAAATGAGGCCGCCGATGAGGCGGGTGTTGCAGATTTTAGAGAACGAGGCGGAGGAAATGGTGGTGCCGCCGGTGAAACCGATGGTGAATTTTGCGACTAGTTTACCGATGAGTCTCGAGGATCTTGTGTCGTCTTCTTCGGACGATGATGAACCCGAAGAAGGAAGTGGTAGTCGTAAAACGTCCGATAGCACGTTCGAGATTTATATCGATGGGTCCCGAGAGTAGAACGTTTACGTTACGAATTGTATATAATTTGGTCGTTGATTAGCGTTAAAAACTTAACAAGTACTCGTTTGTCGGATTAAAAATTTGTAAATTCACATTCTTGATCGTTGTCGTGAGTGTAAAATTTTGGGATCGGTGTCATTTACGTAAAATCTAACAAATTAGGGACTAAATAGGTAATTACGTGAAAGTTGGAAGTCCAAGGGTTTGAATGGTCATTATATAAACCTTGAGGGCTTCTTTGATAATTAATGGGCTATTATCAATGTTTTTTTTGGTTGACCCGGTGTGGTGACCGGGTCACGGTTCAACCGGTTCAACCACCGGGTCAACCCGGTTTCAAGAATTTCTATATATTTTTCATTTTCCTGTGTACACACACATATATATATATAGATATATATATAGGGTCAGATTCACGTGAGACCAAGCTGTTTCCGTGAGACCGCGTGAGACCAAGCCTTAAAACATGAAACTTCACACCGAAACACTGTGAAGGTAAAAAACATTCGAACCTTCATAATGTAATCACACTATGAAGGTAAAAAAAAACCTAAACCAAGTTAAAAAAAATAAAACCTTCACAGATAAAAGACTGTGAAGGTATATCCGAACCTTCACAGTGAAGACGCTGTGAAGGTAAAAAAAAACAACATTCACAGTGAAAAACACCGTGAACGTAACATTTACGGTGTTTTCCCTATGAAAAGTTCGATCTTTTTTACATTCACAGTTTTTTGGTGTGAAGTTTCATACTTTAAAGCTTGGTCTCACTGGTCTCACGGAAACTGTTTGGTCTCACGTGAACTTAAGTCTATATATATATATATATGCAACATTTTTAAGGGTTGCAAAATATCCTTCCACTATATATATATATATATATATATATATATATATATATATATATATATATATATACGGTTTCAAGAATTTCTATGTATTTTTCATTTTCCTGTGTACATACATATACATATACATATACATATACATATATATATATATAACCAAGAATTTGATGTCCACAAGTTAAAACATTAAAAATACGCATAACAACAAGTATTACATCGAACGTAAGAAACCAAAGTACCAAATCCTAGCCGAAGTGTAAACCATTGTTTATGATGTTAAACATTAGAAAGGCCTGGGATGATGTAACATCTCAGGGCAACCGTACTAGATATTGTCCGATTTGTCTACGTTTAGACTCACGGTCTTAAATCGTGTATGATAGAGGAGGAGATATACAACGTCTTATAATAAGAAACTTTAGTTCTCCTTCCCAACTGATATGGGATCTTACACGAGTGTTTTATAACAAAAATAATAGAGATAAAGTATTTAGAAAGGAGCAATTAATACAATTTATATAATCGAAGCCTATTACCTCTATTTCACAACGGATTGTGGTAAGCGGTAAGTAGGGTCGTCTCCTTAGGGACTCGGTGTCAACCGTGAGTCTAAGACGTGATAACGTGCAAGTATGTTAAAAACATTATAATTATAAAAAGGGGGGGGGGATTGTTGATTAATCAACGCATAAAAATAAATTGAGACTTTAAATATTAGAGAACAAATCCTAGTGATGAGTATAATCGGTTCTTTATGAAATCATGTATCATTGACTTGTATAAAAAACACAATTTTCTCAATTGATTTCAAACCGGCCGTGAGTGTCGACACACGCCAAACACTCCGTTTGTCCTTATGATTAAACTAGCTCGGTGAACTAGTTCCTAATTGATTAAGTCAAGACTAGTCATGAACTTAGACTTAACCTATCAATTGCATTAAAATCTAGACAAACACCGATCCTAACTAATGACCGGAAGCCCGACCATTTAAGCTAGATTACATAATCCTATAATGTTAATCAATTGATTTGGTGGTCTATTGATGCATTACTTGCTACTAAATTGAAATTAAGAACAATTACGTATTCCTAATCACAACTAACAATTCAAAATTAGACCATGGGATTCTAGGGATCCTTCTCAAAACCAAAACCCAAAAATGAAGAACACATTTTGAACAAAGATTGTATAAATAAAATTCAATTGAAAATTAAACACAAATCCAGTCTCAACAAGATTCATAATAAACTAATTATAATCTCATCACTAGAAGTAAAGAATTAGCTACTCATAGTCCTAATTCAAAACACAAAATTACCTTACAAATGTAAAAATCTGGAAATTGATGAAGAACCCTAGTTAAGAAACTCCAAAATCGACTCCAAATTCTTCAAAAACCTCCAAATCGGTCCTGTGATTCACTCCCCAAAAGAAATCGATTGATTTTCTCTCCCCTTCGTCCCCTTAGTCGACAGTTGATGGCTCAATTTATACCTCCGGTCAAAAGAAAACCGCTTGGATTGAACGTGGTCTCTCAAATTGGCGAACGCGACTTTGGGGGCAGGTTAAACCCGCGTGAAAACCCGCCCGAGATATTTTGGGACATCGAACAGTAGCGGACGCGGTTTGTGGTGCGGCTTTGGCCGCTGCAGATGCCGCGTGGTTCTCGAATTCGACTATCAACAGTGGCAGACGCGGGTTGGCATGCGGCTTTGGCCGCTGTAGAAGGCGCCCGACGTGAACCTGGAAGAAGGAGGCGTTGGACTCATTTCTTGGGCTATGACTGGGTTGCAAATGGTTGGGCTCTTTTATTTCATTTCTTCATCGCGGGCTACCAAACCAGGTTCTATATCTCGCTGGTAAGTGCTGATAAGAAACTTTGTACATATGGTATCCCTTCTTGATTTTATATTAAGTTGTATTGATTGTTGTTCTTGATGGAATCCCTTTACAATGTTAAATATTCTAATTTTTCAGGTTATACGACTTGTACGCTAGCTGTTGGCTTAGATTTTTAAAAAGAATCTTCTTTATATTCAATGATCCGTTCTTAAACTGCCCTTTTTCGTTTTCTACTCTTTTTTGGAAGGTATGTCTGTTGTTTGTATAAATGTGATAGCTTTGTTTATATTGTTATTGACTAAAGAATAGGAACGCCAATATGCTTAAAGTCTAGACTCCTTTGTCCGGGTCTTGAGCAGTTGCAATCTAATAGCAAATTATGAAAATCCATTGAAGTAGAATTAGTATTTAGTTAAAAATTGAACTAGCATTCAAGGAGACTGGAATATTTAGCAACATGGAACCTTAATTAGGCTTTTTATTTGTTATATTTGCAGTATGATATGACAATTCTTGATATAAATATTGATTATTTAGTAAGACTAGGGGGTCGTTACAAAATGTTTACTTGGTAGGTGCTTATCCGTTGAGATTCTTGACCATCGAAATGTCATTGAGAGTGGTCACTTTTCCCGGTAAGCATTTTGGTAAACGACCCTCAACATATTTTCTTTTTTGTTAGTTGCATTTAAATATGTTTGCCGCTGATGTTTTATACAGGATGCCTAGTGGAGCTTATGTGCGCCTCTAGCATCAGTTTGATGGGTTTGTACGTTTCTTTTTTATTAAGGTAACTTAACTGTTTTTTTAAAGAATATAATGTTTGTTAGAGTGGTTCTTTTGTCGAAAATGTTTGGGAGTTGTTAATCATACATTCATCTTTGTATTTAGCTCTGATAAAACACATAGCTTTAGTTGTCAATGACATATTTAGTTCGATTATGTGATGCCAATCTTTGAAATTGAATATGCACTTCTGTCATATAGTTGGATGGTCAATTCCTCATTATGCCAAAGTGATTTGTATGACTAATAAATAAACTTTTTATTGATTGTTATAATTATTGTCTTGCCACTTTTATATAGTTGACAGCAGGAATTTTGATCAAAGTATGGATGCTGATGATAATCTTAATCAAGTCTGAGGGGCTGCTGTTGCTGCTGCCTGGTTATGTATTCAACATTCAAGCTGTTGTCCTGTCCTGTAGGGCTAAATATGTTTGTTTATATTCTGATCACAAGAGAATATTGCATAGGATTTGGATTATATTATGTGTTTAGATCTTAGTTGCTTAACACGTTTGTATAATTAAATTGTATCAGAGTATTTGATTATACATTCTTTTCCGGACTAATTTTCTATCAGGTTGGATGTTACAAAGTGAATTCCAAAATTTGGTGGTGGGTTTTTGTTGTTGACTAGGTGCAAGTAATTGTTTCTTACATCCAACTTTCTTTAAATTGTTTCAATCAACTACTAACACTAACATTTCAGATCGAATGATATTTGTCTAAGGTAAGTAAAATGTAGTAGGCTTTGCCATCTTGAAAGAATTTGATATTTCGAAATTGAATAAATTTTAATGAACCTTATACATCATCCCGCCACATTGCGCGGGTACACAACTAGTATTTATATACATATGGTAAATGAAACTCGCACACACTTGACCTCTAGGAAGGCTGCGTTACCAAATACCAAGTGACAATTGAACTCATCCATCAAATAGAAAACTGTAATAGACAACATCATGCAACTCCAGAAATGCATGTGGTAAGCTATAATAATTATAACTATTATTTATAAATTTGTAACACTTAAAGAACTTAATAAAGAAATTTCTGACCTTGCATTATGAGTACCATCCTCACCCGAATTCAACCTCAATTTCTCATCACCAGAGCAAGATTGGTTCCGCAGCCTTCTGTTCTTCAATATTACTTTCGATTTCTTCACCAAATCAATATACCTTCTCCTTACCCTGGCAAGAGGATGGGCCTCTATAGCCGTTTTATCGCAATACGCTTCTTTTAATATTGTAGTGCACGTCTTATTCCTCAACGATAGATAAAACACAAGGGGATGTCGCTCAAACGCCCTATGAACCTTCTGTGGCAACCCCAAATACTTTCTCAAGCACAAAAGCTTCTTCCTCTCGGCAGAATGTTCAACAAATAGACTAAGCAACTCATGGAGCAAACCCACAACACGTTTCTCAGCCACGTCACTATCTGGGTACAAATATGGGCATTCCTCGTATGGTGAAACATAGGGAAGTCTCTGAAAACCGTCCAACCAATCCAAAATCTTCGTCCTCAACCTCAAACCTTTAGATGGAAACAATGGAATTGCAATAGCCTCCATTTGTCCACCATTATAAACTCCACTCCTCAATGCATTCTTCTCAAGTACAGACAAAATCTTTTCACCTTTTTCACTTTTCACAACTGCTAACCCCTTTAACCCATCCCCCATCTCCACTACCTTAAAACACCCATCAAGATTTCCTTCTGGGTTTCGTACATAATCATTCGGTAGCCCCAAGTACCACAACATACCTTGAATTACCTTCAATGGCAACCTATTCTCAACACTCATAAGTATTAATTTCTTCAACCTTTCTTGTAGATCGGCCTTATAATCCCTATAAACAGCTTGTTCTTCATCATTAAGCATAGCAGCCTCTGGGGTTAACCTAAACCATGGCAAATTGTATTTGGGTCCCGTAAACTCTTCAAAGACCGATGGGTACAGTCTAAGAAAGCTAGCCACCTTAATGGGTATATCTAATTGCAAGCCTTTCTTTGAAACATCAGAGATGGGGATGCAACCCTCTGGAGAGGCAGTAATACAGTTCTTAAGAGCAATTATGGGTTTGAGTTCGATGGATTTGTGGATTGATTCAATTGAGTCCAAGTATGAATCATTTTTCCATTTCATGTAGACATTGGTGTAGCTGTGCTTCTGGGAGTGTAGACAAGTGGGTGTGGATTGATTTAAGAAAGCAAAAAGGGGAGCCTTAGAAGAAAAAAATACAAGTGCTTTGAGATTTCTACGACCATTGCCGATAACCATGAAGTTCGAGCTAAACAAAACGGCAGAAGCAATTAAACCCCAACACAAGTGCTTCATGGGTCTGTTTCAATCTATCGCTACAGTTCATGGTCTCAAATAGGATCCAATTGGCTCCAAACTCGGTGAACCTTGAACAAGCATGCAAAACAGAGGGAGATCAGAAACGGGGATTGAGTTAAAACCTTCGGAGGTTGCGTTTGAGCTCGAGCAAGCAAGAGTGATTATAACCTGCCCTGGACAAAATAAGAAAACAAAAAATAGACTCAGAATGAACAAACAAGAAAACAAAAGTAAAAAGTGGCAAATCACACAAATTCAAATCAACTTTGATTTGGTTCATATTTTAGAGCAATTCAATCCCTCTTAATTCTTCCAAGAGTACCATAGCAGACATCAGTCAAATCACCCCAATCAAGACCCTCTTTACATCAACAACATTGCTTAAAAATATGCTTAAAGGTCTAAAATCAGAAAGTAGATTTATAGATAATAGAACAGTGTGAGTAGCAGGCAAAGGTTGCTTATAGCAGTCAAGTTATAGTCAACACAAAGCAACAATAGCTCCTCCTTAATATTGAATTTTTATCCCTAAAGGTTGGCACTTTACATACATGGAGTACCTAAAAGTTGAAGACGCAAACATGATAAGAAGCATCTTTATGCAAATGACTCCTATCACCTAAACAGAGATGAGAAGTCGTCCACTCGGTGGAGAAGTTGGGAGTGAAAAACGCAGGTCTAATCAGAAACCAAAAACAAAAAACGCAGGTCCAAACGGTGGATAGGTCGGGAGAAGTCGAGAGTGAAACACCTGTGGAGAAATCGACCGGTGAGAATCGTCCGATGAGAAGTCGTCCGGTGAGAAGTCGGGGTGAGAAGTCGATTTGGAGATGGAGGCCTGTTTTAATGTTTTGAGTAAATTACGTTTTTGGTCCCTATGGTTTGTTAAAAATTTCAAATTTTGTCCCTTAGTTGATATATCAAATATCTAAATGTTTCTTTATATAAAAAGATTACAGCACATGAAATGTGTGTCACTGATAAAACTTGCCATATATCAGGTAAGACCAATTTGCACAATCAGCTGCAAGAGCTCAGATGATGCAGGCAGCTGCGAAACATGCTTCTAACACTAACAAAGACGAACCAACTCTGAAGGTATAATTGATTTTCGAAGCCGCTTTCCTGTATGGCATCATGTGCATTCAGTAAATTAGGTCCCATCTCCTATATGATAATAAGATCAATAGGTTCCCCCTTGCCTTTTCTGAAAAGTCAATTAGTTGCGAGAGTTTGTAATTGTAGCCACACATGTCTTGTTACTGAATCCATTTAGCCAAGACTTGGATCCTTTTTACTGTTGCAAATCTAATCACTGAGATTATTTATTTTGTGGGTGCAGTGGCAGATGGGATGACGATTAACTTTTGGAAACCTAGCAACCTCAATTAAGTATATTTGTAAGTGGGCATGTTGCTTTTAAGTAATCTGTTTCTGAGTTCTCTTTTTTGATCCTGAATACTCTTAACAAAATGGTAGATTTCTGCTTTCCAAAGTTCCAAAGAAGAAATGCATTTTGAGTTCTATTTCAAGATATGATACTTTAATGATGCAAAATTGAATACAAAATTTATCACCAGCATTTCCCAATTTCTAATGCTCCCTTAATCTAAAAAATAGAAGCAATTTTTGACTAATAAATGGGGTTTGACAATTAGTATAGATCTAAAACCCTTCAAAATATGAAGTTATTGATAGAATAGATGAATCTTATGACCAAAACCAAGTCTATTAGTATTCCATAAGGATTGCTGATGTGCAAAAAAATGAGAAACATTGCCTTTGTTTGGGACGTCCGATAAGGACATCATTGCATTTATTTGAACCCATGAGTATTCGTTATAAACATCACTTATCAGTTCATTTAACTAAACATTCAGAACCCGTTTTGATTTTGAAGTTCAAATTTTACTCATTTGAATTACAAAAAATCAAAACGTATCATCTTTTTGGACCAATGCAGTAAATAACAAATTGGTGGCACTGACCCTTAGGGGCAGCGGAACCTCATTTTTATTGAGAAGCGGGAAACCATCAAGACGTGTTCACATTCATGATGAATATAGACGGGACATTCATGATGAATGTTGTAAAAAATTCATGTCCATATACATGATGAATATGGATACGTGGCACGCTCTCGGTGGTTCCCCGGTTTTCAATGAAAATGGGATTGACCTCCCTCTTGACCGATATAATCCAACTGTTATGTAAAGGCTCTTCAATTAACTTTCAATTGCTTAATGGTTGTCTTAATATTAATGGCATACATACTTATTAATAATTGACAGCTAAAATTTATCAACTTTCCACATGGAGAAATGCAGTGCTTGTATAAGGGAATCATCATCAAGAAGTGCAAAGATACAATTATTGAAGAGCAACTGTTTATTGTGAAAGTTGTCTCTGAAATAATTATGTGCAGAAAAAGGTAATGAATATTGTGTAAAGTTTATTTCTGGCTCCTTCTGCTTATATTTAATTGTGTACATAAGCATGCAAGGAATTCTAGCTTTTCTACATGAATCTGCACTCAAAACGTGCAACAAGATGCATTTTGTTGCTTGAACAAGGCCCACTGCGAACCCGTTTCCAACTTATTGTGGTCGTCACACTTCAAACGGGGAGAAACTCAGGCAACAATTTTTACACTTTAACAGGTAATAAGGAAACAGTGTATTTGTTTACTATTTTTAGGAAGAAGCAACTAAGGCAGTTGATTTGTAGGAGTTAATCGATTTCAAGTGCATTTCAAAGTTTTTTGGTACAAACAACGATCTTCATATCGGAGTTTCGAAGCTTGAATGTCACTTCGAAAGGCGTGTTATCTACTTGGATGATTGCCCCTGGTATGCAGATAATTTTTGCAATTTGGTTACTTGTTTATCTAATTACTTTAGATATGTTGGAGCTCGTATATAGTTTCAAACTGGTTTTGGAGGTTTTGAAGTTATAACAAGTCAGAAACTAAATATATAAAGTTGATTCTTTCTATAAACTCCCTTACTAGTCTTCTACTGCTCTTTGAATGACACAATGGATCAAATGCTCTATTTTGTTCTTAAGGTTCACTCTTCTTTTTGGTCCATCAGAGTAAATTATTGATGAGTTTGCATTATTTGATTTGCTTCAAGAAATATGCATTTTGTCTTCTTAGTTTTGCATTCTCAAGGTATGCTTTCTCCCTTGCAACAGTTCATTACTCCAAGAAGAGCATCTAAAGATTCAACTAGAGTCCCATGACAACACAATTCTTGACAACAATGTTTAAATCTTCGGGGGTGTGATGGTAAACTCATAGAGGAAGCTCCAAATATCTCAAACCCCGGGCTTTCTTTCCATCAAACGACTAATGAAAAGGTTCCAACTCTTGTCAAATGCAAATGTCAAAGACTTGGCTTATCTAATTTTTGTATTGTTTTGATATGATTTAAACATGTTCTTTTTATATATGATCTCAATCCATTTTTTTCATATGATCTTCTTATGCAGGCTATTTGGTCACAGAGTTTCAGAATTGAAAGTTATTTTATTCCAATGGATGGCAAGCTTCTCAAAGCTTTGGAGAAATACAGGTGGACTTATGAAAAGGTAGAGAAAATTATTACATTTATAAAAAGAGTTGTTGGTATATGTTCTGGCTTTCCTCTATTTCTTCTTGATTTTGCAATACAATTACTTATCGTGGGATCTGTTTTTGCGTATTGTTTGTGGTGCATCTTCATGGGTTGTTGTCTTATTTTTTAGGTGAATTTAAGAGTACCCATTTGTGATATGTTCATCAATTTCTTGGATTTTGTTTTTTAAGTGAATCTGTGCCGAATTAACTTTGATTTTGAGGATTTGGACATATGTGTTGAATCTTTATTCTCACTTCTATGTCGATTTTTTTCTCATTGTAAACTTGTAGTTTTGGGTTATTTTGTTGATCCAGTTTTTGTAGTTTCAGTTTATATTAAGAAAAATTAAACCCCTTTTAACATTAATGTAATAGATTCAGGTTTTTTGTTAGCATATACTATGAATGGCATGGGCATGTTTTCGGGTTGATATGCCATTTAATCTGCAGACCGGAAAGTTCAATTTGGGATTCTTGTGGTATGTGCAGGGGATTTTGGATAATCTGTAAGTCGTTGGCTATGTGCAGGTGATCGTTTGTTACTCACCCTAGGTACTCACCCATTTTACCCAACGGGTTCAGATATTGTCATTATGTACACATATGCTCACACCAATTATTAGAAAGTTTATCAAGTTCTTTTAACAACCATAATACAAAAATGTCAAGTTTATTTTCAACCCACGTACTTCACGAAGCCGCAACTTCTACATCAGGTTGGCATCTCATTATTGTTCTCATAACATCCAAATGTCTGCTTTAAGTATCGTTAAGATTCTATAAACCGCATTAAGGTGCCCTTGCCACGGTGCATGCATATATTGATTATTTGAATATATGATGTTTATTATTAATGTTTATGAAGAGATTTTGGGCATTGCGATAAGCTGAAAGATTGAATTCTTCTTTCAATGTAAGCTATATAATGCTATATCTATAAGTAGTTTTTATGCTCATTCTTCACATTTTCATGATAAACATTGCCACCGGTTGCACCCACAAAAGTAATCATGGAAATGTCGGTTACCATGTATGACTGGCATGAGTTCTTTCCGAATGGTAAAACTGATTATTCGAATCTTCCTTGAGATTACCTTTTAAATTAGAATCGGACTTCTTTTGAGTATTCACAGTTTTAACTTCTTAGGTTGGAATGACTGCAAATGTGAAGGAGTTTGTGCTAACAAATTGTGATGGTCAAGAGGTAAAATACATATATCTCAACTCCAAGTTCATGCATTTATTTTTAGCATCTTACCCTTCAATTATTAGCCATCGTTTCATATTTTACTAGGTTACTACTATGATCAGAATGTCACAAGCACGGTTCACATGAACCAACCAGGCTGACCATCGGTGCACCTGAATCCCCTTATTGAGATTTGCACCGAGCATTGAAAGAACACGATGAACACAGATTTCATGTCATCACAATCCACTAAAGTGGTTATTGAGGAAATATCACCAACGCTTAGGAGATGTAACTCAAAAGTATGTACGGGCTATTGTAAAATAATAGTACTTTTACAATGGATTGACAAATAAAGTGCCAAGTATCCAGTGAAATCTCATGCACCAACCCATATCGTGGCGGTTGGGATGGCATCACATGCATCAACGATCGAGTGACCTCAATGTAAGCTCTTCATTTTCACCTTCAAGTGATCTTTCTCGTAAAATCTCATTGTAAAAGATCTATTTGGATTGTACGCCGTCCTGAATTCTTTTTGATCTTAAAATGTTGTTTATGGATGAATAACAAGGGAGACGATATGTTTATATGCTTTCAAGATATAAATTTTACTTGCAAACAACCCCATGATTTAGAGGGTTATGAACATTCTACAAACATTTGCGATATAAAACGACATATATCCATAAAATTAACGTCGAAAAGGAAGGAAATAGAACAAAAAATGAAACCTAATTGCCTTCTCGAGTTTTCTATTTCGATTTCAAGATGTTTAGCGCCGCATCGTGCCCGGGTACATAACTAGTTGTAAACAATAAATATTGGGTAATTAATTATTTTAAAAAAATGCTAATTATTACCGAGCGTTGATATAGTAATCTAGGGCTGTGATATTGGTTGCACAGTCTGCCAGATTTTTCCTTGCTTGCAAAATAAACCTCCCCTACATACATATATATCATATATATCGGGCTGGGCTGGGCCGGTGAGTACCGTCCCCATTAACATTCCCGATCCCCGATAAGAAGTCCCGAACCCGACCCGAAATGTTCACTTTTCGGTTTTCACCATCGGTTCGGGTTTTTTTTTACCATCCCTAGGGTAGCTGTAACACGTGCTCCTCACATAGATCATTGCTATTGTGTGATGATGTACTGATAGAGACCACACATATATAACATTATTTTGAATATTAAAATTACCTTTTAAGCATTCATATAATATGCATTTATATCCCTTGTTTCCATATTAATCAGTCTCTAAATATAGATAATTAAGTTAAATCGATATCATGCACCTTCTTAATAACTGAATTGACGGTTATACAAAAAACCTGATAATGAACGATGACAATCATAACTTAATTAACGACCTAAACCATTGCCATAGATAAGTGTCCATAACCACTCCAAAAAACATATCTAAACTTATCAGATCGTGATGACGATATCATGCTCATGCCCCCGATGGTATCGGAGTCATGTTTGTAATCATGACATAATTACGTATTGATTATTACGATTTAAAAAACACATAATTATTTAATTAAAATCATAGGTAGTTTTTTTTAAGAATAAAATCATAGGTAGTTAAAATCACAATTGTTGGTGAATTCAAGTAAAGTACATTTTACATTTGCATTGAAAGAGTGTGTTCATTGGAATCCATTGAAGCAGAATCTTTGCATGATTTCAAAACCAAGTCTAAGGGGCGTTTGGTTCGCAAAATGTTTTTGGATGAAATGGAATCTGTCAAAGGAATTTGACTTTGATGGAATTGGAATGGAATGTTGTCAGGTTTGACCACCTGTTTGGTTGACAGAATTGGAATGGAATCTGTTAAATGAATTGAAAATTTTCTGTTTGGTTCACAGATTGTAGCTTCGGAATTGGAATGGAATTTTGGTAAATGACCAAAATACCCTTTTTGATTATTTTAATTTTTTAAACAAAAATTACTTTAATAAAATAGTCATTAAATAGTCATTATTTTAATATTATTTTAGCACATGAATGATGCCGAGAGAGTGAGGAGAGAGAGGAGAGGAGAGAGAGAGGAGAGAGGGAGAGTGGAGGAGAGATAGAGATAGAGGATAGAGGATAGAGAGAGGAGAGATAAAGAGAGAGGGAAGAGAGGAGAGATAAAGAGAGAGGGAAGAGAGAGAGAGGAGAGATAGATAGAGAGATAAAGAGAGGAGAGATAGAGGATAGAGGGAGAGAGTGGAGGAGAGAGGGAAGAGAGAGAGAGGAGAGAGTGGAGGATAGAGTGGAGGAGAGAGGGAGAGAGAGAGGAGAGAGAGGATAAAGTGGAGGAGAGAGAGATAAAGAGAGGAGAGAGAGGGAAGAGAGAGGAGAGAGAGAGATAGCGAGAGCAGAGAGAGGAGAGAGAGGGAGATAGAGATGAGAGAGATAGTTGGTGTTTGTTGATAATCAATATTAGTAAGGTTTAGTTTGGAGTAAAGGGTAAATTTGGAATTATCAAAATATAAGATTCCATTCCATTGAAATCCTTGTTTTTTAGGATGGAATGTTCAAATCCTTCATTTGTGGAATTTGGTGGAATTCACACATTCCTTCCATATAAAAGAATGAACCAAACAAGGGAATTGAATTTGGTCAAAGGAATTGGACATTCTAATTCCATCAGATTCCATCAGAATCTGCGAACCAAACACCCCCCTAAGGGGGTGTTTGGGATTGCTTATTCGAAGTGCCTTTTAACTTATTGCGGTGTGACATCGGAGATAAGCACTTTTTAGTGTTTGGATGGAGAAAAATTAAAAGGGCTTGTAGCGGTGCCAAACCGCGGAAAAGAAGTTTTTGATAAGTCATTTGCTTCTAACTTATCAACTTATTTGAAAAATGTTTATGACTTTTTTGGTTAGTATATATGTATAAACAATCTCAAACATCTTTAAGTAACAACTTATTACCTTATTAAATTTTTGTATTATAATAAGTTAATCTAAACATTTTTTTAAAAATTCTAATATCGCTGCATAAGTTAATAAATAATAAAATAAGCAATCGCAAAACCCCCTAAAAAGTTAGGGTCTTTTTTCAAGGGGTTCAACCCAAACATCATTTAAATGGATTGAAGACGATGAAAAGGACCAAAATCACAGACTTGTCGCCGGCAATTTCAATTCCACCGTCCAAAGGCGCTGCGCCGATTCATCTCTAAGCAACTTTCCCGGCTGCAAAACTCCTTTCTCATTCTTCGTTAAAAAGGTATATATATATATATATGTGTGTGTGTGTGTATGTATAAACCCTAGGTCACAATTTTTGTTGTGATGTATAAGCGGGAGCGTGGTTTTTGCTTGTGTGTTCTTCGATTGTTTGTCATTAGAAACGTTATTGGGATTGGCATTTTGATATCATGTTAAAATTTACTCTCCTGTAGGGTTATATCTATGGATGTCGAGTTGAAATTTTGTGCCTTTGACTGAATTTTTTTCTGTACCGATTTGGATACCGAGTAAAACTCAGAAGAACTGATTATTTGTTAAAACAATCTTGAAGATTTTATGGTGTTAGTAGTGTATTGATAAGCCTCGACATTGTGACAAGAAGGAAAGATACAAAATTTCCATGAACTGAGATTCATGGAAATTGTTTTGTAAACCATGATCAAGAGTTTTTTAACAGAGACAAAAGTGTAGTGAATATGAAGTTGTTTTGTTTATAGAACTGTGACCTATTATGTCATGTGACCTGTAGTGTTCAAGACGATACTTGGTTTAATGTCTTAATTGAACTCTTGGTTTACTTCGTTACAAGAATTCTTTTAAAGTAAGATGCTAAAGTCTTAATTTTTGTGGATTAATGCTTAATTTGAACTTCATCGGTTCTATTCGGTTACAAGTTGAGTCGGATCTTATTGTCGGTTTATTTGTGGCTGTTACGTTATCTAAGCAGGGTATGCATCCACCGTTGCTATATAAGACATCGGAGTCTCTTTATAAATATGATTTATCTATGAAGTATTTTTCTAACCGTCTAAGTTATACGACACAGAGAAATCTGTGTCCCCTTTGCATTTTTGGTTCTCTATTCGGAGGTGGATGGGTGGATCTATGGATTTCTATTATCATCATGCATAGTTTCTTTTGCAGGATTTGATATTTTTGTGGGCATGTCTTCCAAGTTAACACCTTCCAAGAGACCTCACGACCGTGGAGCATCAGATGGCAATGGAAAAGGCAAGTGGCAAAAGTCAGCTTATTTTACTTCGCTAGATACATCGTTCAAAATTGCTCCTGGTAGCACTGTTTTTCGAGTGCTTTGCCCTGCTTCTAAAGCTGGAAGTGTTATTGGGAAAGGGGGAGACAAGATATCCCAGATACGCCAAGAGACTGGTGCAAAGGTCAGGGTTGAGGAAATTGTCCCTGGATGTAACGAGAGAGTAGTTGTAATCGCTGGTTCCGATGAAGATAACGGACTCTCCAGCAGTCAGAAAAAAAATACTGATGAAGAAACTAAAGAAACTCAAGCAACCGAAGACGCTGATAAAACAAAAGAACATGATGAGGGCAGTGAACATAAGCAATCAGATTTGCCATCCGAGAAAGTTGCTTCCTCTGTCCAGAAGGCACTGTTTCTTGTGTTTGAAAGAATGTTTGGAGGAGATCCGGGCATGGATGGAGGGGATGAAGATGGTAATAAGGAAGCTACTACATGTGTCGTGAGGCTATTAGTACTTTCTTCTCAAGTGGGATGTCTTTTAGGAAAAGCGGGCAGCGTAATCAAACAAATGGCTTCTGAAAGCGGGTCACAAATTCGTATTCTTCCTAGGGACAAACTTCCTGCATGTGCATCCCCTTCAGATGAACTGATTCAGGTAATTCTATGCCATGGTCTATTTGTTAGTCAGAATCTTCTGAGTTTGACCAAATTTTATTTAAATTCAGTATACCGTGCTCTAATCTTAGCATCACAAGTTCTCTGAAACATCATAATAGGTAGTCACTGTGATTTGATGTCCATCTTGTTAAGTGATCACACACACATATTTTTGGATATTTGCTACTGCAAGGATCAGATCTGTTGCTTTAGAACAGACAAGTATTGAGGGGCTGTTTGGTTCAGGCTGGGGAATGAAAATGGGATTGAAAATGAAAATGACAGTTTAATCTGGAATGAAAATTTGGGCTTATGGGGGATGAACTCATTATATTATATAAAACCAAACAGTTTCTTTTATTATCATTCCAATTGATTATTGCTTGATACCTCTAACCAAACACCTCCTGAAAAAAGTATGATATCTGATTCGATCAGGTCATCAGGGGGTTTGAATCTGAAAACGGGAACTAAGAAGCAACACTATTTATGCCCCTTTCTTTTCTTCTTGTTGCACTATATGCATATAAAGTGAAATATAGTAAACTGACAGCATAGGATGACAAAAGTCTATGTTTTTTGTGCACCATATGTGCGGTTGTTTATTGTGGTGGGGCTTAATCACAATGAAAATGGACAAGAGTACCAGCTGATGATGATTGTTTAGCTTGAGGCTTGAGCGCTTTGCTTCACCCAGTCTTGGCTTCATGAAACCTAAAAATCACCATGGCATCATGTCATGGATCGATACATTTACTCTATTTATGGATGATAATGCTTAGATGGGGGAAGTAATAGTACTTAGAAGCATTCCAAATAGTTTTCATTCCCATCATCATATTTTGCCACAATTTATAAAGGAGTAGAATTGAAAGGTAAAGTTTTGGTGAATATGATAAATGACTAGGTTATGCAGAAGCATAGGTTTTGGGAAGATCATCTAGATAACCCTTTTGATAGACACTCAACATTCTATTTGATAATTTAATAATTTAATAATCAACCCTTGGCGATTGCAACTCTCTCTATAGGTAAAGGAATCCTATCCTAAACTTTAGGGAACCTGAACCAAGAAAAGACTAAAATACTCCTACTATTGACTTAATTGCTTAAATAGACAACTACCATGGATCTTGAAACATTTGCAACCCATTTGAATGTAAAGTGTAACCCAAATAACATACGATCAAATTTCAATTTTTTTTATGAAATTGTTCTCCTCTTCATGAAATTCTAAATTTATTATATACTTTTCCATAGCTATCTGGAGACATGGATGCTGTCAAGAAAGCTCTTCAATCTGTTTCACAACAGCTCTTGGACCATCCACCTCGTGACGATGATTCTTTCTCTGTGAACCCAAGTGGCCCCTCTCATTCCTTTGGTAATTCTCTTTCTCGTCCAGATGCGTATTCTGCTTTCCCTCATGGACGACCATTGGCTGCACCACGTGCTGATGGTGTAGGTGGTGCTTTTGGACGTATGGGTCTTTCTCAAGAGATGCTAACCTTCCGCTTGATATGCCCTGATGAGAAGGTGGGAGGTGTGATTGGAAAAGGAGGATCTGTTGTGAAATCACTTCAGCAAGAGACTGGATGCGACATTAAAGTCCTTGAACTTACTGCTGATTCAGATGACCGTGTTATTATCATATCTGGACCATCGGTATCAACTCATACTTCTCAATCTCTTATCTTCTTTACCATGTCTTTTTGTTTCACACTTCGGCTTATGATGTAACAAAGAGTGCAAAAATGCTTAGAACCGATAATTATTGCAGCATCCAGATGAGCGGATATCTGCTCCTCAAGATGCAGTTCTTCGTGTACAAACAAGGATAATTAGGGCTGCACCCGAGAACAAGGAGCAGGGTCCTACAGGAAAAATTATAGTATCCTCCCATCAAATTGGATGCCTGCTTGGCAAGGGAGGTGCGGTTATATCAGAAATGAGAAAGTCAACTGGGGCATATATTCGTATATTGGGAAAGGATCAAACCCCACAATATGCTGCTCGAAATGAAGAAGTAGTTCAGGTAAGGTGTGCACTATTGAGTTATTAAAGTTCATGATTTTGTTATGCAGAACGATGGCTTGAAAATGGAAAATTTTCATTTGCCTTTAAGTCGTTGGATTGATATATGAATACTTGCGATTGGTCCAAATATGTGGATGTTCAATTACTGTTCTCTCGTTCTCTGACAGGCTGACCTTCTGGCTTGTGGTTGCAGATAAATGGTGATTCTGATGCGGTTCATGAAGCTCTTTTGCAAATAACCATGAGGTTGCGTAGTCATTTTTTCCGGGATGCATTTCCTTCCATTAATCATCCTCCAAATGCTTCCTTTCCTGATCATGGACCACCATTTCCACCATATATGAGGAGGGAAGTTTCTCCACCAGGAAGGTATTCCTCTTTTAACCAGTTCGATGGTGGAATCCCTCCACATGGTGGGTTTCATCCACATGATGATCACCCTCCATTCATGCATGATCTCCATAGACCAGGCTTTTCTCACCATATGCCTGAAAGATTACCAGCTTCCGCACAATGGGGTCCTCAGGTATTACTTCTCTATGTTTTTACACCGTCTTTAATGGGGAAACGGAAGTAGATATGCTCATTTGCAACCTTGACATCATTTGTAACTTAAGTTATGTATTTGAATTTTTTTGTTACTTGCAGGGTATTGAAGGTGGTGGGCCTGTAGGATTCCCTGAATTTTCCCAAAGAAGATTGGGTGGATTTGGAGGGTGGGTACATTTTACGCATAGTTTTTAGTAATTACAATCGTTTCAAGTAGATGCTAAAGCGTATATTTTTTGTATGATGATATAGTGGAAATCACCACCAAGCTATAATCACAAGCACCACCGTGGAAGTAGTTGTTCCTCGCTCTGTGGTTTCTGCAATCTACGGAGATGATGGTGGATGTTTGAAACAAATCCGTGAGGTATGTATCTTTTGATTGTGTTTGTTGAGGTATATTTAATTAAGAGTATCGGATTGCATTTTGAAATTGTTACGATTATCCAGATTTCTGATGCGAAAATTACAATAACGGAGACGAAAGGTGGAGGAAAGGAGACATTGATCATAATTTCTGGCACACCAGAGGAGACTCATGCTGCACAGTCTCTTATTCAAGCCTTTGTCATCAGTGAGACTGAAACTTGTTGATCTCTTTTCTTTTCAGGATTATATAAAAGATGCATGCACTTGAATGAATGAATGAATGAATGAATGAATGGTTCACAATTCCTCCAGTAAACTTGTTGATTCTCTTTGAATGAATTTTAGCATCATACCAAGAAATCTTGAATATCTAAAAGGGTTTTTGGAGGTTTATACAAAGAGCTTTATTCATTCATCTTTGTATTTCTTGTTTTGCATTGAATCGAGTTTGTAGGTAGTATGACTTACTAACTTGTTTGCATTTTGGTTAAAACGTATTTTGAATCAACTTAACGATGTGTGCAATCCAAATGTCTGAAATGAAATGTATCACCATTTTGGTTGCTCAACTCAGCCATAAATTTTTGCTCGATTTGTCAATTCTGCTTGTCAGCCCAATCTTTATTTGCTCGCTTTTCGAATTGAGCCTTGTGTTGATGCATGATTTTTCATATTTTTTGCATTTAAGACTTCCGTTTTCACGTTTCCATCGACTACTACAAAACTGTACTTTTTCCAAACAACAACGTTATGACCATAGTCGTAATAGCTTCAATGTTTTGGGAGTTGGGACGGGTTACTGGAGTAGAAGAAGAACCAATGTTGTTAGTGCAATAGTATGATGCCATTTTTGAGAATACATATAGTAGAATTATGAAAAAGAATGACAAGATATCGATAAGTAGATATAGATGTTTTCAGGACGTTCATGGTTGGATCAGTTTGTTGTTATTTCGAAATGAATACTTAAAATTGTGGTCATTTTATTTGTATCTTCCCATACATAATCAAAGAATGAAAAACTCTCTCAGGGTCTTAGGCCCTAGAAGTGCATGATAACTACCATCAAGGCCCAATACTACAGAGGAAATTAAATGAAGTACTTCGAATACAAAGTATGGAAAAATATCTATTCACCACCAAAACTTACCCCATACTAGTAAATCATTTATTGAAATCTCTCTTCTTACTCGAAATCATGGTGTAACATGTATGCTCCCGTGTTCTTGTTACGTAATAGATGAAATAACTCAAAAACATAGTTTTTTGTTCAAGAATGAGGTCTCGTTGTAATTGTCCATATCCGGTACATCATTCATATCAATATCATATCCCGAATATGATGATATAGATACGTAATATTGAAATTCAAATTAAGCCAAGGTCAAGGAAGGACCACTAATGAAATACCATATTTAGAAGCCCACATACTTTGAAATTTTGACAAAAAAATGAATTATAGTTTTGAGAAATTGGGTGGAACCAATTAATGGCTCAATTTATACAAAGAAAACCGCTTGGATTGAATGTGGTCTCTCAAATTGGCGAACGCGACTTTGGGGCGGGTTAAACCAGTGTGAAACCCCGCCCCGAGATATTTTGGGACATCAAACAGTGGTGAACGTGGTTTGTGGTGCGGCTTTGGCCGCTACAAATGCCGCGTGGTTCTCGAATTCGACTATCTACAGTGGCAGACGCGGGTTGGCCGCTGTAGAAGCCGCCCGACGTGAACCTGGAAGAAGGAGGAACTGGACTCATTTATTGGGCTATGACCGGGTTGCAAATGGTTGGACTCTTTTATTTCTTTCTTTTTTTCCTTTTCTTCATCATGGGCTGCCAAACACAAAACACAACACAATTTAGTTTTTAGTTTTTTCTTTTCTTTTCTTTTAGACTAGATCAATAAAAAGATTTTTTTTTTCAAATCAATTTAATTACAAACAATAACAATGCTAAAATTAGGGATATTTTAATCATCCAATAATCACCAATTGTAGAAATTTTTTAACGTAAAAGTGTATAAATTTGGTGCTCATCAAGAATCATCTCAGTTTTCCTCGAGATTACTTCACAAAACCCTACCATCCATTCACATGGCATTACCAGCAAATCACCAGACACCTTCAACTCTACCTCATCATCCTATGTCTCCTTGTTGTCTTTGCCCACCAAACGGCAATCTCTTTCGACTTTGATCTCCTAGTGAAAGGTCGTTGATCATGGTCTTGGGGTGTCGATATGTCTCGAGGGACTGTGGTCTCTTCAGACAGGCCTTTTCTCTTTATGTGAATGCTTTTATACCTGATGGTTGTCACAAGCTGCTAGATGACGATGCTGTCAGTGGTGTTGAGGGTTCAACCAAGTGTGATCTGGAAGACTCTAAGTTGAGGGCCACTGCTATACTATACCTCGTCTTTGTGGTTTATGTGTTGTTTGTTCTTCTCATCCTCATCGTAACATATGTCGTGACTGCTAAAATTGTTGGGGTTCAGAGATTTGGTACTTATGAGGCTTTGCCGACCTCATATGTGTTTGCTACCGATTCTAATCACATTCCGCTGGTTTAGTTTCAGGTTTCTCCATTTTTCCCGACAAGTTCTTCTGTTGAAATCTTGAAGATGATGTTGATTTTTATATTTAATAGGAAAATTATTATTTTTATTAAATTACTGATTTGCACCTTGATTTAAACAAGGGGTTGGATGACATTAACGCCGTTAACTATAGAAGGACCATGAGTGAAAATAAATTAAAAAGTTAGGGACCACCACCGTAGATAGTTTACTTTAGGGACCAAATCCTAAGTTTAGGCAAACCACAGGGACTACCGGTGTAATTTACTCTTGAATTATTAAATTATCTATACTACCTTATAAAGCAGATTTCAAAATCTCTTAAAAACAATTCTTGTTGCACAATGTATAAGTGTTTTCTGCACAATCTCTTAAAATCTCTTAATTACAAGTGAGCAAACATAATGTACCACTTGCTATTGCACAACACTTTATAAATCAGGTGTATATTCCCCACGCTAAACTCACAACCCAACGCTCTTTATTGATAACACCGCCTTATACCTAATCCTCTCCGTCTTCTACCGTCCCCTTCCCTTCCCAAGGTGACGATTCATCATCTCCCCCTTCCCCATTCATTGCTTTCTGCAGGTAAGTTTTATCATCATTTTGGAGCTTTCATTTGGGTTTTAGGTTTGAAGCAAGTTGGTTAAATCGAACAATCCATCATCTCCCCTCCCCCTATTCATGACTTTCTGCTGGTAAGTTTTTATCATTGTTTTCGACCTTTCATTTGGGTTTTAGGTTTGAAGCAATACATGGTTTAATGAACGATTCATCATCCCCCCTTCTCCATTCATAGATTTTTGCTGCTAAACTTTTTTCTCTGTTTTCGTCCTTTCATTTGGGTTTTAGGTCTGAAGCAATACATGGTTTAATCGAACAATTCATCATCTCCCCCTTTATCTATTGCTAAGTTTTTTTTCAATGTTTTCATCTTTTGATTTGGGTTTTAGGTCTAACAATTCCGGATGTTCAAGCTTCAATTGAAATTCAAGGCTCTCTCTACCACGCTTCCATTCAAATTCAAGGGTCACTCAGTCTCAACCATTCCCGCTCCCAATGTGTCGATCATGTCCTTGTTTTCAGAATCTGATCTCATATATCGCTCTCTCCATCTCAGAATTTGGTCGGAATCGAATCTTCACATTCTTCATTTACCAATGCGAACCCCTTTTAGCTCGTAATGAATGTGAGTTTTGATTTCTAGATGTAATTTCCTTTTTGTTTTTCATTGACATGTTTAATCTAAGAATGAGTTGTTGATTATACTTGAGAACGAGTGATCTTTCTCTGAGTGGTGGTGTTTGTGCAGAATTTAGCCCATCAAGAGGAAGTACTCCAGTCCACCATAACTTCTCTACAGGGATCTTGCGAGTCAATGTTGGGGCAGGAAACAACAAGCCTCCTGTTTCATATATCAGCCTTCCCCAAATACCCCATAAAAGAATATGAGAATATATGACCTGCTCAAAGTAATCCTAAGAGGCAACTATGATCCAAGTAATCTTTTTCCTCTATAATCTTCCATTTTGTTTTATGTGTATAAAAGAGTGTGTAAATAAATGTCACAATGTTAAGTTATTTGTTTTCTTTCAATTTGTTTTAGGAGATACGATAACAAGGAGTTTAAGGAGAGAGAGATGATCTTCCCTCAAAGAACATAACATCCATGTTTGCCACCTTCAAGATTTTCGTGATTTTTTGATGTAAATTTACAGTATATTTCTTTATTGTTTGTGTTTTTGGGGTTGATTTTAATGAGGCCTAACTAACATTTGGTAGGGATTCATGATAAGAACAAGATGAACACAAAGTCCAAAGATAAAAGCAGCATCAACCATAAGGATTACAAGAGAAGATGTTTTGGAGCAAGCTCCATCAAAAGAGAAGATGTTTGAAAGGCCTTGTTTATGAAATGAATATTTTTTATGCACTACAGGTAACTGGTTCATGGAAATGAGATGAAACTTAGAAGGTGCAGAAGGGTTTCACCATCCATGAGATTTTGTACGTGGATGTTAATAGATTTGGAGTGGGGGTTTGGATGAGACACTGGTTGAAATATTCCTTTATTTTTCAGGGTACAAGGAGGTATGATTTTTTGATCATGGGGTCTGTCAATAGTAAATGGACCTTGGTTTGGCTATTTGTTGATAAAGTTGGTTGATTTTGAGTGGGTCTGACAATAGGGTGGATTGTTTTGGGTTTCAATTGGGTATTTGATGGGGGGAGTGTGCCCATCTACGTTATTGCTGAAGATGTTTATCTTATGTTGGTGCCCTTGATTTTTGTTCTTGATGTTGGTGCCTCTAATTTTATGTTTGTTGTTGATATGATCAATGGCGTTCTATTTGTTATCAATGACGATGGTTGAACCATCATCCAAGCTTGTCCATTGTAGTTGTTAATTAACGGCTATAGGTGAATTACCTCAGGGTTTGATGTCTTCAGATATGGCAAATGCTAAGCAGTTGCACCAAATAAAATTAATCAAATCGGAGTTCAAGGTTTGATTATTTGGGCACAACAAATCAATTGGTCTAGATTTAACATTGGTTCAATTAAATAAGATACGTCTTTTATTTTACTTTGTAAAAGATAAATAGATAATATACTCATTTTTTGAATGTAATTACTAAATATTTGTTTCCACTTTCATTTACATTAATTTGGAACAATGCATTCGTTTTCCATTTTCATATAAATTGTACTCGATTGCATCCCGTTGCATCGCACAGGTACATAACTAGTTTAACTTATAAAAACACATTTAAATACCTTCTATTCCAACAAATTTTGTATTAAATGATTATTAATACAAAATTTAAATTCTTATGGAATGTGATCTTTTTCGTGTAACTATATTTCTTATTATTCATTCACGAGTAAACTTCAATTTTGGTCCTTAAGGTTTAGTAAAAGTCTGAATGTGGAATATGAATTTTGACAAGTCTATAAATCATCGTTGTGGTTTTCGTTTTACTTTGAAATGGTCCTTATTCGTTAACTCTATTTATTTTATTCGTTAGAACGAAGAACATTCCGGTTTTTTCATCAAAAAATTAAAAATTTCTTAAAAAAAAACATATTATGTATTTTATTTTATTATAAAATTTCCCACTCAATCTAAAATTTGTTAATTTTCAAAAGGAAATACGAGCTAAAATTTATGTTATTTATTTTTAAGAGAAACTTAAAGATTTTGGATGAAAAGACTGAATTGTATTGTTACTGAAACGGATAAAAGTAAACAGAGTTAGATAGTTAGTGACCATAAACAACTTTTAGATTAAAACGAAAACCATAAAAGTAATTTATAAACTTGTTAAAATTTAGATAAACCTCAAGGACCAAAATTGAAGTTCACTCTTAATTCACCAATTTTTTTTTTTTTTTTTTTTTTTTTTTTGAAGAAACCAAATTTGATTGTTAAGAAAGGAATCATTTGCTTTGTTGACTTGTCCTCAAATTTTCAAAAACTATTATTTTTTTAAGGCTTATAAAAAAGTATGCCATCATCTACTTTTATTTTGTTTCTTTATTAAAAAAAAGTAAAAAACCATGTAATATTTTTTTTAAATCAGGGTTGATATTTTATAGGAAAATTAATTAAAATAACCAATTTTCATTAATGGTTTTATCTCTTTAGCCATTTCTTTAATTCTTTTTATGTTTTACCAAAATAGCCATAGGTCTGCAAAAATTTAGGTCCACAACTATGGAGGTAGTTTTTTACATATATAAAGTGAATTTTAAAAGTCTAGGGGTCATGTCCGTAATTATAGAGGTAGTTTTTTGTGGAAAGGGGTAGAAAATGTAAATATTTTTTGTCGTTTTAATGTTTTTGCGGACCTATGACTATTTTGGTAAAACCATGAGAGAAATGGTTAAAAAGTAAAACCATTGCTGAAAAATGACTATTTTAATTAATTTCCCTATTTTATAGTTGTATTTATCAGAATTATTTGTGTATAACCTAAAATATTTATTTAAAAAAAAAACGAGACGTCGTGTATTATAATGTTTATGTGAATATGAATTAAAGTAGTATTTTAAAAAAATGTTGAATCTAATACCTATAATGATCTGTAATAAAACATTTATTCGTCTTTTTATCCAAAGTCATTTAGACTCGTTTGTAAACTTTTGATTCGTCCATCTTGCCTATCACTTATTTTATTTCGTCCACCTGAAGATACGAAGTATTTTGCTTTGATTGCAACAACATAAATTTTGAAGAAAAATGCATATAAATGTTTGTTTAGTAAACTCTTACCATCTTTTATCGAGTAAATGGTGTTGATTTGGTAAGAATAATGTTGTTTATTCTTACTATCTGAAACACTGTCTCGATAAGAATAAAGACTTCTACTTAGGGGTTGAGCAACGTAACGAGTTTAGTGGTTTGATCGACCTATTTGCTCAACCATACAAGTCACCTCAAACAAATTAATACCAGAAATTCCCATAAATTTATATTCCTCTTTCTTTGTCTCCTTCAAACCCATTTGTCTCTCGTCCTTTAGACAAACATTTATCCGCACACAAACAACTTAACACATACATGCTTAAGGTTGAGTTCCGGTGAGAAGTTAATGTTAACATAAGAAGTGGTTATTAATCGTTAGATGAGAAATGGATGGACATTATGATGAGATGCACTGAGATAAGATGCACCGCGATGCACCAGATCAATTATCTTCTAAGCCGCAATTCATGGAAGGGCATTTGATTAAAAGTGATTAATGGTTCAGATCCACCTCTCACGTTAACGTCAACTTCTTACACGATCAATCGCCAACATGTTTAATGGTAAAAAAGAGGTAAACAATTCCTTAAAGTCACATCATTTCAAGTTTAGTGCAATTTGATTGGTTTTCATTGAATCATGTATGGATAAAGCTGTATATGTGGATTAACCCATTAATATGTTGGAATTTATTTTGTTTAAGAGAGTTTTTCATTAAACATGTTTTTACTGGGAGGGAGAGGTTTAGAAAAATACTTGACTTTCTGTATAACACTGTTCATAGAAGCTTACTAAATAAGTTATTTTAGATATCATTAAGCCACTACTAAATAGTTATGCATAGCTGATCGAATAAGCTGTAAGTCTCATTAAACTATGTTTTTTTAGTAGCTTAATGAGTTTAATAAGCTCGTAACTTATTCAATCAGCTATACATAACTGTTTGGTAGTGACTTAGGGGTTGTTTGTTTACCTCTTAATGGTTTCATTAAGAGACAACATCTGAATCGCTAAGAGGTGAATCTTGTTTGGCAAAAAAAATCCTGCTTCTTAATGATTCCAAAACCCTCTGAATGATTTGTATCTTAGGTTTCCCTTAACCATTAAGCGCCCTGATTTCAGTATGAACAATTATCAAACAACCATATTTTATTTTGCACTATATCATAAGAGCTTCTTAATTATTTTGACCACCTAATATGTCATTTTACACTAAACCATCCAACAACTGCCAAACAACCCTTTAATAATATATAAAATAGCTTATCCAATAAGCTTGTAGGAGAAACTTTATACAGAAAGTCAACTTTTTTATAAACTTACGAATTCCAATTAAAAAACAGGTTCATTCTATATATGAAAAAAAAAATTTCAAACAAAAACCTTATCAATCTGTATAAACAAATTAATCCTCACAAACACATGTATAACTTTAGTCCTACACAACTTAATAGAAAATAAACCAAACAATGTTAAAAGTTTTTTTTATTAATAAAAAGTGATATTAAAGCTATGTTTGACAAAATAGCTTTTTAAAACACTACTATGAGTAGCTTTTCAATAAACTATTTTTTTTTTCCAACCAATTTATAATTGTTATTAAATCATAGGTCGGTAAGTTTTTTAAAACAAAAATATAAATACAGCAATCAAGTCCCCCTCTGTGTTCATTTGCTTGCATTTGTTTTTGTAAATCGTTCGGGGACGACAGTAGCTTCTTGCTTCAGTAATTCTCTGTTCTTCCCTCTTTCTTCTCCTTATCTATCGATATCATCATCATAACCCCTCATCTATAAATCGCACAATTACTTTTCACTTTGATCAACCGCCGGCATACCAATAAAAAACCCTTGTCTCGAAAACCCTTGATTCCAACCATTTTTCTTAATTCTACACAATCGGGATTCTGATCGATTTTATTCGATGCAAAATTGATTGTATGTAATACTAATCGTACGATCAACGATTCCATCGGCTGTGTTTTTGTGGCCAATGCTATTATTTGTCAGGTTGATTTCAGGATGAAGTTGCGGAGAAGGAGGGCATCGGAAGTGGTTAGTGTACTTATTATTTCTGTTACTGTTTTTAATTGGAACTTGTTTGATTGAGTGTGTTAGTTTAGGGTTTATTCACTTTATGCCACTACTAGCAACTTTATCCATGGATGCATCCGAATATGACTTTGATGATGAAGAATGAATTGAATTGGTGTAATACTTCAAAGTCCATGCACATAATTGAATTTGTTTGGACACTTGTTTTAGAAGTACGTGTGGTTGCATGAACTTGGGGTATATGGGAACCAGACAAGCTGGAAGCTTGGTCTGAATTATTAAATTTATTTGGTTGTCATGGATTAATTGTGCTTTGAAATCATGCTATTATGTGATGCATCCCTGTTTTTTTTAGTTCTTTTTACTGATATGGTCAATCTCCCAAGCTTAAGTTTCTAGCCTATTTATACTTTACCCTTTTGCTCATTTCGTATCTTGATTGTATTGATTTGTATTAGAGTTTGAATTCTGTATAGTTTGATATGTTCAAACCTTAATGATACATGTTATATGTTCCTTTTTATTGTGTATCAGCCTCCCAAAATTAGATCCTTTATCAACGGTGTAGTTGCTGCTCCGCTTGAAAGTATCGAAGAGCCTTTGAAAAGTTTCTTCTGGGACTTTGACAAGGTACCTTTACAATCCTGTCTGATTTGCCACATATTTTTTTTTGCTCATATCTGGGTTGATGGCAATGATTGTTGTTGATACAGGGAGACTTCCATCACTGGGTTGATCTATTTAACCACTTCGATACTTTTTTTGAGAAATACATAAAACCAAGGAAGGATTTGCATGTTGAGGATGATTTCTTGGAGCTTGATCCTCCCTTTCCAAAGGAGGCTGTTCTGCAGATTTTGCGTGTTGTAAGGATAATTTTGGATAACTGCACAAATAAGCACTTCTATAGTTCCTATGAGGTAAATTTCTCTTTATAATTGATTATCTTAATTTTAATTTGCAGTATTCCTAAAAAAACTGGATTAGGACTCCTTAAGTGGCTGCCTAGGCTTAAACATATTCTTATATTTTCAGTGACTTGAGGCTGCTTAATTGATTTCCTAGGAGTTTAGCATCTTCTAACACTTTGATTAGCAACTAAGTGCTGAATTAACCTTTTTAAAAAGTTAAGAGATCAATCTGCCTTCTTTAGCTTATTTTCAGCAATCAGTTCCTCTCTACTTGGAGGGAACTATCACGATTCTTCCATTAGAGAACTAATTGTACAAAAATGAGGTAAAATCAAAATTATAGTTCTTATATGCTCAAATGATAGAAAATGTGGCATTTTTTTTATATGCAAAAATGGACCACATATGGTCTTGAATGACTTTTTTTAACATACAGAAATAGCGTTTACTGACATAAAGTAGATTCATCATTTCTTTCTTATGTGTCGATGCTAGATCATGATGTCATGTATTCAATTACAAGCTTCTTTCACCCTTCAACCTGCACCATTGAACTAATTGGATCAGTATGCTTTTTAACTATGAAATGATCTATTTCAGTTCAGTTATCATGTTTAATTTTGCACAATGCTTCCATAAGTTTCCGTGCTAATTGCTAATAGTTGGAGGCTTTTTATGTGAACTATGCATCTGGATTTTTTTTCTGTATCTATTTGTGTTGTTTTCCTAATCCTGGATTTATGTCATGCAGCATCATCTTTCTACTCTGCTGGCTTCCACCGATGCAGATGTGATTGAAGCCTGTCTGCAAACTTTGTCTTATTTCTTAAGGAAATCGATTGGAAAACACATTTTAAGAGATGCATCTCTAAGTTCAAAGCTATTTGCTTTTGCCCAAGGTTGGGGTGGAAAGGATGAAGGACTTGGGTTGGTTGCATGTGCCGTAGAGAATATATCTGTTCCAGTAGCTCAGGAGTTGGGCAGTACCCTTCATTTTGAGTTTTATGCAGTGAACGAGTCGTCAAAGGAAAACCCTGCTGCAGAACAGTCAACCCAAGGTTTGCAGATTATCCATTTGCCTAAAATCAATACACACGAGAAGTCTGATCTTGAACTCTTGCACAAGTTAGTTGGAGAGTATAAAGTACCTCGTGGTTTAAGATTCTCCCTTTTGACAAGATTGCGTTTTGCAAGAGCTTTCAGTTCCTTTGCTGCCCAACAACAGTACACGTGTATTCGCTTGCATGCGTTTGTAGTTCTTGTTCAAGCGTGTGGTGATACTGATGATCTGGTCTCCTTTTTTAACACTGAGCCTGAGTTCATCAATGAATTGGTTACTCTGTTGAGCTATGAAGATGCAGTCCCAGAAAAAATTCGAATATTAAGTCTGTTTTCATTGGTTGCTCTTTGTCAAGATCGCTCTCGCCAGCCAACAGTGTTGTCTGCTGTAACTTCTGGTGGGCACCGTGGCATCCTATCTAGCCTCATGCAGAAGGCTATAGATGATGTGGTTAGTAAATCATCTAAAGGGTCTGTTCTCTTTGCTGAGGCTCTGCTCTCTTTGGTAACTGTTCTAGTTTCGTCCTCATCTGGCTGTTCTGCGATGCGTGAAGCAGGTTTTATACCGACCCTTCTGCCTCTTCTTAAAAATACAGATCCTCAGCATTTGCATTTGGTCAGCACTTGTGTACATGTTTTAGAAGCATTTATGGATTACAGCAATCCAGCTGCTACTTTATTCCGAGACCTGGGAGGATTAGATGATACAATTTTTCGACTGAAGGTAGAAGTTTCTAATGTTGAGAATGGCTCAAAGCAAGAAGGCACTTCTGTTGAGATGGACAGTTCTGAATGTAGCAATGGTCAAGTTTTTGCTAGTACATCTTCTGAACTGGATAGTATGCAACCTCTTTATTCTGAAGCTTTGGTGTCATACCACCGGAGGTCTCTGATGAAAGCTTTACTGCGGGCTATATCCCTTGGAACATATGCTCCTGGAACCACTGCTCGTGTTTATGGTTCCGAAGAAAGTCTGTTGCCACATTGCTTATACGTGATCTTTAGAAAAGCAAAGGATTTTGGTGGTGGCATGTTTTCACTGGCAGCAGTTGTCATGAGTGACCTCATCCACAAAGACCCTACTTGTTATTCGATCTTAGAAGAAGCTGGCCTTCCATCTGCATTTTTAGATGCTATAATGGATAACGTGCTATGCTCTGCTGAAGCTATAACGTGCATACCTCAGTGTTTGGATGCCTTGTGCCTTAGTAATAGTGGCCTCCAGGCGGTGAAAGATCGTAATGCTTTGAGGTGCTTTGTGAAAATATTTACATCAAGAATGTATCTACGTGCCCTTTTGGGTGATACTCCAAGTTCGTTGTCTAGTGGTCTGGATGAATTAATGAGACATGCTTCTTCATTACGTGGGCATGGGGTAGATATGTTGATTGAGATATTGAAAGCCATTGAAAAGCTTGGGTCTGGACCTGAAGCTGCTTCCTCAACCACTGAAGCTCCAAGCTCTTCTTCTGTTCCAATGGAAACTGATGTCATTGATAAGTCGGGGGAATCCAGCAACATTCAAAATCCTGAGAAGCATACCGAGCCATCTTCTGATACATCTTTATTGAATGTTGAGTCCTTTCTTCCTGATTGTGTTAACAATGTTGCTCGTCTGCTTGAAACAATTCTTCAAAATTCTGACACATGTCGTATATTTGTTGAGAAGAAGGGAATTGATGCTGTTATGCAGTTATTTACTTTGCCTTTGATGCCTTCCTCTGTTTCTGTTGGACAGAGCATATCTGTTGCTTTTAAGAGCTTCTCTCCACATCATTCTGCATCCCTTGCTCGAGCATTATGTCTTTTCTTGAGAGAACATCTGAAATCAACCAATGAGCTACTGGTTTCTCTTGGTGGCATGCAGCTTGCGCTGGTAGAGGAGTTTAAAAGGACAAAGGTATTGAGGTGCCTTTCTAGTCTTGAAGGTATATTGTCTCTTTCAAATTCTTTGTCAAAGGGGACTACTAATCTTGTGTCTGAACTGGGAACTTCTGATGCGGATGTGTTGAGAGATCTTGGAGTTGCTTACAGGGAGATACTCTGGCAGGTTTCTATTTTTTGTGATTCTAAAGTGGATGAGAAGCGGAGTAATGAAGCACAGGCCGAAAATGATAATGCTACTGTTGGTGGTAATGCTGATACTGCCACTGCTGCCAGTAACACTGTTGAAAGGGAAAGTGATGATGATGCGAGCATGCCGGTGGTGAGATATATGAACCCTGTTTCTGTTCGGAATAGTTCACACCCTCACTGGGGTTTAGAGCGAGACTTTGTTTCCGTTGTCAGATCTGGTGAAGGCTTTAGTCGGCGCAGTCGACATGGATTAGCGCGTATAAGAGGAGGAAGGACTGGTAGACATCTTGAAGGTTTACATATTGATCCTGAGGCTTCTATGACTAACACTGAGACAAGTTCTTCCCATGACCTGAAGAAAAAAAGCCCGGAGGTTCTTGTTATGGAAAACCTTAACAAAGTTGTTTCTACGATACGTTCTTTCTTTACCACTCTTGTAAAAGGATTCCCATCATCTAATCGCCGGAGGGCTGAAGCTGGGTCACTAAGTACTGCGTCAAAGAACATTGGGACTGCACTAGCAAAGATCTTTCTTGAGGCACTTAGTTTTCCAGGGTACACCATGGGTTCTGGTCTTGATACATTATTGTCTGTGAAGTGCCTCTATCTTGGAAAGGTTGTGGATCACATGGCGGCACTAACATTTGATAGTAGGCGTCGTATCTGCCATACATCAATGATAAATAGCTTCTATGTCCAGGGGACCTTCAAGGAGCTACTTAACACTTTTGAAGCTACAAGTCAGTTGTTATGGACATTGCCTTATTCTGCTTCCACATCTGGTGCTGATCATGAAAAGGGTGAAAGAAGCAAATTGTCTCACAGTACATGGTTACTTGACACGTTACAGAGCTACTGTCGTCTTCTAGAGTTTTTTGTCAACTCTACCTATCTTTTGTCTCCAACCTCCACATCTCAGGCTCAGTTGCTTGTACAACCTGTGGCTGTTGGCTTGTCAATTGGGTTGTTTCCTGTTCCTCGAGATCCCGAAGTGTTTGTTCGTATGCTGCAATCTCAGGTTCTGGATGTCATACTTCCTGTCTGGAACCACTCTATGTTTCCCGGTTGTAATCCTGGATTCATTACTACAATTGTCACACTTGTCACCCATATATACTCTGGTGTTGGTGATGCAAAACGAAGTCGCAGTGGTGGGTCTGTGGGTGCTAATCAGAGGTTCATGCCTCCACCTGATGAAGCCACTATTTCTACCATTGTAGAGATGGGATTTTCCAGGGCAAGAGCAGAAGAAGCGTTAAGACGTGTTGAAACAAATAGTGTCGAGATGGCCATGGAGTGGTTGTTCAGTCATGCCGAAGATCCTGTGCAGGAGGATGATGAATTGGCTAGAGCACTTGCTTTATCTCTAGGAAACTCATCAGAAACTCCTAAAGTAGATAGCACAGAAAAATTGGCTGATGTCCAAACAGAAGTGGCAGAAGCAAAGACACCGCCTATTGATGACATTCTTGATGCGACGATGAAATTGTTTCAAAGTAGTGATTCATTGGCTTTCCCCTTGACAGATTTACTTGTCACCTTCTGCAGTAGGAATAAAGGAGAAGATCGCCCAAAAGTGATATCATATCTTATTCAACAGCTTAAACTTTGCCCACTGGAGGCTTCAAAGGAGTCCAGCACACTCTGTATGATATCACACACATTGGTATTGCTTCTTGCTGAAGATGTTACCGCTAGAGAAATTGCTGTGAAGAATGGCATTGTCTCTGTAGCAATAGATATCTTGATGAAGTTCTTGGTTGGAACTGAGTCACAAAATGTGCTTTTGGTACCAAAATGCATCAGTGCTTTACTTCTTATCTTAGACAATTTGTTGCAATCGAGGCCCAAACTTTCTTCAGACAGTAAAGAAGGAACACAAGCAGGATCTTTACCTGACTCAAAGCAAGAACAAGCTTCTCTATCGGTTCTTCAGGCAGGTGTTGAAGAGATATCTACTCCAGTTAGTGTGGATAAAGAAAAGGGAAGTGCTTTTGAAAAGATATTTGGAAAATCTACCGGTTATCTGACTCTTGAAGAGGGTAATAGGGTACTGACTGTCGCCTGTGATCTGATCAAACGACATGTTCCTGCTATGGTCATGCAGGCAGTTCTTTTGTTATGTGCTCGCTTGACGAAAACACACACACTCGCTATGCAGTTTCTTGAAAATGGAGGTATGATCGATCTTTTCAGTATACCGAAGACTTGCTTCTTCCCTGGATATGACACGGTTGCTTCTGCCATCATTCGACATCTCATTGAAGATCCTCAGACACTACAAACAGCAATGGAGTTGGAGGTACGGCAGGCTCTAAGTGGCAGCCGTCATGCTGGCCGTGTTCCTCCGCGAGTATTTTTGACATCTATGGCATCTCTTATTTCCAGAGATCCTGAGGTCTTCATGAAAGCTGCATCAGGTGTATGTCAGTTGGAAACAACTGGAGGGAGAACTGTTGTTGTATTATCCAAGGAAAAGGAGAAAGAGAAGGATAAATCAAAAGCACCTGGTGTTGAAATTGGAGCATCTTCTACTGAATGTGTTCGTATACCTGAAAATAAATCTCAAGATGGGCAAATAAAATGTGGTAAAGGCCAGAAGAAGATTCCTGCTAATCTCACCCAGGTTGTTGATCACCTGCTCGAAATTGTATTGAAATATTCTTCAT
Organism: Arctium minus; assembly: GCA_954870635.1. Classification (NCBI taxonomy): domain Eukaryota; kingdom Viridiplantae; phylum Streptophyta; class Magnoliopsida; order Asterales; family Asteraceae; genus Arctium; species Arctium minus. Next base: position 98,903,906 of record OX941087.1, read on the forward strand.
TGAATCCTGAGGAAGATTGCACTGGATCTGCTAATGCCATGGAGGTTGATGAGTCTGCTGCCAACAAGGGTAAAACGAAGGTGGATGATACAAGGATAGAATTGGATAGTCTTTCAGAAAGATCAGCAGGGTCAGCTAAGGTGACTTTTGTCCTTAAGTTGCTTAGTGATATTCTTCTGATGTATGTACATGCAGTTGGAATAATTCTGAAACGTGATTTGGAGATGTGTCAACTCCGGGCATATAATCAACTTGAATATCCTGGACAAGGTGGGATAGTGCATCATGTTATGCATAGACTTCTCCACCCTTCTATAGGTAGGACCTCTGAGGCTGATGAATGGAGAGGGAAATTATCTGAAAAGGCTTCATGGTTTTTGGTGGTTTTGTGTGGTCGCTCAGGCGAAGGGCGCAGACGTGTCATAAATGTACTTATTAAGGCCTTGTCTTCGTTTGCAAACTCAGCCAGAAATTCATCTAAGGGCAATTTATTGCCTGATAAGAAAGTCCTTGCTTTTGTTGATTTGGTTTATTCAATTTTGTCAAAAAATTCATCCTCCAGCAATGTACCTGGTTCTGGATGCTCTCCAGATATAGCTAAAGGAATGATTGATGGAGGAATGATTCCATGCCTATCCAGAATTCTTCAAGTGCTGGATCTAGACCATCCTGATGCTCCTAAAGTTGTAAATATCATTCTTAAAGCTTTGGAAGGCTTAACACGGGCTGCCAATGCTGTGGAGCAACTTACGTTATCTGATTTGGCTAACAAGAAAAAGTCTGTTAGTTTGGGTACGAGATCTGATAACGAGATGGTTAATACTCCAGTTGATCAGATACCTGAGGGTAGTCGTAGCAGTGGTCAGCATGAGATCACAGGAACTGATGATGCTGAGCAACATCATGAAGAAACAACCCAGGATGAAGGCGATCACCAATCAAATTTAAATCATCCTGCAGAGCAAGAGTTGAGAATTGAAATGGAAGAAACCGAGAATGTAAACCGGACTGTGGAGATGGGGATGGGGTTCATGCATGAAGAGATAGAAGATGGCGGTGTTTTGCGGGATTCTGATCAAATTGAGATGACTTTCCATGTTGATAGTAGGGGAGGAGATAATACTGGTGATGAAGATGACGACATGGGAGATGATGGTGAGGATGATGATGAGGAGGATGATGGTGATGACGAGGATGAGGATATAGCCGAGGATGGTACTGCTTTGATGTCCCTAGCTGACACAGATGTGGAGGACCATGATGAAACTGGCTTGGGAGATGAATATAATGATGACATGGTTGATGAAGAGGATGATGATTACCATGAAAATCGTGTTATTGAGGTAAGATGGAGAGAGGCCCTTGATGGGGTACTTGGGCAACCAGGAGCCGATAGTGGACTTATTGACATTGCTGCAGAGCCCTTTGAAGGGGTGAATGTGGATGACCTTTTCGGCCTTCGAAGACCTTTAGGCTTTGATCGCCGCCGTCAGCAGAGTAGAACCTCATTTGAGAGATCTGGTACAGAGGCGAATGGTCTGCAGCATCCTCTTCTATTGAGACCGTCACAGTCTGGGGACTTGGCTCCAACGTGGTTATCAGGTGGCAACTCATATCAAAATTTAGAAGCTCTGTCTGGTGGGAACCTTGATGTTGCCCATTTCTATATGTATGATGCTCCTGTTCTTCCCTTCGATCATGTACAATCTACCGTATTTGGTGACAGAGTTGGAGGTGCAGCACCACCACCGCTGGCTGATTTTTCTGTGGGTTTAGAGTCATTGCGTGCATCTGGACGGAGAGGACCCGGAGATGGGCGTTGGACTGATGATGGGCAACCACAAGCAGGTGGTCAGGCTGCTGCTGTTGCACAGGCCGTAGAAGAGCAGTTCTTGTCTCAGTTACGCAGTACCTCTCCTTCATCAAGTTCTGCTGAAAGGCATACTCTTAATTCAGTATCTTTGGGGAGACAATCGGATTCCCCCTTAGGTAACGATAATCAGTTGGCTGCAGAGATTGTGGATGGTGATGCTCAGCGGAGTGAAGGTCGGCATGGTGAGAGCGATCCAGATGCTCTCCATCAAGAGCTTAATGAAATGGCTGAAAATATTGCCTGTCAGGGACAAGTTCAGCCTAATATGGTTGTGGAACAAACGGGAGAAGAACTACAAGCACAAGGGCCCAGCCCTGGTGTTGTAAACAACGCACCAGATGATCATGATAATATGGAAATCGGCGAAGGGAATGGAAGTGTGAATGAGCAGCAGGTAGAGCTTGATTATTACTTTGTTCGTCATAGGATTTTTTTTTTAGTTTAGTTCTCTGATGCAATTATACATGACATGCTGATTTTTTTCAGGAGTTCTCCGCAACTGATGACGAGGCGAGCAATCATCTGTTGGTATCCACAACTGATAATGTGACCACTTCGGATGATCATCATGCTATAGTTACCGGAAATGCTGATGTTGATATGAATATATCTGATTCCGTAGCAAATCACGTAGGGGATCCGTTGCCTTCTCTTGGTGCCATAGAGGAGCCATTATCTGAACAGAACACTCAGATTGCCCAGGATAATGGTCAAACTGGTCAATCCGACGAAACTGGTGCAAGTAATGTACCTCCAAATGCAAATGGCATAGATCCAACTTTCTTGGAGGCATTACCTGCAGATCTGAGGGCAGAAGTACTAGCTTCACAACAAGCTCAAACTGCCCCAACTCCAGTCTCTGCTCCCGCTCCTGCCCCTGCTCCTGCTGCAGCTGAAGATATTGATCCAGAATTTTTAGCCGCACTTCCTCCAGACATCCAAGCCGAAGTTTTAGCGCAACAACGTGCACAGAGGGCTGCACAGCAGGCTGAAGGGCAACCTGTGGATATGGATAATGCTTCAATTATAGCTACTTTTCCAGCTGATTTGCGCGAAGAGGTTTGCATCCTGAACTCCAGGACTTCATACTTGTGTTAGTATGCTTAATTTCTTCTTGTTTGCTTGTTTGTAGGTGCTATTGACGTCTTCAGAGGCAGTTCTTTCAGCATTGCCCTCTCCGTTGCTTGCTGAAGCACAGATGCTTAGGGATAGAGCTATGAGCCACTATCAGGCTCGTAGCTTGTTTGGAAGTAGCCACAGAATCGATAACCGGAGAAACGGCTTGGGATTTGATAGGCAGACAGTAATTGATAGGGGCGTTGGTGTTACAATAGGACGAAGAACATCTTCTGCTCTTCTTGAAAGGTTGAAAATGAAGGAAGTTGAGGGGGAGCCGCTTTTAGATCCTGATGCATTGAAAGCGTTGATCAGGCTTCTGCGATTAGCACAGGTATACTTCACTAGCCCCTTAGTTTGTATGTATGTTTTTCTAAGTAAGCGTCTCTAACAACCCCTTTTTAATTTCCAAATGCTTGATACCAACTCAAACTATCAAGTGAAATATCGTGAAAGAAAAACTACTCTATCCATTGATGCTGATGAATGCTATATAAGCTTATTACATCATCCAACCTTCTTTCTATTCTCTGTTTTGGGTTCGTAAGAGCAACTAATTAACCTAATACCATTTGGAAAAACAACTGATTCCTTTTTTTTTTGCAAATCATGTTGCAACTAATAGTGTCTTAGATAATTGTTTGAGTTGAAGCTCTTTCTTCCGTTTGTCTCTCATTGTGTGTTATCATCACATCATGGTGACTGAAAGATGGAATTGAGGAATGAAAATGACTGAACTACAACATTGGTTTTGAGCTCATTTTGAGCTTCAAGAAAACTTCATTACAGCATCCCATTTGACATTTAGGTTATTTAGGGGCCGTTTAGTAAACGCTTACCGGGTAAGGGCTCACCGCCCTTACTAACCCTGTCGGGTAACATTCTTGACCATTAAAATGGATTGTTGGTAAGCATCTTTTACCCAGAAAGCGCTTACCGGGTAAGAGTTATCTCCCTCATTTAAGGGTAAGATCCTTGGTCCTTGCTATGCCTCTTATCGGGTAAGATTCTCGGTTCTTGCCTTGCTCATCCGGTAAGTTAAATGATACCCGGTAAGTGTTTCATAAACGGCCCCTTAGTCTTTGAAATTATATAACACATTCGGTTTAGAGTTTCACCATTTTCACTTCTTGCTTTCAGCCTCTTGGAAAAGGCCTTTTGCAAAGACTTTTCTTGAACTTATGTGCTCATAGTTCTACAAGGGCAATCCTTGTTTTTCTGCTACTGGACATGATCAAGATGGAGACTGAAGGCCCTGTAGGTGGATTGACAATAGTTAATTCTCAGAGGCTTTATGGGTGTCTGTCTAATGTTGTTTATGCCCGGTCACAGCTCTTAGATGGTATGGTTTCTTTTTAACATGAAACTCATTTTTGTTTGAGAATTTAATATTTGTTGATGTTAATGCTAGATAGTTGTTCATTTACAGGTCTCCCACCTCTAGTACTGCGTCGGGTCCTTGAGATTTTGACATACTTGGCTACAAATCATTCTTCTGTTGCTAATTTGTTGTTCTATTTTGATTCTTCAATTGTTCCGGAGTCCTTGAATATCAAATACCATGATAGGAAGAATGATAAGGGAAAAGAGAAGGTTGTTGAAGGAGGAGACATCTCTGATTCTGTTGGATTGGAGGGTGATATTCCTATACTATTGTTTGTAAAGCTCTTGAATCAGCCGCTTTTCCTCCGCAGTATTGCTCATCTGGAACAGGTATCTTGGTCCATGTATTTGTTGTTATCTTCCAGGCTTTCAGTTATACTGGCGTGGTAGCGCTGTTGCTGGGTTTAACATTCATTGTATATAATAAATGTGGTGCAGGTAATGGGTCTACTTCAAGTTGTTGTATATACTGCTGCTTCGAAGTTAGATTGCCAATCGCATGCTGAACAAGCAGTGACCAGTTCCCAAGGTCTGCCTGGCAATGAAGCTGCTGATCATCCTCAGGGAGATTCTTCCTCGGCAGGAGCAGAACCTAGTCAGGATGATAAAACTGTCAATGATGGATTATCTACGTCAGATGACCAGAAAAGCGTCAATATGCATGACATCTTCATGAGGCTTCCACAAACTGATCTACATAATCTATGCAGCCTTCTTGGCCATGAGGGGTAATTATTGTGATTCAGTTTTTAATTCTTCCGATTGTGTCAGTTGTTATGAACTTATTTTCTTCTTACTATTTTACCCCCTAATTGTTTAATGTACTGCAAGCAAGTTTTGACTAGGAATACAAATTCTAGGGTCTTAGTCTTGTGATGTATAAGGGATTGGCTGGGGCTTTAATATGCATACAAAATTCAGTTGTTTTGGGTTCTTGCTTGGGATACCCAGAACGTTGCTCCCTCACACTTTTATGTGCTTTTGTTGCATTTGATTAGTTGCATTTTTTGGCTCCCATCTTGACTGAATAAATCCAAGTTTGAAATGATTGTTTATTAGTTGTCGCTTTACTTGAAGGTTGACACTTGAATAATTTTGTCCACTAGGCTATCAGATAAAGTGTATCTGCTTACTGGGGAAGTTCTGAAGAAGTTGGCCTCAGTTGCTCCCTCGCATCGAAAGTTCTTTATTGTAGAGCTTTCAGATTTAGCTCATAGTCTGAGCAGTTCCGCCATCCGGGAACTAATCACGCTAAGAAACACACATATGCTGGGTTTGAGTGCTGGATCCATGGCTGGGGCTGCTGTTTTAAGAATCCTGCAGACACTTAGTTCTCTCACTGTACCTGGTATTGATGGCAGTAAGGATGTGAAGAATGATGACAATCAAGAGCATGTTACCATGTGGAAATTAAATGTTTCACTTGAGCCTTTGTGGCAAGAATTGAGCGAGTGTATAAGTGTGACAGAAACACAGCTGACCCAAAGCTCCTTTTCTTCGGTTATATCAAATGCTAATGCAGGCGAGCATGCTCAGGGCTCTTCATCTTTATCTCCTCCTCTCCCCCCTGGAACTCAGAGGCTTTTGCCTTTTATTGAGGCCTTTCTGGTCCTGTGTGAAAAGCTTCAAGCAAACAATTCTCTTCTGCAGCAAGATGATGCCTATGCAACCGCAAGGGAAGTGAAGGAGTTCTCTGGAAATTCATCACCAAATGGGGTGGATTCTCAGAAGAGGATTGATGGTGCAGTGACATTTGTGAGGTTCGCTGAGAAGCATCGGCGGCTTTTGAATGCTTTTGTCAGGCAAAATCCTGGCTTGCTGGAGAAGTCACTTTCTATGATGCTGAAAGCACCGAGGTTAATTGACTTTGACAACAAAAGGTCTTATTTCCGTTCTAGAATCAGGCAGCAGCATGATCAACACTTAACGGGTCCACTACGGATAAGTGTTCGACGGGCATATGTTTTAGAAGACTCCTACAATCAGTTGCGCATGCGACCCAGTCAGGACTTGAAAGGACGTTTAAATGTTCATTTTCAAGGTGAAGAGGGTATTGATGCTGGTGGTTTGACAAGAGAATGGTATCAATTGCTGTCAAGGGTAATATTTGACAAAGGAGCTTTGCTTTTCACAACTGGAGGAAACAACGCAACATTCCAGCCAAACCCTAATTCTGTTTATCAGACGGAGCATCTTTCTTACTTCAAATTTGTGGGCCGTGTGGTACCTCCCAAAGAAGCCCTTCTTTTTCTATTTTTAAATTTAATAAAACTTGATCCTTTCCATTGCTGTACAATGAGGTTCTAAATTCCTGTTACAGGTTGCTAAAGCTTTGTTTGATGGGCAACTTCTGGATGCTTACTTCACCCGATCTTTCTATAAACATATCCTTGGTGTGAAGGTAACATATCATGATATAGAGGCTGTTGATCCTGATTATTACAAGAACTTGAAGTGGTTGCTGGATGTAAGTATGCCCAAAGATATGGTTTATACTTTTATATTAACGTGGTTTTTATACTACTAGAGTTCCTATTCCTTCTTTATACTTAGGTTTATTTCCCACCACTGTTTCTTGTATCAGAACGATGTAAGTGACATACTGGACCTGACATTTAGCATGGACGCGGATGAAGAAAAGCACATCCTCTATGAGAAAACAGAGGTATGTAATGAGTAGTGTATGCATTTGAAGTTCTAAAATCATATAGGATTGCTTATTCTACTAACAAAATTGTCATCAACTTTATATTGAAATTTCGTTGGACTATTGTCTTTTGGATTGATCGTTGGTTTATTTTTGAAATGGGAAAAAGGTTAGCGATTATGAGCTCAAACCGGGTGGACGAAATATAAGGGTAACGGAAGAAACAAAGCACGAGTACGTGGATCTTGTTGCTGAACATATACTTACAAATGCGATACGACCTCAAATTAATTCCTTTTTGGAGGGTTTTAATGAGTTGATACCACGTGACCTCATTTCTATTTTCAACGATAAAGAGCTTGAGCTGCTGATCAGTGGACTTCCAGAAATCGATTGTGAGTTTGCTTACTTGTCCATTTAAAACATATGGTAACTTGTATTTTCAAGGTCTCAATAAGGTAACCAACCCGTTGTTATTGCAGTGGATGATCTGAAGGCCCACACTGAATATACCGGATACACAGTTGGTTCTAATGTTGTTGTGTGGTTTTGGGAGGTTGTCAAAGCATTTAACAAGGAAGACAGGGCGAGATTACTTCAATTTGTGACCGGTACATCAAAGGTAGCGTGGTTTTAGGAACTTATAATCATTATTCTATTTAATTTACTAAATGACCATTTTACCCTTGATGATAATAGTGTGTAAAGAATTTATAATCTCGTAATTAATGATACAATTGGAAAGTAAAAAGTTGCTTTTGAAAGTGGACACTTATTTTGGGACAAACTTGGAATAGACATGTGGACGCTTATTTTGGGACGAATGTAGTATTATAGTAACAATTATTTCATTGTATCTTAACCTCATACACGTATGTATTACTTAGGTTCCTTTGGAAGGTTTTAAAGCATTGCAAGGTATATCCGGTCCACAAAGATTTCAAATTCACAAAGCTTATGGAGCTCCAGAGAGGCTGCCATCGGCTCATACATGGTTTGTGTTTTTTTAGTTGGTTTAGCTGTGACTCGAGCATTAGATTGTTTTATTTACGTCTACTTTTTTCGCAGTTTCAACCAATTAGATCTTCCTGAATACCCGTCAAAGGAACAGCTTCAGGAGCGACTACTACTTGCTATCCACGAAGCTAGCGAAGGTTTTGGGTTTGGCTAGTGATATTAGGCAGGCTGCTTCACATTCTGGTGTCCCAACATTTGAATCATCATTTCTGATCACATCAACTAAACGGAACTCGTAATTATGTATGCAACGTGTTCTTGTGTCGTATAACCGTTGTTTTGGTTTTCTTATATCTGGCTAACGACTGATCCATTTTGTTTCTGGTTTTTCAGATAAAGAATTTGAAGAGCAGGGAGAACAAGTGGTTTTTGGTTAATATGGAAATGCAATGCGGTCTTATGGGTTGTTTTCGGACTAGAATAAAACAGATGAAACTTGAAAACACGAAAGATCGACAGGCTTCATGTACATCGTAGTTTTTTTTGGTTGGTTCGTAGCTCTTTGTCGATTCGGTTTTGTGATTCATGTTACCAAGTATTTGAAGCTTTTAGAAACGTTACTTTTCAATCTTTTTTTTTTTTTGCAATAGCAAACACCAGTTGAACCAAAAGCCTCTTTTTTTTCTTTTTTGTTAACCATGGGTGTCTGGACTAGCTTGTTTGCATCTCGACTAATCCTAAGGGTCCTGGAGAACAGTCAGCCAAGACTGAAATCTCTGAGGCGGATCTTCAAAGGCCCGAGCAATTGCTTTATTGCTGGTTGAACTAAGGAGACATTTACCCGGGTAAGCGTTTACCAAGTCATATTACCTTACCGGATGAATATGGTAAGGACCAAAAATCTTACCCGTAAGAGCTAAGGTAAGTGATGGTGAAAGATTCTTACCATGGTTAGCGCTTACCAGGGAAATTGTTGCATACGATACTGTTTTGGACTAAAATCTTACCCGGTAAGTAAGTGATAGTGTTGAATTTTACGGATAAGTGCTTACCCGAGTAAGTATTTGGTAAACGGCCTCTAAGCTTTTGAACCCAAAAGCATTGCCCATCTGATTTGAATAAATGAGTCAAATATTTATAGAATATGTAATAAGTGGCATAATTGAAATGAGAAGACAGTCAATTTATGAAAATGACGAGAAGTTTTCAGATTTCATGTGATACAGGACATATAATTACATGTAATACAAACATGTTGTGGTAAGTTGTAGTATATGTGATTTTACTCTGGAAATCTTTTCTGATTTTGATACTTCTTCTCACCTTCTTGCAAACCGACTGCCTTCTCGTTCAATCTCGTCTGTTTGTAACAATAGTAACCAGACGACCGTATTTACAAATTTTAATTGTGGTGTTTACGTTGAGACATCTACGATAGAACAATTTAAATAATTTTTCGGAAAAGGATTTCGTTTAATTGCATCAAATACATGGTATATTTACTTAATTGCACCAAATACATAGTATATTTTTCGAAATAATTTTTTTTAAGTAAGTTCCTGAAATAAAAACCAACACAACATATCTTTTGTTTTAATAAAATTTGCTATTTTACAACATATCTTCAGTTGAATAATTTACGATCATGTGTACTATAATATTGATAAATTAAGAACATTTTCAATGAATTCTTTAAAATTGAAATAACGCCATAATGGAGATAAATTTTTATTCCAAAACATTCTTAGGCTATGTTTGGCAAACTAGCTGATAAGCTAGCTGGTGACTGATAAACTAGCTGATGAAAAAGTCACGTTTGACAAAACTAGCTTATAAGCATGTAAAATTACCAAAAATGACATATAGAAAAAATAATCAATTACAATATTTAATAATATAATTAAAATAAAATTATAGTAATATAATATATTAATTAATACAAATAAGGTAGTAAATAATATAATATGTTAATTAAAAGAATTTGAATTTTTTTATTATATATATTATAGATTTTAAACCAAAATTTTAAAAAGAAAATCTATATTAACTTATGATTTTAAATAACCGTTACATATAATATGGAAAAAAATAATCAAATAATAATTACAAAAATAATAATAATTAATAACTGAAATATATTTGATCAATATTAATAAAAATTGATATAATTATCAATATTCTAAATAATTAAAATTTATGTTATAATTTTCAGATAATATTTATTAATTAATTATAATAAATTTTAGTAATTAATATGTATTTATAATTAATAATTAATATATAATAA